>VZDJ01000074.1:3378855-3840564 GCA_008694505.1 Cyanoderma ruficeps
GTCTGTGTGTGTGTGTGCGTGTGCTCTATTCCATTTCTCTAAAGAAAATGAACCTCACCTCTTATGTGAAGACAGCAATCAGTAGACTTTGAGAAATATTTTTTGCTTCCTTTACAATTCTGAAAAACTCATGGTGTTCCTTCAAAGCAAAAAATATTAGGTTTAGAAAGGGGTGCTGGGCTCTGCAGCTCCAGGCTGCCCCTCGCTGAGCTGGCTATTTTTGAGCCCTGTTTTGAGGTTCTAGCCCTTTCTTTAAGGAATCTTGGCACCTAAGTCAGGTTCTGTGGTGGAGACCAGTCACCTAAAATATTTGTGACTTTAACTCATTGTATATAGCCCCAAATCATTAAATTGAAGGTATTAAGTCATGTTTAGAGGTTACTAGCACTTATTAGCTAAAGTTTTATTAGACCTTCAATGTCTATATAGTTAGGCTCAGTGAACCTAAGGACCTAATTTTACATTCTCTAGTGCATAGGCTGCATTTTGCTGCCTTTTGTCTGATAATACCTCTGATAATATTTTTTGTTTGATAATACCCTTCACTGATTAGTCCTGTCCACCCACCCTACGCTGCAGCAAGCACACTTTGTCCTCCCTGGTGCTCTGTTTGGAGCACAGTGCACACTGCTTGCTGGGAGTATACTAGTGCTAGCATGCCAGGGTGAGGGATGGATGTCATTTGCCACAGGCAAGGTCCCACCCCAGCACAACCCACCAGTTGGAGTCTGTCAGCACTTGGAGAGACCTGGCCTCCCTTCCTGCAGTTTTATCCTCTGATGTGTTTACAGGCAGCAGCCATAGTCCCTCTCTGCAGTGATTTCTGCTGACTTAATAGTTCTTATGTTCAATAGTTTCTTGCTGCTGCTCTTTCACTGCTTTATAATGTCAGTGAAAATAACACATTGGACAGAAACTGAGTGTTTGCTTGCTTATATAAATCCTCTGTGCTCCTCAAAGAGCGGAAATTTATTTAGATGTAAGAAATTAGGTAGACCTCAACCACAGCATAGAAGATGTGTGAAAAAGTAGATGGAAGACAGTGGTTCAAAATCTACTGCTTCAAAATCTTTTTGGGGCTGATTTTATTAGTTTTGACTGAGATAGGTTAGTGTGGTTATGACAGTGTGATCAGTCATTTCAGTCAGAAGGGGGCTGAGAGCCATTGTGGCATGGAATTAGAGACAGTAGCCTCTCTGATCAGCAGTCTTTTCATGAGATTTTTATCACCTACTTCCCTTTCTTTTTCTCTTCAGTCTGCTGTGTTTTCTCCCGTCTCTCACATATCTCTGTCAGCTGAGACTATATTCTGCTATAAATCAAATGGTTTCACCAGATTATCTTTTCTTATACTCCATAGTTCAGATTTTCTCTTTACCACACTCCCTGCAGAAAACTGCTACTCTACTTTAAACCTATTCTCCAAACGTTGATCTGCTGCTATATTTATGGGATTAGTGCTATTTGACATATCCTCGACATCAGGCTGAATCACCACCACCACTCACCACAAGCAAACAGGTATTACCACTCACCAGCAATCCCTAGGCAGTGCCAGTCCCCTGTAGCCACAGTTAAATTGCACAGAAGTCCCCAGGAGGAATGACGGGTCATTATGATTATTTTGAAATGGATAGTTTTAAATATTTCCATAAAGATGTGCTGCTATTTAGCTGTGTGCTTGCAGACCCCTTCAGCTGCAGACCAGCATGCTGTTCCAATCACAGCTCAGCTGCTTTCAGACACTGAAGTCTGTCTCCAGAGCTTCATCATGCCCAGTTACCCTGCTGCTCCTGTTCTGACATGTTTGCTCTGTAAAGGGCTGTTTCTGTAAATGGCACTGCTGCTTATAAACGTGGTTGGGATAAGCCAGATCATTTTGGCAGGTTAGAAGTGACTGCAGAGGGAGGCTTGGTTTCACTCAGTGTGTTGGGGAAGAGCAGCAGGAGCTGCAGTAACCTCTCTGAGTGACTTGGCTGCAGTTTGAGCCTCACAGCCACCAGTAACCACAGCTGAGCCTACAGGGCCCTGCGACTACACGGGACATGGACTTGGAGGATGTGGACATGGACTGAGCCTGTACCTACCCAGGAATAATGGAAAACAGCTAGACCTGAGTGTGCCTGCTTTCTCAAACCAGCAACAGGCTGCATGCTCCAAGGGCTGCAGCCTTTGGCAGGTGTGTCTGCAGAGACACTGGCAGCTTTGGAATAGGGCTTCCATGCAGACAGCTATTAGCAGCTGCACAGAAAAACATTTTTTAAAAGTCAGGTATTAGATAATTCTGGAAGACTTTAGTAACTGGGAGGAAAAATATACCATTTGAATATACAAAGAAAAAAAGTTGGCAACTGAAGGCTAAACTAATTTCAGAAAATGTCTAGTCAAAGGCACAGATCATTAGCGATGTCCATGCACAGCCTGTCATAAGTTGTTTTCATCTCTGCCTTGCTTTTGCTTTTCCTGTAGGAAAAACTGACTTCAGGACCCAGTGTGCTTAAAATTTTCCACAATTCAGTGGTCTAGAATTTCAAATATTCACTTGTATTTTCATAAGTTTGGAATAAAATTTTTAGAGGTGGTGACACAAACAAGTCATAAGTTGTTTATCAATTAGACAAAAAAATTCATTTGAAATAGGTAGGGCTTATATTTACTAAATTTCTTACATTTATTTAATTAAATTAATTAATTCATTAAATAATTTATTAAAATAAATTATTAAATTTATTAAATTAAATATCTACTACAATTTTGAAGTACGATGGATTCCTAATATTTAGATGTACCATCTTCCATGATACTTTTAATTTGTGTCAGGAATCAACCTATAATATTTAGCAAATGCAAATGAAGTCTACTTCTAGGTATTTCATTAATAAAAGGATACCTGTTTGATATGAAATTAATTTTTCCTTTTACCAAATAAAGATAACAAATTTTTGGACCAATCCCAACAAATCAATCAGGACACTGAATTATCAGGGTCAAAAAAATGTTGAAAGTATATCCATGAACATGGGGCCTTTATATACCTCTTCAGGTTTATATTTAAGTATCCTTTCAGATTTCAATAAAGTGACTGGAATTTAAGGGCTGAGAATATGTTTTTGAGAGCCATTTCACTTCTGCATGCTTAGTTTATAGCCTCTGACCAGAGATGTGGAATCCAAAATGCTGACTGTTGCACAGACTAGCATCTGCATCTAGGCTCTTCCAAAAAATTCCTGGTTGTAGTGCTGAGGATATGCAATACTTGGACTCTACGCCTCAAACAGGACTGTGAGCAGGAACTCCTAATTTAGTCAAAAGGAAACACTAATGAGTGAAGTGTTTTATATTCCAGTGCTCCCTCACTCTGAATTTTAGTACTTTTGCTGAGAACTATGAAATGGTGTCACTCATGTAAGCAACTCACAGCAAGGAAGCTTCTCCTGCCTGCCAGCATCTGTAAATTTTCTTTTGAAAGTGCAACCAGGATCATGCTTTTTCTTTCTCATAACAGCGTAGAGGATGTGGAAGGAGCAATTTAGCCATTAGTTCTGCAGTTAAACTGCAGGAGGCTCAGTCTCTTTGCATATCTCAGCTCACTGGGGGTCAGTAAATGGAGACCCCATTTTCCCATGGTGGCAGGTCAGGTAGTGGTAGATGGTCCCTGTTGCCTTTTGGGAAAGGGAGTACCCATTCTCCAGGCAGTTGGAAAGTTCACTTTGGAGAAGGAATGGGTCTGTCCAGTCCCTTCATCATAGCCTGCTTCTCTATTTTATCCCGTGGAAGTTTAATCCAGAAAAGGCCTTGAGAACTCAACAACCATGACTTTTTGTGCCCTCTTGCAAGCTGAGTGCTCCAATGACAGTCTCAGAGTCATCTTGTTCTACGTCTCTCTCCTTCATTAGAAGATCTTTAATCCTTTTATGGAAAATGGAAAATCTTTGGGTGGGAGGGCTTTAGGTGTGCTTTTCCCTACCTAGATAGCTTAAAAGTTAAGAGAGCATGTAGAGAAAAGAGGTTATGTAGAGCTCAGTATTCTCAGTTTTTTCATAAGCTCTTACCCTCAAAATAATGAATAGGAGAGGTAGATACAAGCTCCTACTGTGCTCATGTTTAAAACAAAGGGAAGGATGTTTGTGGAATTGTTTTCAAAATATGCTCTTGTGTCTTTTAGGTCCTGTGAAGAGCAGGTTCTCATTTGTGGATTTAGAGCTTTGGTGGGACTTCGACGTTTGTTTCTTTGGCTGAGAGACCTTACAAAGTTGTATGCACATAATGACACAGAATTTGAGACACTTGGGGAATTTCTATGGTAAATATCTGCATGCCTCCTGATTTAAGTACAACAAATATCTAGGACTTGTGACAACTTCAATGTTGGACATAGCATTTAGGATTTCATAGAAGCCCGGCTCTAACCCCTTATTTCAATCCCAGTCACAGAGTGAATGGATGTCAAACAGTATGTGAGTTTTTTCTGCAGTATGCACCCCTTCCTTAGGACCAGAATGCTTGAGCTATGACTGATTTGTGTTAAAATAGATAATTTAGCTCTGTTTAGTGAATGGTGATCTGGCCTTCCACAGTGGTACTCATAGCACACAGATGGACACCATTTCTAATGAGAGAGGAGAGCACGCTCACAGGCCAGGAGGAACAAGTTGAAAAAAAAAAGCCAATAAATCAACAGTGAGATTTTGAAAGGGACTGGGTGGTGATAGATAACACTAGGCCACACATCTGTAATCATTCATCGGTGGACACACGAGGCTGTTTTTGGTTTTTTGGTAAGATGAACAAATAGACATGTAAACCAGGCACTGAGCCTAGGTTCTTATGCTCTCCTCAGCCACACTTACAATCTTGAGCATAATATTGCAATACCTGTTTGTTTTGCAGCTGGTTTGTGTTTGACTATCCATCTGTCTGTGAAGATTTGCAAGACAAATGCAAGATTGTTAGCAAAAGATCATACATACTCTGACTGTGCTAACAGAAGGATAAACAAGGAGATATCAACAAAGCCAGATATAAAAAGGAGCTTAGTCAGGACACGTCACAGCTTTTGTGCTGTAATCATTCCTTCTGGCTCCATCACTTTTATTTGAAGAGAATAGTTGCTTATCCCAGCATATTTGGTCTATACAAAAATCCTGGGAAGAATGGTTCATTCAACCATGTTGCCAGCTGCAGTGTTTTTATTAGTGAGACTTGCAATATTTGATGGTTTTCTTAAAACAACATATGCTAGAGTAATGTGGTTGAGTGAAAATCACTGTGTTCACTTTTAAATAAATATGAAGTTTCCAAGGCCTTACAATGACAGAGAAAAAATTGGAAAGAAGACAGGAAGGCAAGAACAAAGGAAAGAAGGAAAAAGAGAGTGAGAGAAAGAAGAAAAGAAAGAGAGAGAAAAAGACAGAAAGATGGAGAAAAAGAGAGAAAAATAGAGAAAGAAAATGTAAAGATAAACATAAGGTCTATTTTGATGATCCCTTTTCAAGTTTTAACCATGCGACCTGAATGTCAAGAGCTGGCAATATTGCAGGTGTGGAAGGCTTCTAAGTGGCCATTTTCATCACTATTTGGTCGCTGGGAAAGTCCTTTTTTTATAAATGTGTGTGAAGAAGCTTTTACTCTGTGGCAGTAGGAGCTTCACCTGATGTCAATTTAAAGAGACAGGTGATTTCTGCAAGTTGCAAACTAATGTGCCATAATTCCCCAAGGTATAAATTAATACAAAATATATGTCTAATAATATAAGGTACTAGACACAGAGAGCTTGTCCTGAGCAGCAGAGCTGTAGTGTTGAATTCTTCTGTAATCAAAATATGCAGGCACCTTGAGGGAATGTCTCCAGATGGCTGATTATCCATTAAAATCTCAAACCTTTGATATGGCCCTATAGAATGGATCACCTCCCATGAAGAGAGTACTATTTTCAATTCCCTTTATATTTAAGGATATTGGTTTGGCATGGAGTGGGGAGGGGATGATCCATGATAGTAACTCCATCCTTAGTAGGTTTGGTTATTTTCATTAGGAATGAATAAATGGGAAAGAGTCCATCCCAAATTATTTGTATTCACTCAGAATCCTTTTGATATTGCTATTTTTCTGCTTATAATTCTCTGTAGTTCAGTATGTGGTTCTTCTTTACGGAGAGCACAATTTTCACTACTCTTTTATTTCCACACAACTGGTAGAGCATTTGGCCTCTCATTTTTCAAAGGGATCCCTGCTATTGCAGAAGTACTATGCCATTTAAAGCCAAGTGTTGTCTGGTTTAGCTGAAATAAACCCTTATAGAACAAACCTAGCTGTACTATGAAAAGCATGGAAGTCACGGGGGGATTGGATGTGGCTGGACTTAGAAGATCCTCTCCTTGCTCCTGTTCTTCAGTAAGTGGCTTTTCATATATGATTTTCCTTCCCTAATACATGCATGTTTAAATTTTTTCTTGTAATTTGCTGCCCTGTCAGGAAGGGATTGTCCCTCTCTGGCACTTGTTCAGTGTCCTGCTCCACAGGAGAACTGAGAATGAACCGTCACTGAGATACAGGCATGCTCTGAGGGATTGGGGGTGGGCCAGCAGTTGACACATAAGGAATTGAAATTAAATAAATCTTAGAGGTGTCAATTCTTTTTTCTACACTGAAACAAAATGCAGAATATTTTATTTTGTTCACCTAATATTCTTCAATTTATTGAATTGGGAAGTGTGGCGAAGTGTTTCTTAGAAAATTGGAGGAAAAAAAATTGAAAAAAAAAAAGGATAGATTCACAGAGCTGGAAGCAAAGCAAAGCAAAAGTGACTAAAAGCAAATCTGTGACAAAAGGACTCAGCCAAGGTGAGCTGGGTTCCTCAGGATTGTCTGATGACAGTCCATATTTCCTAGGTGCTTCAGAGTAATGGTCATACGCTTCCATTGACAGATTTTGTGGGTGAAAAGGTCTGTGGTGCCTATGAAACTGTGGTTTTCAGATGGAGCTTTTCTGTAGTTGGAACATTTACAGCCTCCTTTTCCTGTAAAGGCTTTCCAGTGTCTAATATTAAAATCCAATACGCCACTAGTAGACTTTTTTAATCTAGCCACCTATTTCTGGGAAACACATTTATTTGAGATTGTTATCCCATGGATGGCTAATGGGTTAAAAAGTCATTAAAAACATTCACATGCAGGCAGTGCCATTATAAAAGCCTTTTTTTCCTGAGCTTCTTCAAATAAAATCACCTTCAGTGAAGATAATGCCAGAGATTAAAGGCCTGTTTGTTCAGGATAGATTTGTTTCTTAAATGGATTTTCCTGTCAGTGACTGAGTAACCTTAGAAGTGTGACAGCTGTTAGTATGCAATATTACCTGTAAGTCTGCTGGTGAGGAGGGATAAACTCCTCATGACTTTCAATAGAGACTGCATATTTTTGTAAAAGATCAAATCAGCTCTGAGTTACTAAGTGAAAGGGTGAAATTCCTGGGTGAAAATCTATGGCCTTTGTTATACTTGGGGTCAGACAGGATGGTCACTTCTGAGTTTAAACCTACAAGTGGAACTTCATTGAAAAGTAGTGGTCAACTCAATCCAGCCTGCTTTTTCATGTAGGCTCTTTTTTCCTTTCTCTTCTCTTTGGAGCTTAAGCTAATGCTTATGAAAACTTTAACTAAGTTTTAGCTGCACCCCAAACCTTGCATAATCCCGAGATCAGAGCTGACATGTTCATTTGCAACCACAAGATCTGGAAACTAAAGTTTGTCTTCCTTGAAGTCAGATTCCTACTACTACAGTTGAAAGGCAAGAATATCTAGGTAGTTCTAATAATCCTTTCTAGAATGAAAGAAAGAACATTGAAGTTCCTGTGTGTATATAGAATATTCTACATAGAATGCAGGGAAATGTTCCTGTTGGCAAACACCAGCATACCATATTTGTGCTTATGAAGAGCAGCTTTGATAGATGTAAGTTTGGAGGAAGTGGCAGAGATGATCTGGGTTTCAATTTTAAACCCGAATTTTAAAAATAATTATAGGCTACCACACCACAGCACAGTATGCCTAAAATTTTACATCAGACTCAATGTTGGACTCTTATCTTGTGCTCCAGTGTCAAGAATAGTAGCTTTATCTGAAATTAGATTTATTTAACCTGAAATTAGCCTTACCAAATATATATATATTGGTCCTGAGACCACACTGCAGTCACAGACACAAGTCTTTGTTATCCACTCTCAGTGTTGTCAAGAACAGATCAGGTACAGGCAGACCCCTCTTCCTGCAGGGTACAGTGAGGTGTCTCATATGTTTTACCATATTACCACCTGCAAGAATATAACACAAGGGATGGGTCTCTTCCTTTGTGTTGATGGTATAGAATAACGGGTTTAGGGGCCCATGGCAAAAAGGAATTATGCATTAATGAAAAAGAATAATGTTCCTGAAGTGAAAGGTAAAATGGATATAAAATACCTTGAGAGGAACTGACCACATAGCCCAATCAGAAATATTTAAGGAAGGAAAGAAAAACACTGGAGGGAAAGCAGAGGGAAAACTCCACTAGAATTCAAATTGGAGGAAAAGCTCCTCCTTTATTTAGTGATGGAGGGTTGGATTAGAACTGGGATGGAAAATTCACCCAGTCATGCTAAAGACTCTTTAACAAATCCTAGGAAAGTGCTATGACTTCTAGCATCTTTGGTAAGATTTACAAGACCAGTAAATTCTGTTCCGCTCCTGATGAAGAAATCAAACATTTACTGTGACTTCAGTATTTCGCCACAGAGATGAATATTTTGACTTTTAAGCTGGAAAATCACTTTCACTCTCTTAAAATCTGGTTTAATTGTTTGAGTTGCTTTCTGAAATGGTCCCACCTAGAAACACTGTAGAAAATTTGCTACAGGACAGCACAGAGAGAATGGCTTGGGAAATCAGACATTGCAAAAGTAAAATGGTCCTGAGAAGGAAATTGCACGGAAGGAAGAACCACTGCCCAGCATTCAGTGTGGTTAGGGCCGTGACATGAACTGAAATGTCCTGGTTCAGACAGATACACACTGAAGGTAACCATTCATATCAAGCAGACTGGGGACCTTTGGCTTGGCCTCCCACATTTTTAGACCTCCTTCTTTCTCTTGTATCAGGTGTCTAAAAGAAAACATATATCTAGCACAATCCTGCATTTTAGGAGAATGTTAATTATATTTTTAAGTCTAATCTGTCTCTGCCTATGACAGGAGGTTTGGAACTAGATAATCTTTAAGGTCCTTTCTAAACCAAACCATTCCATGATTAATGTAGAACACAAAGGAATTTGACAAGTCTCATATTTGCTGTGACTAGAATTGGCATTCTCAATTCAGCTTTTTTTCTCCTTTTATTTTAAATGTCCTTTCTCTCCTTACCACATCAGAACATTTTTTTGGAGCTATATTTCTAAATTACCATCTTCATCCCTTTTCCCCAGGAATCTCAACCAAGCAAAGGTGGAAGGAAGTGGGAAGAATACCACCTGGGAAACTTTAAGGGTTGAGAGACCACAGACTTCCCAGATGCATACAAAACCACAAGTTGCATTCATGAACTGTTGTAAGCATTGCCTGAGGGTCAGGAACACATCAAACCAAGCTTTTATTCCAGTGGTTTTGAGGTTTGAGGTGAACGTTGTGCAGGTCTGGTAGCATCCTGAGGGCTGGAGTGTGGGCAAACTGTGAGCAGGATTTATTTGCTCCAAGTGCATTAGTATACTCCCAAACAGGGGAATGATTATAGGGCTACTTTACAGGATAAATGTTTTTTGTCTCTGAAATGAATAAGTCAATGGTATATTTGTTGTTACTAGCATTAAGGTCCAGGGAATAATAAGAAAAGAAGGACAATATTGTATTATGGGTTTCTATTTCTCACTGATCTGTTATAAATAAAATGTCATGAATTATTTACATAACAAACAAAGAGTTGTAAATGCTTAGAGGGAAATGAGTTAATTCACCACTCACATAATTTAAGCTCTGTTATATAGTAGCTAATTTGAGACCACCCATTTTTTTAATTGTGGTTTAGAGAGATTAAAATAATCTTAAGAAATTGAATTTAAACAACCCAATAATTATTGTGGTATGGCTCTTGTATTTATTTTTGTGTAAGAGCGCTCACTGATAGCTGCCAGCTATTCAAAATAACTTACTTGAAAAAATCCTAGTAGGGTAAGTGAATACCTATAAGTGATTGATCCCTATGGTAGATTTTTCCCTATAGAAGACTAACCACCCAAGTATACTATTTGTATTGCAGACAAAAAAAATCTATTTTTAATTAATTGTGTTTTAAATACAGAAGCAAAAAACCAAAAAAATTACAAATAGAGAAGCTAGTTCTTTCATCTGCATATTTATTTGCTTTTTATATAACCTTCATATATATCTTCTGCCCTAGAAGCTACATGGAAGAGGTAGAAAAGTTTCCAAGTAGGAAATGAGATTTAGTTGGAAAAATTTTTTTTCTTGGAATTAAAAATGATCTAATGAAAATATAAAAAGAAATATTTAGCTGGCTCAGTTTAATGTGGAAATTTAAAAATACTGCTTGTTTCAAAAATTGCAGAGCGACATTACACTAGAGAAACACTCTGATGGATACACCATATTAGCATGTCTACTTTTCTTCTGGGATGAGAAAACTAAGTTACCTTGTTGTTACACATCTCTCCTGTGAGTGATAAATACATTCAAATCTCTTTCTTTAGCTCTTCTTCCTAATTGGTTGCCCCAGGTTTTCCTTGTGCTGCGGAGATTTAAATTTTTTTTAATCTAACAAATACTTTGATATACTCAAATGAAAGGTTTTATGTGAAAGAAAAAGATTGTTGCTCTAAAGACATTATTAGAATGAAAAGGAGTTCTTTCCTTTTTGATAATCCCTTCCTTCCTTCCTTCCTTCCTGAATACAGTTTTTATGGCATCCCAAATAGGCCTCAAGGTCACAGTGTGAATAATCCAAGACTGGGACTTTGAACTGGTTTTGAAAACTAAGAAGCTCGGTAGCTTTTTAAACCTTATTTTTCCACATGCCCCAGCACATCTTAGCTTTGGAGCTATGCAATAAAGAACACTCCCAATGAACTTTGCATCTTATATCTAAGCAGTTCCCTTTCTTCTTTTCTTTTTCCCCCCCGCCTCCTTTACTTTTTTTTTCTTTTTTGTTTTCTTTCTCCTTTTTTTTTTTTTTTTTTTTTTTTNCAGAAGTCTAATCTTATCATGCTAACAGCATGGGATGTTCTACAGTTTTTACAAGACACCTACAAATGTGATCAAATCTCGACACCCTTGTTCTCTGCTCTGACAATTTTTTTTTTCTCCTCTTCCCTCTAAGTGCCCACCCCATGCAGCCCCCGGCTCACTGTCAGCGTTCCCGGTGCTCAGATCACACCTGGGACCCTCTCACCGACTCCTTTCAAGATTTCTGGGGAGAGATGAAAACACTTTGAGCGAAACAGGAAGTTCAGCAAGTCAAAACAGTGTTTCTGGCTGGGGTTATCCATCTGTCAGGAGTGCGTGTTGTTACCTGCGCCGGCGCTCGGGCAGGCAGGCAGGAGGTCCAACTGCGGCGCGGGGACGAAGGGAGGGAAGCGGAACTTGCCAGAAGCGCTGCTCAGCCAGGAGATGAAAAGGGTGAGCTCCTGCAGCACACAGGAGCAGGTATGCTAGCTAGGGCTGGGCAGCACTCAGCACTTTTGAGGAAGAGCAGAAAAATACCTTCCAAATGGCAAGAGTAAAATGGTTGATTAGATCACTTTGTTTAGAGCTACCTGGGAGTCCTCTGGTAGTACTGTTGCCCGTCAAAGCTCTTATGGCTGGTGTGGTCATGAAATGTCATTTATTTTGGAGAGAAAGTTTATCTGTGTCCACATAAAAGACAGGAAAGAAACCGTATGTGAGCTCCGCAGTCCCTAGGGACATGACTTTTGGGCCAGACTATTTTAGCATAAACACTAAATATCTTTTTAAAAATAATATCCTGTTGCTTTTGCACTTCCATTATATTAAACTGATTTTCTTTACTCACAGTGGGATTTCAAATTAATTTGTAATTATACGCATACGAGGGGATGAGAAAGAAATGACCTAATTATAGACCAAAAGGATGCCTTACAGCTATCATCCAATTACTCCAACCATCTGAGCTCTTAAGCAAAATGATGGGTTAATCCTTCCTTGGTCACATCTAGTTGTAATTTGCCACTGAAAGCTATAAATTCACTTTCAATATTCATTCCCATTTTATAAAACTCTGTACTGATATAACCTAGAATAGAAACAAATAATGAGAGCAGGTCATAATTGCAGATATCCTTCTAGACTTTGGTCTACCCCGCATGATCTGTGACCATTGAGCGAGGAAGAAAATCATGGCTTCTCTGCTGCGGCCCTCAAAGGGTAATAATTAGCTACAATTAGGCAGATAGAAAACTTTTAAAGTAAAAGAAACACCAGAAATTCCCATTAAAAAGTGCCCATTAACAACCTTCCAATTTCAGCCTCAACTTTCAGCACAGGCTGAAGAGTTCATGAAGAGCAACAGTTGTATGGATGTACTCATTTTAATAGTGTTTTCACTAAAATCTTGCAGTAGAACAGGAATAACAATTAAGGTGAAGAAAGGGACCTCATACAGAAGAGGTCAGTTCTCTATAAAGTATTTGGTTGTTTTTGGTTCATTGACAGCAGTATAAATTATTTACACATTAACACAAAATATATTTTCTTAGTTTTTCTGCAAATTAAAAAAAGAAAACCCAAACTGTAAGCGAAATTCTAACACAAACTACTGTATTAAAAAAAAAGACAAGACAGTTTGGGGTGGGGTGAAGCAAATTTCTCGAACTGGAGAAGGAGGAAGAGCTAGTAGTACAGTAATGAGGGTGTTCACATACAGTTTGGGTGAACTACACTCAAAAATTTCCTTCTGTTTCTCCTCACTAAAACTGAGTGCTGAGGATATCTTTCAGTCCCTTGTGGAAGTTATAACCTTTTACAGAAACAGAAATGCCAACTGTACCTGCAAACAAAGTCAAGCATTCTCTTGGTCAGGCGAATTCCCAAGCTAATATGTGTATATTATTTTTATGATCCATTAGTTATTTGTATGAAATGAATCAGGTGCGGCTGGTGGGATATAGAGAAATTTACTCCTGTGAGCAGCATCGTATTTGAGGGAGTATTATGAGGGAGGCGAAGCTAACTTCAAGGATCAACCTAGAGCAGCACAGGAGGGTTTGGTGAACAGTGTGTAACTTCTGGGATATACTGAGTAAAAGGAAGCAACTGTCTTCTTTTAATTTTCCATGTGATATTTTAGACCTTTTAAATTTGCCCTGAAAAACTATCAGAAAAAAATGCATATCGGAAATACCAAAATGAATTGTTTGATAGCTTTGATAGCTTTTTTTCTAATTTTGTTTTGTTTTAGGCACTCAACATTAAGTATTACCTCACCTGAATTTTTTGCTCAGGCTGATGATAGAGTTTTGTCTTGTTAGTTCTTGTTGCTACAGTTTTTAGAGACATGGTCATCCTTTACAGATTAACTGACTTGCTAACAGGCTGAAATGGGAAACACTAGTTTTGTTTGGCCTTTTAGTATTTTGCTGTCTTCTCTTCAGCTGTCTCCAGAGATAGAGCTCTTTATTTTGTTTTTATTAAGGAATATCTTTTAATAATCCTGTTGACTACTTTAGCAACACTTCCTCTGCTTGTCTATTTGTAGGCACAGAGTTTGCATCTATCTCTGTTTACTTCACAGACTGGAAAATACTTTTTGTACCTGAGTGAAAGAAGACACAGAGTTATGCTTAAATATCTATATACTTTGCAGCTATTCTGTTTGCAAGTTATTTCGGTCAATCCAAGTATTTAACAAGTGTCCTGTTAAAACTGACCTGTGGACTGGCAGACCTTGTGTACAGTTAATAGCTCTTGGTTGCCATCACTGCCTCACTCTGTTTCTGGACTGCTCTTGATATTGTTGTCTGGTTCAAAGTTTGGAAGTTAGGGTTATTCCTCTGTGAAAGGATTGAGGGTGGATTCTCCCTTTGAAGCATCTCTGTTTTTAAGTTCCAAGCCCTATTTCTTTGAACAAAAGGGAACTCAAATAGCCCAATTCAGTTTCCATCTCCCAGCACGCAGGTATTTTCCAGACAGCCCATGCAGTATCTCTCCAAAGATTCAGAGAGGTACATCCCAGCCAATGTGACTGCTCTCTCCCCAGAGGAGGAAAAACAGAAAGCAAATATCCCTGTGTCTCTCCTGGTCTGTTTTGAGCCCAAAGACAGAGTCGAGTCTCCTGTGCAGGTTGGGAGCAAGCAGGGGTCCTGCAGAGAGTGGACACATTTACCAAACTCTTGGTTTGCCCTCAGGGGCACAAACCAGAAGTCCTGAGCTGTCTTATTGCTTCCAAAACTAAGGTTTTTAGGAAAGACAAGATTGGGAAGGAGAGAAAAAACCTTTTGCTACAGGAAACACTACAGCTGGACGTAAATACAGTCTTTTAGGCATGCAAATTCCTCCTCAGCGTGTTGTCCACCCTATAAACCCTATATATCCCTGTGCTATTGTGACTACAATTTCATCCATTTTACACATACTCTCATGGTCAAAAATATTTAGTGAAGAGAATTAAAATTACTGCTGGCTCTGACTTTGTTTTGGCTGAAAACATGTCTGTGTTTTGAATTTTTTAGGCTGAAATTATTGAACTCTTTCATACATGTAGCTAAAAACAGTAGACAGCCATCTTCAGTGTAGAATAGTGGTGAGTTTGAGGAGTTTAAGCTTGAATCTAGACTAGCAGAATTTATCACTTCTATTCAGAGCTAAAACTTCTGGTTTTCGTTGGTAGATTCTCTCACTGCGACAGCCATTGCTCCATAGTTTGCTTAAGTTATGTTCTATAGCTTTTGTAATACATGGTTCCCATAAGCATGTATTTGTGTTTGGACTGGGAAAAAAGTCTGGAAAGGACATCTCTAAAATATGCCTGAAAGAGACAGCGTTTCTCTGACTCACAGTCCTTATTTTCTTCATGGTTAGCTGTGAGCAGGCTTGCACCAGGTCCATTCTTGAACAGCTCCACACGTTTTTGTTTAAATCCACTAAAGCTTCCTCCTCTCAATGGTCCCACTGCCGTCACTTATGCAAACAACCCCATTGATTTCAAAGTAATGTCTTGCATAAGGAATTATTATTTGAAAAATGAAATGATTTAAATTACTCTTGTGAAGGGGTCCCAGTTTTGTCCCTTTCTGTGGATTCTGAAGTGGATATGTGTTAGCCTTAGAAACTAGTGCATCTGGTACCTGCTAAGATTGTCACCTGTAATATTTCAGATGCATTTTGTATTTGTTGCAGTGTTTACTTCTCTCTGCCTCAGGAAAGGTATACCTGTGTGTGTATAGGTCTGCCATCTGCCTATATTCTTTATTTCTGATAAGCTATGCGAAGAATTTATTTAAATTTCACAACACTTTCTGTCTCATCCCTTAAAAAAATTATCCTCTTTAGGCATTACAGCATTATTCAATTGCCTTCTGTTCTTATATATTTAAAGGATTTTTTTGTAGTTTTGTAGCCTTCTGTAAAATCTTAATTTTGGTTATCTATTTTTCCAACTCTCTGATTTATGTATTAATTTTAGTGGGTTTTTTAATCCTCTAGGGGTCCTTTTTGATTACTCTTCTATTTCCTTCTGTCTCAGTATTAAACATTTATTATTTTTGAACACTTAGAATTAGGTGTAATGAAATTCTGAGTGCATCTGATGCATGCTCATGTATTTTGACTTAATTTTATATTCTAGAATTAATTGCTGTGCTGTGCTACAACATAGCTAGCTGTGTGTCCTGTTTGAAAGGAATGTCTACTTTAAATTTTGTGAGCTCTTTTATAATGATAAATAAAAACTTCTTAAAAGGTTTGTTTATTATATATGTTCTTGCAGAAAAACAAAGAAATTCCTGAAAGAGAAATCCCTCGTTTATTTGCTTTATTAAACCCCTACTTGAATATCATAGCTGTGTTTATTTAGTTCCCGTGTGTTGCCACTGCAGAGATGGTGGGAATAAAAAATTTCCAAGCTGTGTTTATGTATTCTAATATTCACCAACTATAACTGATGCTGCTATTGGCCTTGTCCAAACCATAACTACAATGAAAATGCCAATGGTGGCAAATGGAATCAAGTGTCTAGTGGGTCAATACAAACCCAGATTCTGCATGGTGCAGCACATGTCCCAGAGTAGGATGTTTTTTGTTCTGGCAGCAGGAAAACTTCAAATTTCATTACAGCTGCATCCTTTAGGATGGCACGAGGAGTGGCACAGAGCACAACTCTCACTGGGACATGAGAATGAGGGACAAAACTGCAAGTGAAAGAATGTAGTCTGAAAAGTGTCTTTACAGTATTTGAAACTTGAAGGGTCTCCTGAAAATGATATAGCAAAAATTTTTTTCAGTTCTGAAACTGTGGGAGAAGGTATATTCCAAAGCTAACTTATTGGGAACAATTTAAATATCCTGAATTTATGATGAAAAATGATAAAGTAAAAAGAGAAGTATCCCTAACATGTTAGTAACTGTATTTCTCTAACAGTTTTTTTCTACTTGTCTTTATTCTTATAGGAATTGGAATCTTCTTGGAAGAGTTTTGAAAAACTTCCAATGTCTTATAACTATTTGAGGGTTATAATTTTCACTTTGTCTCTCCATCTTTCTACACATTTTTCTTTAAGTCTTAAAACAGAAATGGAAAAAGAAAAACACACCGATTTATCAAAATATTATGTGTATTTATATCTATGAAAGTCTATAAAACACAAAAAATTTCTGGTACTGACATTCAATTTTAATTAAAAGGTCTATCATGTTGTTATTTATTACACAAACAAACAGCTTCACAGGCTACACAGAAAAAAAAGAAGAAAAAGACAGTCTCTTACACATGGAGTCTGACTGTTTATTGTCACTATTGATAGAATAGTGGACTTATTTTAACTCCAATAAAAGAGATAAAATGGAAGCCTACGTATCAGGTATGCAAATATCTGATACGACCTTGAACAACATTGCACTACCAATTTCTTTATCAGGTATAAAAATCATGGTCTTACACTGGACCATGTGGAAAAAAACTGAGGAAAAAAAATTAGTTTTCTTGTAGGAAGATATTTTATCAGGAAATAAGGCCTACCACTCCTTGTTGAACTTATTCCCTCCTGTTCACAGGAATGTGTTGCTGCAGTTCCCTTGGATGCTCACAGGGATATTCCAAAATCTCCTCCAACAATTGTTGTTATTGACCCTGAGCTCCACAGAAGTGCTGGCATTAATGCTCAAGTCTTGTGCTCCTCTGGTGACTTCTCCAGTCTCCTTGGCCTTCCATGAGCACAGCTCTACAGAGGAGCAACTCTTCCAAACTGCTGAGGTTGGAAGGAGATGGCCAATTGCAGACAATGGACATTCACTCATTACAGGACATCTGTAGGTGCTTTTGAGATCACTTATGATTAGAATTCTCATGTTCGTTGGTTGAGAAAAGATTGTTTGACAGAAGTTCCCTAGGAAGCAAACGTTTCCTTAAGGGGCAATGGGTAATCTGAATATTGAGAACATACCTGAATTTTTTTGGAGGGATTGATTAAAAGGAGCAGTTTTTTGATCATAATGTTTTTGACAAGAAATGTACCAATTTACTGGCTCTTCTTTAGGGGTTAAGAAAATAAAGTGATTTATAGTTCTCATCCACTTAATGTCTTCAATTTAGCAAAAGTATCTGACGTGGCAGGTTTAATCATTGCTCTGACAATTAAGAGATAGACTTTCCCAAAGGCAGTGTCATATTTTTACCTTAATCTTCTAATTATATGGTGTGTATGTGTCTCTGTGTAAATTTTGACTCTGATGCCAGCTTCCCAAGTATTCTCTTGCTTGAGAGAATGATATAATGCCTTGGGGGTCTTGATATCTAATTACTGAGAACTTTCCCATCTCTGCATTGTCTAGACTTTGGCTGTATCTTACACCAAAAACCTTGGAGATCCCCAGATAAATACAATACTTTGACTAGCCTGATTTGCAGGAACAATTTTATGCCATAGAGTAATGAACTTCCTTTGGTTTTCAAGCATGTTTGGTTTTTTTCCAAGCAGTGTAATGTGAGGATGACATGAGGGGGGAATTCATTTGACTAAATACAAAAGTCTGTGTCTGTAGACCTCTGGTAAAGTAGCTTCATGTGAGATTGGGTTCTGAGTGCCTTGGACTCTGTTCACAGGCATTGTAGTCACTGCAGTGACTCAGCTCATTCTGAGGTGCCAATCTAAAATAGGCCAGTTGGGTTTTAAGAAAATTGTGGAATCTAAAAGTTAGGTAAAACAAATGCCACAGTGACTTTTATTTCAGTAGAATTACACTGTGTTGTGCTATGAAAATCCAACACAAATTGCAAAAAAAAGGGGAGAATAACTTGCGATACCCATTAGCTTTATTTGGGTATGTTTGTTATACGGTGAAACCTAACGGAAGTGTTATTGTTATACAGTATTATTTATTTGTTTCAAACATTTTATATAATATTTGGAATTCCCCTTGTGAACCTAAATAAATTTAAAGTGATGAACTTTTTAAAGCAAGGGATGTAAAAGAACAAACAAAACTGATTCATACTGGAGAGAACTCAGAAAGGACAAATATGCATGATTAAGGGGTATAGAAAAATTGATTTATGAAGAAAGATTAAAGGAGCAAAACTTATATACTGTATATAATATGTAATTGAGGGCTAACAAGGAACATGATAATTGTCTTCAAATATTTGATGCACTTAAACACTAAGAATACAGAGGAAATTAATATTTGGGTTATTTTCAATAGGAAAATTTTCCGACATTGAAGTTAGATGTGTTTTACTGCAGTGTTGCCAGAAAAACTTATGTGCTGCAAGAGAACTAAAGCTGAAAGGTAGTATTTATGATTTGCAAGAGGTGAGAAGCCAAAAAAGTCCAACAGAAATTATTTAAAAGCACCTTATGTTTTAATACTGAATTATAAAAGCTTTTCTACCAGAACAGAATGATACAACAATTGGTACAAATTGACAATGGATCCTAGTTTTTGTGAATATATTTTCTTTTCCCACAAGAAAATAAGATATACCATTAAAAGATCCTGGCTGGCAAAATGAACAACTCAGTGACCCAAGAAGTAAAACTAGTTCCTTTTCACATATAAGTTGGATGCTCTTCAAGTGTCTAAGTTGGCCAGCAGTTGCTGACCACAGAAAAAATGGCTTACTCATGAACTGCTGCATATCTTGACACATTATACAGCTTTTAATAATTAAGCAAAAGCAAGTTCTAAATCAAGAGAGTTGCCACCATATAGGAAACATAAATTATGCGTTCCAAGACTGTGCATAGTCTCCACTGATAGGGGTATGAGTAGTACTTCAGTTGACCTAGTTAAGTGGGTGGATGAAATACCAGGAGATTATATGGTTTGAGAAAAGGATCTCCACAGATGTCAGATAGATGAAATTGAGCTAGGAGCAGGAATTGCAGGACCATGCACCTGGATTTACAGGAGGAAAGAAGAAGAAGCTGTGTCCTAGGTGGTGTATGTGCTTTTGCTTTGTGAGCTGCAGTGGTGGTTGCACAGCTGTGCAGGGCTCAAGCCCTTCCCTTTGCCATGGGATATGTCTAGTCGTGTGGTAGAAATTTGTTTAGAAGAGTCAACTGAAGAATCCTCTTTCTTTAGTCATTTGTATAGTTTGTCAGAACAGGATTCAAATATTGTCAATCATCTTGGAATCTAACTAGTTTACATTTTGTGCTCTGAACCTATCTATCCTTTTGATCTTTTTGCCTTAAGAATGCAATGCAAGAGAAACACATAAATAAACTTTAAAGCAAATGATACATGTCAGAAAGTCCCTCTAAAAAAAACTTGAAGAATTCAGAAGTGTTCCATGTTAAAAAAAAAAAAAGCCTTTTTGGAAGTGGAACAGTTTTTGAGCTGTGGCTGTGTTGATTTATGTGGAAAATTTAATTTTAATTGCTTATTTCTTCATAAGCAATGCATATGTGACATCAGACGTGGGAAATATATCTGCATACTTTTACATTTCACAAACCTGCAACAGGTTAGTGTCAATAAAATTACTTAACTAAAATAGAACACAGCGAGTTTTAAGTTGCCACATTGAAATTGTTACCTCAAATCCTTTCATTCATTGGTTGCCTGACCTCAGCGTCATCTAAAAATAATTGACTCCTCTGCTTCCTCTGAAGCTTTTCTGGTCATATAGTCTAGTTTTGATCATTCTCAGAAAGAATAACCAGGCAGATAATGCCATCTAATTTAAGCACTCTTGGAATTCTGAAGAGAAGTGAGGTGGCTTCCTTGTAGCTGAGACCTGGGAAGTGGTAAAACACACATAATTGATAGGCTGGGAGAATTGGGGTTGTGTAGCCTGGGAAACAGAAGACTCTGGGGAGACCTGGTTGTTGCCTTTCAATATAAAAAGATGGCTCATAACAAAAAAAAAATGAAGAAAGAATTTTTACCAAGGCCTGTAGTGACAGAATAGGTGCAATGGTTTTAAAGTGAAATAAGATATATTTAGATTTGATATCAGGAAGAAAATTAATACAATAGATATTATGAGACTTTGGAAAGATTCTTCAGGGAATTTAGATTTTGTGGATACTTCCTCACTGAAAATGTTTAAAGTCAGGTTGAATGAAGCTTTGAGCAACCAGGTGAGTTGGAGTAGATGATCTTTGAAGGGTCCTTTCAACCAAAGTAATTCTATGAATATACTCCAATGAAAATGTGAATGTTTCAGAAAGGCTTCCCCCCTTGTCCCCCTCCTGCTATTTCCTTTGATGTCAGGCATTTACACATCTCTTTTTTGAGGAAGGAGGCCTTATTCACAGGGTCCTGGCCTCACCTAAGTAGCTGGGCAGGTGGTGTTCACTCCAGCTGCGTGGGACTAAGAGTCATGGAGACAGATGAGAGGAGAGAAACTACATAGAGCAATCTGGCCTTGCTCCACAAAACTTTTCTGTCTATTTTTCATTAAATAGTAGAATTAGGAATAATCCTATGAAGTGTTTTTAGCATCTCATTTTTGTCAGTTTTACAGAAAGCTTGAACATTTGAAAAACAGCTGAATAGCCCTCATGGTCTATGGATCCTAACTGGGTGAAACAGCCACAGCTTTCAGCTGTGACACTGAGTGCCTATACTTCATAGGGTGATCACATCAACTGAGTTTCAGTGTTGTGAGATAGAGTTAAATATTTCTTTCCATTTACTTTGGGTTACTGTCCTAAGCTGTCATATGTTTCTTGTAACAAATATCCAGTCTTGGGTTTGGATTGCAGGCTACAGTGCCTGAAGTCTAGGAAGATGTTGCACTGTTTGGGTCTATGGGCCCCATGGCCCCTTTCTAGGTCTTCCTGTGAGCAGCAAGGTCTCTTGTTGAAGCCTTAGGACAGTGGTGAGCACTTCTGCTGTAACTGCAGTGTGTTTTGTCCTCCTGACATTTGAGTTAATTGAGATTTACTATGCAATTCTTAAAACCTGAATCAAAACCTTAGTCTCCACAGTGGACTATGGTTAAAAATTAAAAATAATGCATCATATAAAACTTCCAGGAGCTGAAATCTACAGGCTTCGTTCAGTTCCATCTTTTAGGCTAAGTAGAAGCCAGCAGCAGCAGGACTTGTGCTCCAGATCTCAGAGCAAGAATGTGGTCTTGGCACTTTGACCCAGTGCCATTTGCACATATATAAACAAAGAAAATATCGATAGTGAAATAATTACAGATACATAAACCCAGGACATTAGGAAGCCATGTTTATAGGCATTTTTCAGTTTATAACCATTCTTTTAAGAATTTCCTGTCTTTTGTTTTAGCCAGACACATGGGACTATTTTAAAGCTGTTTTATTTGTGTGCTCTGTTTCCTTCACGCTTTTGTTTGGGCAGAAGAGGATGGGGATAAAAAAGCAGTCTCCAAAAAAGGTTTACAAAGTTTATGATTCTAGGCTATGGCAATTCTCTTCTGCACATTTAAGACAATCATAAAAAATGAATACATCATATTTTGAAATGTCATTATGAATTATTATGTAAACAGATGATGATAAAATATTGTGAGTCATTATTCAAACACAGTACATGATAATTGTTTCTTTGGAGACACTGTGCATTTCTGTTGTGGGTTTTATTTACAGAATTCATTGTAAAAACTTCACAAGGGTACTTAGTGTGTCTTCCCATCATCACATTTCAAAAATAATGATCTCAGTCTCTAACCATGTAAACTCTAAGACAAAAGAAGATCCAATTGTCTTTTTGTGTAAACAAGGGTTGTTTACAATATTAGATCTTCACCAGTAAACCTTGATTGAATATGCATGATAATTACACATATTTTCAGGCTATACATGTGAAATCATAGTCAACGGTTGTTCCAAAACAGTCAAACGTAAAAAGAAAATTTATTTGATATAAAACCTTAAGAACTAATACCATTATCATCTTGTTCTTGTATTCCTGGAAAATAATAAGTTTACAAGTATCTTGCCTTGAGATTTTATTCTCTTCTATCTGCAGTTACTGAATCACAAGCAGCACAGAATACTGTAAGTGAAGAAAGATCTCTTAAGTGGATCCCGAGGGACTCCACTGGGCTATGTCCTAGTTTCAGAGACTCTTACTCTTGGGCAGGACTCATTGCCATGGATTGTATAGAATTCACTGCCACGGATTAAATCCAAAACTTAGCTGTATGCCTCTATGCCATCTATATATGCATTCGTTCCCATCCAGGGTTCAGATGGATTGGTGAAACACAGGACCATGAAATGTCGTAGGACACCTGATTTTCCTTCAGCTGTCACACCTGGGAGTGTCAGAGAGAATCCTGTGTTCTCTCTTCCAGCTTTATGTATGCTTCAAATACCACCAGATATTACAAGTTTAGGTGACTGCATCAGCATGATACTTTAAAAGAGCATAGAGAAATGTTTGGCTTGCCAGAGAGTGGGCATCTCTGTGTGGTCAGCAGAATCCTGGAGAAAGATAAGTCAGGAGATAATAAATTTACTCACCTCAGCAAATACAGGGATTGGGACAACGCTCTCTTAGTAAGACAATTTTGGTTAAAGACATAAATCTTGGATACTTGTAAACATCTCAGATATCTCAGTAAGATAGAATTTTGTTGGAGTCTTCCTGACCTTCAAGAATCCTTCCTAGTTTCTAGCTGATCCCATCAAAGTTTAATTTTCTGTCATTAAATTTCTCCAAAAGTGATATTCTAGGCATGCACAGAACTGTCCATATCTGTGGCCATTTGGAAGATGGGACTGTGGTACCTCAGTGTTTTCCCAATGGCTTTGCAATAAGATAATCTCCTCTGTGCTGTGAGAGGATTCTCCAAGTCTCTATATTTCAGCTGCTACTGGTGTCTCACTGTAGTTAAACCTGCAAAGGGGAACAAAGTGGATATTCTCCCAGAATCAGATGCACTTAATAGAGACATAAGTCTCAGGTTTTTTCAGAAGCAAAAAACTCCTTCGAGCCCTTATTTTCTCAAGCCTGGGCAATTTTCTATTCACTAAGAGGGAGAAAAAGAAAGGAAAAACCCAGAAATTCCATTTCTACTTGAAGAAAGGTCAGACTCATAAGGGTAGGTGAGCCTTTAAATCTCTGGGTGCCTACTATGGGTTCTAATGGAAGCTTAGGTACTGAAACAGGACTTGGGAACATAACTTTGGTTGGATTTGCAATTCTTCGCTCAATTTTTAGACATAAATCATAAATTCAGGGAAGAGCACAGTTAGTGGCATTTTTCTGTCTTTCTAGATTTTGCCTCATTGGCACTTGTGCCAGTGCTAATTTTGTGGGGCCAGAGAGAATGGTGAACCAGCTTATTCAAGAACAAATGACACAAAACCACCAACTAGCTTCTTAGCAAGGTGAGGGACCTTGCGGAGCCAGTGAGACACTGGCCACATAGAAATGTCAGTGCACTATCGTCTAAAAACCTTTCTAGAAAGCCACACAGCACACCATGGAAATGCCTAAGTAGAAGTTGATTGTTTCACAAGGATCTGAGATTCACCTAATGCTTTTTTCCATTTTTTTCCCATTTTTTTCTGCATAAGTATATAAAACTCTTCAAAACTATTTAGAGTGAAAACATCTCCATTTGGTTTTCTTTGTTAATACCACTTACAACAACTTATCTAATGAACATTTTAAAATTTATCGTAAGTTCTGCACTTCTGAAAGAAAAGTTAGCATTTCTTTCCACAGTAGTGAGAATGGCTCTGATTTGTATAGTTTGGGAATCTGCAAAGTCTCATCCAGTGCATTGTAAAGGCAGGTAATTGATAACAAATCCATGTTAAGAGAGATAAAAGAAAATGCAAGGAAAGAATTCTGGGATTCAGAAGGGCAAGTTTGTATTTACATGCATTCCAACAATTGTCTTGAGATTAATTTAGAACACCCAGCTGTATCTTGAATTTAACTGCAAGAAATTTCTGTATTTTAACAGAAAATGAAGGAGTAAATAAGTTTCATTTTTTATGCATGCATGCATGAACACAGACACTCAAAAGGACACAAACCATTTCAGAAATGGTAGTTTCTTCTCAGTCCAATTAGGTGAACTGAATGTGCTAATGCTGCTGCAGTTCTCAGGGCTCTAATTGCACATAAAAACTTCCAAATCATAACACATGTGGTATTTCCACCTAAAACAAAAGGACAATTATTAAAATGTGGTGGCATTTCATGTAGTATTGGCAGGCAGCTTATATGGCAATAATTTTACACACACCATGAAATTAAAATTTACATTCCCTCGGTGCACTTCTTCGGACCAACAGCAGACAGTTCTATCCTTTTAATGAAAGCTGGGAGATTTAATTACTTCAGTTTAACTAAAAAAGCCTTTCCATTGCTTGATGACAGAGGCAAGAATGCTGGCACTAGTTTGCAGATGCTTTGTGAGTGTACTTTCTACAGTCTCCATAGCTCTGCTTTTAGGGAGCCAGCTTTCTGAATGACATGAACCATCCTATAGATTCTTCCACAGATTCCAAGCAACGTCTGTAAATTCCAGCTGTCCATAAATCATTGTTTTGAAAGGCAAGTATTATGGCTGCTATAAACATTTCAAGCAAGTTGCCAAAATCTCCAGCATGGTGTCTTTCTGCACAGAATGTATACAAATTATACTTCTCACAAATTCTTCCCTTTTGCAACGATTCCTGCTGTATTGTGTTACTGTCTACAAAATGAATGCTAAAAAGTGAGCTGTAACTCACCAGACACAAACAGCAAAAGTACATTTGATTTATGTTGCAATGAGAACTGGTAGGACAGAATTGCCAAGTGTTCATCCAGAAACATATTTTTTCCTGACAGTTGAGAGGACCTTATAGCTAGAATGCTATCCTGAGGCTACCTAAATGTTCATACAAGTAATCAAAATAAGAAACTTTTACACTTGGTCAGACCAGGCTGCAAAGGGAGAGTTTGAGGGCCTCTTTTATATCCTGGCAGAGTATTTTGATGTGGGTTGCTCTATGAAAGTTGGTAGGAGGGGAGCAGGGAATGAGGCTTAGACTGGTACCAAACAGATGTATACTGGAAACAAAGACTACCTCAAGAATTGTATAAGGGCAAAATGGGATATTAATTCTAGGCTAATATTATATAATAAACATGGTTTTGGTTAATTGACTAGGGAGCTTTTAAAATATTTCTCCCTGGATTTGAACTTTTGTTTCCTTTAAGAAAGACTAAGCAGTCTAAAATGTCTTGATTTCATTATCTCAGTATTACAGAGGCATTTTACCACAGTCCAGGAATACATCTTCCCTTTACTGTCTGCATGGTACCTCTGAAACAGTAGATCTCAAATTCAGTGCAGTGGAAATTATCCACATCTCTTTATGCTTTATAATCCTTCACTGCTCTGAGTTTAGGGGTGAGACAAACTCTCAGGGGTGAGAGGGAGAGGAGGAGAAGGATAAATCCTCCTACAACCAACCTTTTTGTATTCACTCTTGAAATGGAAAATACAGATGTTGCAGAAGTACACGTCTGGGACATTGTTTCCATATTTTTGACAGAGACTAATTCTCACTGCTTTTCAGCTAAGTGGCTTAAAATCAACTTCTTCTCCCTGCCTGAAACTCTGAGAGCTTTTTGAAATAAAATCATGTGAATACATTTGCTGATCTTGCAGGCTATGCTGTTGTACTTATTTCCTTTCTCTTCTCCCCAGAAGCTTTGCAGGATTCTTGTCTGGGTTATAGGGTTTAGGTTATTTTCTTCTTTCACCACTGTTCCAATGCTCCATTTGCAAAGTGTTTAGATTATAGCAGACACGAACTTCCTCTGTCTCAGAGCCAGCCATGAATCAGGCTGAGAGTTGAGACCACTGGCTGTCAGAGGACCTTGAAAAGCTGCAGCTTTAAAATAACAAGTGTTTGAAAGCTCAGTTTACAAAACAGCAGATTGTGACTGTATTGTACTGTGGGGCTACATATGACATAATAACTAGGGACTTAAAGTTATTTAGTCTTTTTCCTCTTGCCATAATTTCCAATAAATAAATCTCTCTGGGACAGGAGGTCTGGTGAGTTGTACAATGCTTGCATTTTCCTCACCACAGCTTATCCCCTCTCTTCTTTATTTTACATGTTAAAAAAACCCTCAGTGCCTGGTAATCGCAGTTCTAAAATGTTTCCTGCTGAAAGAGACGGGCTAATGTAAAGATAAATACATATGTTTTGGTTTTTTTATTAGTCAAGGTATTCATTGTAAGTCTTCCTCTCAAAATCTCTTCAGAAACTTCTTAATGGACAGAGCTTAATATTGTGTATTTGGAGTGTAACACAGGTAATTATTTTTAAAGTTTTAAATGGTTCTTTTGAAAAACTGCTATGCTCACAGGATTCCTGTGCGTTTTATTTTTCAAAATCAGTGGTTGGAGGTTGCATAAATGTGGATTCATATGCTCTGAAAAGAGCTGAAGTGAATAGAATGTGACTACTGGAATGTTCTTCTTTCTCCAGTCATAAAATGTGATGGAACGAATGAATAATGACTTTACATTAACCTATTTGCTAAAAGAGAACAAGCTATTTTTTCTGCATTCCCGCTTCAATATAGAAATGGTAAGAAATGCCAACATTTTCTTGATCTTATTTTCCCTTTACAAATATTCAGGCTTCCAAAGAAACCCAAGAGATATGCTTATTCAGTTTCATTAGACATTCAAATCCCTTTGCTTTTGAAATCCCATGTCTAATTTTTACTTCATTTCTTTAGATTCTGTTTACACTAATGTTTACCGTAACCTTAAAATAGATATAATACATTTATTTTACAGGCAAATCTTCAAGAGTCTCACCTTAAAAATATTTATAATTGAAAATTAATTTTCTTCACCCTGTTGTGTGGAAAAAAGGGTACTGGGTATGATAGACTACATCCACAAAGGTTGTACTACATAGTACAGGCATGGATTAATTTTTACTTCAGCTATCTTCAGTTGAGTTCATCATTTTAGTCTCCATTAGTCTATGTGGAGAAACAGGCCTTATTAGGGCACAGTTTCACTGACCTATTTTAAGTGTGTACTTCAGGATGAAATGAATCACAACCTGAACTCCACTGTCTACATTGAATAGGTCTCCATTGACTGTCAAGGGAACCCAGAATGATTAATTGTGTTGCCATCTAAACTGAGCCAGATTATTTCTACCCTTAAAGCTGAAGTGTCCTTAAAGTCTATGAGAATTTTCATCCTTGGGGAAGAGAGCATTTTAAGCTTCTCATGGTCCTCAATATCAAGATGAAGTACACCTAGAGGTATTAGTTGTCCTCGTAGAAGAACCACAGGGAAGCATATGGTTTCAACTATCTGTTAGCATTTGTGAAGATGATACAGAGCACAAAAATATTTTATGGCTGTGATGCCTGGGTTTACTAACTGTATGCAAGGATAGTACTGTAGATGTGGCCATCAGATTTGATAAATGCAAAAGAAAACCCTTTATGTGAAGGTAAGAAGCTAATTTCACTTGGGTTTCTCGCACTAAGATATTACACAAAACTTAAAATCTTATCTGAGGTTATGGACTAAATTACATTAGAAGGGTGCGACTGAGATGCCCTTTGACACTTTCAGCTTCAGGTGATTCTTGCTTAACATGATAGCTTCTGCACATCCACTAAAAGGTGCCCAAAAGTATTGCTACTATTGCAGGCTTACATACTAAATCTGACTAACTAATTAGGACCAGCTATTTTTGCAAGTTTAAGAACTGCAGTACTTAAGCTGCTTTTGCAGTTTTATAACCATATCCTTAAATGTATTTAAGCATCCAACTTCCACTAAAATAGCTGTTGTGATTAAACGGCCTAAATACTTTTGCAGATCTAATGTCTGGATTCTCTTCCTGGCTAAATTCCCTGAGATTTTTGTAGTCAGTACCTCTGAAAGTGATTTTAAGAACTTGTCTACCAGATCCAAGTTCTTACACTTAATATACTGGACATAATTTGTCTATATCTTATTTTTTATATTTACCTGTATATATTAAAAAAAGTTATTTTTGCAGTCCAGTGAGGGCTTTTATATACTCTGAAATGCGATAATAGATGTGGTGAATAATGCTGATACATCAGGAGGAAGCTACATCACAACCAAGAGGAAACAAAATAGTTTCTAAAAGTTCATTTTTTGCTTTTCTTGCTTAGAATCACTTTTTTTTTTTAGAAATTTAAAGGTTTACTTTAAATAAATTTTTGAATGAATAATTTTTATGGGATTTATTCAATAGATTGTCCATTTTTATATTTGCCCAAATGTTATCTTAATTTTTCTATGATTTTTTTGTAATGAGTTGTTTTTTTCCCCCAAGCTTTATACTTGTGAATGTGGCCTTAAAAATAATTCTCCTATCCATTTGGAGAGAAACAATCTATAAATATGCTTATGCACTCTCAGGGTTTTAGTACTTGACAGTTTTATTAAAAGCAACAAGTACACACAGTCAGCATTGTTTCTGTGATGTTACTTGCCCTTGTCTGTAAAATATCAGCAAATAAAATCAGACATTGGGGTTTCAATTTGCCAAATGTGAGAAGTTATAAAAACAATTTTCCTATACAACTTATTTATGAAGAAAATGTACTACAAGAATAAGAAGTTTGAAAACCTGGCATATTTAGAACAAATTGCCATAGAAGTTAATTTTTTGTGAACCTTCACGGTCATTATATTTCTTGGTTTTGTCCCCAACCTTTATTAGAAAAGGGATTTCTGCTTCCCACAATCTTTTTACTGCTTTTACACACCTTTTATATTGCTGGATTTAACTTGGAAATGTAGAGCCATAAAATTATTAGAATTGATTTAGCTGACCTTTTTTTTAAACTAACTTTAGTGATCTAAAAATAAGATTTCTGGTTCAAACTGTAGTCAGAGAAGGCATCTAGAGAGGAGCAGTGAGCTCCCAGGTCTCTGATAACTTTGTGCAGATTGGGTCACCCAGCTTCTGAGTCAGCCTAGGTCAGAAGAGCCCAACCACCCTGACAATGGAAAGTAAATGCAAAAATTCCTAGGGAAAAAAACCCCACTCAAAAGAGTGATTCCATTGAATCTTCTGCTGATGGGTTGAACACTGAACCTAACACACATTGAATGCTTTCTCCCCTCCTCAGAAGACAACTCTTAAGATGACTTATCCTCCTACAGTGGCCACCACGCTCAACCAAATCTTAAATGGTCCACTGTCTTTGCTGTTCTACAGAATTACTTCATATTTGTGTCTTTTCTTTTAATCATTTTTCATTTGTAAAAAGAAAAAAAGGTCTCAAGCCTATGAATTAGGAAGAGAGTCATCCTTAATCTTCTGATTTTGGAAGTGAGAATAAACTACTATGGAAATTCAAATTTTGTTGTTTGCTTGTTTTTGTTAATTTGGTTTGTTTTTTTGGTTTATTTTCTTTTTTTTTTTAAATCAAGATTATATTAAATTCTTTCCCCTTAAGAAGTTCACAGGAGCATTGAGAGGAAAAATGACCTAGATGAAAAATAAAATTCCGAGACTTTGAGAAGAGAAAAATGAGGAGAAAAAAAATAACACTAAACACCCCCCCAATTTTTAAACTCTCCCTTCAGTAAAACTACTCTGAAAAGTGTATGTGGAGAGATTGGTTGGAGTTCTGCTAAATTCATTAACCTTGAGAATGTCCACAGAAGTCATAGGATAGGCTACCCAGGACACTGAACTAGGCTTCAAGTCTTTCCCAGGGTAAAGCTTTTCCAGCACTTGCAGCACGATGTCAATGCAAAGCTTTTCCCAAACTTCCTGGAACAGTTACAGGCAAATCACTGGAGACATAAAAAGTATCTGGGACCTCAGCCAACAGCATTCCTGTATGAATACTGGTATCTCAATTTGCTCTTTATTTTTCTTAATTGGCATTATGCAATTTTAAAGATTTACAGCCAGCTAGACTAGGAAAAACAAAATAAAGCAAGACCAGAGCTGAGAGTGACAGTAACCCTTTACCACATAGTGGACATAATTTTCCACTGCGAATTCCACTTATTGCAAACCAGTTTACAGCAAAGTCTCCCCCTCAGTCTTCTGAGATGTTGTAAAAAGTCATCAACCCCCCAGATTATATCTCATCTGTGTTTTGAAGAATGAATGTTTTAATTCACTGGAGCAACAGAATAAACCACAATTGCATATATTTTAGACTGAGGGTATGCTTCCTTAAAAATGTATCCTATTTTAGCATGTAAATGTCAGCTTCTCAAAACGATCCATAGACTACATGATTATTACTCTATATTTTGTGTATGCTGTCAAACCTTCCAATAGCATTTTAAAGAAGTACCTCAAAGTACTGCTGTTGTGAAACCTTTTGTAGATAATCTCTGTAATCAGGAACATCTGACTCTAAAAGAGGTTATAAAAGGCACACGGGGCAGTTTAGCATGTAATTGTCTTTGAGAGATAATGGGAATTAGGCATTTGACTCCCATTTGTACCTCACAAAACCTCCCCTAGAGAGGATCAAGAACCTGTGGTTATGTGGGATCTACCAACAGAACTAGAGGGTTGCCTTGGGAGAACTTTCACCTTGAAAGCAAGTTTTGTACAAATGAAGAGCACAAATGTGTGTAGATTCGGCCTCATGGGAGCAATTCCTTAACTACTTTCCTGCATTTTGTGTCCCTGATATTATCAGTCATAAGAAATGGTTGAGGTTAGCAGAGTTGGAGAACTTTCCTTGGGCTCCTTACACAATAAAATATTAATCACTCTGTGTGTAGTCAGTCCCCTGCTCCTGCTGATCATTTACTGCAGTTCTGCTTTGGAATGCAGAGTTTCTAGCAATTGCAATTACAGCTAGACCTGGGTCTGGCCCCTTTGCTGTCTTCCCCAGCCTTGTGAGCTGCGCTGGAGAGTGGCAGTACTGTTGGCTCTTATGTGGCCACTCTCAGGCTGTTTCTTCCAGGAGGCTGAACTGTGTTCCCATCCCTTCAGCTCACAGTGTATGGGCAACAGTGGGCTCTTTTGCTCAGACACACATGCAATCTTTAGGTTCTCTGCTCTTCTCTACGGAGGATGCTTCCAAAGCCTGAAGGTTTTTTTTCAACTAAACTGAAATCCAGCTCAATATTTTTCTTGGAATTTGTTTGTTTTGTTTTTCTACCTTCTAATTTTGAGGACTATGCCACCAGCTGTGTTCAGGTGTTCTAAAATACTTCAACATTAAGATTTTAGAAAGATGGCCTTAGTTTTGACTCAAAATGGCAATCTTTGCATAAACAATAGCAGTAATGTGGAGAAAGATGCCAAATGAAAGGATTTAATCATGCCAATTTTTTTTTTGTTTTGTTTTGTTTTGTCTTGGTGCTGCAGACCTGCCATACAGTCTCACATGTGGAGCAGTAGTCCACTGCACGAGGTACTCTGTACACAAAACAAGAGAGTAGGTCTTGATAAACTCAGCAACGCTTACTGAAATCTAAAATAAAAGAAAAAGTCTTGTAGGGACAACCTCTGCCCTCATTTACAAACAGTGATTCGTTGTGATCAGTTACCAAATTTGGCCTTAAACAGAGTCCATGTATTTTGACTGTATATGTCTGGTTTATGTATTTTAACTGTGTTTGCTTGACAATAAAGGCGGAAAATCTTCCTCTTGAATTTGGTGGAAGTGTTGGCTCTGACCTCTTTTAGAAACAGACCAGAAAAAGAAGATTGCTTTCTGTCTTGAATTCTGTTATTATTCCTAACTCAAATTGTAATTCTTAATTGCCCTGGTGTAATTGGACTGCATGCACAATTATTTTTGTGGAGGGAGAAAGCTCACAAGATCCAAAAATCAATTAAACTTCTGTGAATGCTGAGGGAAATGTAAATCTAGAGAAGTCAATATACCCTGTCACTCACTGCTCATTTTTTTGAGACTTGCTTGCCTCCAAACCTTCTCAAATGCATTTCATAATAGGAAACTTGGATGTGAAATTAAAATGCATGGAAATGACAGGAAAAAGAATGAAAGTAGCAAAAAAGCTGGAATATACACAAAACCTGTAAAAATATGAGCAGGGAACTGTGAATGATGGAGGGAGTTGAAGGAGGCACAAAAATTGAAATTTTTTCACTGTTTCCAAACTTTCCTACTTACTGAAGGGAGACCCCAAAACAGAAGACAAACAATGAAGATTGTTGATGAGAAAAAAATCAAGGACAATTGGGAGCTAGACCTGCTGTGGGGTTACTTTTCTCCCCTCAGTCTGACTGTTCCAGCCTGCAGCAGTTGGATGTGAGCTCTCCCTGCGCCAGGATTGCTGCAAACAGCTGGAGGGACACCCATCCCCCTTCCTCTCCTTTGCCAACAGAACAGTCAGTTTTAAATTCATTGAATGTGGGTGAGAGAGCAAAAAAAGTTTTCACTGTTTCTAGGCTGACATGCAGATGTCTGAACTGGGAGTATTTTTTTAATTTTGAGCAGAAAAATGTAGTGACTGATAAAGAATATTCTTGGAATTAGGAGTTTTGCTTCGAGTGTCTCCTCCAGTGTGGATGCTTGCAGATGCACAAAATTCTGAAGCAGTAGATTAGAAATATTGTAGAAGTAAGAGTTAGAGGATGAAGTGAGCATTACCTATTTCAAACAATTATGTGATATGGTGGCATTTCTGAATACTGAGAGAAATGTTATCTGGTGGTTCCTTCAGCTGAGGCTTAGTGATGGGGAAAATCCCCATCTTGGAATGCATAGTGGAGAATTAAAATAGTTGTTGTGCTTTAAATCACCACTTATGATCACATTAACACCATAAATTCCAATGCATGGTAGACACATGCAGATTCATGGGTGAACGATTAATAAAAAAATAACCCCCCACTCAATTATTTTCTCCTTTTTTGTTTTAATGACTCATCTATATGCTTAATACAATGCTCTGGGTGAACATTTACTTTTTTCCTTAATTAATTTATAATAGGATTTTTTATTTTCAAGTTCCAAAGTATATTCTAAATGGATTTGAACTCCTATGAAGCCATTAGAAAGCATATGACATTTGAAAACCAAATTGTTAAATTAAGCATCAAGGTCAAAGCAGAACATATACTCTTTTAAGTGCCTTATTATTTAAATTACATTTCCTATGAGAATATTAGTAACTATACAGACGTATCTTCTGTGAAATTCTATAAAATCCATTTGGAAGTTCAGTTTTGGTCATTCTTGTCAACGCAGTCCTAAATTCACTTGTTCTGAAGTCAGAAAGAGAACTGGATGACCCGCAGTCTATGCCGTTGTACAATGTTGCACATAGGCCCTTTATCACTAATATTTCCCTGGTGGGAAATTTCCTGTGGAGCTGTAACATGTCTTCTAGAAAGACATGCTGCCTTAATGTCAAGATAAACAGTAGAGCAAAAAAATTATAGGCAACACCTTGACTTTGAGAAGCTTCATTTCACTTCTACAATCTCCTCGGTAACACCAGGGCATTCTGGTGCTTGGTGTGTTCAGGCAGCCAAATGACCTGAGTCAGGAATGTTCCTTGGGAACGAACCTCCCAGTGACACCTGTGATCTCAGTCAGGGTTTAACTGCACAGGACTAAAGTCAGTGTAGAAACCCACACGCCAAGGAGGTTTGCACTTAAAAAATGAGTAATGCACCGTAGTGGGTGAGGCCCCCAAGCAAGCACTGGGCTGAAGAGAGGATTTTGCAGGGTATACTTCTCCTTTAAGCCTTTTGGCACATTTTGCATTATTTTTTGTTGTTATCTTTAGGTTTTTTCTTTCCTTTTTCTGGTGGAAACATTTAGTATCTTTCCTCTAGAGCTCTTTCCCTTGTTATTACTTCAACTTAAAAATATGAAGTGAATGTTGCCCAAGTCCTTGTATGTACTGGGTTACATTGAACTTCTAGAGAATCTTGGTATGTGTGGGAGGAGATAATTCCATTGTTTGGAGGAGAAAGTATTTTGGTAGCATAAGAGTCAGAGTTGATTCTTTGGCACAACTTAAACGTAGTGTCAGTTGCAGGTCAAGACACATAATATTTTCTTAAACTATACTAATTTTACGTTTCTATTTTATCCTTTGTGCTTTTACCACAAACTTAGAGTAGCTTGCAGCAACTCTAGCACTGAGATATCAATGCCTTCCTTCTCCTGTGGTGCTTTGTTGCCTGTTGATTTAGACCTGCATCCAGTTGTTATCCACAGTCAACTTTGCTCACTCACATGTTAATCATGTTAATCATGTTTTAGGCACTTTCACCTCTAGACATAGTAGATATGTTTTCTACCATTCAAAGATAAGCACAACCCCTCACTCCTTAAAACCAACACATGAACAGAAATTTTGAAAAGGGAAGTTTTTTTCTGCATCATACCTATTCTGACATGAAAATAAATTGCATGGAAATATTTCTTTCCCTTAAGATCCCTGAATGAATATTGCATCTTGTATGAGCTCTGTTTGCCTTTGCTTTCATGCATAGGATTCCATATGCTCTCTCACTTTCAGCATGTAATCACATTTCTATAAAAATAATTTTTCAATACTTTTTCCTCAGACATTTGATATTTGACTTAAATGGGATTCTGAAATTATCTGAGCCATATCCCACAGGAAAATGTGCCATAAAATACCATATCATCTATATCATGTCCCCTACAATTGCTCTTTAAATTTAGGATGGGAATGCTGGATGCTCTATTTATTGGTGCTCATACCCCTGCTATCTTTTCTCTCTCAGTTCTGGAACATGCCCAGTTACATCCAAGGTTTGCTCCCTTTCAAGCCAAAACAAGAAAGGTCAGAGAGGGAAAACTAGAATACTTGTTCCTCTTGTGTCAACTTTGCTGATATGGGACTCAGGTATCTGCAGAGGTCTACCAGAGCTACAAGTAGATGGAGCAAAATTCCATTTTAAAGATGGAGCAAAAATTCCTGCCATAGTCCAGGCACTAAAAAACCACTAGAAATTTAGCAAAAAATGATAGGAACAGTTGAGCCAAGAATGGAGAGAAAAGAATTGCAGATTTTGCACGTCTCTTGGATATCTTGAAGCAGGTAACGAAGACTGAAACTATGCAGATATGAATCACTAGTTTGGTGGCATGAAAAGGGGCCAGATCCAGGAAATGTAATCTCATTTGTTGCTGAAAGAGCCTTTGTTGTTCAAACAAGCATGTGTTTAATGGAGACTTCAGTGCTATTACTGGCATTTAAACTGACTGGATTTATTTTCTGACAGCCTTTAACAAGGTGTGATTATTAGTTTGATCAGAAAGCAAGGCTATAATGCTTAAAAGATTTTCCAAATAAAAATTCTGGTTTTGGTCATCATATTTTTTATGTGACCTGGAGCAATACATTGGAAGTCGAACTCAGTCAGCTCATGCTGAATTGCAGTGAGTAATCTTCCAAGCAGAGCACTCAAACTACTAGTCCCATAAAGCACTAATCATATGATAAACGTGCTGTACCCAACAAAGGACTGAAAAATCAATGTATTTTTGAATCCTGTTAGTACTTGCACTTTGGAAAGTGTATTTCTTATTACTTCTTTCCTTTGTCTTACTCAGTCTCACTTGGACTTTTATGTTCTTCTCCACACACAGCTCAGCAGATTTTTGGGATGTTCGTACCTTCATTCCTAAATGCTAATTCCTTATGTTTGTACTGTATATCTCACAGGTTTGAAATTATATATATATATGTATACATGAAATTATGAATATTTTTATCCAACTTTTCCACTGAGAGGATAACCTCGAAGACTCTATGTTTACTCTTTAAAGCATATTTCCTTTCCTTTCCAGATTATTACTAAAATGTTTATCTCAATGCTTGCCCTAACTCATTTGTATGTCAATCTGCAAGCATGCAAGTTATTACCTACAATATAATTTTGACAGGCTAATATGATGCTAGTCCTGGCTTGAATCTGTTTCCAGACCCACTGCAAATTTTTTGGCAGTTAGAAGAATGTTTGTATTCAGATAAGTTAGTGATTGGTAGAAGTTTGGAGATCTTTTAAAGTGACCAGAATTCTCAGCACGTTAGATACAAGAGAGACCATCAGGGAAATCAGCGGGTACTGCATACAAGGCAGATTTTTTACTTCAGCTTACCTGAAAATTAATGAGTTGTATGATGGAAGGTACCATCAGAAAGGTCTGCTCCCATCAGGCAGTCCAATTACACCAGGGCAATTAAGAATTACAATTTCAGTTAGGAATAACAACAGAATTCAAGACAGAAAACAATCATCTTTTTCTGGTCTGTTTCTTTTCTAAAAGAGGTCAGAGCCAACACTTCCACCAAATTCAAGAGGAAGACTTTTCTGCCTTTATTGTCAAGCAAACACAGTTAAAATACATAAACCAGACATATACAGTCAATATACATTCCCCAGCTGAATCAAGGGCACAGCTTTACTAAGAACATGTCCTATTGCCATGATAAAAGGCAAACTTTGACCCCAGAACTGAAAATCAGCATCAAAAAGTCTACTTTTACCCATTTAGGTGTTCCATGGAACTCCCTTCTTAGCAGTGTGGGTTCACAATTTTCAGGGGGTAGATGCAGATTTAACTCAGCCTTTATCAGGCTTATATTTTCATTTACAAAGAACTATCTATTTTCAATTTTTGGCATTATGTTTTGCCCTTCATCATGACCCCTCTTTTTGATTAAATGCTCCATGATTTTATATGGTGTTTGCAGAGCTGTAGCAAAGGAGCATTTAGATTCAAATAGTTTTGGAGAGCAGGTTGGCTTTCTATCCATCTGCTCCTTCCCACTGGGTCCACTGTGCTGCCTTCCTGCCTGAGGGGGTCTGCTGTTAGACCTCTGGCAGAATCAGCTTTCCATCCTATGGAAACTTGACTTCCCTGAGGAATAACAATAACAAAGTAGGGAAACCATGTTGTTATCTGATGAAGCAACTCAGAAGAGTGACAAGTGCTGCTGGTAGGGTACTTGGTCAGCTTGGATTTGCCCTTTTGATTGCACATCCTGCAGAAAATTGTCCTGCTCTCCCAGGTGCTGGCACAGTAACTCCTGGCACAGGGAACTCTGCTGACACGTGGGTGTATGGTAACAGTGCAGCAGCCCCCTTTCAGAGACACCCTGTGCCCCTGCAGAGGCAGAGCAGAGATTCAGCACTCATCCAGCCCCAGAAGTGAAAAGTTTCCCCACAGCAGGTATCTTCTGTGCCCTGCCACCTCCTCCTCCTGCCACCTCATTAGGTTTGCTCACAGGTACTGGAAATTTTGCTTTCTCTTGTTAAGTGCTGGTGTTTCAAGACATTGTCAAGACCAATAAGACTTTTCATCTGCTTCCTTAATTTATCTTGTAACTTCCCTTAAGGAGTAAAGTCAGATTTTAATCAGAGATTCAATTTGCAGCCTCACCGTTGGAAGTTGGTCAGGGCTCAAGGACTTCTGAAGCTGAGTATGGGAACCCAGGGATATAGTGAACAGGCTGCTTCAGTATTTCTCTGTTTCTCTTTGGATTAAAAATACAAATGCCTTGTCATTGTCTGTGCTGCTTGGGTTACCTTTATTGAGTTTGTCACTATTACTTGTTTTTTAAATATGAGGAATGAATACGTTTTGTAGGATTTGTTGCATTTTTTTCAGCCATAAAGGCAGTTTGGGTCAATTCAAGAGGTAATAAAACACATGAGGAGAAATAAAACTTTTTCTTGAGGATGATTCAGAAGTAGAGGTGGTCTTTACTGTTCTAACCTTTCTTCAGTAACAAAACATCTTTCTAGATAGTTCATTAAACCAAAAAATATCCTAAGTGGTCAATCTTTCTATCCCTTCAGGTATGTGAGACATTCTTAAGGACAGGTTCATTTTTGCTTTTGGTGAAAAAAAAGCAGGCTGCCAAAATGGTAAATACAGGTAAAGACTGAAATCACAGGGACCTACATATTTACACAGCAGTTGTTTTTCCCAGACGTTATTCCGCAGTGTTATTGGTACAAACTCATATGCTGAATAGTTTGACTTATTCAACTCCATATTTACTGCAGGTGACTCTAATAAAACCACACACCTAATGGCTAAGGCAGTCCAGAGATAGCTACACAAACATTAATGAACTGCTGTGGCTAATTACCAGTTCTGGTACCCATTTCTCAGCCTCTCCTTCTCTGTGGTGTTACTTTCTTCACCTAAGCAAGGTAACATCAACACATACACTGAAGTGACAACCACAGGAGCAGAAGCACAACCACTTTCAAATGCAGGAGGTTTAATATATGAGTCTTTAAAGGATCATGATCCCCATCAATAAAAAACCCAAGACAACCCAAAGCTTTACGAAGGAATGGCTTTGTTCCTAAAGTAAAGTATACAGAATCCATCTAGCTACCATCTTCATGAGTTCTTCACTCAGCAAAACTATCAAGCCTGGCAAAAGTAGTGTGTATTTTCTTAGGCTAATAATGAGCCACCAAAAAACTGCACCCCAAAAGCCATGTACATATAATAATAAAAAAATTTTTAGACATAATGCATACTAAATATGCAAAAACACAATAATGACTCAAAAAATATTAAACAAGAGAGCCCTATCTGGGGCAATTCTGTTCCTAGAGGAATGTTTATAAAAAAAGTAGTTAGAGAAGGTGACATAGGTGTTTCAGTATAGTGCTGGCTTAGTAGCTCTGACTCCTGTTGCCTGAATCTCTACAAATGGGAGGTTCCTCTGTACCTTTGGTTTTCAGGCTGTGTCAAACCATGACATGACCCCAGAGGCAGAGCACTAACACCTGCCCATTCTACCTCTCTTTCAAACAATGAGCAAATGAAGCTGAATAGATAAATGGACTTTATCTCATGTCCCTGAAATCCTGGTCACCTGCTGAAAAACCAGATAGAGGTTTTGGATGATGCATGCCTGTCAGTTGTGAACTGTATCATCAGATGAACTGCTGTTAATTACGTAAATATCTGTGAACAGCTATCAGATGATTGTACACTTAAATCACAGGTATTGAGTAGGAAAGATTCAAACTAATGGCTTTCATGTGAAAGAGTACAGCCAAAAGAATGATTGTCCTGCAGGATGCTGGTTCTGTGTTTATCTTTTCTCCTTTTTATTGATGGGTAGAATTTCTGGAAGGCTTACATTTTTTAGGAATTTTAGGAGAACTGTTTTTTTCTAGCATTCTATATTGTTTTCTTTTCAAAATTACAGCAGTCGTAACACTGACTTATCTTTCTTTTTGCAGTTTTTGAGAGACAGCTCTTGCATTATCACCACAGCTATTGACTCTCTTACTTTTATACCTAAAAAAGAAAAAGAAAAAAAAAGAAAAAACTGATTTTCCTTCTTTTACTGACCATCTACTTATTTGACTATTAGGCACTTTGAAAATTAAAGCAATAATATACCCTTTTATAGAAATCCATATGTTAACTAAGGAACTGCTGTTCCTATACTTTAAAATCACAAAGAAATTTCTCCATCAGAGAAATTAATTTTAGTTGTATGCCTAGGACACTATTCAATGTTTAGTGGTTCTCTAGCCAATGAATTTGCAAGTACCCATTTAAATATACAAACAAAATCTTTTCCTGGTAAGAGAAGAACTAATTTTCTAACTTTTATTCTGGAATACATCTTTTTACTCTGTTACATCTAGCCTGTTTAAAACCAGGGGATTATAATGTTAATTCAAGACAAGCTTTAGTGATTCAGACACAGAGCCACAATGCTCAGTGGCCTAAACAAAGAATTATTGATGTTCACCCTCTAAAAACTCCAAAAATAAACCAAAATTTTTTGAAGTTACTCATAAACAGCTTCCATTAGCGCTTCAGTGGACATGAACTCCCAAATATTTTAAGTTCCAAAGATGTAAAAACAAGTCCAAGATTGACTATGAATGATGGGTTTTGACTTAGATATGATTGAACTTGAAAGAAAGCATCTGTTATTGTTTAGCGTTGTTATTGCTACTTCCATCAGTAGCAAATAATCCAAATTTGAATACACAGAATTATTGTGCTTCAAAGAAACAAGAAGAGACTATAAATATGAACACAAAACTGGTTCCTCAAATCCAGAATCTTAACTGGTAAAATCCTGCTTTAACACAGTATCATATACCAAGGCTCATTTGAAATGAATAGTGTAAATCTGATTAGAAATAATTGTACATAAAGTAGTCTACTATTTAAAAAGTGTTATTGTCTAGATCTGTGGAAATATGATGAGATAAACTGTTCTTTTAGTGAAGTGAGATGAGAAGTGGAGTATTACTCCAACACCACTGCAAAATGCTGCCAGCACTGTGGATGTGTGTGCAGGACAAACATCAAGCCCACTGGCCTCATGGACCAATGCTGAGCTGTTTCTTAAAACTTTCATTGTGACACACATGTGACAGCAGCAGATAGTGCTTTTGTACACACAAGTTCCAACATCCCCAGGCAGATTTATTTCCAAAACTCTTGTAAACAAACAACGAAAAGCTAAATTTCAGACAGCCTTTTCCATGCTGTTTTGGTTTGTTTCTTTCATCACTCACACTTCTCACAGGTGCTATCAGCTGTCTGTGTGGCCTGTCCGTGCCAGTGCTGCTGGGTGTAGGACTGTGATCACTCACTGGAAGGAAATTGCCCTTTCAGGCAGTGGCACCAGAGACAGTCACGGGAAACAAATATCTAACTCCTGCAGGTTGCAATGGAGCTAGCATGAGTGAGAGACAGACTTCACCTCTGAGATGAAATCTTCTAAAAAAAGAGTGTCTGTCCTTCAGCACGTTGGTGGTATGCTTTTCTACTTACCTTGTTTGCAGAAAATACAATATCATGCCATTACTTTTTGAAAAAAAAAAAGAAAAAAAATGACTGCAGACTGTGTGATTGAGAATCAGAGTACAAAAAACTAACACAAACTTCAAGGAATTAACATTTAGGTATAAAATGACTGAATCTTGAGAGCCTAAACTAAGGGGACCCCTCTCTCCTCTTTATGATGACTGGACTTAGTCTTGATCAGGGTGATGAAACTCACTATCCATTCTTAGGGAAGAGGCAGTGTGGAAGATACAGTACTGATAATGCTGTTTACATATTTGAATGTAATGTTTCAAAATCTATACTCAAGAAGACCTTTTTAGATTAAAAGTGATGTGCCCATAACATAGGTCAGATTGAAGATTTAACATGCAAACTTCCTCCTGTCAATACTTCACAATAATATCTATCAAAATCTTCAATTTGCATTGTGCCTACTGAGTTTGTACAAGGGGAAAGAATAAGAAGTATAAAACCAATAGAGAACCCCAACTTGTTTTTGCAGATTGTAGTACTGTTCTTCTGCTAACCTGGTTCATGTATAATTCTTTTCACTGTAAAAGCAAAGGATAGAACACAAGTTTTTGCAAATGGGATGCTTTATTCTATTTTATTTTCTCCTTTGTCTCCCATCTTCACTCCAAACAGTATTGGGATCTCAAATGACATTTATTCACTTTAAATCTTGACCAAATCTGAAAGGAGTTTAGGGGGGAGGTGTAGGGAGAAGATTTGTTATCCAAAGAAATTTTCTTTGCTGAATATCAAAAGCCTGCAGCAAGCAATGTGGGAGAGCTTTGAAAGAACAAGTCACAGCAATCCTTTTAAATAGAAAGTTTGAGGCACTGCTATCATGTTCTTACTGAAACCAAAATGGTGCTTTCTGTCTGAACGGAATGCCTCAAAGTGGAACTAGAAAGCAAGAGGTGTGAAAAACAAAACCTTGAGGGTTCAAAGCCAAAGAGACAACTATGATCCAGTCACTTGGTGAGTTTTATAGTGCAGGTCTCAAGAACTTTCTCCATCAGATCCAGTTTGTACTACTGATCAATTTCTGTTCTGGCCATTAAAACAAATGGGAGGTTGAATTTAGCAGGAACACAATCAGGTCAGGCTGAGTACTTTTAAATGTGTTCCTACCTCGCCCACTCTGAATAGCACTGAGCACTATGTTAACAAACCTCTTCACTTCCTCTAACCCTAAAGGGAATTTCATGTCGGTAAAAGCTCAGTGTATTTATTAGGGCTGTTCATTTTGCATTTGAGGAAAGAATTTCACAGCTATATTTCTAAAGATTTCAAGTTGACTAAACAATGGCAGCCACTGTTGACATCAGGAAGCACTGGCAGCAGACATTTAGCAACCAGAGCTATATATTATATATGCTGTGTAAACCTTTACTCTCATGCTAAACAGCACTTAAAAATGCCATCAGTGTTATACCATATATTTCTCACAGAGCTCTATTGTATGCACAAATGCCTTCAACAGCTTGCACTGCCATTCCTGGAACAGTCCTGGACAAGACAAACTTTTAGAAGAACATTTTATCAGTGACCAGATCTAGCAAGATTAGTAACAATAATTCAAGAGAGGCAAGAGTTAACGCAGAAGGAATGGCACATTTCCTGAAAGGCTTCTGCCTTCTGCTATGGACTATTTCACTCAGACCTCCCACAGAGTCAGTTTTCTAAAACTGGGGGTTTCTTTTTATTCCTAATTTAGAACCCATAGAACACTGAAAAGTCAGATAAAGTATTCTCTCTCATTTTTTTCTCTGTCCTAGCACTATGAGCCCATTCTGAATTTGGTCCTTTCTTGCAAACTCCTTTAAAAAAGCTTGCAATTTTCAGTGGGATTTAAAGACTGAATGTTTTTACCAGCTGCTGCTGTTAAAAGAGCAATTAAGAGTTTCCTCCTGCAATCTTTTCTCCAAGCAGTGAAAACCATGATGATTTCTGAGAACCTTAATTCAGGGGAAATACCTGCCAGGAAAAGTTGGGTAGCAGTGAGGGGGGGAAAAAAAAAAGTCACTCTGAAGGGAGTTGGAATAAAAACTCAGACACAGGATTGAATCATTAATTCTTTATTCATTCACTAAGTCTGAAGAGACAACTTAGATGAGCTTCAAGATGGATAAATGGGACTATATTTCACTTCTCTAAAATATTCTTCAATTTCTCAGTGGAAAAATTCTGTGTTCCTGAAGAAGAACCACATAAGGAATCACAATATTTTACTGCTGGGTGAAACAATAATGATATGTTTCAAAGGTTGTTTCTAGAATTGGAAAGAAAATGGTCTACATTAAAATTTCAGTATCTGAACTCTGAAGATGTTTTCTGTAGTGTCATGAACATACTTTTAAAGAAGAACACATCTTTACCTTAGGACTGAAAGGAGTACAATAGAGAGAATGAAAAGACTCTTAGTAAGAACTAATCACAGCCATGTTTTCGTCTAGTACCAGTAAGATAAGATAAATCCTCTAGGTTTGTATCATTCATCACTCAGTCTGCGCTCCTATGCTATAAGTCTTTTACTCTGTCTCCCCATTTCAAAATGAAGCTCCATGTTTTTGTGAAACAAATGGTAGAGGAGTAAATGAAGATGCAAAAAACTTTCTTGGGCAGCAACAAGTTACCCAGATTATTTGGTCTGCCTAAATCTGCACTTGAAGTCTTTTTGCAGCAATACAAAAGTGGAGGTTAAAAGTAGGACTGTGTTGTTTAACTGACCTTTACTTTGGCTACCAAACCGCAAAAGCCACTAAGGAGGGAAAATTGATATGGATTGGTTTAATAATTTCCCTGTCCCCATCTTTTGCACTTTCCTGAACAACTCTTGTCAAACACAGCAGTCACTCTACAAGAACAAGCAAATGTGACTGCATATCTGAGAGGACTTTCGTTTCACTCTGATCATGAGCTTCTGTGTCGTTTGTTTCCATGTCATACAATGTGCTGTGACAGGTTGTCTGAGTATATCCAATTCAGAAAGAAAATGAAGGGTCAGATTTTCCAGTGTGCTAGAAGAAATCTAGTATTCAATAGAAGCAACACGTGTCAAGTGCATGGTTGTGACTGTCATACTGATGTCTGTGGAAGCTGAAATAGTACACAAATTTCAGCAGTGTCAGTACCTGCTTACTAAAAAGCATGCAGGGTTTGTAAGATGATCGGTTATATTACAGAATTCAGGAATTGGGGCAGGAGAAAAGAGAAGACAAATGACAGATATTTAAACCAAACAAATTTTGTGTTAACAGCAAAATTGCAATGACAGTGTATATGAAAATGAGCATTATTAAGGGTGCTTCAGAAGGAGTGATAGATAAATTATGAACCCTTTGGAGTACCTAGAGAACTTGTAAAAACAACTTAAAAGGTAGGCTGGAAAGAGGGAGGAATGCATACATAATCATAAGGGAATTATAGAGCCTCCTGGCAAAAATCTCTTGCTTGATTGGAAAATACCACAGAATTCAGGCGGAAATAAACTCCATCAAACAGCAGTTTAATTTAACAACAGCAACAACAACAAAGACAAAATCTAAGCTACTAGAGAGGATGTGAGCTGCTTCAGCCAGTGAAAATTACAGAACTGCATGATATCCATAGAAAAATACTACAATGACACAAATTTTAATACGCAATAAAATTATTTTCAAGTCGTATTACCAGATATGTAGTTGGGTGAAAGTTATGGCCTCATATTTTGATAGAAAAATATTTATCATTAGGCTTACAAACCGATTCTTTAAAGGGAATAAAAATTGTAATGAGGGATGTCATAATGAGAACAGTGACAAGAGCTGCAGGCCATGAAAAAAGGGAAAAGAGAAAAATAATATAAAATAAAAAGAAAAGAAAGCTAAACTGCATGAGTTAATAAGACAAATCTAGGGCATGGGAGAAGCTGGAGTCTGCTTATGGAGTTAAGTGTTGCATTTTGTCTTTAGTAAAGAAAAAATACTCCATATTACATCCCACCTCTCCAAAAAGCAATCGAGTCCCAATGTACTTTCTCCATTAAAAAAAAGAAAAAAAGGAANTAATGTGTGCTAACTGAAAAACTGAATGCATTATTTCATATTAATTGCTAAACCACTGAGTACCTTAATTTACAGAAACATTGCTCATGGAGGTACATAAAGACAGGACATACACAAATATATGAAAAAACTGAAAATGAACTTCAAAAGGAGGTCACTGTGACTTTCATTCGAGTGTAGGAATTAGCTGCAAGACTGTTTGAGTAAAGAAAATGGTATTAGAATTCAATCAACCATCAAGAGAATAATCAGTGGCATTATATAATTTCAGAAATATTTGCCAGTGGTTTAAAAGAGGCAAGAGACAAGTCCTCCTAAATCAATGACACTGACAAATGCCAGTACACATGATCTTGTGAGAACAAGCAACCCCTTCAGAAACAGGATGTATCTGAAAAACCATCCAGACACACACTCTGCTTTCCTGCCTTCCAGGCATGTACCAGGTTTGCGAAACAGAAATGATAACCTCTAGATACTTCTCACTTCTATAAATAATTTTCTCGGTAGATATCTCCTAGTTATTTTTTATAGAGCAGTTGCCAAAGCAGTGTACTGTTAAAATTTAGTAAATTGCTTGTATTTAGAATGTGACCAAAAGATTCATATATACATTCAGACGAAATTTCCCCCATCCAAGGAACTGGAGTCCTTAAATGGCTGGCAAGTGCTTAGGATTCAGTTCCCATTGGAATTAGGAGACAAGAAAAATAAGGCTAAGTTGTATGTTGGGAGATGCAGCACTAGTGGCAATGGGACTGTGAGCTTGGCACGAGCTTGTTGCAGCATCCAAGGGATGTTACCTTCCCTCCGGGCTGTTGTGAGAGGGTGGTGAACCAAAGGCACAGGCAATCATCAGAGACAGCAGGTAACACCAACTGGCATCTTTAACAACACCTCTCCAAAGTTCACAAAGCTGGACATGGGAGGGAGGCCAATTCTCTTCTCTGTGTAGGCTTCAGGGTGAGGGCACTGGTTGCTCACCCAGCCATCTATCCAGCTGCTGCCAGGGACAAGAGCTCTCTCTCTGGGAATGGTAGGTACATGCACTGAAGTTGCTTGGAAAAGTAACAAGCAGTTTTTCCCTGCTTATTGTATTGCTCTGGGGGTCACCCTTGGCAGAAAACAAGACTCCTCTCCCACCACCCCTGCCCCTACAGGAAGGCTTTATTCCTTGTTGCTGAGGAACTCTGCCTCCAGATGTGAAGGTGTTTTGGTTGGGGTTGTGAAATATAAGTAAGCCAGGCTCCTCTGGGTTTTAGCCTTTTCATTCTGTTTTGAGTCTTCAAAGAAGAAATATTTTTCTCCAATTAAAAAAAAAAAAAGATGTCTCCTTTCTGATAAGAAGAGGTTTTTATTTCAAGAGTGCACAAACAGCCTTTGCAAATGGATTCACTGCAATTCCAGGAATTTGTTGAGTCCATACACATAGAGGACTTCATAGGATTTAGGATTATGATCATAGGAACTTGTTTAACTGTCTGAAGATTACTCATCCAAACTTCCTGCCACAGCCACTAGGGAGGTATCGTGACTTTGAAGGCTCACCCTAGAAATGACATAAATCATTCTTTCCCATGTCTAACTTTCTCCATCGAGTAGGGATGATGAGTTTACACTCGATGCTGAACTTTGAGATGGCCTGGCATGTGAGCTGACAGGAAAAAAGGGAGAAAAGCTATAATAATTTGCAGTTGCAGACTAAATAATATATATCACTTTTACATTGGAATGATCCTTCATCTGTGACTTAGAAGGTGATATTATCCAGCTTCTTTCTGAGCTAATAGAACGTGCTCCAGCTACTGAGTTTTAGACAAGACTTGACTTATAGTAATGCCATTGGATTTTTTACATTGCCAACAGTAATGTCTCCAGTACTTCCTCTGGTGATTTAACTAGTGGTGGTGGACAACAGCTACTTTTAGAACCTTCCACTTCAAGAGGCCAGAATCTCTTATGAAAATGCTAGATCCCATTTTTATCAGGTCCTTCTTTATTGTTGAATTTTTTATAATGCTTTTTTGTGGTTTCACTGGGTTTTGTTTTGTTAAGTTAGAACACTTCTCTTTTTAGGCCATATTGCAATTAGCAATTAGCACTGAAGTGATAATCTTTCTGGGCAAGTAGATACCTTGCAGTGAAAGATTGCCTTCTTACCTTGCAGGCAAGAAAGTCTCTTCTTTCCTTGCAATGAAGGAAAATTCATACTCAATTTTTACAATCTCAACCTGTGTTTATACTCCAAAAATTGATACTGTGTCCTCCTTCCCCCCTAAGCCCCCCCCAGATCTATTTTACATTTTCAAATTAATTTTCATGGAAGTTGGGAAGCCATTGGATTCAAGCTAAATTTGTAAAATACATATGACAGAAGGAAGTTCTCTCCTAAGCCATGGCCACATTGTTAATATATTTCTTGATGACTTGTCTCTATAAATCACGGTTACTATAAATGCAATGCAAAAAAATCACAAGAAAATAACAAGAATTTTTGTTATGAAATGAGAAATAGATCATCTATTCTGAAAGAATTTGTCATGCCACTTTAGTACATAGTGGCATGAATGCAAATCAACATGCCATAGTGTGGTGCCTCCAGCAAAACCTTACTGTGGGACTCTGGTCCCACTTTTTTCATCTGTTGGAGATTGGAGCCCCACACCTGTTAATCTGGCACAAAGTCATGCAGGCATTTGCTTTCACTACTCATTTGCTTACAACTGCAAGACTTCAGACTCAGGATTCCTGTAAATCACTGTCCAAACAGCTGGACTCTCTGCACTCTGTTTCTCACTAGATTAATGTCTTAGGCACATATATTCATTATATTTGCTCCTATTTCTCTAACTCTCCTTCCTCTACTGTCAGTGTCACCATTAAGTTCTGACTCTCTCTAACCTCTATCATCTCTATAGCTCTATACCTCTTAACAATATCATCTGTATCCAGATCTGTAGGTATCCAGTGGATCATTACTGGCAGTTTGTAGTCACCTGCTGTCTGCAATGACTTGTGGGATCCCTGCAGTGCTGATTTGGAACCTCTCTAAGTAGCACTGCCGTTACTCAGTAGGGATTTTGTACAGTACAAGAACCTATAGACTGGCTGAACCAAAGTATTACAAGAGAGTTTTAAATAGAGTGCAGTCAGTGGGTGCCTGTGGCCTCATTTATTTTTGAAAGACTGTATTGATGTATCTCCTCCCCAGAATTCAAATGGAAATCTGGGAGAAGATCCCTTGAAAGACAAGCCAGAGAATGAGGGAGACCCTCTTTACCCCCTACATTAACATTTCAACCTTGCCTCAAGTGCTTAGTACTGAGTTTGAGAACAAGGGAAATGGTGTCCTGAGGCTTCAAGGCACTTCTTCGCCTTTGTTCAGACTCAGGCCATCCTGACTATATAGATTACTGTGCTTCAGCACCAAAGGCTCCCTCATGTCCTAAGGAGGTAATAACTTCTCTTCCCACCATCATTGTCTCAGCTCAGCAGTCATATTGCTAATTGACCTTTGGTGTCTCCGAGTCAGGAGACCACACTAAAAAAGACACCTGTGCTTACCTCTAAGCGCCTACCTATTCATCATGGTTAACTGTGGGTGAATGAGCCCTCAAATCTGATGTGTGGTGGCCAATAAACAATGGATAGTGGATTATGAGAGCAAGGTTAATAATGTACAACTTGTGATGGATAGAAATAATTGTCTATTTTTTTTTTTTCTTGACAAGTCTCTTTGTGGTATTGATAAAACGGCAGCAGGAAAAGCCTGAGTGATTTGCAGCATTCAAAAAAGTGAAACTCACAGGAAATTGATAATGGATAAAGTTTCCAATCCAACTCCACATAATGACTTGACAATTCAAGCCTGCAAAGTTTTGGATTTCAAATGTTTGTAGTTTTTCAGTGGGAGTTTTTCCCCCAAGGCAGTTGTTGTCTGAGCTGATAAAAAAGTACTGAGGCAGTCAGTTGTCTAGATGGGAAGCAAATACATTGGCTTCTATTGAGGAGAGTTTTATATGTAAGACTTTTTGAAAGTCAGGGAGGATGGGAGAGTCTTATGGATGTTCCAGCAGCATCTGTGTGTCCCAGATCACATGTAAGAGAGGTGAAAGAAACTCCCAAAATATATCTTGGTAGATTTGCTCTTAAATATGAATGATCCCAATTTTTTGGTTCTAGTGGAAGTGCAAGTTTACAGTCCTTAGAATTCTCAATTTGGTAAACCAAAGAACTAGATGGAACTGAGTTGCATTAAATGTTTCATGGGTGTATTGCAGTCACACAGGCAGGTCTTAGGCAGGAACACGTGCACAAGAGGAGTGGTAGATCAGGCATCAGCATAACCCACCTCTTGCTAACTTCTCTGCACTGCTAACACCAACCAGCACCCTGAGATTAGAGCATCTTACATCAGCTTCATCAACTGGACTCATTAGTAGATAGCTCTAACAGCAGTGTTCAACTCCACATTAGAGAGTGACAGCTGTGTCTGACCAGGACCTACAAGTTTAGGCCCTGTCAGATGCTCGTTTTGCCAAACACACACACTGAGAGGAAGAAGGACCTAAAAATATCAGTGGTTAGAGAAATCACTTATACTGTGGTGCTCTCAAACTGAGACACTTATTTCTTTAATAGAAAGCAACACAGAAGAAATTAGAAAGCTGGTTGTGGATAATGTTACAATGTCTGAGAAAATGAAATTCAACTTATTATCTGCTATAATAAATGTAGCTTTCTTCATTTTTGAGTTTAATTCACCAGCTAAGTGACTAGAAGTGCAGAGATTCTGTAGATTTCTGTGGTTTTGTATCTACATGTCTGTCATCTGATTCATGATATGTAAATGTGACTTCAGCTTTTTGCTCATGTTGCATAAATCAGCAAGTTTTGGCTTGCCCATTAACTATGAAGAGGCACCAGACCACAGATTTGATGAAACACATTCCCCTCCCTTTTTTTTTTTTTTTAATTTGCCTTCAAGATCTTTCAAGCCATTTCAAAGTTGAATAAAATAACAGACACTAACCCAATGTTTTATTTTCCTTTTTCAACTGGCTTTGATTAAATTTTCTTCATATTTAGGATTACCTGGATTATAACGCTGCACTCGGCTCAGAATGTAGGATTGGATCAAAATATCAGATATTTGTTGAAAAGACAGAACATTTTCCAGTAGGAAGTGATAACCTGGATGATTAACAGACATCTTGGTGATTATCAATCCACCTGAGATTTAATTTCCTTGTGCTGACATTTCTTGGTGAGTCAGTGTCAAGGGAACTAGAAGAATGAAACTTATTTTTAGTTTTTTGTCCATTTTATTTTTCACTTTACACCCAGATATGCAGTAAAGTGAAAGGGTAGAAGATCCTATATACAGCAGAATCTAAGAATTAATTTATCATATGGAAAAACTGTGATATCTTTCCTGTTAATAGGTATAGTATTTCTTCATAACATTAGAGTAGCATAGGACAGGTGTTTTTAGTGACAAATATGGAGTTCCCATGTGCAAATCATCTGCTTGCATCTTTGATGGCTAAGATAGTGGTGCCTTGCTGTAACAAAGTACTGCTTGTATCTATCTTACAGTCCAGAAATTCAAAAGGTTTTGAATAAATTCTGTCATCAGACTCTTGAAGCCAGTGGAAATCAATGGTCTGGTTTCTTGTGAGACTTTCAGTGACAAATATGAAGAGCTCAACTTTTAATCCTTTTGAGAACTCACGGGTAGGCATTTCCACATACAGAAAAAAAGATCTGTTTCAAGTGAAGCGAATCATGGAATTGATAAGGTTGGAAAAGACCATAAAGATAATCGAGTCAAACTGCAAAAGAACCCCAACAACCCTACCTGAAAAACATAAAGCAGAAAATAAAAGTTCATCATGGTCCCTGGTCATATAGTTGTCCATTTGCCCATTTGCCAGTAATTCCAAGAAGAGAATGTATGACATACATAACTGTGAAATATCACGTGGTTATTCAGAATTCTATTTTGCAATCTCTAAGAGAGTTTCTTTTTTAAAAAATAAATGTATCCTCCCCTCCCTACCCCTGATTAATTGAATGATTTCTTGTTGCTGGACTTACCTTAAGCAATCAGTACACCAAGTTCTTTTTGTATCCACCATGTGTACTACATGTACATGTGTGTGTGTGAGCTGTTTGTTCTTTCTTTCTTTCTTTTTCTTTTTTTTTTCTTAATGAAGAGAAGCTGTGTTGGGAAGGTGAGAGGTCAAAAGTTCACATTTTCCTGAAGAATCATAATGAAAAATGAGTCCATACAGACTGGTGTGGTAAAAATCTTTATGAATGGTAAAACAGTATTAGAAAGTAACCTGCTGAAAATCTTGTACCATTTTCAGAATGTTTCTCTCATATTAAAAATAAACATGGACTATACAGTGTATTATTTTATATGCCTAATTGAAAATCAGTTTCTCCCTTCCCCAGTTGTTAATCTTGTAGTTATACAAAAATCTTTGTGTCCCCTCTGGTGGTGATGATAGCTCTGAGGCTATATAAAGATGCAGGAAATTTAGCTCCTGGTATAATTTTAGGTGTTACTAATCAAATGCTGTAAAAGAAACACAGAGCTGCAGAGCTGTAAGCATGAATTCTTGCTCTTAAATGTGCTTGCTGTTAGCCTTTAAATCAAAAAATCATCTGCAGACACTGAAATAGCAGTGAATATATAGTAGAAATAGTTTTCTACAAATAAATTTAAGTAAAATAGAATATTTCTTACAGCTTAGAGTGATATATTTGTCTGTATGTTAAGAGTGAGTAACTGATACTGGTTAAATATGGCTTTTGCATGGTCTTGTGTATAATCCAACTTCACCAAAGATCCCAGCTGAGCTGTTTTTGTATTAGACACTCCAAAGATACACAACAAGTTATTAGAGCATCTTTACAATGAGGATTTTTACTCTAATATTACGAATCTAGGAGAATTAAAATTCTGTTCCTTTTCTGAACAGATAGGCAGCAGGGGCACAGAAAGAGTAAATGAGTTTTTCTAGAACACATTAAAAAAAAGTATGGTGATTTTTGTTTTAGCCCGTGTTTTTATAATTAATTATCATGATTTTTTTTAAGCAATTGCCTCTCAAGACACGCTGGGATCTTGTTGCTGTTATTCTGTTGGATCACAAAAGTGTTAGCAACATCCTGGGAACTGGATCTCTAGGAACTGGTTCTAATTTGAAGTGTGTGACTGCCTACATTAATGTTGACAAGTTTGCTATTGATTTCAGTTCATTTCACATCTATCCTGAAGAAATCTTCGGGCTGATATATACAAACATTTTAGGAGGTAGGATTTAGTTTGATAGCATCTGAGTTTCAGGCAAGCACAACTTCTTTTTTTGGCTATACCATTCCTCCGGTCTTTGTTCCACTGACCAGATTATTAATTTGTCAAAATGCAAAAATCTCTAATATATAAAGGCTGTTCACAACCACTAATTTTTGTCCCCTTTTATTATCAGAGGAGAGACTGTGTTAATACACTCTAGTGTTGCTTTATCTTAACGTTGATATTTAAACTGGACAGCAGAATTGTATCCTTAGAGTAACAACGTCTTTCCCCCAGTTGGAAACAGTAGACATAGTATCTGATTCAAATTTAAGTGTCTGGAATATGTGATTTGGCCAGTTCACACCTAAGACCTATGAAACCTATGAAAATAAAGTTTTAATTGTAAAGACAATCCCTAAAAGTTTTGATACAGAGTGAATTTCATACACTGTGAAGACATCATCCATCTCTTGTTTCTATGGGATAGATGAACCTTTCAGTTGTAAAACTCTGTCTTCTATGGTAACTGAGGGGTGACTGCACTGGCCATGCTTATGCACATACTGAGTGTATAAAGGATGAGAAATGTTAGCCCTCTATTAAAATGTCACCTGTATCATCGATGAATGCTTCACCATGCCACGAGGAGACAGAAACAGGGACTCACCTGGGGTTTAAATAGCCCAGTACTTGAGCATATTCATAAAATGTTATCCTCTAATAACATTCTAATAATATATTGTGTATTCATAAAGTATGATTCCTCTAGCAGTTACAACACTATTCTGGCTATCACCTCTTTTCTTTTATAAAGGTACAAAGGAAAAACATGAGACCCCAGGTCAACCTGCACCTTCTAACAATTTGTACAAGTTATACAATGGTTGTGGAATTGTATAACACCAGAACAGGAATTATCCACCACTTGGAAAAGAATAGACTTAAACACAAGAGCTGCATATTACGTAAAAGCCTGACTTTTTGTGTTTAAAAACTCCACGAATGAACTTTTTTTTAAGCAAAAAGAAAAGAAAATGTCAGCTCTGCCTCTTAGACATCACTGTTAAAGGTCTAGTTATTACATTTTGCATCTCCAAAATAAATATAATGGCCTCTCAGGATATACACTGTGGAGAACACTAAATGCTGAAAAAAAATGCTATAAGGGCATGAGAAGGATACAAACTGGCTGTAGTCCAGCTCCCCATTTGTAGCTTATTGCTCTAAAATTTCCATATACTTCCCCTGAGTATAATGAAAAACTGTGTAAAGTGATACTTCTGGCTTTGAATGAACTAACAGCACCGGGGAATTCTTACAATAAAATGGAAGAGGGGCAGCTTATACAATTCAATCACTTTTTCCTTGGAAAAATAGATACATAAAAATATTGCTAGAGGTCCGTCTATAATATTTTCTTGGTATATTTAAACCTTGTTTCCAGACATTAAGCAACTTTGCAAAATGTGGATCTGGGTACTGGCAGGACTGAACATGCTTTAGACATTATTGAAGGTTTTAAAAGGTGTGGTATGCAAGGAGTCCTATGCAGACCTGCATTTTAGGCTAAGAATTTACTTAATACTAATAACAATATCTTGCTAACAGCCAGGCCTTCCAACTGAAAGTCAGAGGAAGTCATGCTCTACTTACAAAGTTGCAGTCCTCAAACAGTGGACAGAGATAATTAGCTGGATTAAAAACAAAATGTTTTTTTCCAGAGACAACATATACACGCACTTAAGGTTCATATTTTTTGCGGATGGAAAAATTGAAGTTCCTGGAACTCAAAGAAATCCCCCCCACTGTTTTATTAAACACATAACAAACCTTATGTGCAAGGTCAGAGCCACAAAAGTGTTTAGATTTTGTTACATTTTATGCAATGCTTATGAAGCATTGTACTTGTATGGGCTGGTCCTGGAGGATGTGGGCACATCCTCGGGGATGTGTTGCTGGAGTCCAATTCAGAGCAGGCTGTTGGGTGGGAAAGGCTGCACACAGCCCATGCACAGGGACAGCTCAGCCACGCCTGCTGGGGACCTTAGAACAGTGAGCCATGACTGTATTCCTGCAAAACAAACTAAAAGGAGAAATGCTTGGTTTAAAAATCTCATCAGTTGAAATTGAAAAGTGTTTATTTTACCTTACAGACAGAAGATTTAATTTATTCAAATGCCCAAAAATGAAGTTCAGATGAATAAAAAATTCTTCTTCATCTTCCTTATTATTTTTTGCCATGAGCTCATGAAGAATTTGTCTTTCTCATACATCAGAGCAAAACTCTATATCCCCAAAATGTCTAATTGCAACTTAAAATTATGACTATGTGTCTGTAGGAAAGAAAACAATGAGCTTGCACCCCTGGTCTGTGTCCACAGCCAGCACTCTGCTCCAGGGACCCAGGAACGTAGGATGTTTTTTCTTGTCCTGAAGAGAACATTTTAGGTTCTTTCTGCTACTTTTCCACAGCTTGATGTTAAAATATTTGCAGCTCTAACAAAATTTTTCCTTTATACATATGACCTCAAAATATTTACGAATGAGAAAGTTCTCTTAAAGGTACTCAATTTAAGGAAATTTAGGGTCCTAAAATTCTGCATTTTTTGTTTGTTTGTTTGTTGGTTTGTCTACTAAAAGTAAGTAAAACAGAGAATATTTATTGTGAGGGGCATAATTATTAAGTGAAAAAAAGACATATGTTGCTTATCTAAATTATTGAAAAAGTTCTCAGGTTTGGCTTGCTATGCTGACTGGAACACAGTTTCTTTTTTTTTTTTTCTTTTTTTTAAGTCTAAAATTATGTTGTTGTTGGCATTTTCCAAATGGCATAATATCATGCTGTGCAATTTATTGAAAATTATGTGTTTTTATACATGTATATATTTGTGTGAGAGGGTAATGTAGTATCAAATTCTTGTGTTAGGTGTGGGCATTGCTTGTGTAGCCATTTATTTCTGCATTTAAATTTACAAAGAAAGAGAGAGATCCAGAGGCTTTTGCTTTCACTTTAACAGTGAATGTGAATTGTGACCAGCAACAGATATTCAGATTTCTGTATGAAAGACCTAAGACATTAACAAATATGATATTTCAAACCACGTATCAAAAGCCCTTAGAGGACAAATGCACCTTAGAGGACAATGAACAGCAGATGTAATTAAGGTTTTATGTTGAGCAAAAGACTTTTAACCTGATGTGAAAAAATGAAAGAAAGTGAGATCTGAGGGCCACTGCTGGGCACCGGGTGGGTGCTCTGAGCCTGGCCAGGGACAGGGTCCTTGCAGGGCTGCAGGCTACCCCTTGATCCCTTGTTTGGTTTGAAAAGCCCTGAGCAGCCACTGAGATGGAGCAACTGAAGAAGAGATTGAACGTAGGCCCCTCATCTACATTCCAGTGGTGGTAGAATGGAATACCTGCATCAACATCTGAGCTGAACACTCACAGGAAGGCCAGTGGTGTGGGGGTGCTGGCACTCAGTGCAGTGGGCATCACTGGGAGAGTCAGGGAAGTGCAGTTTAGTCTGGGGTTGGAGCTACCAGCTGGACATGACTTAAACGTGGCTTCCTTTTAAAACCTGTCAGAGGCATAAAGCTGTTTGGGACATAAAAGGCTTAATAGCTTAAAAACATAAAACACAATGCGTATAACTACATTAATACAATTATTATTTACTCTAGGGATAAGCCTTTGATTTGCTAAATTTCACTCTGGAGTCAAAATTTATTGCTGAATCATAACCCTCGAAGATGGGGTTTGTTGGTGGAAACTCTGAGACAAGTTTAACTATATTAGTGACTAATGAGGGATGATCAGAGTAAAAGATCTGGCCTCTATGCAAGCCAATTTTGGAGGTTTTTTTACAGCATTAAATAGGGTTACACTGTATGGAAGCCAAAAGTAATTTATTTTTACTCAGCGAACTTTATAGTCTTCTAATGAAGAATCATTGTGTAATGCCCTGGAAAAGTTCCCTCAATTTTCCTAACCAGGGCTTTGAACAAAATAAAATGAGTTTCCATAGAATCCATCTCAGTTTCATAGAAGAACCACCTGATGTTTTTGTGACAGAATACACTTATTTAAAACATCCAGCTTTGTATGGTCAAAGTGGGGTTAAAATGTTTGGAAGCGTACTTTCACTTAGATGTAGTTCCTTAGCAGGCCTATTTCCAAAGGACAGGGTGAGCAATTTTTAAGAGTCCTTGGCTTAAGTCTTGAAATCTCAAAAATATGTGCTTTTATTAATTTTTTTTTTGTAAACTGTACCAACCAGTTACCAATAGTGTGTAAGATTATGCTTTATCATTGGACTTATTTAATTTAAAAATTTAGATTGGTAATGAAGTAATGAGTATGGATAAGGCTGAGCAACACATATAAAGACAATTCTAATTGTAATCAGTCTCAGGTAAAATTGTAAAGGGTCAATATCTCATGTAGAAGCTTGAAGTTTTTGTGTCAAAAGTGCAGAGCACAAATGAAGCTTTACAAGAACAAGGATTCTGGGTCAGCAAAAAAGGTGCTTTAGGAGGCATTTAGCACAAGAGGGAAAATTTGCAATATGTAAAGACCAACTAATTAGCAAATGCTTTACAAAAATTTAATAGAATTGGGATCAGCTAAACTCAGGCAGTTGTAGCAATCTACAGCATACTTTACAGAAGCACTTATGCAATCCTTCCACCTACTGTTTGTGGAGCAGAGATTATTTTGGATTTATGTGTGACTGTGCATCTTATTTTCTATCGGATTCACCAGTCATGCTTACTGTTCTGAATATGCAGTACATGTTCAGTAATGTAAGTGTAGTGTTGTTGCCTTATAGGAGGCAATTTTGGTGTTGAAGTCAGTTATTTGTCTGACAGAAACATTGGGTTGATCCAGGGCCTTGAGCTCACAAGGAATTTCGAAAAGTTCTATGGAATTTTCAGTCAAATACCAGGCAAAATAGCATTTTCTGCATATGAGAAACCCTGCTTATGGACCACATCCAACCAGAAGGGCCCTGGATAATTTTCATCAGTGACACTATACCACCATAATAATTAAGATGAATAATTACTACTTCATATCACATACATGCTGACCCACCTCTTACCTTTCAAGCAAACAAAGTCACAAGAATGATGTACTGTGAGACTCTTATTACTGAAATTGCTCTGATTAGCTACACTATCTAAACTTTTTTACTGAAAATGACGGTTTTCAAATATCCTTGGGATTTAGATTTCCATAGTTCAGAAATGCATCATCCTTGCCAATACTGAATGTCATGAGTAAATAGCAGAAGTTCTAACTTCCAAACAGTTCAGAAGCCAAAAAAAAAATATTACGGGCAGAAAAAAAACCCAAATCCAAACATAATTATATAGCTGCAGTTCAGGTTGTTTGGACTTGGAATGAAACTGCTTGCCCAATCCTATCAGGGGTTCTTTACAGTTCCAAACCCACGTATGCCTCAAATCTACTATTTCTATTCTATACCAGCCTGCTATTTTCTGCTCAGCTGGTAAGCAAAAGTTACTTTAAAAATTTTTCTTTGGTCTGTACTTATCGTCGACGGTCAGACAACAATAACAGCCGGAAGAGTGTGCTAGTCCATCTGCCATTCAGGCAATCCCTCCAGGAGAGGCTTTCTTTATCTATGTAGATATTTCAATCTGTTTCAGAGACCTACCCAGAAAGAATGGTTCTCAGTCAGCCATAAAAATACCAAGGAATGCAATTAAAATATCCTAATGTTTCTAGAAAATGTTTACATTCACACCGTCGCGATTAAGGTCACTTAGAAAGAAATTTATAATGTGTATAGAAAAAAAATGTTCCTGATTTTCATTTGAGCATTTTAAAAAGAGTATAGAGTCAAGGAAGTTATAATTTGATTTCGATTTGAGTTTATATCCTCTGGTATTATTTGCATGTATTTAGGTTGAGATTATAAGAGTATAGTATATTATATTTTTATATATATATTATAAGACTATATTATAAAATGGAGAAAGGGACAATAGGATTTACAGCCGCTCTTAGAACTATTCTAACCAATTAAAGAATGGTTTCTCTAAAGGAGAATCCCTGGACTGTGTATTTCCTGAAGAAACAACAGCCTTTTTGACTGTAGTTCTGCAAATGGTGCAAAGTTGACAGCAACTGTTTCTTCTTTCAAGGACATACTTGTTTGTGTAGGAATAGAAACTGCTACTCCACTGCCTTTTGAGTATTCCCTGGGTCCCCAGGAGATGCTGCATATTCATGTCTGTGGCTTGGCCATGAAGGATCAATGGCCAGGTGGACTATGGGTCAAGAAATGTTTTTCTGGGGGGAATTTGGGGAAGAAGAATAGCCAGTGGCTTTCTAGGGGAAAACCTGGCCCTGTTAAGCCAATGGCCAGCATGCAAACTGGGGAGAACTGATGCTCATCAGTGTGGGCACCAACTTGAAGAGGAGGAACAGCTCAGGCAGCTGATGGTGTCATAACTGGGGCTGGATGATGTGCTTGCTGTATTTGTCTGCACTGCACTGGGCACTGTAAAAAGGAGGAGGCTTTAGAGCTACCATTCTCACCCAATTATCTGCTGTGTTTTGCTTTCTCACTAGAAACAGCAGTCTATCTCTTCTGTCAAACTAATGTGCTAAATCAGAAACTATTAATGCAGTGTAATCCAGCAAACTATTTCTTGTGTAACCCTTCTTTCTGATGACAAATACAAGAGGACTCATCATGAGTTATGTGAAATGGTGTTGCAGGTATTAATTTAACATAATTCTAGAATACAGAGCCACTGAAAAACACTTTCTCTGAATAAAGTATTATGAATCAAGAACAGGGAGTGATATCAAACAAATAAACTAAAATATTATATATTTGGAAATTTATGTAAAGGCTTTTCCCATGTCAGAGAAAACAAAACTAATAAACAAACCTTGACAAAGCAGTATATATAAATATTTATAAATTTGCTCTTTGTTCTATATTGTTAATGATTATCAGGGAATATTTTCTGATTAGAGAAAAAGTGATGGTCCTAGCCCAAAGGCAGAACAGGCACTGCTGAAAAAGCAAAGCACAGAAGTTTTTTGCTCACAGTTTGCAAGCTCACCTTTCAGTCGTCTCCTGTGCCATAAGGTCTTTTTTTGTGTTTCCACATGAGTGCCTCTCTGTACAAGATTTTTTCCTGTTATGTACACCATGTCCTGGCTATGGGGTCCATGAGATGTATAACCCAGCCACAGGAAAAATTCCTAGAATCTGAAGCCTGGCTTTGCTCAGCCTTTACCATTGGGACAGTTCTTTTGTGAAAAAGATTCTGCTTTTCATGATATTGGATTCCATAAATGTATTGTCTTATTTTTTTCAATTAGTCTGAAAGAGAATGAGAGAGATATCATTCATTACAACCAGACCGGGAATTAATAGCTGTCACTGCTTCCTTTAAGGAGCTCAATATTGGGGTGGCAGAAGGGGTGGTGTAGAAAAATTGTAAAAAAATTTAGCTGTTCTAAAGTTTCCTGACATGTCTCATAATAAATATATTCATCATACATCAACTGTTTGGACTGAACTTTTCTATACTCACTGACTGCCTCTGGCTAAATTCTTTAGAAAAATTTAAACAAAAATCATTTAGCTAAAGAAATCTTCTCTCAACTGGTTGAACTCTTTCCAACTACTAGATATAAACCATCTTCCTTAACTTCTGCAGCTGAAGATTCCTGTAGCAATATACTTTTCTTTGGAAATGCTCAGCAAAGTCCTTACTTGGTAAAAGGAAACAACACCGGTGGTGGTAACAGGGAGGGGTGATTTTGCACCACTAAAATTTTGACCTACCACATGGATCTACAGGTCTGTGGGAGAAGTTAAAGACTGGTACAATCAGTTTGATAGAACTGCAGGGAATAGAATGCTTGATTATTTTTGTTTTATTTTGTTTTCAAAGTGAAGCAATAGGCATTGATCTACAGATATGATTGTATTCTGCCTGGCCACAAGGAAAAACTGTTTGATTTCAGTCTGACATGGACTGATTAAAAACTTTGATGTATTTGCTAGAGATATTTCTAAGAGAAATACATATTAAAAAAAGTTAAAATTTTATTTTTGTATTAATTGATCTCTGCAACCTGATTAGTGAAGATATGAGACCAGTAAATGTGGCTTTGTTCTATTTTATCTTGCACTTCTAATAAAAATTTAAAAATCTCTCTGACATTACTCTGCTAGAAGAAATGAAAGTGAGAATCTTCCATACTATTAAAATGGGTCTCCTTTCATGTGCATCTTCTACAAACATTCACAGCTTCTGTGATGGTGGTACCACTTAACCCTATTTTGAAACCTCATTAACCTCTTTCTTGATGCTTGTGAAATGAGATTTGTTAGATACTCCGCACTTTAAATATTTCTCTTCTGTAAAGCTAAAAGCAAAACAAAATAAAAGCAGAATATAAAGAGCTGGAAAACTTCTCATCAGCAACGAGCTATTTGTTTTTCAGTAGCGTAAGTGTAGAGTCTGGACCTCCAGATTTGTTGCTAACTTAAGATCCACTGATATATCCTCTGTACCAATTCTTTGGCTCTTTTCTTTCAGATAAATGTAATTTTATAGACTTTCTATTCAAATGCGCCATTAAAAGATAAACATGAAAAGAGGTTGTAAGATATAACAAAACCCTACTGGAATTAACTAAGAATCCAATCCGCTGACAATAGATAATTTTCTCACAATCTGAGTAGGTGGTTGTTCTCTGAAATGAGCCATTCCTGGTATTTGCTTTATTTCTCAGCCTCCTTGCCTTTCTCACTGTGTGCTTAGAGTCCTGCACCAGAGCCTCCATACAAAACAGACCTCTTTTTTTCCCCCCTATTCTATAGGTCTCCAATGGAAAAACAAACAAAACAAGGCAGAGTGTTTGTCTGAGTAAGTGGATTTTTGAAGCTTGACAGAATTCCAGCCTCTCTATAACAAAAGTATCCATCTTTATGGAGTACCTAAACAACAGCAGACATTCTCAGAGATGCACAGCTTGCTGTAGTTTCACCTCAGGTATGTCTTTTACCACAGGCTCTATCAGTACCATGATCAGGTAAAAAGCCCCATTTCTAGAGTGAGCTGACAATAGTTAAATTTCAAATTGGACTTTTCCTTTAAATTTTTAAGCCTATTTTATTTAAATATTTTGAAATACAAACTTGTGCAATGAACTCTTTCCATGAACATTTTTCCTGGCTAAGTGATTAGGCAGGTCTCCTGATATCCTTGGGAGAACAGGATTTTACTAAATGCCTCTGAAGAGAACTGCATGGTAAATGTGCAGCTGCTAGATTTATGGAGCTGCTGGATAAGGAATACTAATTTTTCCTGGTGTTAATATATTTGTGTGATATCCTTTTGAAACATGGCTGAAGTGTGTAGCCTGTACCTCATGCTCTACTAGAAGAGCTCATGATGAATGTACGGCCAAATACCCTTAATATTTTGCAGATGCTGTGAACATCAATTATAGAACACTGACTGCAGTGAAGGGGTTAATGATTAATTAAGTATGATGATATGAATTAAGTATCAGCAGGGTCTAAGGTAATTGATGTCAGGTGAATGGGAAACTCTCCAGGATAATGTCAGTGCCAGAGGGAGTGGTGATTAGTGGGGATAAATGCTGGTGTGATCTGCATCTGATGAAGGCAGAGCTGAAATGTTTGTGGGACTGGGCCCAGCTGAGAATAATAAAGGCTTTTCTGTTCCCAACTGAGAATAAAGGAGATTTTGAATCAAAATATGTAAATACAGGTAGAACCCTTTCCATCTTTAGAAAGTGCAACAAGACATATGCTTTTAATACATATCTGGATAAAGCCATAGAAAGCAATTCTAAAAGTTAATTGTGGACCAGGTAATTTCTGATTTTAAGAAGTTTCAAGAAAGGAAGAAAATTGAGATCTATTATTTTTCTCTGTTTGTTTCAAAGAACTATGCAGAACAGTCCTCAAAATACAGATGAAGTCTTTGCTGTGTTTCCCTTATTTCCTTTGCAAATTAGATTCCACATGTTCTGGTAGAACTTTGTAAATCTTCTCGGGGATCCCAGATGGAAAACACTGGTAAGTATTGTTTTTATTTAGTTTTAGATACATATAATTTCCTATTGTTGTAAAGGCTGTCCTAAGAAGGGTTTCTTCAGGTAACTGTAGATAATTTTGATTCATTTGCAGAAAAAAGGAGGACTGTTTTGTGCATTGTAAAATGCAATATGGGATTTGTAGTACATAATCACTTGAGATTATCTCATAATGTAGGTACTTTACTGAGATTAATTAAGGTTGTGCAAGAAAGCTCAATTACTCCATTACCTAACTTAGATGTGCTTGAAAATGCTCTTTATTGAGTAACCTCTTACATTAATCTAGACAGACAATTGTGTGTCTTGTGCAATTATTTTACTTTAATATCTCTTTCCTTCTAAACTACCTACAAGAGCCACAACAATGGCACTTCTTTACTTACTGTAGGCAAATCCTATGAACCCTTGGTGTGAATCTGGGCCATCACTTTAGTTGACATGCCAAACAAGAAGCATAGGCAGAGATTAAAACTTTCCTGGGATACTGACAAAGGTTTCCTGTGCAGAAATTTGCAGAAGTCTAACCAGGTTTGTGGACAATGGAAGCTAAACACAGGTCAGGAAGAAGGAAAGTTGATTTTTACTCTGTGGTTTTCCAGTCATAATTTTAGCATGAATCTTGGGTGGCTGGATGGCTCATCATTTACACTATGCTGCCAACATATACGGTATCCACTTCTGCATTATATAGGATGGTATCTTTAAATGTGAAGGTAATGTGAAACACTGGAGAATCTGTCATGTTGCTACTTCAGCAGCAATTGTTCTGAAAGTACAGCTTTACTGCTATATACTGGAAGGGATTCTTGTTGATTACTGTACATCCCTATAGTGAGATATGTGTAAAATGTGCAATTAATTATTATTTCAGGTTTTAAATGGTTATATTTCTTAATTTCATAGATAAAATGAATCAGGTTAAATTAATGAGGGGATTCATCTTGGAATTGCACAAAACTTACACACTATTTGTGAAAGATCTAATAATATGGGAAATGTTTGTTTCTCTTTACAATAGATTGTCCCTGTATCTCTCAAAAATACTTTTTTTTCTAATTATGGATTTTTTTTGCAATTTAGACACCTTTGAGTTCAAAAAGAATTTAATTTAGTATACTATATATAATGCTATAAATGAAGAAATTCTGCTTATATTAGAGGTGTAGATAATTTGCAGTGATGCCAAAATTTTTTGCTGAATTAACTTCTTGCCTTACTGTTAAAATTCTTAAAGAGCTCCATGCAATAGAGTGAGTAACATTCTCCATTCCTTTATGAAGGGAAAACTTGAGGAAGAAATTGCTCAGGGAATCCACTTCTTTGATGTGTTTTATTCAACAGATCTTTCATGGAGGTCAGCTGGAACTCCCACTGACCTCTTTGCAGCTACATTTATGCCAACACAAAGCAGCTGATGCATTGGAGAGCTAGAGAACCTGGTCAGTAATTTAAAACCAGGCCTTGTACTTTTAAATCCTACATGTTAAAACAAGAAGAAATATTTGTTTTTCTGACTCTTTCCCCCTGCCTGTGAACACATAACTGTTATGAACTCAGCTTTTTGGATTCTGTGGCTGTGCTGAGAGTGGGGTCACTTGGCCAGGGTGGCTGGGCTCCACAGCTGCACCAGGCAGCCTCCCCAGCAGCATTTATTACACTTGTGCGTGCAGCAGGTCTTGCTGAGCAGGGCACACTTGCTATCCTCACTGCTGGCAGGCTCGGTGTAGTTCACCCTTTCACAGAGCTCATTGCAACTGTCATTATCTAATTTTCCTAGAAAAGGAAGGGGAAGAATTTCTCCTTTGCTGAAACTATATGTCTGATTGTAGAGATGTTTCCCTGCTGCTGGCAGTAAACTGCAGGAAATATGGGGCAATCCTTGAGAGAGAAGAGGTGACTGAACCTGCAGCCATGCAGCTAATGCATCGAGTGGGCGTTCCAGCAGCCTGGATAACGATTATTTATGGTGTGGCTATGTCTACAATGACCTAGGTGCTTTCCAAATACAAGGGAAAAAACAATCTTTGCACCCAAGAACTGGAGTATAAGAAAACTGAGAGACACACAGTGAAGGCTGTTTGAGAACAGCCTCAGCAAGGAAACAAGGTACTGAAGCTGAAGACAGACATAACTAATTTTCTTAAGTTTGTTGCTTTGTTTAATGTCGATACTTGCCACCATACTAATATCAGTACTATTGCTACTAAAGTCTCATCTCTTTTATTAGTATCTTCACTGTTTACCTTCTCTCCACAACCAAGATCCCTTATGTTCTCCCTTTTATCCAGTCAAAATTTTTTTTGGTAAAAAGACAAAAAATAAGTCATATAGCCCTGAGCTATTAAAGAGGTAACAGTCTGCAGTTTTAGGGGTTGGGGCAACTTATAGCTACACATGATTTGAAAGTGAATAAATCTGGTGTGGAAGAAGTTTACCCCATGTTCTCAATCCTGATGACTCGAGACAGTCTTTAAAATATAAGGATAAACTGAAACTGTTATCACAGCACGAGGTTGTGGAAAGTTTGAAATCCTATGTTTGTTTTGCTCGGTGCCCTAGGGACTACCAAACAATACAGCCTTCAAGTGTTCAGCAGAGTCAAAACATAGAAATTAAAATATCCTTTGTGATAGGGGAGTGGGGAAATATAATGACTTGGAATGCCTGGTGAGTTATTGCCAGCTGAAGTCTGTGAGAAATGTCACTGATGCCATTTCTAAAGCCTTATGAAACAGCCACATGGATGCTTTTGGTCAGGGCTGGATCTCTGGATAAATAGTTGGATTAAATTCTTGGTGTTTTCTAGCTCTGGTCAACAGTGTAAAGGTGCCTTAAAAACAATCAGGGAATGTTTTGCGTGGACATACAATTGTAGCTTTATAGTCACGTGGTTCCAGACCAGATTCACTCCTGGAGCCAAGAGGGAAGGCAGTGCAGCGACAGCCCTGGGCCATGAAGGGATGCTCATGGTGGCCATGTGCTCAGTGGGACAAAGGCAGTCGGCACACTGAGTGGGCAGCTCCTCCTGAAAGCAAAGGACTGCTTTGGTCTTGGGAGTAGGGGTCTAACCTGCAGTCTGGCAGAGATGTTTCTTCTTTCTAGTTTCGTGTTTTCCAGTGCTTTCCTGGGACAACTGATCTGTTTTTAATAAGTGGAGATATAGCCAAACCTGTTCTTCCAAACACAGCCCTAAGGACCTTTTCAGACATTTCCTTAGGTGCCAAAATTGTTTCAGACAGCTAGGAACCCCTGCCATTACAAGAGAGTTGCTTATGTTGCTTATAAGTTTGTTTTAGTTTCCTAAATTCTGCAAATCTCAATCTTGTTTAGAGCTCTGGATCTCAGTCTGGACTCTGGCTACAGAATGATTTTGTGTCAGAACAACTTCTGCATCTGGTGTCTTACATTTCTCTTTAAAATTTAATGGTTGAAATTCCTGTTGGACTCAAAACTCCTGATGATGAGACTTGTAAGCTGAACAGGGCTGTAAGGCAGAAGCAGGTCAAGAAGGTAGTTTAGAGGAAAGGAAGGGCATCAGTGATGATGGACAGAATGAGCTGTGAAGAAGAGGTTTCTGAAGAAACCTGAAATTTGTACTTCTTGGGGGCTTGTGTGAATAGTTTTCAGGGGAAAAGCAAAGGAGATTGAAGGCTAAGACTGAATTAGCCTTCAATTACATCTGGGGTGTCAGATTTTATTTTCTCAGCCTTTTCTGAGATACAGGTAACAACGACAAAGTTTCTGAATATAATTTGTATGGCACAGAATAAGACTGGCCAAAAGAATGAGAAAATAAAATAAGAAAACAGAATGGCATGACTTTATGGAGGAGGATATGGGCTGTGGTTCGCCCGGATTTGTCCCCTATAATGGCTCATCACAGAGCACATTTCTCACTTCATGCAACTCCTGCCTAAATAAGAGATGCCTAAATCAATCGGTGGAAGCTTTGCAGAATGGCATTAAACAAAGTCACTTTAACTTAAATCTTTTTCTAGATTTCAGGTGTGAGTCTCAATGCTTTATCCTTTCTTCAAGCAAGCAAGATACTGTCCCAGGACTCTGCAACCCAGTCCCATTAATGTCACGACAAAAAAAGAGACATATTCTGAACTTTTCATTCATCTTTCCAAAAGTGTTGGCCACATCCAAGCACTGATATATGTTATTGCAAATCTTCTGGGTGAGGCTTTAAAATGTGTTTGCAAGCAAACTCCTGGCAGTTTTCAGGAAAAGGCCTTTTTACAGCTCTCTGAAATTATTTCTCCAGGTGTAAAGTTTCTAAGTAGATCAGGACATCTGTCTGTAGAAAGTTGCTGTACAGTGTGCCGCTGTGGTGGTCTGAGGTGCTGAGCAGGTGGTGGGCTGAATTCAGAGCTATGATGGTGCAAGGATGAGATCTTAGCTGCTTCTCACATTGGATGGAGTTTTCAAATGAGACTAAATTTCATCTGGGAATCCCTCATATCCTGGAATGAGACTAATGTTTGAAGACCGAGAAGTGGCCATAGTAAGATGAGAAAATGTTTGCTTGTACCCAAGGATCCTTTCTAAAATAAGAGTGCTTATATTTCTTTGTGAACTCAAAAGAAAAATCAGCCACCACCAAAATGCAAAAAAGCTACAGTTATTTCTACAGGACTAAAATGTCATGCATTGTCAAACACCATATTAGCTAATTTCCTATTTGAGAAAATTGACAGTTAAGGAAATACCCTTTTGTAACTGCTGAAAAATAATTGGAAGATTTGGGCTTCTTAATTAGCACAACTTAAGGACTGAGCTATTATGTACTGGACTTCCAACATGTCAAGACAATTATGTGAAAATATTTGTAAATATAAATAATTTTTATATTACTTGATGCAACATAAGTTGCTGCTGATAATGTAAGTGGTGAATTCAAGAGAAGCACCTTGGTTTCTTGAGGTGCAAAGAAAATTAAAATGAGTATTTGGCAAGAGTTAAGTACACAGTCATTTGCCTATACTCCAAATAGATGTATGCAAGTATATGAAAATTCTCATATACTACTGTTTGATTGCTAATAGGTAGTATAAGCTTTCATTTACTTTTTTATTATTATCTAGGAAAATAGCATTAGAATTTTAGAAATATTCTTGTTTCCAGCTTGGTGTATTTAGCAATTCTGAGGAAAAAACTATACTCATAAGTGATATTGATTGAAGTTGGAAATATTTTAAAATGTCTTTCAGCTGTTAGAAATGGCTTTGGACATTAAGTGAATACCAATCAATTGAAACTCTCTAAGACTGTTAATACCTAAAATATTAAGGATGATTCAACACCTGCCTAGCACATTTCTATGGTGGATCTTAGAAAAAGTTGATATTGTATAGTTACAAAAATGTGATATTATTTCTAATAAAGTATTATACCATAATACATTCAATAAGAAAAATTTTCAACAATTTTTTGTTTTTGCATAATAATATGACTGAGCTGAATACACCCTAGTAAAAAAAGGATGTTGTTCAGTGTTATATATTAATTTTTTCCCCTGCTTTCTCACTCTGATTTCAGGACACAGAAATGCCTTAATATCTTGCTCTAAAAAAATATAGTGACTTTATAGAAAATATTAAGCATTGCTGAAAGCTGAGTGTTATTGAATGGGGAGTACTGTGTATCTGAGTTTTCATTCTATTATTTGTCAGTGCTTCAGGATCTTGAATTAGAAAATGGTAAAATATTCTAGCATTGATCTTGCTTCTCTCAGTTACTTAATGTATAGGAGGTATTATATCCATTCTTACCTCAAGTGAATAGTGAAAGTATTATTTTACATAATTTGGACCATTTCCAATAACCTCCTAAATGCTATTCTGATATGGCTGAGGTCCAAATTAAAATTAATCAGTTTTACTTGTTAAAGGCTTTGTAAATTTTATATAGATATAAAATTAAAGCTTAGAAAGAATTTAGAAGATACTTGAGTGCATTATACTGGTACTGAGTACCACAATATAATAAATAATTTATACTTTTAGAAGCACTTTTTTTTTTCCCCAGCTTGGCTTCATGGGCTAATACAGCTGTCATAGCTGCATAAAACAGTCTCAAGAAGCACACAGTGTTGCAAGGTGTTGTCAGTGATTTAACATTTCTCTCTAATTTAACATTAACATGAATATTACTTAAACACAAAGCCAAATTGAAAGATAGCTGTGATTCCACTGACATGAACCTACTTTGGATTTTAACCAATAAAAATCAATTCTGCTGACCTTTAATTGAAAATAATATTTTTTATTTGTTATGAAGGTGTTGTGTTTCTCTTAAAAACTGTAGGGTGCTGTAATCATATAAAGAAACTGAGAAGCTTTCTCTTATATTTCTTTGTATGTGTTGGTGAATGGACATTCCTAGAAAAAGAATTGTAGTGTTGTTGGGTCAAATATTGTCAAGACAACAGAAAATTGTATAAATCTGGTCTTTCTGGAATAATATTTAGCAGGGGGGTCATTTGCTGTAATGAAAGAATGTAAAAAAATTATTTTATTTGGAAAATATTACAATGAGGAGATGAGACTTACTACCTACCTACCTGGCTAAGCATTTCATTGATTTTATAGCTAAAATACTTTCCCAGTGTCCCATTGGATTGTTTTCTTTATTTCAACCAAGCTTCATTATTTTGGAGATGGTTCCATTATTTCCCTCAGTTTTAGACCACACATGGAGTTACTACACAAGCTGCATATGTGGAACAGTTATATTTGCCAAGGCTGTCTACCTAGAGAGTTGCTGTTTTGTGAGTACTGATTTCACACATAAAAGGAGGAAAAGGCAAAGTCAAGGAAAACTTTGTTTTCCAAAGTGGCTGCAGAGATGTAGCTGTGAAACTGAAGACACAGCCTTAACCTCTGAGAGATGGATATTAAAATGGTTTTGTTTAATTTACTGTATATGGGTCCCAGGTACTGTTGTCAAATGGTTTTAGAAAAAAACTGAACTTCAGAAATATATAGGAGAGGTTTATAGAGGCTCCTTAGCATGAATGAACACTGACGACCCTGAACAAATTCCATTGAAGGTGTATGTTCTGGTCTAAGTGTTGGACTAAGCAAATGACAGAAGTGAAAAGAAGATTTTCCAAGTATCATTCCTAGGGACTTGTCTGATCCTGACATGGGAGCAAGCAACTCTTACCTGTTGTGAGCTGAACTGCAGCGACTGGAGCAGTGGAACCGGCCCAGCTCTGGACAGGTGTGTGTTTGCAGCAGCCTGGGCCATCCACAGCTCCAGCACAGCCCTGCAGGGTCAGGGGCCAGGTCAGCACTTGCACCCCGTTCTCCCCAACAGGAGTGCACCAGCTCCCTTGGTGCTGGCTCCCTTTTCTCTTTCCTGGGACTGCAGGTGGTGGAATGCACAGATGTGCCCTTCCTGTGGCTGAGGAATCTGTCCCATGGGGGCTTGCTGGCTCTGACCCCACCATCTGAGCTCTGCCCCTCTCCCAGCCCTCCTAGAGATTCTGGGAGCCCCAGGAGTGGTGATATGTGACCCTGACAGCACAGAGCTGTCGGAAAGCAGGGAGCACAACACATTTCTTATAACACCTTAATTATGCTGAGGACCATAACTGTGCAGGAGCCATTCTGTTGGGAAATCAGCATGTGATTGTGGGAACTCCAGAAACAGACAGATTTATACTCCAGAAATAGTAGATGGTAAAATGGTAGATTTCTGCTAAATGGGCTGTGGTTTTCTGCATGGACTTGGAATTTGCTAGGAAGACAAAAGCAAAGGTTTTTGTGTACAGAGTGACAGCTTTGTCTCCTCACCTGAAGGTGAACAAGCAGGAGTAATGAATGGGAAACACTCTTGACATTTCAACAGCTTTTTTTTTTGTTTTGTTTTGTTTTGCTAGTTTTGTTGCTATCTGTCTGATAAAAGGCAAAAAAGCCCTGTGTATGATTAAAGGATAAATAATTTTTACCTCTGCAGCTAAAGAACTATCAATAAGTCATCTAACACATTATATAACTCTATCAAAGACTGACTGTAGTAAAATCTTTCCCACTACATGAAAAACAAAAGAAGTCTAAATAGCAGAATATTGCAGAATATGCTTTTGGTTATGAAAACCTCCACTGCTGGGATATCTGTCCAGTTATCTCTAAGGGGCTGAACTGAATAATACATTTGAATATTGAAAGCTCTGTTTTAGGATAATATTTTTTCTTAGCTGGTTTTGGTCCTGAATAACTTGGAATTTCTAAAGAGATATTATGAAAGTGCCTAGGCAAAATGAATGCTTAATTTTACTTGGTTAATCAAGTTAATATTATATATTTTGAGTATTGTTAAATATTTATATAAATATGAAATTACAAAAACCCCATAAGTCAAAATATTCAATTCACTGAAGTTTTGAGACCTAGAGGTATTATTTTTGGGGCTGTTTTCCAGCCTTTGGAGCAGGATAGTGCATCTGGGTGCACAGCTGCCCAAGTCATATGCTGGCTTCCATTCTTCTGTGTTCTTCAACACCAATATAATGGGGTTCATTTGATAATAATTTAGAATTATTTTATTACATTGAGATGAATTCATACAGTACATTGTTATGACTTTCACTTCATTCACTATTTCAAACTTCAGGTAGTTACATATAGAAAGGATTCTCTGTGAGTGTTTATTAAACAAACCAAATTAAAGGAAATCAAATCTAGAAGAGAAAGGGTCTGAGGAGATAGTATTAAATCCAATTTACTTTAAACCTTTAGATTTCTGTGGGTTTTGGGGTACTATGGAGAATTTTAAGGTTCTATGGTGTAACAGATATCCCAATGGGTTACCGCAGCACTCAGAATACTTGCTGCAGCCACCCTTGATATTGAAACATCATGGTGAGTGAATGGGACAGTGTTTTTTGAGATTTGACATTTTAAAGAGGTAGTTAGGTGTAAGTAACTTAAGAAAGAATTCAAATTTTTCACATGGGGTTGTCTATCAATAAGGAGAAAGAAGGGAGGAGTGTATGCTGTAGTGAGAAAGAGTAGGGAAGACATTTGCAGAAGGCTTGAGATGGCTCAGCCAGTCCCTAACACAGCTTGTGTCCTGGGCACTGTGGTCAGTTCTGATGAGGTTCTTGTCATCACTTTATGTACACATCATGTTATGGGAACTCTTTCTGTCTTACCTGGTACTGCTAAGGCTCCTCTACCCAGTCTGGAACAAGTGACACAGACACACTTAACAACTGGGAGTGCTTTTGGAAGCCAAATACAACTGCAGCTCCCTTTTAGGTGGAACTTAGGGGGGAAGAGTGAAGAGCGATAGGGTATTGAATCCCCCGAAGGTAGGCAGGTGTTTACAGATGTTTACAGGTGTTTAACAGATATGCCAGATGAAAAGATTTTCAAAAGTAAACCTTCACCCCTGATTAATGATAGCCTCAGGTACAGATGTTAATTTTTTCAAATATTTACCTGTGCCATTCTTATTGATGGCATTTTCTTAACTGAAAAAAATATTTTGTGCCAGGACTCTGGTAGGATCTGTAGTAAACTCTCTGTTTCATTATATCAAAGAGTATCTCTTTTTATGTCATGCAGATAATGTATGGCATGAATAATGAAGTGTAAGGACTTGAAGCTTTCTCTGCTCATTGCCTGAGTGTGTGCACAAAGCAAATACACCGCTGACGAATTTGTACTAGATAAAATTGGTTTTTTTTATTTTTCAGAAAATCTTTCATATCTGTATGGTTTTCTTTTTACAAATCTCTTCATGAACCAAATATGTAATTTTGTAGGTCTTTTTATTGTTTGGATTCTTCTATATAACAGAGAACGTTTTGACAGAAAACCTCTGTGCAATGTCATTCCTCATGTTTCATATTTCCATTGGTACATTTTTACATTAAAATTATTCAATGGGATTATAAGGTAACAAGAATTACTGTTGAAACAAAAAAAAATGGCTCAGCCAGTTCTCCTCATGCTTTGAGCTTGTAATTTTAAGTTAACCCTTTCCTCACAACCCTATAAATGGAGATTTCAGACTTTTGAAAGAAGTATTTTCATATAAACACATAGAATATTGATTGCTCAAGAAATTATGGCAAAAGAAATTGAGTCAATTTTATGACTTTTAAGGCTGATGAACTTGGAGAAGGCTGAAAGAGCAGATTAGTTAGCTGAGTGAAAATTGAATTCAGAACTGAAAATGAAGCATTCAGCCACCTGGAGAAGCATGTCACTGAAGAGAAATTGCTGAATAGCTGTCTGTAGTTTGGTTTGCTGCCTATAGTTTGTCGAATGTATAAGCCACAGTAAAAAATGTTTTGAACTTATTAATGGTACTTTTTTGCTGAAGACCATATGCTGCTTAGCCTTGCACAGATTGCTGCTGTCAGTCTGCTGTGTTTTGCCTTTCTTCATGAAGGACAATCTAGAGTGGAATTTTTTATAAGTTTCTGAAAAATTGGTTAATAGAATGGACCTAGAAATGAAAAAGATAATTTCATAAGAAAAACAACATACAAAATTAAATTAGCTTTTAAAAGATAGTGGTTTGTTTTGAAAGCAGTGTAGCAAAAAACTGAATAAAAAAAAGTGGAATTTTGTAGTTTTGAAGCTATATCATTTGTCTCTGTCTTGTCTGTGACTTTGAATGCAAGAGATAGAATATGGTAAAAAAGTCATGTCTCTTCTCAAATAATTGTCATTATTCTCCTCTTCCCTCTCCTCCCACTTTTCATTTTTTATTTTTTATTTTTCTACGATTTAGATTTTAAAAGAAAATGAAGATGAAAATCAGCAAAGAAAAAGGGAGAAGTCAGAAGAAAATACACATAATATTGGACATTTCATGTAAGGCTGATGCAGATTTTCATAATTAAATTCATCTGATTTAATGATTTTCCACCACAAAATTTAGAAGAGAACACTGGAAAAGAAAAGCTCTCATGAAAATCTTAAGAGTTTTAAATAATTTCTAGCATTCAGTTATGTTTGTTCTGTCAAATATGGATCTTGAATAAAGTTACACAACAGACCTAGAAATTTCTATCAGATAGTAATGGCTTGTTCCTGTTGAAGCCAATGCCAGAAATCTCATTTCCTTCAGGCTGGGATTTCTCCCTATAATATCACATATACAGAGGTGGTCAAAGTTTCATCAGTGCATATTCTCTGACTCCATGTATGCAGTGGTTCCTCTCTTTCCAGGTAGAGGCTCATATTTAACATACTTTGGTCTCTTTAATGTGAACATAATAGGGGAACCAATAAACCCACAAGATTTTCAAGTTATCCTGTCGACATTTTCATCTCTGATAAAAGGTTTTACTTTGCCATGGTCCGGGGTGTGTCGGGCCCCCTGTCCCACGTTGCCTGGCCAGCCCTGACACCGCCTGCAGTGAAGGTTCCGTATCCTGAGATAATTCCCTGATCCTGTGGGGCCTTGTGGCAGCGTGAGCGTCAGCAGTGGTGGGGAATAAAGGAAGGACTCTTATGGGGATCTTCTGCTGGAGTTTATTGAGGCCCACATGGGACCATGTGTCCACCAGAAACTGCCCACGAGAGCGCAGATCTCCCCCGTGTAACACCTTCAGTATGGGGGTGGAGAAAGGGGGAAGGGCACAGTGGGGAACCAGTCAGGGCTATGGAGGGGCTGACCCTGTACATAAATGACAATCAATATAACAAATCAATAATGCAAGGAAGGGAATTCCTTGGATCCTGGCCAATCACTCGACACCCTCACTGGAATCTTCTAGACACAGGGAGAGGCCCCGAAGTGACTGACAGGACTCGGGGGTTCCTTAACTGATGATTGACACATAACTATAACTCGGGGGAAACCATGAAGGGTTAAACATGGGGCATATGGAACAAACCATTACAACTTATAAAAAACAGTATAAAACAAGGAATAAATACATACAGAAAACTGATAAAACCAAAACCACACCACTACATTACTTTAGTTCTAACAAAAACAGATAAACATCTTTTTTATTTAATGCAAAAAAAAAAAAAGGAAAAAAGGGAGAGAAGAAAAAAAGACAGAAAAGGGAAAAAACACCGCTCACTTAAGAAGTTTATTCATATTTTTCTTTCAAAGTTTTCTTTGAAAGGCTGGGGATAATTGTAAATGCAATTCCTAAGGAAGTAGTTGTTCTACTGGTGAGAACCAGCATGTAGCCAGGTTAGAGCTGAGTCCTTTTTGCCTATTGAAGAAGTGATCACAGGGCTGACAGCTGGAGTTTACTCGATTGTACAATAAAGCATCCCTATAGGTACCTTTTGTTGTATTTAAAATGCCAAGTGTAATCTTAATGTACTTTTTTCTTTGCCTCCCTCTTTTTCCTCTGTTGAGTATTATATCTTTAACCAAGGAAGTAAAAGAAGATAGATAAGCAAAAGAGATCAACATGTGCCCCCAATTATTTAAGACACTCTCTGGGGAAATGATGTCTTTCATTTATTTATGTTTTGTTCTTGTGTTTTTGGATTAGCCAGTGAAGAGAAAGTCCAGTAATTACTTGAAGTTTTGTGCCACTATGATAGTTTAAATGAGTAGAAATCTGTGTGACAACCACATCTCTTGATGTGATTTCATGTTGTCCTTCAAATTCTGTACATAAACATTGCTTGAATACAGGTAGAATATATTTAACTGGAAAATAGGCCCTAAAATATTGAAACTCAGGAAATAAATCCCCAAAACACCAAAATCTCAAATGCTCTGGACTAATAAAATAGAAGTATTTTCTACAAATTTGGAAATTATTATACTCTTGAATATATTTTAAAAACCCTTTTTACTATCACTCTAAAGGGCAAGTGTGCTTGCCAGTTTATAATCCCTATAGAGTTTCCAGTCACAGGACTCGCCATAATTATCATTCACTGATTATATTTTGTTAGCAATTTTTCTCCAGAATAGGACAAGCTTGTGGCATCTGTCTTGCTGTTGCAATGAAACAATCTGCAGACAATCACAGTGCTTTGTGATGCTCTTGTTCTGTGACACAGAGGGAAGATACGTATGAGTGGAAACAGGAATCTACTGCCTGGAAAATCACTGTGTGAACTTCATCTTTTTGAATGTGTGCTGTCACACCAGAATATTGTGGATAACAAATATTTTGTGATCGTGTTTCAGAGGATACAAATCATCAACTGTGTGAAGTTTAACAAGGAAAAGTGCCAGATTCTGGACTTGGAAGATTCTGGACATCTGCATAGGCTGGGGAACGACAGGCTGGAGAGCAGCCCCATGGAAAGTGATCTCAGAATCCTCATTGATGGCAAGTTGAACATGAGCCAGCAGTGCCCTGGCAACCAGGAGGGCCAACCCTGTCCTGGGGTGCACCAGGCACAGGCAAGGGTGGGGATTGTCCTGCTCTGCTCTGCACTGGGGCTGGCCTCACCTCGAGTTCTGGGGCAGTTTTCTGTGCTACAATACAAGAAGAGCATAGAGCTATTAGAAAGCATCCAAAGACTGGCTACGAAGACTGTGGAAGGCCTGAGGTCCCTTGGTCTGTTCAGCCTGGAGAGGAGACTGAGACCTCATTGAAGTTTAGAGCTCCCTTACAAGGAAGAGGGACAGACACTGATCTCTCTGGTGACCAGTGACAGCACCAGAGGGAACGGCATGAAGCTGAGTCAAAGGAGGTTTAGTTTGGATATCAGGAAAAGGCTTTGCACTCAGAGGGTGGTTGGGCACTGGAAGGACGCTCCAGGGAAGTGGTCATGGTACCAAATCTGACAGAGTTCAAGAAGATTTTGGACACTGCTTTTAGGCAGATGGTATGATTTTTGGAGTTGTCCTGTGCAAAGTCAGCATTTGGATTTTGTGATCCTTGTGAGTCCCCTCTAGATCATGATATTCTATGATTCTGCGTTTTATTTTCAGCTTTATTCTGGAACTTTGTTTTAGGTATTAGATAAAGAACTTCCAATGTACTTTGTGCTGACTTGGGATGTTAATCACTATTTCGCAGAGAGATCACATAAGACATAACTAAAATTCATGGTTAACATTCTTTTTGTTACAAAATGTAGTAAGTATTAATTTTTGCTTTTAGACATCAGGAAGCCAAGACTGTGCCTTGACAAGCTTTGGCTCCAAAGAACATATAGAATGAAATGAAAATTCTTGTTGAAATGCAGAATTACATTTTGGGTCAGCTTTTCTTCTCCATTAGCATCAAATGACAGGGTGCCCTCTTGCAGGACCTTAGTCATGCAAACACAGAACCTATCTATTTCTACAAAAGATGTTTCAAAGGTGGGTGCTTGTGAATGGAGAAATGTGAATTATGTCCTTATATATTACTCTGTTTTAAGATGTAAAGCAGAGTGGGAGTTCTTGAGTGTCAGACAGGCAAGGTTCCTCCAGAAATACTCGGCTAGTGACACATGATGGCCAGGAAGGGTCTGCCACAAGGCCCATAGATACAAGTATGTGGCTACTGAGGGAAATGTGTGCTAAAGCCTTTCAAAAAGGGTAATGTGTTTCATTGCCAAGCCACCCAGTGAGGAGCTCAGGTGAGTAAGGCTGTGCCAACAACTTTAGACAAGTGTACCTCAATTATGTCCCTATTCTTCAGATCAAAAGGTTTAAATTCAAACAGTTTACTTCTAATAGAAGTGAAAAACAAAGTCATTTTGTTTGTTTCAAAAGCAGACCTGAAAAATATCTTTCACTTCTATACTCACCATTGATTGTTTAGTTTTTGAAATTTAGCCAGGAAATGTGCTATGTAAGAAGTGGACCTGAATGATCATTTAAATGTTTGGTATCTGCAATAGCTGTTGGGGTTGGGAGTGTCGTGAAAATCTCATGAGATTTTGACTGAGCCTAACATGCAACTCTTTCATGAGCTCTAGATCATAAATATTTCACATTTCTTGACAGCTCACAAGGCTCTCCATTCTGTTTGAAATGGGTACATTTTAACTTGTCCACTGAGCCCTCTTGCACTCTTGGCAAATATGGATATAGACAGTATGCAAAGGGTTACCTCGAAAGTTACTCAGTCGATCGGAGTACCCTTTAGTGTGTGGCCTTTTGCATGGCCAGGACAGGCTGTGACGTCTGAGGAAGAGCCCTACAAAGAAGTGGTGACTTGGAGTCCTTCTGCATCTCCATGGTACTGCATTCACTGAAGCTGGCTCTAAGAGCAGGAGAGATCAGATTATAGAAAATTCTGGGTTTATCTAGTGTGCAGTGGTCAATCAGGCTGGCAGAAAGTGCTACTCTGGCACAACCTCTCTTACCATCTTGTTCAGTCTTTGGCTTAAGGCACAGTCTATTTTAAAAACACAGTATTCCTGTAACTTTCTTCTCTAGCTCCCATTTCTATTCAGTACACTTACAGGGTTGAGAAAAAAGCCCAGAAAGTGGCATTGTGGCCAATGTTTGTCTGTATAACCAGAGAGGAATGTCTTGAATTTAATATGTTTGGTTTGGGAGATCTGTTTTTGTCCACTATAACCAATTGTCCATTATGACCATGTCCATCATAAGTGTAGTGTGCACTATATAATTTAACAGCAGTGGTTAGTACAGCAAAAACCAACTGTTGAGGCTGGGTGGGAAACCTGAGATATTTTGTTAACCAAATATGTCCTAAAATAATCTTAATTTTTTGAGAAACTATCAATCTCTGCATTCTTGGCTAAGTGCTGTTGTTGAAATTTTAAAATGGTCTATTCATCCTTAAATATAAGTTTCACAAAGAAAAGAGAAAAGAAAAGAAAAGAAAAGAAAAGAAAAGAAGAAAAAAGAAAAGAAAAGAAAAGAAAAGAAAAGAAAAGAAAAGAAAAGAAAAGAAAAGAAAAGAAAAGAAAAGAAAAGAATTTTTTTATTCTTTTGAAATATCAGATACTTTATGTACTAAGCAGAACCTTGGCGTCCTTGAGCTTGAGGAAAAAAGGTTAAAATGGGTGGGGAACTGACCCAATTAGTTTCTATGGAAGAAAGTGGAGCCTTTAAAAATTGGAAATGTAAAAATACAGTGTATCTTATAAATAGAGAACAAATATATAGGACTAACATTCTCATTACAGTTTTAAATAAATTTTATGGACATTTCAGGATCTCAGTAAAAGTTATCACAGTTAAAAATTTTTAATTTATTATGTCTTGTTGTATAAAGGGCAGAGAATGGAATAGGGATTCATTTACAAAACAGTGTATTGTACCCTTTTAAATGCCAATGATCTTTAAAAAATGGAAATTAGCTTGGCTTGAGCTAAGTCTAAAGAAACATGTCCTTGCTTTTGCTATGTGGAAAAAAAGTGAAATTGGTTAGAAATAGGTTTTTGAGGTACAGAACAAGATTTTTTTTTCTATAAACAAAACATTTCAATTTTACATACCAATTTATTTTCATTAAAATCAAAGCCAGAGAAATAGCAGGCTGGACTTGTACACCATTAATAAAGCCAGCAGGTGATGCAGTCAATCTTACAGACAGCAATTCACTGGCTGGGGAATTTGCCTCAGGGATGGGGGAAGAAGGCTCTCCTGCCAGTGGAGAACCCCTGTCTCTACCTTCCAAGAAATATGCTGTGGAGATATGTGTTTTGGTTTTTCTTTTAAATTCCTTATTTTGTAGTCCTAATTTGCACATGATTACAACTATTGCTTTACTAAGGATTCTCCCAACTTATAAATAAGAGTTTAAGTCATTGTTTCCTTCTTGACTCCTGGCATCCTGAGAGCCTCAGTTCCCTGGAGTCCACCAAAGATCCTGGTTGGACTTCATGGTCTGTGAATGGCCTGGAGAGGTCATTTGGAGATCATCATGGATGTGTCCCCATCTGGGGGAGCAGGACTCACTCTGGACTAATGGAAGGGAGCAACTTGCACAAAGTCAATTTTTGAGACATACACAAGCACCTGCATGTACCAAGCAGTTGTGGAACAGAAGGGCAAGCCCCAAGAACAATCCCTGACTGGGTGGCAGCCTGTGAATTTGACAGTGAAGAACTGTGATAAGTTCTAAGAGAGCTCTGCTGTTCAGGGGTCACTAACCAATCCTTATGTAAGCTCTTCCTGAGGGCTCCCTTCTACCAAACTGAGACAAAAAAGAACAGTGTGTTTTCTAGTCCCCTGTAAGCTGCACATTACACTTTTCACTTACTTTTCCCCCCAGTTTTTCTGGATTTGTCCTGGGAAGGTAAAATAGACTACAGGCAGTTTAGTACTGGAGACTGACGTTTTTGTTTTTCTTTCAGTCTCTCAGTCTTCTCAGTCTATGCTGTGAATGGAACAAGACTCCTCTTCTTGCTGCAAAAATGCAGTTCTTTGATGAGAGGTATTATGCAAGTTACTTTAATTACTTAGCCAGATCACCCTAGGGAGCCCTTCTGAACCACAGCCTTCTGTTCTTGCAGGCAGGATAAAGTCAGACTTGCTCAGCACTGAAAGTAAACTTTAGAACTGTGAGTTCTGCCCCCATCCTGACTAAAACAACAAAAAGCCTCACTGCAGTAAGCTCCAGCTTGTCTCAGTCCACCCAGATATAAACTAACTCATCTACTGAAAGTTTATGACAAATGAGATGCAAACAGTTCCACTTTGGCCTTTAGGGCTGAGGAGAAGTAAAGGCCTGTCTTTGTCTAGTGATAAATGAGATGCTTATTCCAACATTTTGCCCTGCCAGTGAGTTACAGTTGGAACTGTTGGGAAAGGAAAAATTGTGGTTGGAAAAAGGAGTGTATTATGTGTGAGTGACACAATGTTTGTGCATGTATGTGGGTGTTCTGAGCAGATCCTTATGATGCATGAAAGAATAAGGATGAAGAATGCTTAAGTGTTGCCAAGTTGCCAAGTGTTTATCTTTTCAGATATATAGTAGTATTGACAGTGCTTCTTACTGGATGGCGTCTACAGTGAGGAGAGAGAAGGAAAAAAGTTGAGGGAATCCCAACAGAATAATATGAATTTTCTTAGTATTAGAAAGTAGTACAAAACATTCAATAAACACAATTTGTTCTAGGTCATGACATGAGAGAGAATCATACATTTAAATAATTGCAGAAGTTTGGAATGAAATCTTTAGCTGAGGTTGACCTATTCAGGCAGGTTTACCCTGTTTCTAAAGCCATCAGCATACATTTATGTTTGTGTGATGCTGCTTTGTCAGAATTTCAGTTCTTTGCCAGCCCCGAGGCTTGTTTTGCCACCTATCTTCTGTCTCTGGCAGGAGCACTCAGCCTACTTCATGGGTTTACCTTCCTGCTTCAGAGTTTCAGGTAATTTCCTCTTTCTCCTTGTTGAAAGAGGTGAATTTGAACCTCTGAAGATCTGCATGGCCTTATCTCTATCTAACCAAGGTGAAACAACTGGGTTTTCCACCACAAACTAGATAAGTCCACTAGGCTGTTCTGGCTTGTCTGCTGTTTGGATCTCTGCAGACCCCAGAGGGTCTTTCCCTCCTTAAGAAAAGCACTTGCAATCTTAATAATTTGGCTAAAACTGGAATGCCTCAATATGGCCTGCCAGACAAGGAGCACACTCCTAGTTCACTGCTCTGTGTCACTTCACATATATCCTCATGAGACCCCTCTTGGACTCTCCTGACACAAGCTGTCAGTTTGTCTAAGAATAATTGTCCCACTCTCCTGAATTTGGAAACTTGGGTATGGCGAGCCATCACATCCACACAGAAAGACTTCTGAGTATTCAAGGGTGGTGATTGGGGCAAATATTAAACTTTGTATGACTAATATCCAGTGTATCCTTTATAAAGTGAGCACCAGTGATGCCTTCTCCCCTTAGTATCCCCTTGGCTTTTGCAGTAGGTGTGTATATGCACATAGGCACAGGCAGCAGTATGAAAGCTTCTGCTTGCTGTATTCCATAACACTGTACAGATGGTCCTCTGGATTACAAAGGAAATGCCTCTGGCAAGCTGTGCTCTTCACTGTGATTGATGCTATGAGGTATAAGCTTAGAGGTTCTGCAAAATATCTTCTTTCTCATCTCTCATTTTTTTCTTTTTCTTTGTTTGCTAATAGAATGATGTAGCAGAGTATACTTCTAAACAATTGCAAAATATTTGTAAAGCTTTTTAGATACCTATGATGTTTACAGTTTATAATGACTTCTTTAACAGTGACTTGAAAGGGATATCCTAAGACCATTAAATGTTTTACATTCAGGAATGAATGGCTAGTGGTTATTTAATAGAAAAACAATATGAAATCCTCTGCCTCCATCTTCTCCATCTCACCTCCTAACTAGCAAAACATATTTTCTCCCAGTTTATTCATTCTTCAGAATAGATTTCAGAGAACAGTGAGGTATCTTCTCTGAGCTAGAGATAAAAAGCTGCCTACTTCATATGTAGGACCTGCCTTTATATGCTTCATATTTATTTTACTTGCCATTTCTGTCACTTTCCAAAGTGTCAGACACAACATTCCTCACCCTTTTCTTCATAAAGATTTTCAATTTTAAATGATAAATTAGTTGTCATTCAACTTGAAGGAATATCTAAAACCCTCACTGCTGTAAACATAGGAAGGGTCAAAATAATCAGATTACTTTAGTTTTAGAGTTCAGTTTTTATTGTAAAGCTTTAATTTTTATACTGGAAGAAAAAAAAAGCTATATTTTTCCTTTATAAAATTGAAAAGAAATGTACTCAAACAACAAATTAATTTAGTGGGTTTTTTAGATCTCTGTATGTTAAATTATCTGACTCCCTAAATGTCATATTAGCAGTTAATGGAAGTCAGTTGAGACCATGAACCTGGAATAGGGTGATTGACATTTATGTCCATGAGTTTTATTATGGAGATCTTAAAACTTCACTAACTAAGCATGTTCTTATAAAGGAAGATCCAAGAAGTGGGTGTGGAATTTTTAAGCAGGTTTTTTGCCTACTCCATCCCTGCTCCCACTGAACTGGGTGAAGATATTTAGGAGAGTATAAATGAGATATGTGCAAGACTGTCCAGCTTTACAAACCCCATCTTGCACTTGTTTACTGTCATTTGAATGATGTTGCAGACATGACATTAGTAGAACTGCAGGCAAATATGAGACACAGGGTAGAGAATATTATTTTTGAAATTACTAGTGGCAAATTCTTTTTCTCCTACTCTTAGCCAAGTAATCCAAATTCTGTGCATTCTTGCCAGCTAAACTCTCAAGTCAAGGACTTATTTGGGAATAGGAAGGGTTGGGTTTTTTTTAGTATTGATCTTTTATTTCTGAGATGGTTAAATGGACTGATTTTTATATCTGATCAAAGACCTGCTTTTTCTTCTGTTGATGTTAATGGCTATGCTTGTATTGATTTCTTAGAATGCTGGATATTCTTCCAAATTAATTCTGTGCTAAAATGGGGCAATCTGTTTTTTCATATAAGGTAAGATTTGTGGTCAGGTCTAGCTCAGTATATGTTGTTGAAGACTATGCAGGGCTTCAGCAATCGATGCAAAATAATAAAAAATTAAAAGGGAGAAGCATTCTGTCAATAGCACTCCTGTAACAAAGGGAATGCTTGTTTTATATTGATTAGGTCCTGTTAAATAATGCATCGTGGCTTCACAACCATGTAGGCTCTTGCAGGGTTGTTTATTGCAAGCAGTGGCAGTACAGAAATGCTCTTAGTGAGCAAGGAAATCAATACTGTATCTGTAAACACACTTGCAAATATAATCCCATGGCTCACCCTCCAATCTGCAGCTCCCCATTAAACCAGAATAGTGTGAAATAAGACTGGATCTTAAATTCTGTTTTTCTCTTTCTGTGGCTCTCTGGACAGCAATAGGCTGCTGAGGCACTTCAATTAGAACTTGATCCGCAAGGAACTTGTTTGGTATATTTCTACTCAGTTGTCAAGTGTATAAGAGCTGTAATCAGCTAAGCCATTTCCAGCATGCCATATTTTCATATAAGGACATATTTTTGGCAGCTTTCATTTTTTCATACACCAAAAGGTTCTGAGAAAAATTTATTTGTAAATCTACCAAACAATCCCAGTTAAAAATAGGGCATTTCCAATGTAGTTTATCAACCCTCTCCAAGGAGTTAGCTACTCAACTCTCATGGAACTAAGGTCCCAAGAAAAGTGACATCTCTCTGTAAATCTTCAAAAGAGATTCTTTAGCATGGTTAAGGAAAATGCCCCTATTCTTTGGAAGAGTGGTGTGAATGCCAGCTGAAAATCCAGGTGACTGAAGCTATGGGGAGTAGGGGAACCAGTGAAATGCACACATTCCATTCACATCATGCCCTTCATGTCCTTCAGTTTAACACAGCCCTTGTGAGGCCCACTGTGGTTAGGTCTGGCCCCTCCCACTGCAGATTAAGCTAAGGGCAGTACTGCAAAAGAACTGAGTCAAGATGAACTTTCTGTTTAGGGAATGCTTATACATTTATTTACCATTCCTCTCAATGTGAAATCCTTTCAAGTATCACAGTCCAGTCCTTCTGAGCCAAACTCCCAGAATTTAGGAGAGCCATGATGCTTTTTTCCATCATGACTTCGGTTACATTTAATAGATGATTGGTCCAGTGAATAATACAAAATTTTCCTGGTATTTCTTTGTGCATATTAAATGCAAGACAAAAAAAGACTTTGTTTCTGATAATGAGCGCTCACAGTTCCCCCTAATAGTACCAGAAGTAGAGTAACATTTGCAGCACTGGACAGTTTTAAGAAATGATAAACAATAAAAAAAAATACTGCTAAACATAGCTGATCATTTCGGACAAACTGCATTAGAGTGAATTTTGGTTTATTTTCATAGACTGGGTCTGTGAGATTGTATCTGCAGAATTTTAGGTTATGATCGTTACTGTACAATATCTTACCTGGACAAAGAATGGGATTTATCTAAATGGATTTTAGTCTGGTGTGTAGCTGATAGTCTGTATTTCCCTTGTAGTTGATGGAGGTATACAGTCTTGTCCATGAGACAGAAACTGATATAATGAAGTAGAATAACAGAAGTTATTCATTTCTTTGCACCTGACTTTTTTTGTTGCCTTTATAGGGAGCCTTGGCAGCTAATCTATACCAGATGACACATTTTACAGCATTAGGCTAACTGAGGAATCCTATCATATGAAAAATAATGACCAGCAAAGGTGTGAGGAGAGCTGGAGATGGGGGATTTCAAGTTAAAAATAGATGCTATGCAATAATTAGTAACAGTTAGAGGCACAAACTAGTACTGAGCAGTGCTGGTTCATTGGTATAATTTTGAATTCTTTCAAAAATGAAATATTATTTTTGAGGTTAACTCTTAGTTCAGAGCCAAATTTCAGTTAGAGGGTTCCAACTCATTTTGCAATGACTCTCAAAGTATTGCTTCAGAGGGAACTGCCTGGCTATTTAATAGACAATACTTCACAGAAGACTGGTGAGTGGGAACTGGAGTCCGGAATACTTCAGTGAGGTCCATTATTCTCAATATCTATATAAAGGTTTATTGGAAGTCACTGATCTTGCTCCTTAATTTCTAATGGGGTCCATATGACAGACATAAAAAATCAGGGAAACAGAGTGAATTTTACAGTTCTGAGATGTGTCCTAAATCTCTTTTGGACTAGGTATGCTGGGAAGATCTGGCCCTGAGCCTGGTGGAATAGTATCCGGAATAACATCTCAATGGCCCCAAGCCATGGACAGAGCAAGGAAATGACATCCATCTTCTGACCACATAGACATGCTTTATATTTTCTTCTCTCCCTTAGGAATTTTTCCAGATGGGGTCACTGATAGTTAAATTGGGTAACCAGCAGACCATAGCTGAGTGGAGAGTCAGTTTGGAACCTTTTGTATAGCACTTTCATGAACATATTTTTTACTTTAAAAGTTTCTAATAAGGTGTCTTCCTTTAAACTCAGTAATATACTTAATACCCATGGTGCACTTTGCTGTCATGACCAGACCTGTTCATGTTCCTGAGGGAGTTTGTCTAACTCTAGTTTGTCTATTGCAATATCACACGCAGGATACAGAGAACCTTTGAAACGTGGGTAAAGTCTGAAGCTGCAACGTCACTGATATGATGAACATACAAGAACTCCTGCTTAGGAGAAAAGATATCTTCCTAAGAATAGCTTTAGCTTATTTCTGTTGTAACAACTATGAATAATAAGGGCCAGATTTCACCCAACTCTGAGCTGTACTCTTACGCAGACCATCCAAAAGGCAAATGGAGGGAGCTGAGGGAGGGACAATATCTAGTATTGAATACACACCTCCTCTGAAGTTATTTTTCCATAACCCAGCATGTAGATTAATGTATATAACTCAGTACATAACTTTCAGGGAATTCTGCAACTAGTAAATGCACAACTGAAAAATGCTTTATTATCTTTTTAATAATAAGTTAAACCTCACTGTGAGTGATATTTTTACAAAAGTCTATATATGTTAAGGATTCATATTGCTAAATAGTAGGCATTAAAGTATCAGTTACTGGTGTGGTTTATTGCAAATCAGTGAGCTGATCCCTTGCCTTGGTCCAGCAGCAAAAAACCTTTTTGATAGCTCTTAACAAAAAAACTAGTTGTGGGATTTCATCTAGCAGAAAGAAAATAAGGTAAGTCTTTCATTAAAGCATTCTATAAAAGAAGTGTGTATTGCTCATTTATTTCTCAACTCATGGGTGCAAAAACGAAGTGAATTATTCATTTCCAACACAGCCTTCAAATCATAACATTTCAGCATTCCTTACTGACTAACATCAGTGCATCGTGTGAACCAGAACGCTATGTTACAATAACCTCATGATTTTTAGGCATAAAGACCCTTGAATAATATTTCAGTCTCTGCTTTTGCCTGGAAACTTCCTTACTTTCAGCAGTCCTCCTCTACTTGCCAGCAATGACCTAACTCTAAAATTATTTTCTGCATTTGAGTAGGGAACAAAATTAACTATTAAGAAAATTCGTGGCCTATATCATTAGCAAAGAGTGAAATGGGTTTCAAACATATGTCCCAACCAGTGCACTAGCAGGGCTTACGGTCTTTGGGAAGTCTCCCTGGCCAGTGAAAAAGCAGCATTTTGTCCAGAGAAATCACCTTAGCCAGATATTACTGTTATAATGTAAGTTAATGGATTCTTTTTCATACATTTCAAGAAACGCCAGAAATGTGCTTTGTCATTTATTTGCAAGTATAAATTTTCAGGGTGGAGATTTATCTTAAGCATATACAGCACAATGTGATTCCTACAAAAATAAGTTTTAACATAAAATACAGTAATTTTTAAATGTCCCTGCTATATACACTTACTTAAGTGTTTGTTTTACTAGTACTGGGAAAATAGATCATTTCAGAGGAAATGAAAAAGGGAATTTCTTGCTGCAGTTTGCAGGGCACATTTCTTAGGCTTGAGAACTGCTCAGACATTCAGTCAACATCATCCTCTGAAGCTCTTAGGTTTTGGCAGGTACATTTATCCATGGAACAATACACAAAAAGCAACCCTGATGGCTTGGAAGGGGTCGGTGGAGGTCTGAAGGTTAACTTAAGCCAAAGATCCTGAGGGAAATTATTCTTAATGAAAACTGACACATGCATGCCCCTGACAGCTTTAGAAAAAACAAACATATATTTCATATGAATCTCAAATATTTAAGCTCTGCAACAAACCCCGAACAAATTTTGCACTGAATAGAGTTAACTGCCAAGGAAAAATTAATTCACACAATTTTTATTCCTACTGCTGTGGTACCCAGTGGAACTGTTTTACATTTATCTGACCCTGTGCAATACCTTTCTTTCAAAACCATTACATTTAATAAATTTTCATAAGGAACAATTTGGAGAGTTGCCCAGTCATTGTCTAAAATGAAGTAAGAACAGAACTTTAAATACAACGTGTGCATATACTACCCCCGCACTGTGTATGAACGCAAGAGCAAACATGCTTTAGAGGCAGTAACAGCTATGTCTGCCTAATGAGCTCCAAATGGCATTTCTTGCTGTCATGGCTTAACCCTATTCAGCAGCTAAGTCCCACACAGCTGCTGGCTCACTCTCCACTCCGTTGGGATGGGGGGAGAGTTGGGGAGTAAAACTGAGAAAACTTGTGGGTTGAGATAGAGACAGTTTACCAGGTAAAGCAAAAGCTGCACACATGAGAAAAGTAAAACACAGAATTCATTCACTACTTCCCCATGGGAAGGCAGGTGTTCAGCTAACTTCCGGAAATCAGGGCTCAATCATGTGTAAATAGTGACATGGGAAGACAAATGCCATCACTCAAAACATCCCTTTCCTTTCCTTTCCTTTCCTTTCCTTTCCTTTCCTTTCCTTTCCTTTCCTTTCCTTTCCTTTCCTTTCCTTTCCTTTCCTTTCCTTTCCTTTCCTTTCCTTTCCTTTCCTTTCCTTTCCTTTCCTTTCCTTTCCTTTCCTTTCCTTTCCTTTCCTTTCCNATTCAAGTTGAGTCATGACTGTATTGGAACTGCTCCTTGTAAGGCTTCTGCTCCGTTTGTTCAGGCAGTTCCTCTCATAGAGATTCCTAAACATGCAACTCAAATCCCAGATCACAGCCATTTGAAGATCCCTCTATTACAATCTCTATCCTTTATTCTTTTGGAGCAGACCACAGGGTTTAACACTTGAATGAACCGTTCCCTTCAGAGGTCCACCCGCTGTGGCACTGACATAGCCACCGCCACAGACATTTTGAGACACACCTGCTGTGGTGTGGATTTTGGGTTTTCTAAAGTTCTGTATGTTTTGTTATATGTTTATAATGGTTTGTTCCTTCACCCCCATCCCCAAACCCCCCGGTGGTCTTTCCTGGTGATTGACCTTGTCAATCACCTTGTAAGATCTGGAAGATTCTGAGGAAAAAGCCCCAGGATTCAGCAAGGTACCCTGGTACCACCTTCTTCCATTGTTCTGTTAAGTTTCCCTATTCTGGGTCACACTCTCCCTCCCCTTGGATTGGTTCTAAGTTCTCCCGTGCTCGGTGGACGCCCCCGGTACTTAAGGTGAGAACAGAGGGCCTGAGCCTCGCTTTTGCGCATGGGAAGGTACCCAGGTGGAATAAAGCCTGGTGAAACCCAAGAGAGAGTCCACTCTCTTCCACGCTGTCGACCACACTCCAGCCTGAGGTTCAGACCCATCAAACCTTCCTCATATAACTGTCAGAGAGCTAGCTAGCTGGTGAAGCAGCTCCAGGACACAGTTATACACACATACTCTAATGTGGAGTTATTCATGGCCACCAATGCTTTGGGGTGTCCTGCTTCCATATGGGATCAAGTACAGGCCCCAGTTCCTTTGACTCATTCACACTGCAGTTCCAGTCTGACCAGTGCAGCAGGACAGAGAGAGCAGCAATGGCATGGCCATGTGCCAGCCCAGGCACATCACCACTGCTGTTATCAAAATGTTCCCAGGCACGGCAGAGTAAGATGATAAGGAGTACAACAAACACTGCAGCAAGCAGTGGAAACAGAAAGCAGCCACTAAAATGTATTAAGATCTATTACGCACTGGGGCAAGCAGACCCCATGGCAAGCACAGAAGCTTCTCAATTCATGGCTAAACAACAATAACGGCCATGAATTTAACTTAGCATATTCCACCCAAATCTCTGATTTTCTTGAATGTTTCAAGCCTCACACTGGGTGCCAGAGGACTGTTGAGGTTTAACATCAGCTGACAACTAAGGACCACACAGCTGCCCCCTCGTTTTCCTCAGCTGAGGGAGCTAATCAGAAAAATAAAAATGAGAAGATTTGTGGGTTGACATAAAGAAAGTTTAATTGGTAAAGCAAAAGCTGTGAATGCAACCAAAACAAGGAACACATTCCGTTCTTCCCATAGGCAGGCAGGTGTTTAGCCATCACAGGAAAGTAGGGTTCCCATCATGTGTAATGGTGACTTAAACAGACAAACTCTCCAAACCGTGCTCCTCTTCCTTTTACCTCCAGGTGCTACTGCTGAGCAGAATGCCATATGGTGTGGGATACCCCTTTGGTCAGTTGTGGTCAGCTGTCCCAGCTGTGTCCCCTCCCAGCTGCTTGTGCACCTCCAGCCCCCTTGCTGGTGAGGTGTGGAGAGAGACAAAAGGTCCTGAACTTTGTGTAACTCAGTAGTAGTGTAGCTCATACTCATTGTGTAGCTCAGCATTAACAAAACATCCCTGTGTTGTCAACAGTGTTTCCAGCACATAGACCCCATACTAACTGCTGTGAACAAAATTTACTCACTGCCACCCAAATATATCCTACTCATATCCCAGTCTGAGTGTCCACACTTGCCAATGTCAAATTTGCCAATGAAGTCAATGGGCTTTATACATGTATAAAGCAAGAATGGTAAATTTAAGTAACTACAGGTGCATATATGTTAAACTATGGTGTCCTCCACTGCAGAACTATTTACTGTAACAAGAGGAACACATGGAATTTTAGAGATACTATACAAAGAGTTTTTGGGTGTATGCTCTCACTGAACATGAACTGGTACTGTTCTTACAAGTTTCTTAATGAGAAGTCTGTGTCTCCTATAACTAAGAGGAGTCTTTATTATAAAAACAGATAAGCTAAGACAGGAAGGAGCTTGAGAAAGGCATACATGTCTTTCAGTAGGTATCTATGACAGAAATGACTCACTAATTAAAAGAGTTTGAGTGCTTCAGGGATGTTACAGTTCAGCCCAGACCTTAAGAGATCAGACAGTCTTACGAGATTCCTATCACATTGCTCAATATGCCATTACAGACCTCAGACACATTAAGCAAACATGCTACTGATTAAAGCCAATGGCAGCCATAATACACTTTTTTATAGAGAAAGCAAGAACAGTTGAGTGTGATGTCTGATAGGAGTTACACAGGTTTGTACCAGCTGAGATTCTGCTTGTAATCAGCATGATGCTGGTGGCTGACAAAGGCATCTTAAATGGCTGGGAGCTGCACAGTGTTTGCTCAGCCCAGCCTGGGTTAAAAGCGAGCACTATAAATGTTTGCATCACAAGCATGCCCAGAGATCTATTCTAATATCAGGAGTCCATTTTGCTGCTCTATTTAAGAGTTTATTTTTTCCATAGACTTAAGAAAGGTGTGAGAAAAGCACATTATTGTTTGCAATTGAATCACAAGTGGAAGCTGAGGGAGTTTAAAAGCTTTCTACATCTGATTACAGGAGATCAGATTCTTTCTCACTAGAAAAATAAAAAATTATTGGATTAACTTATCAAGACTCAGCTCTTTATTTAAGAGTGCCATGTAGCAAATGTAGCAAAAGAAGGAAGAAAAAATTGTAGGAAAATAATGACCAAGAGAAAACATGAGACAGAACAGCCATCGTTCTGTTTGGAGGAAAGAAGTTTTGATTCCTTGCCTATGATTATTTTTGCATTTAAAACAAATTGTCCTTGCTTATGATTATTTGTGAACTAAAATTAACCTGTAGGAGTCCTGAGAATGAAATCTGGGATTACTAGTCCTGTGTGGGTCCTCTAATCAAAACGCTGCATAATCAAATTCTCTTTCAGTTCTGAATTTCTTTCCACATATCGGCAAAAATTCAGATGGAGAGGTAGAGTCCCTCCTTTACCTGTGATGAGCACAGTAACTGCACAGCTACATTTTTTTTTGGAGCTAATCTCAGGTTCTCTTAAAGGGACTTGCATTCCTTTTCTGAATATGAAGAGAGTTGATAGTATTTCACAGCAGCCTTGGAAGGACATATCCTTTCAATTATTGACATGATTCATTTTACTCACAACAGTTTACTGTAGTGTGTGTGTGTGCATGTGACCTATAGTAGATCTCATGCTAATTCCAGATGACACAGTGTAAATTTCTTTAAAAAATTACTATTACTTGGAATTTCAGACACTAAATTTCAAACATCTGGAAATGTATATGGATTTGTATAAGTATGTAGCATTTACAAAAGAATTGGTGATAAAAAGAATATTACTAATTCAAATATGTTTGACTTCTTATTTAATCTTATTCTTAAATTCTTTATATTCTACACATATAGTAATGTCAGTAATTCCAGTCCAATAACAGTTAAGGACATCTTCATCTGCTCTGCTCTGAGGATGTTTGTGGTAAGGTTTACAGAGCTTCCCTGTTCAACAGCCTCTCCTAAAAGTGTGAGCAGGCACTGCCCCTTCACTGCTGCAACCAACAAGCTTTCCTTACATGAGATAGGTGAGTACAGAGCTAACTTCCATCTTGGCCCAAAGCTCTACCCATGCCTAGGTGGAATTAGGTGATCTTTAAGGTCTGTCTGACCCAGGTCTTTCTATGATTCTGTTTTTTATTTGGCTGTGATAGTTCTCCCCAGTAAATGGGGACAGTGCTGGTGAATGAACTCCATCCAAAACATTTTGAGGCTTGAAATACTTTGTTCTAATGATGGCTTGACACATGCTAAAGAATTTTTTTTAAAAATAATTTTTGAGGAACCATGGAGTGTGTATGTGATTGAGGTATTTCAGCTTTGTTGCAGACATAAAGGCTGTTTTCATTTAAACTGTGAAATTGGATGATGCTGTTTGCCATTGTAAATAACTTCTCAAAACCTTTTAAATTAAATTGACTTTAAAAGTATTTTCATCTTGTCTTAGTAATATAGTCATAGAAAATAGGGCTGGAAGGTGGTCAGTCAGGCCACTCTATTTCCTGAAGGAAAAGCTGACTGCACCTCAACTGTTCCTAAGAGATGTTTGGTAAACCAGCTTATAACAATGTCAGTGATTGAGTTCTCACAGCCATTTAAGGTGTTAATGAGGAATTTCTAATTTTAGGTATCTTTATAGTTCAGACAATTGCATATCAAAAATTAAAAGTGACGGCTTAAAATGAAGTGTTCTGAAAATGGGGTAAGGACTCCTCTCAAAAAATTGTTCTTGGAGTGAAAAATATTACATCTGGTTTTGCCGCTATCAAAATATTTTTTAGGCTGTAGATCACCTATCTGTGAGGCGACAATTTTGTTTCCTACTGGATAACAGCTCCAAAAAAACTATGGGGAAAATGTGGTGCAAGCTTCAAGACAGAGCTAATGGAGTGTGCTCTGCCACATTGTTCTGAGTGATTATTTTGCTCTTCTGTATTCTGAGGGACCACAAGTTTCTTTAGATGTTATTCATTGATATATAGATGTGAGCATCTTCAGTGAGCAGCTCCTTACCCCTCTGCTATTAGTGAAGAAAGCTGATTGCATTAGTAAGCCTCTGGTAAACATGGGAAAAGAACCAGTGCAGTTAAACAGATCATCTAAACAAATATATGTCTGTATTTCCTGAATTATACTTCCCATAAAAGATGAATCCTGTTTTATCAAAATTGAAAGAAAATTTTATATTAATATATAGAATAAGGAAGAAGTAAAATTTTTCTACATTCTAATATCATAAGCAGCCATGAATCATCTACACATGGCATTAGGGTAAATACAGATGAGCAGAGAAAGAAAAGTTTTCCAAGAAACTGAGTAGTAGTAGTGGAAATAATCAAATCTATTTCTTGCTCTAAGCCTCCCCTGAAATTTTGCCTAGCATCTTTACCACAATAAAAGTTTGGCATGTCCTCGGATTTCAGGTTTTCTTGTCACATCAACCCTCTAGGAAGGAGAATTAACCTGTTCTTAAGTAATTATTTTAGCTTTCCAGGTGGAATATCAAACTATTTTAGCAAAGCTGAATATGAATTTTCACCTGTTTTGTTTTTTTAAGGGCAAAAGACACAAATTTTCCAGTCATCTCCACTGACAATTTTCTATATAAAAAACTTAAAAAATATTTTTCAGAGGCGTGTACAAGCAGGCACGTAACCTATTCTTCATTGAAGCTGTAATCATCTATGAAAAAAACCCCATAAATCAAACACCCTGAACAAGTCCTTGTCCTCCTGGGTCTCTTCAATTCTTTGGTTTGTTTTTTTTTTTCTGCTTTCTTCTGCATTTGCTATTCAAATCATACCTGTCATTTAAAGCATATGAAAAGCAGGGAAAGTCAATGGTGTTGCTTGCAGTAGATTACAGACCTATATTAGAGAAAAAAACACTGAAAAATTTAGTTTGTATTAGATAGGAGAGGTAAGAGAGAAGTGTACACAGTATCCTTAACCTTTCTACAAGTACATTCTGTTCAGATAAATAGGGATTGAAGATATGACACTAATGCTATCACTTCTTCATAAAGAACATATCTCAATAAAAAGGGCAGACATAATTATGAGAGAGTGTGTTGTTGGGGTTGAACCTCTTAAAACCCAGAGAGAAAGAGAAAATATGAACTTTTGTGAATTCTCTTTTTTGTTTCTGTGTTCAGTTTTCTCTTCATGCTAGGCAATGAGATGTTGGTGAAGCCACGAAGAAGAAAATCAGAGAAACAGTAACTAGCAGCCAAGCCAGCTGCTAACTCAAGGGAAAATGCAAGCCAACTATCAAGAGCTGAACATTGCAGCAAGAGAGGTAAGCGCCCAAAAACTCCATGAGAATACCGATGGGAAACATTTGTTCTTGATTACTAGGTAAATGTTAAGGGATTAATGTGAAAGGGAACATTTAATTAGGAAAAATGTTTTGCAGAACAAGTTAGGACATATGAATGGATGAAGAAGGAGAAAACAATTCACCTTTAAGGCGTTAATTTCATGTGCTGTATGTCTATCATGTTTTAAGTGCATAACTGTGTAAGAGTCTGAAAGAACCAGAGAAATTAAAAATGAGGTTAAGGAAACAAATCTCACCACCAAGGTAAAATAAGGTCTAACCTGAGAAAACCCTTACGTATTTTCTTTGGCATTGCAAAATATATGAGAAAGAAATAATGGAAGGTATGCAAGTATTTGTAGGAACAAAAATAAACCTTAATTACAAAAGAAACTATACCTTGGAGAAATTATACCTTCATTGCTGCCTAGTCCAGCAGACTATTAATACATATCCACAAGAGTAGGCTTTGCTTCTCATGCCCATTCAAAGTGATAGCCCTCAGTGTCACTAACACTGGCCACTCCTCATGGACCAGGCAGTGTCAATTGTTTCATTCACAGTAGGCACCATGTACTTAGATTTTATCACCTGGGCAACAGTGCACATATTTCTGTTTCCAAGGGCACTTCAGAAAGCACTGTCTGCTGCTGTTATAAAGGACTTCCCACTGGACTTTCCCCTCCTTCTGTGTTTCACCAACACATGCTGTTTCCTGTAATCCATATTCTTATATTTTCAGCATCATTTCACTCCTCTTGAAACATTTTTTGGGGGTGTAAATCAGTGAATTCTGTTCTACCCCACTTTAAAGCTGAAACAAGGAGCTACAGAGCTAGGTCTGATGTATTTTGAAAATTTTGGCCATAAGTTCATGCTGAAGTATTGCCTGTTTTGAAAAAAACAGTCTGAGAAAAAAAGTCCTAGAAAAACTGTCAGAAAGGAAAACAATGTGCTCCGATGGAAAGAAGATTCTATGAAAAATATTGTACACCTAAAACTGTCCATTTCCAATAATAGCTTCTGATGTGCTTCTTAGCTGTCTCAAAACAGATATACTCAGTACACAGGACCACTGTGACTCCTGTAATTTAGCATCATGTTCTAAAAAAGTCATAAAGCTATTCTGAAGTTGTTTTAGGACTTATTTAAACAATCTGCATTTGTAGGCTAATATAGAAAATTGCAGAAAGATTCTCATTCACTATTACAGTTAAGACAATGCTTCCATAGGTGTTTTTTATCCAGATGATGCAGAGTGTGAGGGTGAACTTTTCATCTTAGCAACCTGCTGCAAGGTAGATTCAGTGTCTCCTTACCAGACACTGAATTAAGGCTTGCAGGATTCAGCAGCTCATGCCTCCCTGCCCTCTTTGTGGCTGCTGCATGCAGCTAATTCCTCCTGGGAAAAGAAGGAGGCTATCAGTTTGTTTACCATCCAGTAAAGATATCTGGCAGTTTCCTTGCACAAAATGAGCTGCTCTCTTGTCAGGAAGGTGTTTGATCCTCTCACAAGCTCTGCCATCTGTTGAATAAATATAGGCATGTGAAAGTTCAAAGTGTTACTGTGCGTAATAACAGGCAGTGGAACAGTGCATAGGATTGACTGGTGGAATTAAGACATATACAGTCCCCAATTATGCCATAGTTACAGTGCTGTTAGGAACACGACAAACTCTTTCAAAAAGTCACCCCCTCAAATTTCATTACAGTAAAAAATAAAAATCAATATTCTCTGCTGGTTATCACACGCATTTTCCACTTAACCACCAATTTACCTCTGCCCACACCAAATTAATTCATAGTCTGTTTAATTTACTTCAGGACTGGATTGACCTACAAAAATTCCTTAAAATGCAAAGTTAAATAGACACAGAATTACAATGAATAGGGTGGGATTTTTTTCAGTTTGCTTCTCAGTACCAGACAGACTGCGAAATTTTGCACAAACTGTTAGCTACTGTTTCATGGGTTAGGTTTTCTCTCCATTTCAGTGTACAGAAAGGAAAACACATATTATTCTGCTCATAAACAAAATTGTCGCTAACCTATATGTTAGTGATTACAAATATTCAAGTTGACTTTTTTTTATGCTTGGTATAAATTTATTCAGTACTATTTCCAGTAGTAAGTGGAGCAAGATCATCAATGTGTAATATAGCTTTTGAAGGAATTTTCAAAATTCTCCTGTGAGATTATGCTATCATATTATCAGTGTTTGTTGTTCTAGGAATTGCCCATAACTTTGAAATACTAATTCAGGAAGACATTTGAACACTTGCTTTCTGTACTCGGAACTGAAAACATACAGTAGAGATCTCCCATACTGGCCCCAAAGCTGTTACCTTTAAGCCATTATGATTTTTTTCTTGTTGTATTACAAATAGTAACAGACTAAGGTGAGAGAAAAACTATTATTTATTATGCTTCTTGTAATTAATAATATGATATACTAATGTGATTTTCATTGTCTTTTTGCTTTGTAGTTTTGTAGGAATGCTCAATTTTGGGACAGGGTTGTTGAAGAGATGTGATGGCAGTAGAATCTCACCCTTGGGAAAGATTCCAATCTCATTATTAGTCAAGAGGAAGCAGGGAAGGGTAAATTTAGAACAAATGAGGTAGAAAAGTAAAACAGGAGATAATTATTAATTGAATTACTATTCAAGGTGCGGTCACACACTACTACAAATAGGATTTACCTGACAATGTAGAAATCTGTATTAGTAACACCTAAACAGACAGACAGTCCTGATGAAATATTTTAACTAGTGTTACACTTTCCTCAAGAATTTTAGTCATAGGTATGTACATAGTTTCTAAATTAGTTGCCTGTATGTCTCTATCCTGGAGAGAGGTATCTACAGAGGAAATTTCTTTCAAGACTAAAATGTGTACAATGGAATCATGGATTACTCTCAGCAGCTGCCAATCTTTTTCCAGTGACTTATGAAGAGCACAGAGGACTTATCTAAATTTATCTAACTTTAGATAAGTTGCAGACAGCTCATATTAGCTCAGCAGAATCCAACACTTAAATTGCAGCTTATTTTAGTGATCTCATGATTGAAATATCAGTGACTACTCTGTTCTTCAATTATTTCCTTGTCATAGGAAATGGAGACCTGAGGTTTGCATTAAGGAATGGTTCAGTCATGGCTCACCTATGATCTCATGATAAAATCTACAAGTTGTGACCTGTGGAGCTTTATCAGTTATTTGCTAATGGATGAGGAATAGCAGACAATAAGAATTACTAATAAATTCAAGCAAGAAGAAAAGCTTCTGCAGTATAAATCCAGAGCAAGTTTTTGCTTTAGCTCAGTTCAAATTTCTAAACTCTTTCCTCCAATCTAGTCAACACAAACATTTCTGCAGGCACCAGAAATCCTTGGATGTAACCTGCCTTCTGTCATGCTCTAAGTACTACTCATGAGAAGTTTGTAATCCCAATTTAAACATTAGTTTGCTTAATGACTTCAGCTGGTCACTTTCCACTGCACATTTTATTTTTTCTCACCTGCACAGAGGAAGTAGGTGTCATCACCTCTGTAAAACACTTTAATTCTTTTTAGCTAAAAATTCTTTTTAATGCACCACTAGTATAGCATGAACACCAAACCCTAACAGAAGTCTTTGCTCCTGTGGTGTCACCAGTGTCGGGATGAGACCCATATTTTTGATTCAGGCATAAAATATTGATAGTGGTTGATTGTTAACATAATTTGGTCAGGCAGGATTTTTTTTCTCCTTCTCAGATTAAAAAGCTAATGGACCTTTGAGAAAATTTTATTCTTCTGTGGACTGGCTACAGTATTTTTCTCTTGGCCAAATTTTATTTGTCTGCTGATGAGACACATTTTTTAAAAATGATAATGATGTTGGTATTCCTGCAGGAAAATCTTGCATGCTGTTAACAAAGTAGACAAAGAGCTGGAAAAACAAGGTTAGTGTGAAGACAAATATTATAAAATATTAGGCTGTGTTGTTTTCTGTAGTATTTTTTTTAATCTGGTTCATACAACTGTCAACACAGATGACCATCCTTGTATTTTTATTGCCCAGATTGTTCAAAGTGGCTTCTTGGTTTGTGGCTATTATTTTGAATCTGCACTTCATTATGCCAAACATTTGCATATGCAATTCACTGAGGTACTTATACTGACCCCAGGGAAATGCCCAGTGAACAATCACTGTGACTGAGTTTGAATGAATAATGAAATGCTAATGGAAAAATGTGGGCCCACCTGATAGCAACTGAACCTTGTTCACCATAAAATAGGCTGGATCAAAGGTCTCGTTAAAAATTCTTTCCTATACCATAATCAGAACATATTAAGATTTGAGTGCAATTTTACACAAGTAGTACAAGTAAGTCTCCTAAAACTGCTTTTCTTCAAATTTTATCATTTGATTCTTATTCATAGGGAATGAGGGTGGTGGACAAATCATCGGGTTTCCTTCTCCTTTTATCTATAGGAGACTAGCAGGGGAAGTGTAGTGCCACCCTTCCCTTTCCTTATTTCTTCAAGATTTGTGAGCTGATAATAATTCAAAATTACTATATTAAAATTCAGTTTACTCAGGGAGGATGGAATTGAAACATTTCCCAAGTGAATTTCTGACTGAAATAGCAATGATGGTTATGCATGGCCGATTTCATAATTATCAGTGGTATACTATTCAGACTTCTGCATTGCTTTAGAAAAATAAATAATGTATCTACACACTCTTTTGCAAACAACCTGTTGGTTGGTTCATACATGTGGGCCTGTTCTTCTCCCACTCTCGGTTTGCCATGGTCTTGTACCTGGTTCCCCACAGCTGCATTATCTGAGAGCTGTGGCCAAGCTTGTGAGTTCTGCTGTGGGGTTGTGTCCTACACCTGAATGCACCAGTGTGACAGCATGGCTGCTGTCTTCACACCTCCCAGGTGTTCCCTTCCAAGCACAGGAACAAAAAATTCTTTTCCCACTAAGAGAAATTACCCTTCAGCAAGCATGACATGAAGGAGGTGTGTGTTATAGCTGCCCTTACCTCATTCCACTCTATTCCCCACAGATTGTGTTTACGGGTGTCAATCCTCCCACTTTGGTGGGAATCCTGAGAAGGTGACTTGAAATATTGTTACTTGGTGTGGTAAAGCCCTGGAATAGCATAACATGAGATCAAAAACTTTTAAAGATGATTACAAAGAGGCAGCGAAAAGAATACACCCTTTTCTGAAGGGGAATTAACTAATATGCAAAACCATGAAGCACAAGGGAAGTTGCATGTGCCAGCTACAGGCATAAAACAAGGAATGGAATGGCACAGGCTGAAGGAAGAACTTTAGTTTCATGCATACCAGACACTTTTCTCAGCAGACTCTGAGGCCAGGCAGGAGAGGGACAGTAATGGTACAGGCAGCCCTACGACACCCAGGGTCAGTCAAAGTGACCTGCCATGAAAGGAATTAAAAGAATATCTGCTGCTTAGTAGCTTTTATTTGTCTTTGCCACGTGTTATTAGATCGTATTTTCTTTAACTTAGTAGCAGCCCAGTGAGCATCTGAAAGCCCAAGAACTCTTGAGAGAAAGCTAAACTCTGCCCTTTCTCCTCTCCTGACCCACTGGGATCTGAACTGCTGAGCCATTCTGTCCTCTGCAGGGACACCTCCAGCAGCTTCAGGCAAGGCATAATTCAATAGTCAATTTACAGGAGAGAAGAGATAAGAAGATCACTGAGCCCCGCTATGGGCTTTCAGCCATCTGGAAGTTGTGTTTGGTCAATTCAGAACATTCAGAGATTCACTTTAAACCACTGTGCCTCAGTTGTGCATGAGCCAGAGCTTCTAAATACATTGTCCTTTAGGTTCTTAGGTTAAGAGGTTGACATTTTCTGTGAACAATATTTTAAAAAGAGAATTATGTCAATATATTTTTTCTAACAATTAAGTGCAGAAGCTTCATTCCCAAACCATCAGGTCATGAGTTAAGAATCTTTCTGATTCCATATCATTCAATATTTCTTCTACAAAGACTGTCAGAGATGTGTTATCATGTCATTCCGATGTCTTTTCCAGAAAGTAGAAAAGGACAGTAGTCCAAACTTATCCTGAACATTATCATATTCAATATATAACATGTACCATCCAAGTTCAGTCAGTGGCTTGTGGTGATTTCTATGAGTCATTTTTCTTCACAAGAGTTAAACAGGCTGCAGCAGCTAAGCAGGTGATCCAATGATCTCTGGGAGGTATTTTTATTATTCATAGAACTCAGGGAATAAAAGACCAAAACCAAGCTGCAGATGTTTTCGACTAAGTGTAATTTAGGCATTGCATAACAATATTGTAATCTGTTTTACAAAAAAGCCCCAAAGAATTAATCATCCACTAAAAGTGTGCATTTCTATTGTACATAATGCATCTGCTTAAATACCAGGGTTAGCACATTTCTGACTAAGGTAGTCAGTGCCTTTTCGTAGGAAGTGGTATCAGGCTCAGAGTCATTCTGTGTGTTCTAGACTTTGTGTCTTCCCTCATTATTACACCTAACAGCATCGAACACCTCATTAAATGATGTTAATAAGTATTCCCTTAACATAGATTCCTTATGCTCTAAGTACCTTTTTCTGAACTTAAGCTTCATGAATTTACTCCTTACCTTTGAATGTTTTTTCTACTACCCTACAAATAGTTGTAAATGTTGAAGATGTCATTAGTCATCATCTGATTTTGAGTTACCCCAGTGAATTTAGACTGTTAGGGCCTTGCCCAAATATCTTGATTTGTCAATGTACTTCTGGCTGCTGTTGTGTTCAGCTGCAAACACAACATTCTTGTCAGTAATTTTTAGCCCTCTAAGGTAGTCTTCGAGTTATTTGCAGAGCTTGGCTAACCCTGCCTGCTAAGGCATCAAACAGCCACTCATTTGACTGTCCAGTACAGAGTGGCTATTTCTTTTTGTTTGTTTTGTTGGGTTTTTTGTGTTTGTTTGTGTTTGATGGGTTTTTTGGTTGTTATTTTTTGATTTTGTTTTTGTTTATAAATCAAAACTAGGCTACTTTGCATGTTCTTTTTATGCTGGGACAGTTGATAAAGGACGTGCCATCTGTTAGAGGAAAGATATTCCTTTGCAAGTCTTAACATTCTTTTCATTTTACTCAGGCTTTGTTATAACCTCCAAATGTAGCAGGTCAAACAATAATTTCAGCATGTCCTGGTTGTCTGCTTTCTCCTTCTATAAAATGTTTATATGTAATTACTTTTAATTTATGGATTTTCAGGTCCTATAGTGGGTGATTGAATCAGATTATATTAATTTTCAATTATAATTTTATGCAGGCATTTTATTAACTCTCAAAGTGCATCTGGAAATCTTGGTAGTAAGTGAGATGTGACTTAAAGTATCCTGATAACAGGGAAGATACATGACTGTATTATTTGATCTACCAAAGCAGAATAGTGCGGAACATCAATTATAGAGCACTCTTTATATAGTAACGATATAATGATAACTTTGGTTTCTTCAATTTTGAGTTTCATTTTTCTCATCTGTGTATTAGTGTGTATTGCATTGTGTAAGACGGGTGGTGTGAGATGTAGTTATTTTTAAGCAATGTCATGTAAGAGCAGGAGTGATTGCTATTGTATGCAATAGGAGTCCAGAATGACTGACAAATTAATGTCCTTTTCCCACTTCTCCGGCCACTTGAATTACCTGTGCCTTGTGCTCCAAAATCAGGAAGTGAGATAAGAAGATGACCTTCCTCCCTCAAACAGTGAAAATAAATGTACTCAAAGAGTAATTCTACCAGAGTTACAGGATTTTTGTTTTCAAACTAAATGAAGTGCATGGTCTGTTGCCTAAGATCTGATTACAAAATGTGGTTCTCTGTTAACACCTATCTACATACAAACCATATTAAGTTTAACCTAGTTTTCTCTCTGGGACAAAGGACAAATTATACAAAGCTCACTGTTGTGTAACAAATATATTATGTTCTCTAAAAGCTGCCAGTCTCCAATGCAAGCTAGGAAGAATGCCACGCAATACTTACTCTGGAAGAGTAATAGCATTAAGCATCCTTGATCTTCCCAATTTTAAAATATATATGACAAAACCCAGATATAAACAAAGATATAAAACACAGGTATAAAATAGATACAGCACCATATGAGAGGTGTACAGACACCCTCTTCTTTTTTAAAATACATATTTATATAAATATATACAAAAAAGTTTGGATTTTGCAAATATGTATTTTCCTTACACTAAAGCTAAGAAAAATATCTCTGCCCTCATTTAAATTTTAAAAAAAAAAGACAAAGGCAGAGAGAAATTTTTGAGCCTCATAGCTGAAAAAAAAGTTTGCAGGCATGAAATCCAGTCCTGAAAAATAGAACCAATAAATTGAAAAGAACATGAAACCACAAAACCTATTGGTTTTTAAAAAGTCATCCTTGAAAATCACACTTAAGGAAGTCATCTTTACCTGCAGTGTCTTAGAAGCCTGACTCCCATCACAGGATTTATAAACTTATGCAGGGCATTACAGACAGAAAATAGTAAACACTCTTGATTTAATCATAGCTGAAAAACACAAAGAAAACTTTAAGTAAACCATCTAGTAAAAGACACTGATGTAGGAATGTTGGCACAAGTCTACAAATATTTTGGTCTGGAACAGTGCTAAGATCTTCTCTTTCCTGAAATCCTCTCAATGCAGTATATGGGAAGCATTAGGGGGATTCACAGCCCAAACCAGTCAAGAACCCAAGCCAGGTACTGCCTGGATGCAGGCAACAAAACTACTGAAAAGAGCTTGCATGGCTTCTCCCCTCATGGAGTTTAACTAATCCATCCCATGGTGCAAGAAAATGCTGCCATAAGCTTCCAATTCTATTTTAGTGGGTCAGAATCTATCTTTCAAGAAAATGATCAGGCTACACATTTTTATTTTGGAAAAATGTCACTGGAATTTCTGCAGTGGAAAATCTTTTCCATCCAAATTCCAGTTGAATTCTTTTGGCAATAAAACACATGAAGACAGTTTCACAGATGATGAAATACACATATCCACAATTTAAAATTATTATACAATTTAGAACTGCTAAAATGCTTACTTGCTGGCTCACTGAAATATCAAGAAGTGCAGACCACTTCCTGTAGAAATGAGTTAAGTCCAAGAAAAACTCAAAAATATAAGTAATATAAGTAAAATATAAGTAATCATTTTCTGAGGCCTTCATTTTCTCCTTTATGCTGTTGTCTTTCTCTTTCTACTTTTCACCATTTTTCTAAATCACATCAGTTTTCTTAGGCGCTACAACATTTTAATCATAAATATTCCACTAGTTCTACATTCTTTTCATAAATGACTGTATATCTTGACATATGTAAGGATGGATCTCAGGGCCTAGGTTGGATTTCCAGACTCATTCTGTCCCTTCACAAATATTTCAATATTTTGTTGTCTCTTTAATGATAAGTATGACATTCCAACATTTAAAGAGAAAAGAGAAAATCATGTTTAAATACCTGTGTACCCTTCATAAAGTAAGGGCATCCAAAGTTTTTTGGTGGTGGTTTTTGTTTTTTTTTTTTTTTGAAATGGATTAGGGAGATTATTTTCTGAGATCTAACTGGAATTTTTTGTTTTCCAAGTTTTGTTTTTGTTGCCTCTTGTCCGACCACTGTGCACTGCAAAGATGAGTGTGATCAATGTTACCTACATCCTTGCATTATGTATTTTGCTGACAGCAGTGAGATTTCCCCTTAGGCCCCTCACCCTTTCTCTCTGAAGACTGAGTAGATCCATTTCTCCTCTCTTCCAAAGACCTCTGTCTCCTAACCATCTCTTGGGACCGCATTATTCTGGCACTGGAAATAGCTGGATGCTTCTTGCCAAATTTCTTCCATAGAACCTGTTCAAACTCTGAACACAGAAGTGTTCCCTGCACCTCTATTACAGAGTTGCTATAAATTTCTTCATTTAGAAAACAGTTTATCTGAAAGAGGTGACAGTGCTTGACTTCTGCACGGGTGGAAAGATTTTCTCTGCTGGAATCCCTTCTCCATCATTTCCTTCACTGAACCTGAAATGTCTTTAGGACCAGTAAAAGTTCTGAAATTAGAAGGTAATAAGAAATTCAGTGAGACTCTTTCTCAGCCCAGAAAAGATAAAATTCTTCTTAAGCAGCTAGAAACAGGCAGTGCTTTTTGCAAAAATACTGCATGATATGGAACAACCCTGCCTGTAACACCCACTGTAAATTCTATTCACTGCCAGGCTGACACTCCTGGGGTTCTTTCCACTGTGTCTACCTCAAACAAGTTTGTTGACTATATTTTCATAAAGATTTTAACTAAATGTATTTTTATTCCCTTTTTTTTTTCCTTTCTGTCATCCACATACTGCTATTATTATACTCACCAGGGGATCATAAAGCCATAACCTCCCATCTTATTAACAATAGAACTAGTAATTGTTAATATGGAACACTTACAGGCATAATTACACAACAAATAAGTTCACATTTTAATCCCTTAACACATAATTTATCTTACTCATTTACTAATCCCCATTTCCCAACACAACTTACACATACTTTTATTAGTGAATTTGGGCATGAACGTTTTGGATATTCACTTAAACAGATACCTGGCATGTAATAAGCCTTACATATCGTTTTCAACATCTACGATGAGTCTGATGATAGAGCCTTTTACTAGGATACCACTCCTGCCAGGCTGTATTTGGGGTGTGAAATTTAGTCCATTAATCAAGCACCCATAATAGCAGTACTGACAGTACCAGAGCAGAGAGAGATAAACATCCCAATCACTCCCTGAATTATTTAACAGGAATAGGTAAGCACAATGGGAGATCTCCAAAATTAATTTTTGCCTTTTGTTAAATTTCTCTCATTTTTCACCAGCTTTGAATAGTTGTTCCAAATAATGCACCAGAAATTGTTCCAGGTTTTGCACTGGAATGAACAAGACAAGTAGGAACTCGAGGAATACAAGGTTAAGCCCAAGGCAAAGATTATAGCAACAACTTTGTTTTTTATTTACATTTTAGCTTCATCTCAGCTGAATCAGATGGAGCAACCGAGGCAATCATCTACTTTAGAGATTTAATAGTCAGAAAGAATCTGGCTTACTCTGCTGTGAGAATAAATTTTTCCACAACTGATACAACAGAGGATATTTTGTGGAGGGAAGATTTTGAGGACTGGAAAAAAAAGAATTACTTTTTCAAAATGTGACATTGACTCTTTATATTATGAGAACTGAAAGATATACTGAAGCATATATTGCACGGCACTGTGGTTTGTAGCTAGAATCTGAAATTTCCCAGTACCTTCTAGCACAGACTGTCACTTGTTATTGCATAAAAATGTAATGAATATGGAAGTTTAGGGTGAATTTTTTGCTTCTTTCTTTCCTGACAGCTAAAAATTTTAGTCTCTAGTCAGGAGCTCAGTAAAACAAAGTAATTAGTTCTTTCCCTGCACAGAGATCCTACATACACTCAGATGCTGTACATGCTGGCTTCACACATCCTTTGTTAGTACCCCCGAGTAAGGAGAAACACACTCACACACCTGCAGGGTGTAACTGAGGAGAGTGTGCTGTACACAGTCTGCTGCTCTGTGCCATGACCTCCTCAATGTTTTGGCTATCAGGACTGCCCAGGACTCATCTTTGTACTTAGAAGTAATCAAAGTAAGGTGGCACTAAAGCTGTGCATGTCTACCACTACCCAGACTTTGTGTCTGGGCTTAGAACAGGCCACAGGAGAAGAAACCAATAGGTTTGTGGTTCTTCTCTCTGAGTAGATCTGAAATATCCAAACTTGGGTTATGTTTTTGCAAAGGCATTCTGGTTTGGATGATCTTCTAATAATTTTCATTAACAAAGAGAGCTCCAAGAGAAAAAAAGCAACCAACCAAACTAGAGCAAGATATTTTAAATGCAATTCACCATGGCCAGCCATGTGATTCACACTAGTAGCTGCATCTTCCATCGTTCCAAGGACACAGAACCTAAATTTGTCAGCACTGGGCAGAAATAGTGTACAGCCATGGCCAAGTCATTTGGTAAACAAATATTGGCAATGTTAGAAGAGCACAACCCATTCTAGAATCTTGAGTCATGTAAATACATCCATTGGTAAGAAAGCATATAATTTTAGGTAAAGTTTATATATATGTACAGCAGATATGATTTTTAATTAGTACTGTGTAATCCAATTCTCCTTTCCTATGGATAGGATGCCAAAAAAAGATTAATTACAGAGAATGAATCCAAGATTTCATTCCTAATTATTGGTAGACATAGGGATGGTAAAAGCTGATACTGCCATGGGCCAGCATTAGCACTTGCTGAGCTCTAGTATAGTCCCTGGATGAAAGCATTTTTTATCTTTCAGTCCTAGTGAGAAACAGTATGAATGCATAAATCACAGAGGAGATATACATAAGGCTAAGTGATTTTTTTAACTTATGAGTGTTCTTTTAGAGGCCCCCCCCGCCCCAGATTAACAGAGACAAAACCAGTACAATTAGTATGAATATGTCATCATTTCAGAATATATAATATTTCTTTTTGCCATCAGTAGCAGACACTGTTGCACTGACTTGCTCTTTGCTTTGCCAATGAGTCATTGCATTCCTGCTGCTGGGGTACAGTGGTAGAAACTGTACTTAATGTTAAGATGGATGTCCTGCACCAGTGTACAACTCCAACAGGCAACCTTCATGCATATATTGAAATGACAGGAATATTTGTGGTCTGTGTAATGGTAGTCTCTCAGAATCTCTCTCACATACAGATTTTTAGGTACACTTAACTTTAAGAACGAACCAGTTATTCTCACACACTGCATGATTTCAAATTCCCTCTACATCTCTACTAAACTAAAATGTGCATTCTGATAGGAATTCAACCAAAGTTTGAGATCTCATAACTTCACCAAATAAGTTAATTAAGCAATTTTTCTGTTGGAAAAGTGTGCTTCATTTCCACTTTTAATTCCTCAGGCTGCTCACCTTTTGCCCTTGTTAAGCATGATGGTACAAAGGTAAAGGTGAAGCATTACTCTTAAAGATAGCATCAGCATTGCCAGTCAGAGTGCAGGAGGAAAATGTACCTAGAGAAGAATTTGTAAGTAAGAGTGATTATTAGTCAGACTATGAAATTCAGGTCGCCTTACTTATTTTATTCATCCAGCTCTTAGGTAGAGTCGAAAATACAATTTAACCAATTTTTTGGTTTGTCTTTAACACCTGAATATAATTCCTTTCCTATAAAATGATAACAAGTATTCCTGAGTTCTTCATGTAAATAATGTAAAAAATAGCAACATTTAATTTCCTATTTTTAAGCAAACTGGAAAATGACTGCACATATTTTTTTTCTGGGATATGTGACAGTTTTGAATCTGTTTTTCCCCCCAGGATATTAAAGAACTTTTAAATATAATGATTTATAGATAAAGAATTTATGACATGGTGTCAATTTTAACTCTTCTTCATTTTGATAATCGAAGCAGCTTTTTAAAACTAGCTAGGTATGGAATTGAGACAGAACTTCAGAAATGTGATCAACTCACACAACATGGCTTTGATATAGTTGGAAGACTTCTAAACTAATCCCTGGTCAAGGCTTTTATATACTCTTCTTGTCTGTAGAGATAAAAATTTATGAACAGCTCTAGCACAACTGGGATCAGAAGCAGCACAACTGTTTGCATTACCAATATGACTCTCACTCTTCAGTGTAATACTTTTTCAACTGAATTTTGAACAGAGACCTCATCAGATTTATAAAACATGTTCCTGGAAGTGGTGATGGGTGGTGATGTGAGACACGTACTTGTGTCTGCAAACCTCTGAATTTTACAGTAAATGAGCACAGATTTGTATCTGAAAAATAAGGATTTTTAGGACTTTTACAGGGAGTGTCTGACTGCTGCCTTCTTCAGTGTTTGCTTTGTGAAGACATGCACAACATGACCTAAAGATTCAAGGAGGAAGTTCAATTAATAACATTTTTAAATAGTTTCTGATTTTTATTTCTTAAACAAAAAATCAAGTTGCTTGTTCTTTGAACTTCCATCAATTGTCAATGTTTTAGTAAGAGCTTTCCAGGACAGTCAAAAAGGAAGCCAGACCAGAACAATGGGTAACGTAAGCATTTATCTCCACTACCGTGCATGCTGATAAGGAAAAGCCAAGTAACTGTTCTCTCTCATCTTTTTAATTTTCTGTTTATTACCTCCTGAAGTAATTTGCTCCATTTAATACAGAAAATTAGATATTTTGATCTGTAAATTTCCCCTTGTTCTCATCTTATTATGCCATCTGCTTATTCTTTGTCCTGTACAGAAGAATGAAACACATTTTTAATTGGTAACAATTTTCTTTTAGATATTTTATATCTTTCTGACCAAACTTTTTCTGACTCAGGTGCCAATGGAAATTTCCTTACACAAAAGACAGTAAAACTTCTTCCAAGAGAGACTATCTCAAGTTCAACAGATATTTCTTGAATTAACAGACACAGTATTTGGACACTGGCTTGTTTCAACTGAACCAGAATACAGTTGTCTTCATTTTTAATAAGTTTTGACATATATTAATAATAGCCCTAAGCGCCTTAACTTTTAGATTTACAATGTCAAATATCATAAATGGACTTGGGTCTCAGAAAGCGGATATGCAGCACAGCCTGGACAGAGATCTCTGCAATGCCATCCAGTCACTGGTTATACTGAAATTGCACCACTGAAGCTTAAGAAAACATCTCCTCATATGCTGGAGGGGCCTTGTCTTCCCAGGTGATCTCAGACCACGTCTTCTTGACAGCTTCAAGCTTGGTTTGAAATAGGTCTGAGTGCCTGCTGTCTTTAGGCTCTAGTAGCCCAGAGGAAACCTAATATGCCCTTCCTCAGCATGTGTGGGCCTAAAGCACAGTCTTCATTGGTGGGGCCACTTTTAGTTCTCTTGAAATAGCCTTAAATTCATCATCCCAGCTCTGAGATATACAAAGTGTCTACCCTCCTCTTTGAAATCTATGTCAAAGAAACCAAAATACAGTTGTATCTCTAGATCTTCCTATTAAATGTATAGGTGCTCTTTTGAAACTAGGATAATTGCTGTTGCAGTGTAAATTACTACTAAACTCCGATAGATTTCACAGGAGTCTTGTGTCTGTGACCATACAGTGTTGAAGTAAACATGACATGGCATGTCATGACAAAAAAGTCTGCTCAATTTGCTGCTAAGTGCCCCTTTTTCAGTTACTCTAAAATGTCTTAACCCAGCCCAGTGCATAAAAGACATGAGAGATGGTGATTGGGCACTCAAAGTTCATTTAACAGAACCAGTACCAGGATTTCTGGACATCAATTGTTTTTAAAAAGGAGCGAGGGCTGTCTAAATAAACCTGAAAGTGCTGCTTTAATCAAAAACACTCTTAGAATATAAAACTACTGAATGTGACAGCATCAGATTGGTATTTGCCACATCAAGCAGTGAAAAAAAAATTAAAAATTATTAAGAATTTGTGTCCTGTGTACATCTGAAATAATTCTGATTATGTAAGCCTAAGCAGAGATAACAGCATATTATACATTGGGAGCATTTTATGCTTTCAGCTCTAAAATATTAGAGACACTTAAAATAGTGGCTTTTCATGCTGCATGGCTGTGCTCCACAGCAAGAGGATAGATAAGTTTGTAGATCCAAAGGCAGAAATTCTCATTAATTTCTCAGCTCAGGACATCCTTTCAATCCAACACTGTTGGACTCTGACTTTCTCCTTTTTGTGACCACTAAAGAAGGTTAAACAGTTATTCATTAAGGTCATGAAGTAATGACACCACTTAGGTAGACTAAGCTGTTCTGAGGTCCACTGAGAGTTACCTTTTAAAATAGCTGTGACCACATTACACATGGTATAGGCCATAGGACACTTCTCCACTGAAAAGAAACCCAAACAAGGGTTTCATTAGAAAGACATAAACCTACACAGGCAAACTCAACCAACTTAATCAAACAGCAGGCCATTTAAAACAAATGTATAAGGTTCTGGAGGGAATATGTATTTGGTATGCAGTAAAATTCTACTACCTTTAATGTGGAATGCTTTCTAACTTTGAGAGTCACTTTAAACACCCAAAAAGTGTTTCAAGAATGCATATTCACCCCATTTGTGCAAATAAAGAATGAAGGACCTCAGGAAAGGCATGGAAAGACGGTGATGTTCCAACTTCTGCTTTTGAAGATGTTGATATAAAAAAATTGCAAAGTTTGCTTGGAACCCCTAGTCTTGCTCAGGTTTAATTTATTTCAATCCATGATGGAAAAGAAGAACATATGAAACACCCCACTCCTTGCAGACGCCCCCTCTCCTACTGTCAGAGGTACATCTAAAATATTAAACTGAGGGCTGGAGTACACTTTCAAGCAGTTTCCCACTTTGTTGATTCATTAATTGTTAGTGTTCTGCCTGCCACAAAACTTCACTAAGACTTTCTCAAACGTACTGGAGTGCAGTCCAGGGCATAGTGCAAGCCATATACTGTTCACAGAACACAGTGCAGGTGAAGGTGAGAGAAAAGTCTTTACCTGCACAGATGTAAGCAATACCTTCCTCTTTTGGATGAGAGAATCATCAGATGAGAGAATGCCCTTCATCTGTTTTATTTATCCAACCACTGACGCCCTCACATGGAGACCTGATCTGGCAGGGCTCTCATCACAAATTGTTAAATCTGGAATTAGAGGTCTTCTGTTAATGGGGTGCATTCTTTAGCCAAGAAGTCCTGTTGAGAAGCTGTAAGAGTGAAACAGAGAGCCCTCAAATAAATTACCGTAGGTTTTATAATGCTGCTTTCCATACCTCAAATGTGAGATGCAATCATGATTCAAAGAAAAAGGCTAAGCAGAGAAAATCTGAAGGAATCAGCCCCACCTTATTCTTTGGCTGGAGAATGAGCAATTGTTGAACCAAAGTAAACAGATTGTGCTTGCCTCATCTTGCTGTAATACAGACTGTACTATGCAAATTATCTTTAGGCCCACACACATGAACTAATAAGAACACAGGAAATATCATCTAGGACAATCTAATTTACTGTTACTGCATTAACCTAAAATTTTCACAACTTTTAAAGAGTTTCACAGCTGGGAAGTGATGTTGGAATATAAACTAATATCTGATAGCCTGATGTGACTTTTACTCATGCATATTATTCTACTTCCAAATTTGCTTTTGAAAGGGTTTACATTTTATAGGTTACATGAGAAAGGCTAGAAAATAAGAGATTTCTTAGCTGTTTGAATATGGATATTTTATCTTACTAACTAAGACTGTAAATCTGTAAATTGCCTGCAATATATTAGTTTTCAAAAAAATAGTTTGGCAACAATAATGTAGACTCACTGAGACATTTTTACCTTTTCCTGTAAATTTGCTCACACTTAACAATTCTCTGAGGACTTGTTGGGGCATATTTGGCCATCATTAACTCTGACTGTGAGTTTTATTGCCCACTATCCAGGCATCCCTGGAGCATGGATTTGGGTGCACACAGAGGAGCAGGTGCAGCTTGGCAGGGAATGGTAAAGTGGGTGGAAGGTCTTGCCTACATGGCATTTCGGAAATGATGTATTTTGGGCTTGCAAAATTTGCTGGATAGGTTTACTCCAGCATTAACCTAGTACTCAGGTGCTTAAATGACAATTTAAACACATAGATTCAGGCCACTTATTAAAAAAATCCACCTAATCTGTTTAGGAGCCTCAAATGGTGAAGGTACTCTTTTGGATCTCAGGATAAATTCCAGACTTTCAGACTGACAAGAAGGAACAGAGGAGGTAAATCTCAATGTCATGCAGCAAGACAGATACCTCAGAGGTAATGGCAAATGCCTTATGCCAAAGTCACAAACTAGGACACACAAATTAGAAATAGATGAATATTCTTTCTCTTTCATGGTCATACTCTCATTCTCTGGCACCAATTTTCTGGCAGGAAGCTTGAGAGACATTTTTCTCACACATTTGGCTCGAATATTCCTCCTCTAACTTTCATTCCAGTTCTTGAATGAACTTCCTCTAATTTCTGCAGATCTTTGTACATTTGGAGCACAAGAAGCTAAATGTCTAATTTCTGATGCTAGCTAAGTGGGAAAAACCATTTATCCCATCATCAGGTAATCACCATAAAATAAATACCCTTTTGTGAGGGAAAAAACCCTCAGTAACTACATGCAGAAATGCAAATACACAGGGCTCAAATGAAAACATAGCTCTGGACCACGCTAGTTAAAAGAGATGATGGAAAGATAATTATGTGGGAGAGGAATGTTTCTTTGTAGAAGTAGGTTTGATGGACTAAGTTCAATAATCTAAAATTAGGACATGGTTACAGCTGGAGGAGAAAGAAGAAGAAAATTATATTAACAACAAAATTAGAGTGTGGAGAGTATTCAAAGGCCCTGTGTTTCTGCTGGAAGATTATTTTTTCATGGTGCAAAAAAGAAAAATAGTCAATGAATCCGTAATATCAGTGGAGAATGGAATGGAAACTATCACAGAGGGATTTTAGATACATGAAAAAGGAAGATTATTGCTGGACTTTTTAATGAAGAGAGAGGGAGAAGTGCCCAAGCTTTATAACCAGGAAACTACAGCAACATGTGTTGGGTTGTTTTGAGGAGCCCTTAGGTCAGATGGAAGATTCAGAGGGAAGGAAGAAAGGAAATGATCTGTCTTGTGCTGCAGACATTACGTTCATTTCTGGAAGGACGCATGAGATGTGAATAGACTCCACTGACAAGTGTGTCTCTGTGTGCTCAGCTGCAGTGGTATTTTTGGTATTATTTGACACTGCAAAATAATACACACATTTTATCCTCATACATTTACACAACATATATGTGTGTACACACCCAACAGAGTGTATGTACACAGCCAGGTACACATACATGCGGACGTGTATATATATCTATATGAAAAACCACATGAACATAATATGCTTTATCTCCAGAAGATTTTTTTAAAAATATAATTTAAAAGAATTTTTATCCATATATATTCTATCTCCTAAACATGTATCATAATTTTTGATTTTTGAAATCTGCGTAGAAACATTTAATTCAGATTTTTTGGTTTGTTTCTTCTCAGTAGGTCAATGACATTTGTTCTAGTCTCCATTTGATTTATCTCTACTTTCACACAATTTTTTACATTTATAATATGTATGTCAGGAACAATAACTAGCTGATTCAAAATATTCAGTTGTTAAACTAAGTGGAATTCTTGATGTGCAGGAATATGCCACTTGACTTTACTTTCACCATTGGTGAAAGAATACTCTCAGGAGTTATTTCCTTGTTACTGTTTTTGGAAATAGTTTAGTTCAATTCAATCTAGAGGGTTTTTTATGCTGAAGAAGATATTCCTCAGTAACTACAATTAAAACAATAAAATAAACTAAGAAAATATTTTCTAGAGTACCAGAGTCTGAGCCAACTGTTCTTGGAGAAGTGTATGAACTGTGCTGGCAATGGGCATATGGAGGCTGTTAGAAAGGACTTTTGAAAAAACCACACCACTATTATTATCTATCACATTGAGACAAAGCTGGATTTGTGAACTCTACAGAGGTGGAACACTGGATGAATCAAATCCCACACTTTATGTGATGCAGTGGATTTAGGTAAGCTGCAAATTTCTCTGTAGTGTTACACAGAGTCATGATGCCACAAGAGGTAGAGGGACTTGCTCCATAGCCATTTTTCCAGGGTGGGCTCCTGGGCAGACCACTACACATGGCACAGAACATCCTCCTGTGGAACTTCTATTCCTGTCACATGGATGCTGACAGTGACACAGTCTTCTGCTGGCACGGCATTCTATGCAGTGGTGCCCATAGTGATATAGGAAAATTATCCTCCAAGGCACTGCCACAAGTGAAACTATCCACTTTGATAAGGCTTCCCCTGCATGAATGAGTGATCCACAGAACAGCCTCATATTTTATACAATCAAAACTAAAATATCCCAAAACCATAACCAACCCCCCTCCCTTTTTTTTTTGTCTAAGGTTTACAATACAAAAATACAAATCATTAGAAACATACCACTTACCTAAATGTTTAAATGTAATCAATAGATTTCAGAAAAAAGTTGCTTTTCAACAGACAAGGACTTCCCTTTGCACTGTTTTGTATCTAGTGGAATGCTTACATTGTTTCTATTCTTACATTAATTTTTAGGAGAAATCCTGTTTTTATTTTCACTGTTTTATCAGGAATGTCTTGTTCTTCTGTAAGAACTCCTCAGGATTGTTTGCCTGGCAGACTCTTGGGCTTTTCAACTAATGCACAAGTAAGATAAGAATAATCAACTTAAATATTTACATTGGACATTTCCAATAGTCAGTTCCAATTTACCGTTTTCCAAGGGACTGGAAAAGACACTGCATGGTGGACAGTATCACGCAGAATCACAGAATGTGTAGGTTGGAAGAGACCTTCAAGATCATCAAGTCCAACCCAGCCCTAAGACCTCAACTAGATCATGGTGTCAAGTGCCACATCCAGTCTTTTTTTAAACACATCCAGGGATGGTGAATCCACCACGTTCCTGGGCAGACTATTCCAATATTTAATCACTCTTTCAGTGAAAAACTTCTTCCTAATATCTAACCTGTATTTCCCCTGACACAGCTTAAGACTGTGTCCTCTCGTTCTATCAGTTGCTGCCTGGAGAAAGATACCAACTCCCAGCTGTCTACAGCTACCCTTCAGGAAGTTATAGAGAGTGATAAGGTCACCTCTGAGTCTCCTTTTCTCCAGGCTAAACAACCCCAGCTCCCTCAGACGTTCTTCATATGGCTTGTTTTCCAAGCCCTTCACCAGCTTTGTTGCCCTCCTCTGGACACGTTCAAGCATCTCAACGTCCTTCCTAAACTGAGGGGCCCAGAACTGGACACAGCACTCGAGGTGTGGCCTCACCAATGCTGAGTACAGGGGAAGAATGACCTCCCTGCTCCTGCTGGCCACACCATTCCTGATACAGGCCAGGATGCCATTGGCCCTCTTGGCCACCAGAGCACACTGCTGGCTCATGTTCAGCCAGCTGCTGACCAGAACTCCCAGGTCCCTTTCCTCCTGGGCACTGTCCAGCCACACTGTCCCCAGCCTATAACGCTGCAGGGGGTTATTGTGGCCAAAGTGCAGGACCCGACACTTGGACTCATTAAACCTCATTTTGTTAGACTCTGCCCATCGATCCAACTGTATCTTGAAAGTCTTTCAGTTGTTACTGTTCCCATTCAAATTGTGATACTGAAAACCCTTAATGTACTTAATGACACACCCCAAAAGGCAGACAGACTTGTGGATCTGTATTTGCTGCTAATAAAACAGCTTTGGTGAGATCAGGAGTGCTGGCAGCACAGTGCAGCACAAGCCTCTCCACTTCTATAATGTTTTCTTCCTGCAAAGGTTATTACCCACATATACCACATCTTCCTCATGAGAACTTTAAATGAGTTCTGTAGCAGCAGACTTCACACCAAGCACATTCAGAATTTCAAACTGCTTAAACTTAGACTAAAAAGACAAAAGTTGCCTTATTTTTTACAATTTCCTTATTAAAGGAGAGATCACATAACAGACACTATATGCTAACATTCAAATACCCCATGTGTGAAGAAATCAGCTTGCAGAGCCACAGGCATTGAGTGGTTGGCACCTAGGTCTCTGCAAAACAAAAGATTGTTTTCTGGAAACTATACGAGATCTGAAATATTTGATTTTTCAGCATTTTTACTGCTACATACAGAACATTTTCTCAAGGTAAAAGCTATCAGAAAGGAAAGAAATTTAATTATCAGATAAATGGGAATTTGGCACACATTGCTAGATGGTGCATTAATGTCTATTTACTGCTAAATGTATTTGAACAATTTAACCTGGGCACATAATCCATCCCCACTCAGAAGTACTCTGTGTTAAACTCTACAGTGGAATAATTATATGACTTCCCTCAGAGTGCTGCTTCTTAATACTCTTGCTCATTCTGACTGCAGGAGGGGGCTGACAGTGCTCAGCCATTCCTGAGATATTTTTCCATAGTTCTCATTGCCAATTTTGTAAAATTTGAAAGAGGATGAAGTAAATGAGGGTTAGTGCTTCAGCAGAAATAGATATCTCAATAATTACCCCAGAAATGGTGTTTGCTTCCATTAAACTCAAACTCTTCTGTTCATTCATTAATGTCTTTAGCACCCTTCAAAGGTGCAATTTCAAAGCTACTGACTGACAGTCAGCTATTTTCTCATGTTGTATTTTTTCCTCTATGAAATTAAATTTATTCTTGTATACAGCACCTCTGCTCTCATTGCCTTAAAACATGCAATATGTGGTCCAATCATGTGAGAGTGAATTAGTCTGCATTCTAGTGAATGCTTCTTGATACCCATTTCTCCCAAATTACAACATACAGATACAGTATGTCAGTTCCAGATTCTGCCTTCAAGCAAGAGCCAAACTGACCCATCGCAGCAACATTTGAAGAATTTATAGTGTTCTCACCGAATTCTGACTTTAATATCCCAGTTTGTAGATGATCAGATTACATTTTGTGAAAGAGGTGTTGGTTAGATTTTTGTGTGCCAGCATGTCCTTAAGTGAGGTGTCATTGATGTTACTCCTCATAGTTTTAATCTGTTTATAAAAGCTTAAATTTTTGTTCTTATTTCATTATATTTTTCTTATAGTCTCTTTCTTGAGATCATATCTTCTTCAAGTTGTTTCTCTCTGGTCCCATAACAGAGATTCTTATATTTTTTCTGGTTTAGTATTTGATTTTTGTTTCCTCAGCAGAGGAAGTAAAGAAACAAATTAAGTAAAGAAACCTCCTTTCTATTGCCATTTCCACAGAACGTTTGACTTATCAGATTGCCTGAATTAATCTTATTAATTAGGTGCCCAAATATCACAGTGATAAAGGTAATGAAAGAATGACAGTATCTAAGTAATAATAACACCAAAAAATATTTTAATTTTAAAAGACATCTATAAAACCAAACATGTCACTGGTACAAGCTTGTGAGGGTTGATATGATGTAACTGAGAAACCAAACATTGGACATTTGATTCAAAACCTTTGAAGACTTGATCAATCCATTAAAGTGATTACTTTGTTTTGAAAAAATGAAAAGAATGTCACATAAAGTTAGGAGCAAAGCCCATTTTTGAGTGACATCTTTCCATTAAATTTCTTCAAAAGAAAGTTCTTCAATCTGAAATAAGTTTCTGTTTGTTAGACATCATATGCTGCTTACATGTGAAACACTGTTTGCCAGGCTTCTGAAAAAGAATAATGCCAAACTTGTCTAAAGATAAAATGATATTGTTCCTTTTTTTAAAAATGTAAATAGTTTTGATAGAGTATGTACAGATGATAAAACCATGCAGTGACCCAAATTGAGTTACTGACATCTAATACATGTGCAGAATTTTAAAGCAGGAAGCCTGACTATATACAGAAAATCCAACCAACCAACCAATGAACCAAATACTTTGTTTTCAGGGCCAAAATTTTGTCTGCTCTGCTGTCTATGAATGCAGTGTTGTCGTTGCTGAAATCACTGTGGGAGATTCTTTCTCCGTGTCAGAAGTTGTGATGCAGAACAGATGCTGAGACATAAAATATCCACCCATAAATCCTTAAACTAAGAGCTGTGACCAGTAACGCTCTCTGCTCAGGAGTCTGTGCTCATATACTGTTTCCTTACTCAGAGGCCAAATCTGTGTCCCATTTCTGTAACCTTGTGCCTGAGAGGTGGAATGCAAACCTGAACTGCTCAGTTCCAAAGAAGTTCTATAGTACCCCTGAAATCCCTCTTTGTAGTTCGCTTCTACCCTTAAGTAGCGAAATCAGGACAATCCAGCTCCTTTCTGGGGATGTGGGCAGTTGTGCAAGAAATACAGTTATGTGAATTTGTTCCTGATTGAATATAAAACTCTACAAATTAGGTCTATTCCCTAAGCTCAAATTCCATTATTAAAATAAGTCAGCTGGAACAGGATCCAGTGTATTAATATTAACATGAGAACACCAGGCCTTCTCTGTTGTATCCATATTCCCAGAGGTGCAGTCTCTACTCTCGGCACGACTGACAGTTAAATAAAGTCCCTCCTCCCCATTTGTTTCCACTAGTCCAGAAACAGGGAAAATGGCTGATGCATTTAAGAATGAACTTACATAGCTGGATAATGGTGAAACTCCTGTCCTAGATTGTGTTCTCAGTGTGAAGGACTCTTTTGGAAAGAGGACCAACATCCACACACAATTGCAGGGGATGACTGATGACAAGTTCACTTGCATCACAATAGTATTGGCACTCTCACACAGGAGTGAGTTTCTGAGAGCCTAATCTTGTGTCTGTCTTTGGAAAAAAAAAAAAAAGCTTTAATATGGAGTTACATGATGAGTACATGGTTTCTGCAGGTGAAAACAGTATTAAAAATCCTCTTGGTTTAAGGGTTATGCTGCTAAGTGTGAATGTTGATGATGATTTAAATAAGTAATCCATTGTGAGAGAGATGAAAAAAACCCAGGAAACTGTTAAAACTCAGTGAGATCCCACTTGAAAAAGCTATAAAAGTAATTCTGAGCACTTTTTCATTCAAAACAAAAGCAAATGTAAGTCTTTTTCAGGAATTCATTGTGTGGAGGTGGATAGCTACTGCTTCAGAAGGTGGAAGAAGTATAGTGCAGGAGGAAAGGCAGAACCGAACAGCTTTGTACTGGCCTCTTCCACACAATCCACAGTTTTACAGCTGCTTGTACAAAAAAAGAAAAAAAAAATTAAAAAAAAATCCATGTGTTTTGCTGTAATACGCGTTTATTCAAATTAGTAGTGCTTGTATTACAAGGATGATATTAAGGTTTTATGTTGTTGTTAAAGAAATGTTTGCAAGGATTCTTGAAGCGAACAGCTAAAGATAAATGGTAGCATTAACAAGGGTAGTCTCTTGCCATTATTTTTTCTGTTAGGTTACTGCTTTACACACAACACTTCTAAACCCACCTCTTAAGATAGTTTTATGGGGTATCTCTGAATTTGGCCTATTTTAACTACATAGTTAACTATTTCAGTCCTGTTTTAATTTATCCCTTAAAGCCAGTCTAACAGGTATCTAATAAATATCTGTAAAGTATTAAGGCTTTTACTGACAATATTTCACCTGCTGCACACATCCACAGCATTAATTTGGCATAATCATCCAGCCTTGTTCAGAGAAAAAAGCTCAGGGGTAAAAAGCTGCTTTCCGGATCATTCAAATAATAATTATAACTCCCTTGATTTTCAGCATGGCCTCATTTTACCCTAAATCTTTTCTAGGAGAGACTGTTTTCAAACCATCTTGAAATATCCGTGACCATATTTTTCAAATACTAAAAGCAGTGCAGTGCTAACATAAACACGCCCTTATCTAAGGCTGCTGAGGATGTATGTGATTTCCTGCACATATCCTGAGCTTGAATCCGCTCACTTTCCAGCTGATAAAGTAACGTGGCACTTTTGAAATTAACATAACAGCATTAAAATAGATTCCTTTAAAACAAGAATTCTAAGGTGCAAATTTATTTGAGATCTTTCCTTGATTTTTATCTGTATTAAAAGCAATCCTTGTCATATTGGAAAATCAGAATTAAAAGAAAATGCTCACACAGAGTTAGAATAATGCATAGACTGAACTGAAATATCTACTGCAGGGCTAAACTACCAGCAGTGAAAGACACAGTAGGTTCACAAAATCCTGTCTAAACATTAAAAATGGAGAGGAAATATTTAACATGGTAAGAAATGTCATAATTGCATAGAATTGGAAAAAAATTAAGAAAAGCTTATGTGGAACAAAATATTGGTAAGAACTTGCTGCTCATCTTACCCATGCAAGTGTTTGCTTTTTTTTTATTTTTCAATGGATATTTCATTAAGGTCAAGAGAATACAATGTATTTGGGTTTAGCTGCTGTATTTGCCATCCAGCATTTTGTGGTGATTCCTACACAGAGGTACAGAAAAGAGGAAGCATTATCAGAACATTGCGCTTGTGGAAAATTTCAAATAAAATATGATGGTACATATCTATTTCCACCAGGAATCTAAATCACTATTTGCCTCTGAATCACTAACATCCTGCAAAGATTCTCATGCTGGCTGCTTGTCCAGCTATGCAGATTATTCAGATATTCATTATCAGCCTTTTCCTGCATAGATGGCCAGAGACTTTGACATATCTGCACACAGAGATGAGAGGGAATATTGTTATGAAAGCAGTTTAAAGATTAAGACTGCACATTACTACAATGTAATAATAAGAGTGATGAAAAAAAAGCTCTAGGATGGTATGAATACATTCACAAATCACTCTTCAAACATCAGTAAACACAAATATGTGTGCCACATAACGAGCTGCTGCTATTCATGAAGGCATATGTTGCATGTAATTTTTCCTTCTTGCACTCAATATCTTGCACGTCAGAAGCTCTTATGAGACAGAACCAAGCAAAACCAGCTGTGGGTCTTGGAAATTCAACATATGGAGACAAGTTTGGGAGCATCTAAAATGGAAATTAGCGTCTTACCTTTGCAAAGAAGTTAATATGGAAGCTGACATCAGCCTCTTTGCTAATTTACATGTCAAATTCCCAGTTAGCCTCTTTGAAAGGAAAAAGTCCTATTTCTGTTTGAAGGGCCCCTGAAGAATTCATACCTTCTGTTTTTAAGTGTTTCTGATGATTTCATGTTAGAATGGAGAGAGACATAATACAGCAAATTATATCTGAAATATGAAAGTTAAAGATGATTTTGGCTGCACAGTAGTATAAATATCACAGAGTAAAATATCCTTAATAAAAACTTTGGATGGGTAAATTAAATAGGTATAATGACGCATTAATACAGACAAGCACACGACAACTGGATTTGTTCTTAGCTTACTCTGAAAGCTTTGAATCATATTTCTATTTGAGGCATATTTCACTTTATCATATTTACTTGGGTGTTATTTTATATGTAATAATTTTATATTTTGTGTTAGGTATACGTGGCATTTCACAAATTGCAGGATGAAAAGTTCTCTGCTTGGGAGAGTGTGCAATACACATCAGACCCTTCTCTTGAACAAGAGTCTTACTGCAAAAGGAGAGAAAACACAATTAGAGTGAAACAGCATTAGAGCAAGGGAAAAATCAGGCAGGGATATGGGGTAAAAGCACTGATGATACATCAGGAAAGAATTTAGGATCTCATATATAAAGAACAGGGCTCAATGTCTCAAAGACAATAAACCTTTTAGGAAAAAAAAACATGCAAGAGACAGAATTTTATGTCTCATTATCAGTAACCTCAGAAGAGGGAGTTTAGAAGACTAGCTGAGAGAAACATATCACTTAGTGCAAATAATAAATTCAGCCAAGGAGAAGCACTGATTGTTAGAATATGATTGACACTGGCTCTGGAGACAGATGTCCTCCTGGCCTCCCAGCTGGAAAGGCTGACTGGGTGGAGCTTCTTTAGAAAACTGCTTGCTGCCATTGTACAGCTGAAAGAAGAGTGGACATGCAGAGGTAAATTTTCAAAGCAGTGTGTTTATTAACTACCCTTTCAGAAATAGAGGCAATTGTGAGTGAGTCTCCTGCATGTCCCTTTGAAAACTTACTCAGTTTGTCTGAGGTGATATCTCACCATTTATGCCAGAAAAGGTGGCTTCCAAGATAGTGGTGGGCCTTTCTTGACAATGGATAAAATGAGTGATCTCAGGAACTCTTTGCCTTTTACAAAAGCCATGTGAGGTCTCTCATACTACAATTCACATTCAATTTAGTTTTTTTGTCTTCTCACAAGATCAAAGAATTTTTTGTTATGTCATCACACATGACATGGGTAATGAAAGCTTTGAGAAGGTAGAACTGACAGTTTCCAGCATGGCCTCTAATTCTGTAGCTTTTCAGTATTCTCATTTATATGGAGGCAACATGGGGGAAATGATTAAGAATCCTTCACCTGGCAATCCTTGAACTCTCACCATTGTGAACTAAGAACAAGCATAACCTCACTATTATTATGTCTTACCCACTTATATTTACAATGAATAGATCATCACTCTTAAGTGTTTCTTCGCTACAGCTTTGCAAAGTGCTGGAGAATTTGTGAGCTACTTATAAATCAAGTAAGTGTAAAGTTTTGAATCCCATGCAAAAATCTCTGGAGTAAACATAACAAAANAAAAAAAAAAAAAAAAAAAAAAAAAAATTGAAACAAATTTTTAAGCAATTCCACTAGCACGTTCTTCAACACATTGCTGTCTGAACATGTCCTGACTGTCTGTCTGGAAATTAGTAACATCAGGTCATGGCTAAATCTCACATGAAATGTGACACAAGGATTGATATTATTTATTATAGGTTGGTTGTGGTGGTTCCTCACCACCCCCCCCCGGCATTTTGTTTTCCCTCTCCTTTTTAATTTGTTCCTGGCAGTCTCTCTGAGATGTGCAAACAATTATACAAGACCATGCATAGCAAAACAACAGCCATCAAGGAATGAAGGAGTTATAATTGTTGCTACAGTTAAAATTGTGCATTACACTGTCACACGTGGAAACAACTCTCTTGCCTCTATGCACATTCTTCTTGTTCTCAGTGTCACAGGAGAAAAAAAAATGAGGTTATACATTTTCACAGCATCCACCAGCTTAAATGTGATTCAATCAATTACATTTTGGCTATGGTTTTGAGGCGTGTGTCTAATTCTGCTGATGAGGTCTGTAGTGGCACAGGTGCTACTTCAATTTTTACATGTGTAATGTTAAATTGTTCTGGGGAAATCTCCAGAAAAAATGGTCTTTGTGTTGTATTACCTGAAATTGAGCCAATATGAGGCCATGAGTGAGATATAACTCAGAAAAAGAGACTGGGTATATTGTGCAAATACAGTAGAAAGAATTCCATTCTGAACTCAAGAATCAATATTGTGTTGTATGTCAAGCAGGTATATGCATTTCTATTCAAATGCCTACAAATATTTAGAAATCTTTTTCTTTCATACTGAGATGGGAAATGAAGTATCAAAATATTTGTTTGAAAATAAACAGAACAATTTGGGAACTACAATGGTAACAAATTGGGAATTTGAGTGCCATGACATTCAACTTTGAATTTAGCATAAAATATTAAACTATTATATACTGATATTCTGCAAAAAGCTTTTGCTTTGTCTCAATTACTCTGTGTCCCTCACAGCTGTCGTAACATGGAAATACAGTTTCATTGCTTCATGGCTTGTTTTTATCTGCACAAGTAGTGTCAGCTTCCCATGATAGATAAATTTCTGGAAATTCTGTGAATGTAACATGTAGGAAATTTGAAACCATTATGGGAAAATAAGAGTAACAAGAAACCCATAGGGAAGACATCTTTGAACAGCTGAGAGCCAACTTTCCTTAACTTTGCTTACTGATAAATATTTTTTGAAGGAAAAAAATTGCATCCTAATTTTACATATTTAAAAATTCACTCCAGAAAAATATCATCTTTGGTAAGAAATATGTGAACTATTTTGAAGGATTGAGTTCAAAAGTTTAGGTTGCTTGCAATAGTATGTCAGTGCACAAAGAATGTAAATTAAAAGCCAAACACAACCTGTCTTTTGCAAAAGTGATGTCCTGGGTAATTTGGAAACATAGCATAGGAATCTTGGACATACAAATGCAGAATTGTATTTTCAACTTAATTTCTTGATTCAGTTAAGTCCTTCAATGTCACAAGATTGTTGACATATTTGATAGTTTCATACTGTTAGCAATATGAAAGACGCTTTTGAGATAGAAGGAGCCTGTTCAGTCACAGACCTGAAAAAAAAATCCGATTTTTACATTGAAGGATGGGATTGTTTTATCGCAGGTTCATAGCTGAAAAGACATTGGATGGGATATTTCTCAACAATCTTTGAACACACTTGTGGGAGACCAGTTACAGGGCTGCTAAGGAAGCTGAGTGTATATGATAAATTCATTTACCATGTATTGTTGCCTTCTGTGATGTGAATACTTGGTTTCTCATGTTGTTTAAGATTACTATTATTAGTTTGGGGAATGAACATAACCAGAGAATCTTAATTATCTCTTTCCTAGTTTTCATCCCATTAAGCTGCCTCCAACAACATTTCATTACAAGTTTAAATTTCTTTTACAGAGGCTAAATTGAGAATCATTGAACAGCTTCCAAGTCCATGTCTTTTAATGCCAGTTCCTCTGTGGAAACAGTTCAGCTGCATAATTTGACATAGCCTGAATGTCAGTGCAAACATACCACAAATACTGAGTGACTGTTTAATCAAAAAAACGTGGAGTGTACTTTAAAAAATTTATTAACAATCTTTCACTCTCGAGTATTTTTATAAACTGTTTCCCAGTGAAAATGAGATGGTCCCTTAAATTGAAAAGTGATTAATTATACAAACTATGTGACAGAAATGTTTATCATTATAAAAGAAAAACATTTACAGAGTGATTTCAGTAGTTTATAGTAAGGAAAGATAATTAATAGTTTGTTGCTATTCTATGATTTTTCAGTGAGATAATCCATAGCTGGTGGCTTCGGCCAAAGTTTCTATTTTTCAGCTCACCAAACATAAGAAATCTCCACTGGGTGGTTTATCTTAAAAGCAGATATCTTTTTGTTTTTCATTATTCAGAAGGTAAAGAGGAAAGGTCTTTGTGTTCTATAGGAAAGTCTTAATGTAGCATATGGTCCTAAACTAACAGCAGATACAGCAGACAGCCTTTACACCACTTTTATCTTGCACTTAATGCGCACAGAATTTTCACAAAATCCCTCATAATCATGATAAGCATTGTGAAGAGGGATTTTTTCGAAAACAGCACTGTGCTCTGAAAGCTTCAGAGGGCAGGACTGTCTTAGAAGGGGCAGATCCCAGCAAGCAGTGTGCCCTGTGCTCCAAATATCTCAGCTGACACAGTTGTCTCCCAGGCAGTCCTAGGTGTCCTCGCCCCTGTGCTGTAGAGCAAATGCCTGAGCATGCTCAGGTACTGCTGGTCAAAGTAACAGCAAAATTCAAGTCCCTGGCCCTTGCACTGCAGGTATTCAGACTCTGGTTTGAATGCCTTTTCAGAAGGTAATCTCCATGGGGATTCTTTCTTCAGGAAAATGGGAAAGGGAAAATAGCTTTCAGTGAAAAATAATAATGATTTTGTCAGTGTATGTGTCAGCACTTATCCATGCTGACACCGTAAACAGGGCAGTAATTAAAGATTGTCCCCTCTCTTGCTTTTTCCTCCTCTAGTGTGATGTGGTGACATGACTCTTGATCTCCTGAAAGCAGTTGTATTGCTGCCTCATCTTCACTATGCCCTCTTCTGACTGTGCCTGAATTTAGTCCCACTATGATTTCAATTTAAACAGATGGAGCTGGCTAAAACCCCTTTGAAGAGGGGCTTACCTATTCTAATGGAGAATATAATAAAGGATCCACTTACAGGTTGCAGAGCACAGCAAATCTGTGATGGTCAACAAATCTGTGATGTCATGTCCATTAGTTTAAAACAATAGACAAAAAATGGACAAAATTACTTGGATGTCAGAGAGAGCTCACAGAACAATAGAAAACTTTCAATGCTCTGCTTTCAACTACATGACTGCAGTGCTGCCAATGTCTTTGCATGCAGAAATGGATAGCAAAACAGAGTTCAGAAATGAACATCAAAAAACATAAGAGGTTTAGAAGATTTCAGTAGAAAGGAGTATTGAAAATATTTGAACTTATTATAAAGGTGACCAGAAAAAGGTGAAAAGGTGAGTTATGTAATGAATCATATTGAGAAAATATATTGGGAGCTCTTGTTTAGTCTTTACAATAAAGTCATCTGACATAAAAGATCAAGGGCCATTTAATGAAAGGCACCAGATCTAACACTTAATAAATAAAATACCTTTTCTTTATTACCTTGTAAACACCATTGTAACAAAATGTTATTGAGGCCATGGGCTTAGCAGGATTCCAAGAAGTAGATTTCATATGGGAACATATGAATATGCTAGCTGGGAAGGCTTATTTTTGAAGGAGGGTAACCCTTCCACTCCTCATGAATTAAATAAAGCCATTGGAAGAAATTTTCCCTTCATGGTCTGACATGGGGCAGTACTTCTGTGTCTGTGGAACAAATCTGTCATGGAGTTAGCTGTTCACTGAGTGATCAGGGCAATGTGTCTCGTGGAAGTTGTCACCTCTCAGATGGGAGATACTGATCTTCAGGTTACACTCTGTAACTTAGCTTTGTTTACTTCTAGTCCAGCACAAAACGTGGCTTAAGAGAGACAGTTTTCATGTTATATTTCCAAAAACCTAGGGAAAGTGCTAGTCTTCCTTGCAAGTTATCCACTCAGATGAGTGTCAGCAACTTTCCCACACTGACTGAGACGTGGAAAGCTGTTTGACCCACCTCTTTCCCTTTTCAGAAACACTTTTATTTCCCCAGTGGTTTATAAGTTAAAAGGTACAAAATCCAAACTCTGAATAATTCTGAGTTAATCAAATGCAGAATTGTTAATAATATATAGATATAAATTATATTGTAATATATGTATATAATGTATATTCTCACAGATATACACAGCTATGCACATAAAAATGTGAATTAATTCATATATATGTATATTACATGTGCATGGGAATATATATACAACCAAAACTTTACCTTCTCTCCAATTTCTAGCATGTCATTAATAAACGCAATGAATTTATATTATATTTCAACTTCATCAATGTGGAAAATCATCTTATGACACATTGACATTGTAAGCAACTCCTCTGAACACAGGACTGCAGGCGCCAAGTGTTGTTTTACAGAGATATGGTGCGCAACTTGAATTCAGTAATATTTAAAAAAAATAACTCTGTCCCAGAGGAAGAAATTATTTCTCTTGCAGTGTCAAGACACAAATGTTGTGAGGTGACAGTTGCATTGCTTATTTGTTATGTGGTTTATTTTGAATGCCAGTCTTTTAATTTTTCTATTTCTCTAAGGCAAGTCACTAAATGCTAGCTGAAATGGAACAACTGGGCTTTTTGGAGTAAGCGTCTAAAAATAAACCTCTTTTTTCCCCATTTTTTTCCCACACAATTACCTACAGAATTTGTACAACCAGTAAGATTTAGGAAAAATTACACACTTATCGAGTTACAAATACATGGAAGGAGAGTCCTTGCTTTGAGTTCATTTTGGGTTCAAGCCCTTATTTCCCAGGTGGATGAAATTCAATGAGACCCAAAAGAAAAAAAAAAAAAAAAAAAGGTTGCTCTTAAAAAAAACAAGTCTCAAGAAGCAAAACAGTTTAACATTGAATCTCTCTTTTGATATCAAAAAGCCAGGAATAGAGAGCAGGATTAGACATACCCAGGAATAGAGAGCAAGAAAAGATGTTATGCTTTCTCTCTGCTCAGAGAGACTATGACCCACTGTGATAATTACAATTTGGTTAGATGGGAAGGAAAATGTAAGCAGGAAAGCTACAGATATGGCCAAGTACAGTATTAAACCTCTTTCTGGAACCCAGGGAAAGGACACTGGATCAGGCAAGTGGGTGGTGGAACACAGCAGTCTCAAGGTAACGTTTCTGGAGAAGGAGATGTGAGCCCAGGCAGGGCTGTGGGACTTGTGGGCAGCTGGGAGGCCAAGGAGCCAGGAGGGACAGGAGCAGGAGAGGCTGAGGGGCAGGGTTTCTGAGGAGCAGGAGAGGCTGAGGGGCAGGGTTTCTGAGGAGCAGGGTGCTGAGGAGCAGGAGGGTGGTTACGCCACAGGAGGGAGGTGTCCCCATGTTCCAGCAGAAGGCCAGTGAGGCTGGGAGCAGGCCACTGGGGCACAGATTGTTGTCTTTCATCTCCACAAAACCAAACACGTTGTGCCTGGTTGGTGCCAGGGTGGTGCAGACTGGTGGTTTGGTGCAGGGTGGTTTGGTGCAGACTGTGGGGACCGATCCCTAATCTCCGGCCCAGGTGCTTGAGGGTCTCCCTGTGTGGGCTGGGCTGGGTGGCCCCTGCCCTGTGCATCCTCCAGGAGACCATGGCTGCTGCTGCAGGATGTGAGCTGCAGGAGCTGAGCCCTGGCACCGGGAGCTGGGCAGGTGTCAGGGCTGTCCCTGTGCCCTGCTCACCCCCACAAGGAGAACATGGTTTTGGCTCATCTCACACAGCCATTCTCCCCTGCTTGGGCAGAACCTCCTGCATCAGATATGGTCTGGGTTGTTGGTCTTTGAGTTTTAGCTTTTTTATTTAGACAAACCTAGGCAACTGCTCCATGCATTCTGTTCCCTTTCTGTTTCCTGTTACAAAATATGAATCTGTGAATCAGTATGCACATTAAATTTTTGAAAATTATTGTTCTCTATTTTTCTCTGAACCTGCATCCCTCTCTTTCCTCTCAAACTGGGAAAAAAAAAAAATCGGGCCAAATTGTCTTCTCCCCTGTTGTTTGTGTTTTATCAGTTTGAGGAGAATAACTGAGTGGCCATGTGGTTTGCTAGCTTGAATTTACATGTGTAGGCAGTGTGCTGTGTCAGACACCCAACAGCATTGCCTTCTGCAAGCCCACCCTACAGCCTGATTCTTAGTGACCGGGAGTTAGTTCAAAGGTTTTCCAAAGTCTGTCTGAGCATGGGTAGTCCAGCTAAGAAGCTACATTTTCATAAGGCTCCAAACTTCAACTCAGTGCTGAATTTAATTCTTTGTAAGCAGAGAAGGCCCATGTGCTGAAGGATGATGGAAGACCAAAAGCAGGGACAGTTGTCACGACCACCCTCATCCCCTGTAGGTTGGGTCATTGTGGAGGAATATTGGATGCTTCAGAAGCAAACCAAAATGTCAACAGCACAACAGATTTCAACTACTGAAGTTCTTGATCTTGCTTAAGATTAATAAATTCATGATATAATGGGTAGATAATACAGAAGAGAAAAGATTATGACCTAGGGAAAGGAAAGAAAAATAAAAACTGCACTGGCATTATCCTGACTGCTTTATTAGCACATGAAGCAGTGAGGACTGAGGCTATTCTCAGGTGATTTATTTTTTCAAGAACTTGAGGGTTTCCCATGTCCAGGCATGCAAAAATAACCATGTTAAAGCTGATTTTGTCTCTTCTGAAGCCCAGTGTTGAAAAGTGATGGTGAAAAATGATGCACACAAATCTACAGGGGTTCAGACCCTTTGATACTTTGGAAATTATCTTTTTACTGTATTTTAAAATGTCTTTTATTATTTTAATACCAGGGGTTTTTTTTATGTTTGTGACCCAGAACATAAACTTGTGTGTGACCCAGACACTTACCGTCTTCTTCCTTTACTGATTTCTTTTAGAAATTCTGCACCTTTTTTTAGACAAAGGCCACATCAGTGGAATGTATGATGATATAGTGTGAGCTAAGTTTATCATGACAAAACATACATCAGCTTGATGTATTAACCCAGCATTGCCTCGGAGGCAGTGAATAATTAGTGTAACCTGGTAATGAACAATATAAACTGAACCACAGAGATAGTCGGTGTTATCATCTTATGTTTCTGTAATGCAGAAAGGACACCAGGTTATCATGATTATAGCAGCAGGAGAGTTTGTAGAATGAGCTCATGTGTAAATAGTTGCTCAAAAACACTGTGAACATTTATGAGGCTCATTATTTATCATTAATTATTTAACTGCAGGTCCCCATGTGGGCAGTGAAATCCTGCTGATTTACTACTTATCAGGAATAAATTATCACTTACAACTTGGGGTTTTCATGCTTTTCCTTTTGTCATCATAAATAGAGTAAACTAATAAGACTGTTTCCTTCTTCATATTAAACTGACTGCTGGCAAGAGGCTTTTTGGCAAGTGACCTAATGTGAGACAAAATATAGGATAAGTGAAAAATTGTGTATTTTTATGAAAGCTCAGATTGTTTGCAATAGAACTGAGAGCTCAGCAGGGGATCAGTACTTGCTTACATTTAAAATGTGTTTGTACAGATTTTTGAAACTGCTCATCAGCCACAATTAAAGCCAGATTTTTTTCTCAGGAGCAGTTTCAAATTTTTCAGCTAACTGAAGTTATTTGAGTACCTAATGGAGGACCAATAGTTTTTATGCTGGCATCACTCAGATTCTCAAAACTGCAGCTCAGCTGCTGTCTAACCCTTAAAGTGCCTCTGTTGCTGCCAGCAAGACACTAAAGATGTTGCTGGGGGCCACAATACAAGTAAATCCTGATATCCTGAGATAGCTTTCAGCCCTTCTTCATGCTTCCGCCTTAGAAGGATTCAAGCCCTGCATAGTCTTCAGTGGATCTCCTGACTATGACTCCTGGCTAGGCAGGCATGACCTGAGGGATGACAGTATTCCACAGCACTGTACCCAAGACACTGACACCAAGACCTGCACAGATCATTTACTCATTTACACATACATGCTGCATGCATGTGCACAGAAATTTGGGTAATCCCAAAGCCCAGAAGCTGGTGCACTCTGCAGCCAAGAAGGCAGCTCTGATTTGCTTAATTTGGCCAGGATGGTTCAGTAGTCAGCTCAGGGCTGAACCCTGTCAGGACTTGCATCCCACCCTGAGAGCACACCTGTATTGCAAAAGTGCTGCTGAGGTTGGTAACATATCCCTAGACCTGGCTGCAAACCTCTGCTAACCCAGAAGGGTGTTTGAACAACTAAACCCCACCTAAATCTCTGACCCTCTACAGCTGGGCTCCTCCAATCTGACTACAACCCCTTATGATGTGCTCTTTGATACATGAAATAGGCAGGTTTTATAAAGAGGCAAAATTTTGTCCCTGTAGAGCCCAAGGGTATGTTTTATCTGAGCCAAACATTGTGTTTGAGAATGTGATGTCATTTACAGTTATTTTCTTTTATATATATATGAAAAATGTGTATACCTACCGTGTACACAGTATACATATATTTTTACATGTGCATACATTGTATATTTTAATTACATGTACACTGACAGATACAAACACGCACACAATTGTATGAAATTCTGGTCTACCATATTTAAACATTTTCTGGGCATGGGTGGAACACCTTTTTTATTCTACTCCAGCTTTTCATGCACAGATTTATAATTTCTGTGTCAACTACTGCCTATTCTGATGCAATGTTCAAAAAACCTAGGTCACAAACTAATCTCAAAAAAATTTGCCTTACCTTATAGAATTTGAGAAATCAAGGAGTAAGCCAGATGTTGCATTTTAATACTGTTATTCACACATAAATTATAAAAGATGTACTTTTAGTTTAAAAATTAGGGTTAGTAATAAATCAAATATTCTACAACTGACTCAGTGGTGACACTTAGGAGTGAAATAACAACTCTGCAAAAATGAGTTCCTACTTATTAAGGATAACTTGCAAGATACTTGCAAAATATTTTACTCAAAACAATTTTTTTTCATTTGTGGTTGGTGTTTTAAAATCTAATTTTGTTATATACCTGTAGGAGGAAGTGGCCAGTTTTATGTAATTGTAATAAAAATGTCATTCTTGGAACTAATTATGTATATAAAATTGTTTGGGCCTTCATCAAATATGTGTCCATAGTGTGTCATAGTGAATATTGGCAATATTATCTTAAAAGAAAAATATATTGCCAAATTGTACTGGAAAACGAGATTTTTACAGGCAGCCTTAAAAGAGAATTGGTGTTATTTCTTTCGCTGAATTTCGTCTATTTTCTTCATGTTGTTCAGAAAGTTTTGGGGCCCTGCTTTCTCCTGCTAGATTCAAAATGCATACACAGCTAAGGGAAAGCAAAACCTGATATATGTGATTTGAGCCACTTGCAAATACAGAGGTTTTAGCCCATTCTGTACTCACATGCATGCTGATGTGGGCACATCTTTCTTATTACCTGTGAAGACACTCACAGGCCATCCCTGTAGAGTTTATCCTCCCACCACAGTCAAATTGATGTGAAAGGTCTTGCCAGTGGGTTATTTAGATCCTGATATTCTGTTCTGACTTGTCAAGAATGCAGGGTATAAATCTCCTGGTACTTACCTTCCTACACTGCCCACTAACATTTTCTACTGCTTCTGTCTGTCCTCATGACATTTCCTGGAGAGCTTAAACTGAAAGTGCTAATTATTAATTTAGGGCTAGATTCTGGCTCCTACAGCCAGAGGCATGCTGCAGGGAATGCAAAGGGACTCCAAATTGTTATATGCACGTTCTCTACCACTGAGATCCCCACACAGCCACTTCTTGACTCACATTAGGAAACCCTCACAATTCTTTTTAATCAAACCTTTCCACACCAGTTGTTATTTCAGATTGCACATAAAAAATCATATCGTTAAAGTTTGAATTTATTTTTTTTTCAAACATGTAAGGACATTTGCTCAGTTTGAACAATAGATTGGATTAATCACTGGTGAGGGGTCTTTTTCACATCACAGAGGGGATTTGGCTCCATGAAAGAAATATTTCATCATCCTGAAGCCCAGTAAGGCTCAGTGTTATTATGTCAGTATAACAGGTTAACTGAGGCATAAAGGTGAAGTGACTTGCCTAAGGTCATGTGATAGATCAGTGGCAGAACTGTAAATCATAGAATCCCATACAGAGTAATTTAAATCCCTGAAAAATGCCTTGTTCCATAAGATTTTCTTACTCCCTCTTGTCAAGTATAAATAGTTTAGTCTTTCCTTGGCAGGCAGAAAACCCTCTACTCTTACACTTAATGGATTCCCAAGACAAAGTGTATTCACTCACCTGGCTCTAACAGGAAAACTCTCAGGCCAAACAGAAAGAGACTATTTTGTTCAAAACCCTCCTTGAATTTCCTGCAACTTCACCATGACTTACACATTTTTACAAAGCTGCTTATTTGTTAGGTAGTCAGTTGTTCTTATTTCTCTTGTCATCAAGCTTCTTCCTCCATCAGTGTCCCTTCCTACTTCTCTGCTGTATGAATTACTCTCTCCGTTGACAATTTTTCCTATAACAGACTCTTATCTTCATTTACAGCCACACTTTTGATGCATGCTATGGTAAATCAGAGGCTCTGGTTATGCACAGCATATGAATTTTGATGGAATACATCCCCAAAACATATAAAAAAGCCCTCTGGCTTTCACCCTCTCCCCCTTATAATCTTTTTCAAGTTCTTCCTCTGAAAACATGTCTGCTCAAGAAATGTTTGAGAGAGTGAAGATGGACTGAGGAATCTACTGCTGAATACTGTTAATTTTATACTACCTCAAATGCCAAATCTTTATATAGTTGTATATATTTCACTGTATTCTCTCTTGTCTCTGCCTTATGAACAAGCCAGGCACCTGCATTGAACTTATTTCTTTTTCAATTTGCTCAGAAGTTGATGCCATAAAGTGGAACAGTACATCAACATGCCAGCTTTCAACAAAAATCGTTCTTCATATGGCAGTGAGAAGAAAGATCCAGGAGTCCTCTCTAGTGTATAGTTATTGCTATGAATTAATGACATCTTGATGGTGCAGTTTTAATTTTCTCACTAGGAAAGGAAGGGGTATAACAAAGCCTTGAGGAAGTCAAACAAATATAAAGTAGGTATGAGAGACGTTCACCATTCTCTCAGTCATTTTGCCCCTGTTCAAGGCCAGAGCCTGATGGGTCAAGGGCACTTGACAAGGCCAGGCTCCACCAGAGCACTTTCAATGAAGAAGTCCAGATTATTTGAATGGTGAGTGAGTGTCTGGACCAGAGGGGCTAGTTGATACTACGAAGGAGCTAGAAGAAAGGCTTAATTACCTCTTTCTTTTGCCAAAATTCAATTTTGGTTCAGAATGTGGGGATCATTTTATTTGTTCTGAAATTTCTGACTGCTACAGAAGGAACTTTGAGTGAAATATTCTTGTTTTGTTCTTTGTCACCATAATCTGAGGTTTGATTTTCACCCCTGCTGTATTGTCAGGCACATATTTATCTCTTCAGCATTAGTCTAGTGTAATGATTGTATCTTAGAAATGAAAGCACTGCATAATGGTGATATCTGGAACTTACATTGCTGGCAGCAAAACAAACTGTACTCAGTGGAGTTGACTTGAAGCCATGCAGTCCTTAGTATTTTGAAGCCAGCTTCAGGGACCACATCTCTCCTACTGAGATAAAGTCACCAGTATCTACAGCAGAACTGCTCTATCATTCTTCTGGTATGACTTTAAATGGATATTTTCACAAATAATTTTTATAGGAAATTATTGACTATGGAAATTTGCCAAGACAGGTCCATCACAAAATGCATTTCTTCATGCACTGGTGAAAATAAAAGAAAAGGAGACATAGAAAAGAGCCAATTATTATTCTTCTGTGTGACTTGTAGGAGGAGAGAGAGAGGGAGAATGCTGGCGAAAAACAGGAAGCATTTTTCAGGTGCTTAGTACATCACAGAAATAACAAATTGAGGAAATAACTCACATTAGTAGGCTTGGCACCACCTGCTTAACTATTCTTAAAGTTATTTATTCTCAAGCAAACAAAGAATGAAGGTTATATTGCTTCTCCTGATAATATTACGAAGGTGGGCTTCGTTCCCTTCTTGCAGCCTGAGCCTTACACAATCATTGTCAATGAAGCCCATATGAAACTGTAATCCTTTATTCTGTGTGTTTGTTTTGTATCAAAAGCTGCTGGTTATGGAAGGAATTAAGAAATGTCTATGCCAGCTGAATAGGTTTGCATGAAAATGCACCTTGCAGCAGACAAAGGGAAAAAATTTGGATCACTCCCCAGGAATCTCAGCCATGGCTGAAACACAGATTAGATGCAATCATTGAGAAATTGCTCTAGGTTTAGATACAGTCAACTGCAAACTTTACAAGGCCCATATAAAAAAATCCTGTACTGCTGTACAACATGTGCACCCTTTATTTGTCATTTTGAAAGAAGTTTAAATTTTCCTGAGCTACACCAACAGAGCCAGGGATTCACAGCTCAACAACTCCCTGTTTTAATTTTTATGAGGATCATGGGTCCCAATTTTTTTTCTCGTGCTTAATATTTTTCCATGCTGTTTAATGACTGAGGAATTTCATAGTAGAGGCAGAAAACACTGTTGGATCATTTTTGTTTAGACTTCAGCACTTTTAGAATAATTTGCAATGCTAGTAGTCTATGGAGAGGAGTTCTCTGATGTGGTATGTTCAATTCCACTAGCCTTGTAAAAAATAATTACATATTGCCCAGATTACTATTCAATCTTACAGAGAGTGTACAGAATGGAACTACCTGTGTTTTTAGGAGCTATGGCGAGTCAAAAATACATTTTGACAAGACTAAATTTTTTGAATATTCAGGCTGAATTAGAAAAATGTAACATCTACAAAAAATTATGAAAAACCAGCTTGAATTTATACTCTTCTGCAGCTTCTCACAAATCACTGAACATTTTAAGCTGACTAGATCCTCTCCCCCACCATGAAGGAAAATATCTATTTTTTACAAGAAAACTTAGTAAATTAAAATTTGTGTTGACTTAAGAGGGGTCTTATGTTTTTATTTAGCAACTTTACCACCAAAAGAAAGATAATAACTTATTCTCATGACTTTAAAACCTCCAAATTTTGCACTGCTTTCCATTGTTCTGTAAAATAGTCCTTTGCCTTGTTTGAGATACCTGGTATCATAATAAACAAATGAAAAATTAATGCTCAGAATTCATGCATAATGATAAAGTTATCCAGATAGGAAATGGAGAAAAGCCACTATTTGTACCAGAACTTCAGTTTCTCATGCAGAGGGACTGACAAGTCATTATGTCATTAAATCCCAGATGGTTTCTCTGGAGCTATGACTTGCACTAAGCGTTAACAAGAGAAAAGCAGAAAAACCCCTTTAAATTGCAGGGCTTTTTTAATTCCCAGTGGAATTACTGTAATAGAAATAGCAACAATAATAAATTAGATTCTCTTAGTGCCATGTTGGGCATTGACTGAACATATCCTCTAGAGATGCAGTGTGGTATTTGCATCATACTGTAGTCGGAAAGAAGCTGGTATGTTTTCCTTAGAAACTAAGCTCTTTTCTGCAAACCTATGTGTGTAATTAATACCTTTTCCTCAAAAATCTTCTCAGATTAGTCTGTGGTGAGGCCTAACTTGCAAAAGTCTCCTTGTTAAAGACTCATTACTGGTATGCCTGGAACCCTCTCCCCAGTCTCCTCTTACCATGAAATTTCTATTCACTGAGTGAGAATTCTAGCTTTCTTCCAAGCCACAGCTTTACATGTGTCAGAGCCACTGGAGGGTAAACCTCACCCTCTACCAGTCTTCCTCAGTTCCAGATTTGCCTTTTCTTTGTTCTTGTTGGGATGCCTTTGTAACTCAGTCTTCTAAATGGCACCAAAGTTAAATTAGGAAGTATCCCCCATTATATTGCTCTAAAGACACAGAGATGGTTTAGTAGGTTTTCCTTAACTTTCAGCTCCTTGTACTTTTCTAGGAGTCAAGCAGGAAGAAGAGCTGTGGCCCTCACATGTGTCTGAGTTGGGTGGTGACTGCTCCTTACCGGTCCCCATCCTATACGGCTGCCATTTAAAAAAATTCACCTTGTGGTTTCTATCACAGGGAAAAACTGTCCCAATAGGATTAGTGAAGGATTTTTGTGGGATAGGAAGAAGGGAAGAATAAACTGTTTTCCTTATCTTACAAAGAATATGTCAGTTGCAGTGAAGAAAAGGTCTGGAATTTCCAAAAAGGAAGGTAGAGTAGGGTGTTGTCCTTTTCTGTGCCTTGAAGGTCCAGAGCAATTTTATCTTGTCAAAGCATGATAATCTCAGTTGTGCCTACACAGCATGACTGAGCTCTGACATTCGAAGTTGGTCAAAGCAGGGAATCTGTCCTTGTTCGATATATTAAATGTTGTGCCCTCTGTATTCTATAAATAATTGACCAAGTTTTAAACAGGAAATACTTTGCAAACTACTGGGGAAAAAAAAGATAGGAAAATACTAGCAAGAAACAAGGAGCAGTTTAGAGTGGGTCTGCACAGCTAAGATTCATGAAATACAGTTAATAATATTGCATATTGCACAAACATTGTTGATTGACTGGCCTCCCTGGATCTGAGTTGGGAGCCATGGAGAGTACCTTTCTGCAGACAGTGTGAAAAATGAAACATGTCAAATAATTATAGTAATGATGCAATGAGCTGAGGATGCAATGTAAAATTTCATATTAAATCAAAGTCAAAAGTGCCTCTTGGCCTGGCCTGTTAATGCTTTCTGCAACCGTAAAATTTGGCTGCACTTGTGCAATACAATACTGGTGAGAAAATGCTATGATTATTACCATGCTCTCAGAAGACAAATCCTAAAGCTGAACAACCAAGGTATGTAAAGCAATGGCAATTTATTTTCCTAACCAGCGGAGAAACACAAAAGTACAGAAAAAAAAATACACTCCCAGCCTGCTATGATTAAGAAAACAACAGAGATGTGTTTATGTAAATAATGGAGAAATCCTAAAATGTTTCACCTGGCGTCGCAAAGAGGAAGGCCCAGAAACCATTTCTCCTTGTCTGGTTCTTGGCAGGAAGTTCCCTGGTTTTTGTTTTGCCCCATGGAAATTATACTTCATTTTAGGGGAGGCCACAGGGCAACCCTGCTGATAAAAGAAACAAATGCCAATCTCATCCTCTTGACATACGTCACAAGACGTGCACAAATTGGAAGCCAGAGTAATGAGTCCAAGGTCCCCAGCGTCCCTCTGACCTTTCTATCCTCCCTCTTTTTTCTCCTACAGTTCAGACAGGTAGAGTCCAAGTTTTCACTCCTCCCTCATCCACTTTTGTAAAACACAAAAGCATTGTCCAAAATAGTGCGGGTTTGTTTCCTCCTAAAGCAAATGATGGGTTTAAATATATAGAAAGGTTGCCTGCCTCTAGTCTTTTTTTGCCTTCTCTAATCCTTCGCTTGTACACAGAAAGGCACACATAATGCTTTCTGGATGACAGAGCAATCCTGAAGGACACAGAGATTTTCAGGAAGAACTTGGTAGTTTCAGCCAGAGACAACCTACAGCTGTATTCCCTCCATCATCTCTTCTCTGCTCTGCCTGCTATGACAGTGTTACTGTCTCAGTAAATCTAGGCAGCTAATGTAATAGACCAAAAAAGGAAGGTGTTTTTCTTTTTTTCCTGATAAAATTGATTAAATTAAAGTCTGTGCTTTTCTGAACAATTTAAAGTTATGGAAGTCTTAGAAATCTTGTTGGTGGTATGATTGCTGTCTAAAGACTATCTCTCTTAACGGATTAGTTTTTGCCTTAAATGTGCTATAACTTTGAAGGCATAAATTCTTGCCTGTTGTCTTGAAGACACATCTCTTTAAGTCCAGAAGTGCTTGTCAGCCTCCCAGGAATAAATAGTTTTTAATAATACCTTTTTTTCTATGTGTGTTTCAACAGCATATGGCCTGATTGAAACATGTGGAGTTGATATTTCATAGTGGTTGTGAATGGGCATGTGAACCTCCTGTGAAATACTGTATCATTAAATGCAGTGTGTCAAAATAACACAATTGTGTATAGCTAGTTATTGGTGGTATGAAAACCGAAAGGTGCAACTGCTAAATTTCCTCCCTGGTTTACTCTGCAACACTCACTCTCTCAACGCATGAATAATATTTGCTGATGTGAACTCCCTTTCCAGATCTACCAGGAATTTGACATGAAAGTTGTTCTAATGAGCTGTTAATGACAGGCTCAGCAGAACAGCATAAACTGAAGCATATACTGATGTAATTGGATCATCAGCATTTTCATTTTATATTATTATTGGTAAAGACTGATTAGGAAAGGAATGTGCTTTGAGTTATTCACATGCACTATGTACAGAGAGCAGTATTTATTCTTTTTAATGTATATAATGGGTTATCTCTCTACAGACAAAAACAACCATACTTTAGCTTTTCCTATAAGAATAGAAAGGGGCTTTGAGGAAAAAAAATTGAGAGGCCACAGGTGCTGTACCTGGTCACATCTGGGGGTTGGTGGTGAATGGCTCAATGTTTAGGTGAACAAAAATAATGAGTGGTGTCCTTTGGAAGGTTGTGTTAGGACCATTACTGTCTAATATGTTCATCAATGACACAGACAGTGGGATCGAGTGCACTCTCAAAAAATTTGCAGAAACAAAGTTGAGTGATGTGGCTGACTCACCTGAGGGAGGCAATGCCACCCAGAGGGACCTGGGCAAAACAAAGAAGTGGGCACTTGTGTACCTGAGGTTCAAGAAGGCCAGATGCAAGGCCCTGAACATGAGTCAAACAACCTCCAGTATGAATACAGGCTGTGGGATAAAGCGATGGAGAGCAGCCCTGCAGAGAAGAACTTGTGGGGACTTGTAGGTGAAAAACTGGACTTGGGCTGGCAATGTACATTTGCACCTCAGAAAATCAACTGCATTCCGGATTGCACCAAAAGAAGTGTGGCCATCAGGCTGAGGGAGGTGATGTTCCTCTCCTTCTTCCCTCTGGTCTGCTCCTGGAGTACTGTATCCTGCTCTGGAGTCCTCAGTCCAAGAAAGACATAGACCTGTCGGAGCAGGTCTGGAGGAACATCATGAGATGATCAGAGTGTGGGAGCACCTCTCCTGTGAGGAAAGACGGAGGCAGCTGGGGCTGTCCAGCCTCAAAAAAGGTGGGTTCTGGGGAGACCTTATAACACCCCCTCAGTACCTGAAGTGGATTTGTAAGAAATGAGGACAGAGTTTTTAGCATGGCCTATAGTGATAGGACAAGTTGTAGTGGTTTACAAATAAAAGAGGGCAGATTCAGACTAGATAAAAGAAGGAATGTTTTTGTTAATGAGGGGAAGTGAAACATTGGAACAGGTAGTCCAGAGCGCTGCTAGATGCTCTCTCCTTGGAAACATTCAAGGTCAGATTGGGCGGGGCTCTGGAAAACATGATCTAGTTGAAGATGCTCATGGCAGGAGGCTTGGAGAAATAGTCTTTAAAAAGTCCCTTCCAACCCAAGCCATTCTATGATTCTAGTTCAAAAAGGTATTTCTGACTGAGTAACTGCATGTTTACTTTTGCCTCTAATGTGGCCTTATTAGAAAAGATCGCTAAAGTGAAACAGAGGGTGCAAAGGATCCATGTCCTGACCGTGGGTTTCATGAATATTGATTTCTAACCAGTTTTAATCTGAACTTGTGAATGAATTTCCTTTAGGTGTGATTAGATGTGATTTTTGGATCATACCTTCTCGTTTAGTTTTATCTTCGAGGAATTCAGATTGCTCTCACTCATAGGATATCTCATTGAAATTAACTATTTTGGATAATTTTCAGCTGTTTGCTTCAGAACCACTCTATTCATCTGAACTAATAAAATTATTGGAGATGCCTATGAAGAAGTGTATATAATATAATATAGCAATATATACACATATAATATGTGTATAATATCTGTGTATGTGGCAACACAGAGTGTGTTCATATTAAATATTTATCGTGTGCCTGACTCTGATTTTACATCCCAATGATCCTTGTGGCCCACTGTGTTTGCATTAGGACACTGCTTTTAACTTGCCCTTTTTGCTGAGACTGAATCTTTGTGGAGGACCTGTGCAACCATTGCTCAGTAGAGAAGAATGATATCTAACAGATGTATTTCAAACAAAGGTTGAAAGATAACTTACCCAACCAGAGACACATTTCTTCTGACAGGCAGCAATTAGCACCTCATCCTCCTAGCAATCAGCTGTTTGCAGTTTTTGTGTGGTACCCTGTTGTGCTCCAGGTGGGAGAGAGATCAGGCTTCCTGGGGGGAGCAGGTTGCCTTCTGACAACTGGCTTTCCAGGGATGTCCAGGGAGGGTCAGAGGAGGCAGTAGAACAAAACCAAAAGAATTAAGTCAATTACCCAGAAGTGGAGACTATGCAACCAAAATGCAGAACAAATGTACCAAAAAAAGGAAGCTTCCTTGACCCTTCACTCATCATTCCAAACTTTTGCCGGCATTGGTTAATCAGTAAAAGTTGGGAAAACTTCAGTAACTAAAAAGAAAGGCATTCAAAATTTAGGATCTATTGGAAGCCACTTCCTTAATTTTGATCTTTTACAAATAATCTTAGCTTATTCTGCTATAACTAGTCTATTTATTAACTTATAATTATACCAAACCTTGCAACTGTCCAGGAGATAATGTTTATGATACAGACTGTACGATACTAGGTATCATGTGCATATCCAGACTTTTTTGTCTCCTACAGAATTTCCCACTAAATGGTCTGGAAAATGCTCTCCCCAAATACTAACTCGGTAATGGACACAAAAGTTAAACCTTCAGTGTCAGTAAATAATTTGACATCTCACTAAACTTGTGAAGCTACGCCTTATTACAAACATCTTGTGAATTCCTACTATGGAAATGTTTAATATAGCAGATTTGGTTAATTATGACAGGAAGCTGTGGGGAAGTTCTGTGGCCTACTAAATAAAATTACTCTTTTTCTTATCAGCTGGGTGCAGTTAATCAATTGGACCTGGGGAGTCTAAAAAAGAAAGCTGGATTTGAGAGAGTTTATATTAACTGTGATGAGAGAACTGCAGTTGCTGATCATTTCTGTTTTAATGGATGATGATCAGCAATTTGGGAATCATCATATCTGGAAACAGAGAGAGAAAAAACCCATGGACCTATGTTTACTATATGATTACCTTCAAAACTCTCAGTTGAAAACAAAACTTTCTGGTAAGTTGCATTTATTTAAGGTTCAATTTTTTTGGGTGAGGATGGACATGATATTTTCAAAAATACTGCAGAATATTATCAAAAGCCTGGTCTTGTATCTAAACACTAAGACTCATCCAAATATGTTTTAATTTCTGCTTTACATTTTTTCCAGGTCTCAGACAGTTTGTATTTTAAGTCTTAACATCAATTTTCTAAACTAACTGAAGTATATTTCTGTAAAACTACATCTAGCAGACCACTGTCACCTTCACAGAGGCTTGTGCTTCAAAACTGCAACATCTGTAGGATGAAATGCACTCCTCCCATCATATATCTTGATTAACAAAGCATTTTATTTTAAGATTATCCCCAAAGACTGAAGCAATAGGATTTACTTCCTTAAGTAGAAGATGAGCAGTGTGATTTGGGGACCACCCCTTTGTGGGTGTTTGTACATAGCCTGTTCTAGGGTTCTAGGGACAGTTTTGGTTTCCATAAGAAATAGATGCCCTTTAGATTCCTTTATAATGCCTCTTTCACAGCTTTTGCAGCACCTTTGCATCACTGTGCTCAGATGTTGATGATGATCCATTATTGCACACATGGCATTAATTACCCCAACTCCAGTTAACTCGGTCAACTATTTGGTGACAACACCAAGATTATATTTGCAGTCATAATATGGAATCAAACCACTGAAATGGGGCAGTGCTTTATTACAGACTCTGTTTCAGGCTTAGGAACATCTCATTAGTACATTAACACTAATAAGCAGGAGTGAAATAGAGAATGTAAATCGTGAGTGCTGAGTTCAGGGGCAGTCAATGGTTTATCTGATTGCATGTCAGGAAAGATAGGATTCACTAAGTGTTGCTTCTGTATAACAAAAGTTTCTTGTAGCCAGAAGACTTAGAGAAAAATTCAAAATTAACTCAAAAACAATAACAGAAAGTTAATTTTTCTTACTTTTCTCTTGGGGAAAAGATAGTAATTATTGTATAGAAGTCAAAAGCTCTCATACCAGTAGTAAATGTTAAAATCAGTCCAAATATGGGAAGAAGACAGTGAAGAGATCAGAAAAAAAAAATAGTGTTGACTAGGAAGAGATAAGTAGTCTGGCTTTGCCAGGTTCAATGACTCTAGTATACAGAACATAACTGAACCAGCAAAGAACAAACAGGGCGGATTAGCTCTTTTGCAACCTATATGAAATATCAACCTCACTCCTCTGACTGCCATCCTGGAGAGTAACATATTTCGTCAAGTTAAGAAGCAAAACATAACAATTGGTGTATACAGATCTAGGCAAAACACAATGTGTACTTTTTAACTTCACAGGAACAAATTATGGAACCTCTGATGAACCAAGAAAAGACCCCGAGTAATCAAGGACCTTGTGTCAATACAAAGCTGGTGTAGGAGTTAAGTTAGAACAGAGTGAAAAAGGCAATTGTTTTTCACACAGACATAGTCCAAAGTATCCAGATAAAGCTTTTCTGGCATCCTCAATTGACTGTATTTTGTGCTGTTAATATTTTGGTTTTCAGTATTCCTTTTGTGATCTGAATCACTGACAGGCCTTGGGAAAAGCCGAAGGGGACACAAGAACTTTTGGACAGTTTTTCTATAGTGTAATTATGTCCCAGTTAATCCAAAGATCATTTCTTTTGCCTACTGCAGACTTCCTTTGTAAAAAACAAACTTGACTCCTTCTGCCTTAGATTCCCTCCACTGCAGCTGGAGGCCCTGTTGCCTTACCAGGCAATTAAAGGCATTAGAATGGAAATGTTGAATACTATAGAGCAAGGAGGACTTAAGATACAGACAGTAAACCACAGCAGCAAACTATTTTGTGCTAGAATGGGGGAAGTATGAAATGAAATTCATAGCTGCTACTACACAAGTAAATACTTCCCTTGGCTGCTAAGGAAAGACACGTCCTTTTGTGACCTGGAGGATGTGACCTGCTGGTCAGAATGGGATCAGGGATTTGTGTGGGTCCCATGTAACAGGAAGGGTGAGCTGAACACATATCCTGTGTAAAATAGTTACATCATAGAGGAAGCCTGAGAGCATCTCATCACTAAAAGTAGTATTGCCTCATGGTTAAAACTTCCACACATTGACCAGCAATAAATATTTGGCTCCTGTTGCCTGCCTTGACAGCCTGTACTCTACTGAGCTACTGGGTAGGGGAATCTGGGGAGGAGGAAACCATTTTACATTGCTGATTGGGAAAATGCACTTAAAACCTCATCCTCAGTGAGCCTGGTTGGTATAAGTTTGGCACAAGATTTGGCAGATGCCCAGTACCCAAGAGCATTACATTTAGTGCTGAACACATTCAGTAATGTTATATATAACGTAAAATATAATGTCTTATGTAATGTCATATATAAGGACATAGAGATATAAATTCAAATGTATAGCTATAGAAGCCAAAATAAGGAAATACAAAGAGTTAGTCAAACACATCTGCTTTAATAGTTTGACAAATTTAGATAAGCATAGTGGAAATAATCAAAACAATTTATATGTATGTCAGCTCATGGCTGCACTTGAAACAGTGTATAAGACGATTGAACTCTAGAAACACCTCTTTTTTCTGCAGAGTTTGTTTCAAATCAATCACATTTAACCACTGAAGAGGTACTAGTATGAACAGACGGAAATGCGTGATTAATAGCTAGCAAAAATCCTTGAAACAGGAAAATGATTATTCTTCTAGTGAAGAAATGAGAGTTAACCATGGTCAAGCTACTTTTATAGCCAGACATGGTGGATTATATTACAATAATATTAACATGAAAAAGACAGAAGAATTCTTCATCTCTTGCTTTCTTTAGGAGGGAGGAAATTAACTGTTTTCACAAACTGGCAAAGGAAATTCTGGACCCTTCATATTTTCATGGTAGAAATGGTAAAAAAAAGAATAAAAAGTTAGGCTAGATCCTTCTCTAACATTGGCTTTAATCAAAGAGGGAGAACTGGGTCTAGGACAGGGTAATGTTATACGTCAGTCTTGGTATAATGATCCTCCCTGGCCCTAGAATTTACTATCCTTGAATTTACTATCTACTGTGAGTTTTTTTGTCTTGAATTCCCTAATAAGCTAGAACTTCTCACTCTTTAATGAAATGGGAGAAAGCTTGCGAAACCTGTGGTCTTTGCACATGAATTAGCACGCAGGCTTATTCCTGCAGTTCCTGCACGAGATAATTCTTTTATATCCACAGTTTTGAGAAAAAATATTCTCTTGTCTAATTGGTAGAGCTTTTACCCTAATTTCTGGTTCAGATTCTCTCACACGAAATTGAAGATAATCTCAGTGGCACAATGCAAGGAAGTGTGCTGGCCACTAAGGTAGAGAAATAAAAGAGAATTCACATTCCCAGTTTTTATGAGGAACACTGACCAGCCATACAAACTCTTGGTGAATCTAGGTGAAGTTGAAATCCTTTCAATTCCAGCCAATAACAATTCTTTTTGAAATATTACCCTTTAAAAATAATTAATCTAAGACAATTATTGGTTTTTAAATCAACTTCTATGAATCACATTTTTGGGCAAATCTCCATGGCTGGTGAGGTACACCAGCTTTGGTGTGCAGGTCCTTTCTCACATCCCAATTTGATCAGACATTCTCTAGCTCTAGTACAGGATGTGAACAATCAGAAAGGCAGAAATGAGGGGCATGGCTGGTATGTTGTCCCTCCTCAGAATGAGAGGAAGGTGGCTTTTTTCTATCTGTATTTACGTATTCATCTGCTTAAATATCCAACAGTCCTCGTCCATCATTCCACATATGGGAAACTTGTGCTTATTTGGCAAATTCTGTTTCTACCATGGTGGTAGAACTTCTGAAAGTTAAATCTTAAATTGCTGCAATTCTTTTGCAGAAGTAGGGTTAGCACAGTTTCCTCTCAGAAGTAGGATTCTGAGGAGCAGTTGTGTTTGAGGTCATAGGTGAATGCCCTTCACAGAATAATAATGGAAATACGTCTGCTACCTCATGAAAAATAAGGTGTACAGCACAGGCTGGAACTGGTTCAGGAAAATTCCAGCCTAAAAAAGGAAAGGACAGATCTCAGCAGGATTTCTGTAACTGAAGCTGATTTAAATAAATTATTTGTTTCATAATCTCTAAGTGATCAACTAAGTTTGCTAAAAGAAATTGATTGCCAGCAGAAAGCCTATAATGTCAAAATTTCCACGGAAAATTTAGGTGGAATTCTTTGCAACTGTGGATTCGTGCATAAATCAATCTCCTTGCAAAGACTCAAACTTGGTTTCAAGGGAGGCGTGTGCCAAAACAGGGTTTCCAGATGGACATTGGAAAGATCATTTCCAGGTGGAGCACAGAAAGGAAAGTGAACAGGTTTGTTTTTACAACTCTGATCAGGATTTACCTGGAGCACTATGACTGCATGTTATCCTGGATTCCAGAGTAAGTTTAAATTTTTATTCCACACATATATTCTTTTTCTCAGGATGTCCAGGATAATCAGCATTTCCAAAAGTCTTTTTGCTTTAAACCCTTTTCTATTTTTTCTGAATTTAGGATCTCAGTAAAGGAAGGTGGTCATGATAGGATAGAATATAGTTTGCTATTCTGTGGTATTTTTAAAGAAAAGTTATAATTTTATAGCATTGTTCTCAGACATATTGCTCCTCCAAGGGCCATGTAGAAAAAAGCAAAAAGGGCTTAGTCTTGTAAAACATTGATCAGTCTTTCCTTTATGAAGTAGATGAAGGTGTTTGAAAAAGAACTGTTTGTAATGTCTACCCCTGAACATGTACATTCTCTACCCTGATTTCACAGCTGGACTGAAGAACATTGGCCACTTCTCGAGTAAAAGGCTTCTAAGAATTGAAATTTGTCAGAGCACAGAAAAGACCAATTAAAACTCCTGAGCTTGCCAAGCAAAAATACCATTTTTGCTTGCCTTCTTTTTCCAGCTTTGAGTATGTGTTCCTTCTTAATGTTGACTTGTTCTAGCAAGCAGTGCTTCTTGCCTGAAAGCAACCCTTTCTCTGTTTCTAGGGTTACCAGAGGAATATTAAAAAAAAAAAAAAAAGGAAAGAAAAAAAGAAAAAGAAAGAAAAAAAAAAAAAAGAGAAAAGAAAAAAGAAAAAAAGTAGCAAACAGCAAAACAGACCAGTACTCAGAAGTTTCCAGATCTATTTTGCAATACAGAACCCAAGGGGTTTTGATAGGGTCTAAATTTGGCAAAATCAGCTTTCCCATCCCTCCCTAACTTTATTTTTCTGGCCTCTAACTATTTTTACTCCAAGTTTCTCTCTGTCTCTGTGGATGCAGAGAAAAGATCTATGGATAAGAGTCTGGGAATAGGATAAGAAAAGTAAAACTTCCTGGAAAAATTTAATGTTGGTATTCTGAAAGCAAAGCCAAGAATCTAACACTGTACATTAATATATATCAGCATAAATACATGGGGACTACATAATCCACTAATTCATGTTAGTGAATAGGTCTACTATATTGTCTTATTCACAGACAAAACAAGAGCCCATCTGTCTCCCATTATCTTAAAGAAAAACTGAGGGTCTAAGTCTTTTCATTAAGATGTAAAAATGAAGTTAGAAAGGATCAGTAGTCCCCTTTTCCACTTCATCAGCACTTTGGAGATGTGTTTTTTTACTTGGTACTATGGATTCCTACAGTCCTGCAACATGCAAGCTCATATGCAGTAACTTGATTTCTTTAAAAAGGTTTTTAATTTTTAAAAATAGTTTTGTTTTTAGCACTTAAGTTTGAAAAATACACCAAGTCTCATGAGATGTCAAAAAAGGAGATGAAAATCAGAGTTGATGGCCACTTGCATATTTCCTTGTCCAGCTGGACTATACTTTGACTTGATTGAATATAAAATACACAGAAAAATTTGCAAGGCTTTAAGCTGCTCAGTGTGATTCTAAATGCAAATTAAAACCTTCTTTGTGCATTACATTATTATTATCTTGAAGGGGAATATCCTACATTCATAAAAAAGAGTGGTTTTCAGATAAAGTTAGAGAAGTACTTTGTCTCTTCTTAGAAATATGCTGATGCTGTATTTTTCAGGTTATTTCTACCAATGTTTGGAAACATGAATTAATAGAAATACATGTATTTCTTGCATGATTCTAATTTACAATGTGACAGTTTTTAGAGTTCAAAAGAAATGTTGTCAACAATTATTACCTTCATAGACATTTTAAAATACTTTCAACTTACGATGTAGACTTATTTTAGAAACTGTGTTGATGTTATAACATATTTAAAAAAATCTTAATTTTTTTCACTGAAGGATATACAGGAAATCCATCACTACTCGATATCTCTGTAGGATTCTTGTTTGACTGGAGTCAAGTCTCCAGCTGCTGTGAGATTTAATAACACCCTGGTTATGATATCATCCAATAGCAAAACCTTCTGGACAGCTGGAACAATTTTTACACTAATGCTGTAATTAGATACATAGAATTGTCTTGGTACAGAAAATTACTTAAGGCTCAAACACAATACAATGTACCACTTACTAGCCAAAGGTCAAAGAACTTGTTTCCAAATCTACCAGACTGTTCATTGGAGGAATTGTCTGGGAAACGCTTTAATTTGACTAAATGGCTTTTATGGAAAGACAAAAATACAGTTTCCAACTGAAATTATTTTTCCTATTGTGCCACCATATTTATACCTTAAGCCATTAGTTCAATGTTTTTCTCCTAGATGTAAATCACTAGTTTGGATTGCTTTCATAAAGGACTCTTTAATATACATTTTTCCTTTTCTGAGAGCAAACACAAATATTTCACAAGAAATTGCTTGTGACCAGAAAGGCTGAAGGCACATCTGCTGACTGAAGGCATATCTGGGCTGATTATACCCATGTGATTTGCAAACCTGGTCAGTCCATAAGCTCCAAAGCAAGTGAGAACTAGATGAGGCCCTTGCAAGTAGGTCACGCTTCTCACATTGCCATTTAGATGATTTAGTTGATTCATTGTTGAATTACTGATAGTTCTTGAAATATCTTTGATTATTGATTCAGATTGATGGAAGGTGCTATTTGGAATATGAATTCTTTAAAGACCAAAACTTTTACATAGCATTATTATTTACAAACCTGAATTTGGCCCACAGGTAAAAGATTAAATGAGAAGTCTTTGAATGATTTGGGAAACTGAAAACTGTAAAACTTTTGAAAAGTGTAAATGTTTAGGAATTTAATCTATAAATATTTGGCAAAAATGGGATCTAAGTCTGTTCCTTAAAATTCAGAAGAACAGAGATGTCTATGATAGTCTGAATTTTTAATGGCTACACTAATCAGAAAGGAAACTGTTCAAGCTTTTTAATGCACTAAAGTATTATTTTTACTTAGTCAATAGCTACTTGAATGAATGTGAAATGAGTTAAAGTGATTTGGCTGGGATTCAGTAATGCATGGGAAATACTTAAGATGCAGTCAAGAAGGCTGCAATCAAAATTAATCCAAGTAAAATAAATACCCATCCCCATAAGTGGCAGAAAACTTAGTATAATAGTGAACAAAAATATGTGTGCAAAAAATTAGCAGGGGAGCCTTGAACCAGCCAGCTGTTTTTTTGTACAAGGTGGTGTACTCAGGCTGAAGGGTGGAGACTAAAATCTAGCTGTATTTTAAAACTGACCTTGGATTCTCTCCACAAAGAGAAAAAATAACTTCACTCCAAATTAAGAATCAGTTTTCTGGAGGACAGAGAACAGGGTGATGGAAGTGAAAATGATTGATTTCAAAGAAGATAAATCAAAGAATTGTACCAAGACAGATGATTAATTAAATAAATAAGGTAGTTAAGTGTGTTTCTGAAATACTGCACTGAGGAACAAAGGGATACATCAATGTTAGATGTGTAAAACAGAAAATGTCTGGCAGCAGATAGCCAGCCTGGTGAATTTGTGACATTGTTCATAATATAATGTGAAACTTTTGGGGGTCATGAAGATTCATCAAGATTTTATTAATTTTTCATAGACCTCTTAATTCCACTCTGTCTCCTACCTTGTGCCCTATCATTGATATCATGACAGATTCTTGAGTAAATCTTGCCCTGTTTGTGCTGCAAGTGCCAGAGAAAATGGCTTCTGAGAGGATGGTGGCTCTTGACATTCCAGAGAGTTTGTAGATGGATATGAAGCTGGGTATTCTGTGTGGAAAACTCTGTGCTATAAAACCAAAATATCATGGTTTGATTTCTGACAGCTGCATAACAACCCAGCAGTTTTTTCCTTTCCCAAGCTACCAGCTGTCCAACTAAAAATGGAAATGATTTATGTTCCCCAAAACCCAGCTGATTGACAGGAAGTGCAGGAAGGAGTCGTAGAGCCCCACTGTGCTATGGCTCTTCTAGAGCACTGGGAAGGAAAGTGGGCAGATCACAGGGATGGTCCCTCTGCAGGGATCAGGGAAATTTCTCTACTCAAAAGTTGAGCTGTGCATGCCCGGCCATGGAAGAGAGCTGGCCTGTGATTTTCAGTGAAATTCCAGAGGAAATGCACTACCCCAAAGGGTATATCTTCCCCTGATTTGCACCCAGAGGTAGATGGTATGGTGGATTATATATGTTCATCACACAGGAAGCAATCTGATAGCTCTGTGACACAGTGTATATGTACACTAGTTTCAGGAGGGTAAAAATATAAACTCACTGGAGTCACTGATTTCCCTAGGTAATAGAGTTATTCAGAGAATATTAGTTGACAGCTACACCCACTTGCAGTCATCAATCCTGCAAGGGCTGGTATGGAAGTTTAAAATGCCAGTATTCGTCTCTTTCTCTCCCCTAAGTCTTCATTATAATGTATCTCACTATTTTTTAGAAACTTAGTCTACTTTTTTGGCAGATGTGACAGGCGGCTGTAACATTGATACCATCAGTGCTGTTCATCCTCCTTTTTCTTCTTACAATGATTCTTAGCACATATGAATTAAGAGAAATGGGAAAGATGCAATCAATTTATTTAATGTAGTTAATTAGAAAGAACTAGTGAGCTACTATCAGATAAAATATGGCTTGGGCAATTGCAATTTGACAAATTTTAATTGATTTTTTTTTTTTCGTTTAAGCCTAAGTGTGGTTCTCAAAGTTTTCTTTCATTAACCAAAATATTTTATGGCACACAGGAAGGAAGCTTGAACAAACCTTATTTAGCTTATCAAAATATAAAGACACTCTGTACATCTAGGACTTATATTTTTCAAAGTACCTTGTTTAAGCAGGGGGAGGAGCAAGGATGGAGAAAAGGTTTTGAATGCTTGTAAGAAATGGGTTTTGTTTCCCTTTCATTTGCTTACCTATTACTAGCTATTAGTAACATTTTAAAATATGGTTTATAAGATAAAATTTTGAAATATTATGTGCCGTATGCGCAAATATGCCACAAGTTAATTAAATCATATGTGCAATTTTAAATAATTGAGCTATGTACAGCCAGAGAGTTCAGTGGGACTCGTAATGAAATCCTTAGCAGAGTATTTAATTACAACCTTGTGCAATGCAACAGAAAAATATTTGGCCTTGCAAAATGATCTAAAGGTCAGGAGATTCATCCTGCATTATATGACAGTGCCAGGCAGACCAAGAAATACACATAAAATAAGGAGGTAGCTTAGGAAAATGAATGCTTTAGCTGATCTTGTGTGGTAGGAGAGAGACTATTGCTAATGATATAAGTGAACATTTCAAGACTTTGCAGTTCACCTGCAAACAAATTGAGGTGGGAAAGGTATACTTATATCCACCTAAAAAGAAAAGCACCTTGAACTGTGTGTCATAAGAGCTGCCCAAAATTTCAGCTCATTTCTCTTGGGAAAAATATTTTGAAAGAGCCTATGTCCCATTTAAAATACTCTTGTCTTAAAATTTTAGGGTTTTTTTACATCATTGGAATTATGGGAACCAAAGTGACATATTACAAAATTTTGAAAAAAAGATCTTTCTTGATTAAGAGAAGAAGACATAAGCAGCAGGAAATTCCCAAAAAATGGGAAAATTGAAATTGAAGGAAAATATTGAGTGTTTGCTGCTTTTTGATGACACATAATTTTCTTAGGTTCCTATCCATTTGCAGAGCACCATATTAATGCATCTTATTGGGTCACAGACCTAATTTTCCCAGGTGTGAGAACTTTTTAATTCTGTTAGAGTTAGTCCATAAATTCCTCAATGTCAATGAAGGAGAAATGTCTTTGCTGAAGACATGAATCATGGAAATTTCTGAGCTGGAAGGAACACTGTGTTCAGCTCCTGGCTCTGCACAGGACAACCCCAAAAATCACACCATTTGCCTAAGGGTGTTGTCCAAACGCTTCTTGAACTCTGTCAAGCTTGGTGCTGTGACCACTTCCTGGGGAGCCTGTGCCAGTGCCCAACCAGCCTTTTGATAAAGAACTATGAATTGACAAATTACTTGCTATCCAGTGGAGATTCTGCATAATGATGCAAATTGGAGGACAATGCCTTTCTCATCAAGGGAAGACATTCTCCATCAGGTCTTTCACGTGCTCATTACCTCCTTTCTACCGTGATCTTTGTTTTGCTTATTCCAAGTTTCCCTGGGTGTTGGATTCTAGTGCGGTGGGAGTGGGTAGCAGGGCTGAAAGATGATATTCACAGAAAAGTTGTGAACCAGGATAATCATCAGTTATAAAAAGTTATGCATTTTTGTATTTCACTGTTATAAGCTGGAAAAACAAAGAAAAACAAAATTCTGTCTTCTACACAATTCCACAGATTCATAGGAGGTAACAATTCTGTAATTGAAATTGTGCTTATATTGTCCAGTGGACAAGAGAAGAATTTAGACATTGTTAAATCCCAGCTAGTTTTGCTACCTGCTGATAGCTCAATGATTTCAAAACGTGCACTGTATTTGCGACCACCATAAACAAAATTTCCATATACTTGTATAGTACTTAATTATATATACATTTCTTTCATATTAAAATAACAAAGGAAAAACAATGACTGCTTTATGGCACAACACAGAAATATTCTTCTGTTCATGCCAATTAATTGCACCCAGTACATATAGAGTGTCAGAAAAGAGGTTCAGGAAGGATTTCGGAAGCAATTGATTAAAGACAGAAAAATTATTTAGATTCCCATAAAATGTATTGTCAATGATAAAGTTGTAACAGAAAACAGAAAAGAAATTAGACAATTTTTATGGCAGAAGTAGAACAAAATCATGGACACAGAAGAAATGTTTGAATTTTTGCAGGAAAAAGTATGAGAACCTAATTCCAATGAAGACGTACACTACGTTTTTTAGAAGTGAGAAAATACTCTTTTTCTGTTGAAAAATGCTGGTAAGTGGAAGGCGAGCAAGAAAAACGTGAAGATGGTGAGGCAGAAATTATGAATTCATAAATGTAAGGAAAGGGGAAATAAGATTAAGTGATAACATCTTTGTTTCCGTATCTAAATTTTTAGATGTGAAATTGCTACCAAAGTGGGCTTTTAAAATATATCCTTATTTTTGCTGTGGGCTTATTTCTTATTCTGTGGAATGGAAGTCTCTGGAGTTAGCAGTGCCACCAGTTTCTTTGGAACTGCCTGGTATAACTCCATGTGTGTCTGTGGGCTCATGTGGCAGGAAGGTGTTTGCATGCAGGGATGTGGCTGCCACACTCCCATGTTGTATGCACCAGGGCAACTGCACTGCAATCAGCAGAACTAAACTGGTTTAAAACAGCTGAAAACATGGTCCATATATACATTGTACAATTATGATGTCTGTAATAACATAGTCTGCCCTAGGCATGTTTTAGCTTGATAAACAAAGCTATGAAAGGAAATGCAAAAGTGCATTGCCATCACTGGCTTGGAAATACTGAAAGGCTGTTATATTTCTTGCATCATAAATATCTCTCATATACTAAGCTAATCCCTTTGGACTGATGCAGTAGGGTAAAATAAAAGGACCTTTTTGCATTTAGTTTAAAAAACTCTTAAATACCATGAAAATATACAGCATAAATGCTGAATTTTCTGGTTTTAGAGTCAACAAGTGAATTCTGTTTCTTAGAATTTATCCTGCTACTTTATTGCTTTTGGAAGCAATTTAAAAGTGTTGGGTGCATAATAGTCAATAAATCATATGAGGAAAGAAGAAAAACGCCTTTGTTCTTGAGCAAAAATGGTAAAGGCTGCAAAATTATGCCATTTTTAAAGGGAAAAAAGAGAAAAGAATGCATCAAAAATAAATAAAAAAATACAGATTTGAGATCTGATAGAGTCAAACTACAATAAGGTTAAAGGAGAGAAAAATTATTCAAATCTGTCTGTCATAAACTGTTAATTTCAGAAACAGACCAAGGTTATATTCACAACAGACTTCTTTCCACTTAACTCTTATCTCTACATTACGTTATGTCACTGATGAAATACAGCAGCTCATGCAACAGTCATCAGGAAAGCAACATTTTAATTGCAAGTAAATGCAAGTATGTTAAATCTAATCTCCAAAGAGCAAATATTTACCAAGAGTTTATGATCACAGATAGACTTGCAGAATAAACAAAGTGTGCAGTATCAGCTTGTCTACATATGTACTTGACTATTTTTTATTTAAAAAGCATTAGACTACTGAATTCGAAGTACAGCACTGGCTCAATACAAACCTCCATTTCTCTCCTGCAATGCTAAAGACCACACACAAAAATGCTTTTTTTATAAGGGAGAAACATTTGCAGAAGAGACTTCAGGATTTGAAGGCTTTATAGGACTTTGTAACATTTTAAATAAACCATGTATGTATTTTGAGCTTTATTTTATTAGTTATGATCTGTGGTTTGTTGTGTCCATGTAGATGGCTATATGAATTTCATACTACTGAAGGAATTAAACAGTTCTTTTTGTCATTCAAAACAGAAACAAAAATTGTATGAAAATTATCCGCTTTCTGAGTTTGTTGAAAATTGTATGACAAAATTATTTTGAAGAAAAATTTCAGTACTTACTATCATGTATCATACCCCAGATATAATACAGTACCTAACTTGAGAAAAAATGGACAATAAAAGCAGGCACAAAGAGAATTAAATTGTATATTTGAAAAATCTGGGCTTAAATGTCTTGTACAAGCAGAAAACCAATACAAATTAAAATGACAGGAATTTGTCTGTCTGCATTTAAAATATTTGGAACAGAAGAAACTCTTTAGACAGCAGGAACTACATTTATCCCTAATAATGATCTCATAACATAATCATATATTTTGGGAAAAAGAATTAGTTTTATAAACCCTACTGATTTACAGAATAACATTGAAAATGTGCTATTAGAGGAAAATACAGTGAATTTAAGAACTTAAGAATAACTGCTGTGATGTAGTTCAGTCCTTTCTGAACCCTTTAGGTAAAAGGTTCTTCAAGGATGAAAAATGACAATTAAAAAGTTGCAGTTTTCTCTTTGGAAAAAAAACCCTAAATCCTTATCAAGCTTCTATAATTAAGGCTTTCACCAGATTGAAATCTTTTTAATGCAATTTGACATTTGAAGGACAGATGACTCAGGATCCTATTATCGTGTTATATGGAAATACCCTAAAATACGAAATTAAATAAAAACCAGATATTTGGTAACTGATGTAAGAAAAACACTCTGTCCTATAACTTGGGAACATAAAGTTACCTGGCCTTATTGAACTTGGCAAGACACTCAGGATAATATTATTTATGTGACCTCTCTCTTTGAATCTTGAACCTAAAGACCAGTCATGGATGAGAATAAGAACATTTGAGAAAGAAACAGGTATAATTTACATTTTCTTTTCTCCATCAGCATGTCCATCATCACAATTTTCTTTCTCATTAGACTGAGATTTTCCTATATGCTAAAAAAGCTAAAATTTAGGTAACAGTGAGTAAAGAAAAACTCTAACAACTTTTAACATCTGCTCTCCATATAAAACAGTTGGATACTAATTTACATGCTAAGAAAACAAAAAAAGAGAGAAGTTTTAAAAAGAAACTATTCCAATGTAACAGCATCCCAATTTCCCTGAATGAATTTCCCTGCCCCTTGGATGCATTATATGATGACTATGCTGAACTGTGCACCTTTCACTCAAACGAACACAGGACCTTCTAAATTCAAACATTCCCTTCAATGTCACATCCACTCCATGGAACAGATGGGTGAGAAGGAAGAATGTCTCAAATTCTGCTCCTCCATGGTAAGAGTGGCGGCTCTCCCTTTAGCATGATGCAGCCCCAGCCACCTCTCAAGTACTGTCGCCAGTACACGAGCTGGTGGTGTTTTGTACAACTAAACCCATGGTCGTTGTGTGAACCAGGGGAATGGCAGTGTCCAGAGTCTTTCCCAGGGCATGGGAGATCTCTAACAACAGGACTAGAAGCCTCATAAACAAGGTCATTTCCAATTTGAAAATAAACTGATGTTTGAGATCCATGTGTTTCAACCACGGGCAGTCATACTTCAAGAGACCACAGTGTTACACCCACATCTTTTGTACACCTCTTGTTAAAAGAGTCAAAACCACCTGCCAGTTTCTTCACGTGTGCCTCACCTGATTACCTGCTCCCAGTGATGAAAAAGGGGGTAATACCCAGCTTAAGTGAGTTAGGAAATAGAGGCAAGACACATGCACTGCAAGTAATGCTGCTGCTATAGATAATGTGTGTTCTAGAATTCATTATGCAAGAATCCAGCTTGTGCTCACAACCCAGAAAGTGATTTCAGGAAAAAGAAATCAGTAATAAATATGTCAGGATCTCAGGACCTATGGTTTTGCTGTGGGGTAATATTTTCATGATGGTGTTCTCACAGTCAAGAAATTGTGTTATTACACAATATATAGTTATCATAATTGAGGAGATGTCTTTTGTTACACAATCTGTTGACTGTCTTGACTCAATACCTGTGTGAGAGAGAGTTAATTGTTCACTTTGGCTCCTTCCACAATGAATTACTCTGAGCTGCCAGGAAAAGGACAGTGAGATTTCTACTTCTGTCTGAATTACTTCAAGCTACAAATTTAAGCTAAAAGTCCTCTCTGTTCTTGATTTATCTATTCCTAGATAAGATTCCTATTCCCTCTAATTCCAATGGCTGCTGCCTTCAGGAAATTGCTGTACCTTGCCTGTGGAACCAGGCAGCCACGCTGGTCAGCCAGCAAGAACAAATGAATGCTAAACAGACACTGGTGACACCAGGAGTTTTTAGCAAGCCTCACTGCTGCTAGACTGTATTTCCCTGCATCGTTAGTCACTTGGAGCACTTCAGGTCCAGGCAGTGAATCAGCGGAGCTGGCTCTGAGCTGTGTCCCGGGGCGAGCTGCCGGCGTGGGATTCACCGCCGCGCTGCCAGCGCGGAGGCACCAGGCAGTCTGCTGGGGCTGCGGGCCGAGGGTGGCAGTGGTTGGAGCAGGAATCACTCATCCTTCTCTGTCAAGGGCTGTCACTTAAACCACACAAACTCCCAGATGATGAAAACCAGACTGCGCCGTTTGAAGGCGCGTCGTGTCTGTCGCTACTCTTTATCTCCACCTGCTGGGGTTATTCCAAACATTCCCAACTCCAACCTCTTTCCCCGAGGTGGAAGTACAAAAGACGTAGACATGATAAGCAAATCCGAGTGAGGATTGTAACAACGCTTAACTAAAGATGCATAGAAAGTTGTGGATATCAAAAATTGAAATTTTAGAATGTTGCAGATGGACTTTTTCTGAGCCAATACATTGTCTTGCAGTTTGAAAGGGGCTTTTATTTCTATCGTTATGTTGCTATGCCACAAAGTAATAGAAATTATAAGGATTTTTAAAATGAAGAATCTAGTTCAAAGAAAAACAGTTTCAAAAGGCAGATTTATTTTTTAGTTTTAGTTTCAGGGGGATGCCAGTTTCTGTTAGAACTATAAATTAAAGTTCACCTTTCTGTTATACTTTAGCACTGTTAATTTTCTTCTTAAATGATAAAACATAATGTTCGTTTATAGAAATTTAAAACATGTAAAAACAAATAGTAGAATGATAAAGTCATAGAATGGTTTGGGTTTGAAGTGACCTTAAAGATCATCTGATTCCAGCCCCCCTGCCATGGGCAGGAACACCTTCTACTAGATGAGATCAAAGCTCCATCCAGCCTGGCCTTGAACATTTCCAGTTATCCTTGAACACATGATGAGATGTCAGCAACTTCTCTGGGCAATGATAACTTAAGAAAACTGTATGTGTAAAACCAATATTTTCTTAACAATGCTTTAAGAAAAAACTGAATTTTTTATCAGATCTCAAGGTTTGGATAACTGCATGTACAAGAGTGTCAGTATTGCTATTTAAAAATAAGTAGGAGAAAGACTTTAATTCATTAGTAAAGTATTGTATGTATGGAACTTTGTGTGAAGAAAAAGTAAATGGAAAGAATGACTTTTTCCACATACTCTGACAGTGACATATCTGGGGTTTCTTTATCTCTTATAAAAAAGTGGGTTCTACTGCATAGGCTCAGAACTTTTGAATTTTCCTTCTCCTTTGCTCATATTCTTTTTAGAACACAGTTCTATCATTGAAACAGAAGATACCTGCCATGAAACATAATGGTCATAAAGGAGAAGTGGTTTAGTATTGATGGCTGGGAAGAAGAGAACTCTTTAAGCCAAGCTGCATATTTTCAGTTAGTTCAGAGGTGTGGGATTAACACCAATAGGTTCAGCACCACTTCCTGCCTGGGGAGGTCCAAGTTGTCTACGTCATGGACCCAGACACTAAGCACTGTGCTGTTATCCCTGCAGTCAGTATCATTCCTATTGTGTTTTAACCTTGATTGGTTCTGAGAAGTGCTCTGAGGACACAATGAAGGGCTCTCATGGGTTGGCACTTGTTGATTCCAACAGCTGTTGGGGTGCTTGGGGTGGCACACTTAGAATTATGATCAGGGATGTAGATATCTTCAGAGCTGAAAAATGATGGCATAATTAATACATGGATTACCAAAGTCTGGAAACATTGCAAACCAAGTATCTTGAATAACCTCTTTTAGTCATGTAAATAGGTTTAAATCCCATAGGAAGTGACGACCTGAGTTTGGCTCTGAGATTGTTGAAGAGTGCTGACTTTGTTTTTATGAGGGGGGAGGGGGGTTAGGGTTTTGTTTGTTTGTTTTGCTTGTTTGGGTTTTTGGTTGTTTTGCCTCTTTTTTTAAATCTCGCTAAATAGGAGAGATGTCAGTGATCCTGGTTAAATAAAAGCAGTTTTCCCAGGATCGGTACTATGTCTTTGATAAGGAAACACAGACAGTAGATACTATCAATGGCTATGATATCAACATCAATGAAGACATCACAAACACAGATTTTTAAGGAACAAAGAAGGAGAATTTTCTGAACTTTTTCATCTTGTCAAAAAAGAGAAGAAAACTTGGGTAGTTGAGAGACTAGAGATTAACAGAAAGTGGAAAATACTGTTTTCTCCAAAGTCACAATTTGGATTATCTCATAGACTAGGGTTCAGGAGAGCTTATCAAAATTTTTTGTCTCGGGATCTGAATCTGTAGTGAACAAAACACTTTGGAGAACAATTTCAGCTAATACAAAATAAACTATATCAATCCATCAATTTTCTGTGATCAAGAAATGCATTATGCTGTAATAACATTCATGTATGAGATATGCAAGTGTATTTTTCATAGCACATTACTCATACACCACAGAACATTTCACTTTGTTATGAAGTATCATTTAAAAACCAGAATCTGTAATGTGACACTACAGAAATTCAATTAACTTAGATGTATTCACAGCTGTACAATGACTTGGAATCTTCAGAAACAAATGTTTAAATAAGTGCAAAGTTTTCCATTGAAACCACTTTATCCTATATAAAATACACTCCTAATTATATAAAAATGTTAAAATTTATATAAATATTTAGAATTTCTAATAAACCCTGATGTTATAAGCTACTTTTATGGGGCATTATAAGGTACATACATTGCTTACAGAACTTTAACAGCTACTGTAGGAATACTAGGAGAATTATTAGTTTAAATATGTGGCCTCTATAGTTTAGAACTTCTTTTTTTACAAAATCAGACTTAAATGTGTTAATTTTTTCCATAACTAAAAATAAGACTAACTGAGTCTGCTCTTATTTGAATAAAAATTGGAAGATGGGTTGAGCTTCCTGAACTTAGGCATCCCTTTATTTAAGTTTTGTGGTGTTTTGTGCCTGGTCTCCATTAGACATTCTTGATTCCTTATTGTGTCCCTGATGTCTTGTGTTCAGCCTATAAGATCAGGTTTTACAGATGATTTAGAGACTCTTATATAGCTCTGGTGCTCATGTTTAGGCAGCTGAAGTCACTGCTGTGTGCGCTGTTAGGCCGTCAACCAAAGAAGGATTCAGTTTAATGTAGCTACACTTGGGGAATTATTTGTAATCTAAACTTCTTGAACAGTCCACTGGGATCAGTCATTCAGTACAGTTGCCTAGAAATAATCACCTAATGTCAGCATGAAATGCTTCAGGATCTCTCACCTGATTTCCCCATTTTTGCTCTAGAAGAACACAGATTTTCCATGAGTCTTATCTGTTATCCTCCATGGATATCTTGGATTCTCCAGGGCAGTTCAAATTCCGCAAGAAATCTTTGTTTCAGCAAAGTTGTCCAGGCCTTACTGGAGTCAGATGATGGAATCTGCAGTCACCCAGCCGACTGCATGCTGGTGTCCACATTGGCTCTCTATTGCTCGCCAGACCCCTTGGAGTAGGTACTTACATTTATCTGCCTCCTGCTGTGAGCACAGTCTCACCTCCTAAATTTCTTTCAGTGGTAATGGGAGATCAAGAGACAGTAGATCCACATGGCACTTCGTCTGGAGGGAGCTTGGGTGGCTAAAACTAAGTGAAATGGATCACACTAAAAAGTTACGGTACTCAAATTCCTGTTGCTGTGTCCTTTCTAGGAAGAAACAAACGAAGAGAAGTAGACAGAAAGGCAGGAAAGAGAAAGTGTGTGGGGAGAGAAAGAGGAAGGAAATAAAAGAAGAAGGAAGGAAGGCAGGAAGGATGGAAGGAAGGAAANAGAAAGAAAGAAAGAAAGAAAGGAGGCTTCTAACTTGCTAAGCATCTCTCCAAACATGAGCACTTGTGCACATGTACGTGTGTGAATATGCATGTGTGTGGGTATGTATGTATGTTTGTGTGAGTGTTTGAAGTCACCATTAATTCAGGAATGCATCTACTGTTTAGAGACAGAAATAAACACTGTCAAATCATTCAGGATGTGTGAAAGCACTGACCCTGTGTTTGTGCCCTGGAGCTATTTATTTTGTCTTTATCCTAAGCTCTTTGTTGAACAAATGTCTTCTGCTTCCACAAGGAACTAAAGACCACTTAGCTAACTGAAATCTAAAACATTCATGTTTTTATCTGCACCGTGTTTATTAGAAGTATCTTAGTGACGGGAATAAATTTATCACTTGCTACTTGTATTATAGTGCTCGTTCAGGATTAACATTTTTTTCATTACAACATAAATGCATTGGTATTGAGAAGAAATGGAAATTTGTTTGGGTAATTGTGCAGATCTGCAACTAATAAGAACATCTGGGATGTCATGAACATGACAGATACTGACTAAAACTAAATTTTGCTGTGTTGGAACAGAAAAAAAAAAAGTAACTTAGCTGAAAAGCAATCCAGAAAAGGCAGATGCACAGAGATATATAGATATAACCTGTCCTTCAACTATGCACATACACGAGCTTACAAGAGGTAATGCTGTCCCATCCCTGTACAGGTAATATTGACACAACTTCTTCCATCCTGTAATCCAGACCAAATGACCTTACGAGAAATAGAAAACAAGATGATACTTTGCCTCAATATGTGACCAATGGAAATCGCCTGCAGGTTATCAACCTTCCTTTCTTTTCTTTATCAATTACAGGCAATTATTCTTTTCAGTTATTATATTATTGCCTTTACTTTCTTGCTTTCCTACAGTGCAGTTTTGCTGTAGGTGTTAAAGGTGGCAGGTACATGAGGAAGGTACTAGTGAGGAAGCAGTAAAGCTGAGATGGTATCACTTGTTAAAGCACAGTTATAGTTCAGGGGTAAAAAAGAAACCTAAGAAATAGAGATGCTGAGAACTAAAATTTATGTCTCGTGATAATCATGGGCTTTATAGAAAGACTGATTTTTTGGCAGAGTAAATTTTTTATCCCTTTGCCTCTCTTCGCCATGTTCCACAGGATGATTTTCTTTCTCTTTTCCCTAGGCTGAAAGAACCTCACCACCTCTCTGCCTCTCTTCTGCCTTCCCCTAATTACATTTCCTCTGCTCCACAGTCCCCAACTGCCTTTTCTTTCAAAGTTGATCTAATTGATACATATCTAACTAAACTCTGAGTCATTGGTCTCTACCAGTATCTAGTTTTTAAAGTTCTTTCAGACCTAAAAAAGGACCTATGTGCCTGAAAGCCTGTCTAATTTCTCCAGCCACACCAGGTGGTAGAATAAAAGGTACTGTGTCTGCCTACAGACCCTGCCTTGCTTTGTTAGAGGCCTCCTATGGAGCACCGGTGTGAGTTCAGAATTCCCTCTACTTGAACCTGAAGTGCTGGGGAGCAATTTTTTGACAAAGCATTATGACTCATTAGTGACTCAGAAACTGAGCTGGCTCAGGCAATCCCTGGGGGATTTATATCAAGGCATTCAATATGATTGATTCCCCCAGTACTGAAAGCAAGAAGCTCCTCAAGGTACCTGGCGACCCCAAGAGTGGCTTAAATTGCCATCCCATATGGCTCAGTTCTGGCTTGTTTGAGGTGGTTGGTGTCCCCTTAAATGCCAACTTCTTCCCATTTTCAGCTTGTTTTTGAGATAAGGAAACTGCAGAGAGCATAACAAATAGCAACAAAAAAATTTAAGATTGAAAGCGCTGTCAAGAGTAAACATTCTGTGGGACCTAATGTAGAACTTCTTAAGAAATAGTAAGGAAAGTGATAAGGAATTTGTAGTAAAAAATAAAATAAAATAAGGACTGCAGAATACTATAGGTCTTCTTTCCCTAGCTTTAAAGACTAGAATAGTTGTCAAAGCCTAAATGTTTTTTGCTTTCTTTCAGAAGCCATCAGAACATCATAATTTATTTAGGGAAGTAAATTTATTTAGCAAGGAAAGAGAACTGAAAAATTAGCTCTATAACCAGGGGAGCAGTTATATTTGCCTTAGTAATGACTCTTTTTAGCTTGTTAGTAAAGGAAAAAAAAAAGGCGGGGGGGGGGGCACGTGTGCATTAACTAGAATGATACTCATTCATTTCTGCTTAGAGGAACAATTATTAGTCTGGAGGCTTAATCTACAGGTTTTGAATTTCCTCCATGTATAGACCACAACTACTGTGGACTGTCTGCAGGTCTAGGGCCTCTTGTGAGTCTTCTCAATCCTCAAAAACTGGTTGTGGTTTGTCTGTAGAAGTGCACTGTGAATCCAGTCTGAGTGTGTTCCCAGAAAATGCAGGAACAGAAATACTGCTAGCTCTGTTCAGGGACCTGCACAAAAGAAAGGAACACAATCACCATTTCACAATTTCTTTGCCCCTGTAAACTCCACCTCTGTAATATTTCGGCTGACTTTTCTGAAAGGCTTTTGTGAAGGGAAAATACAGATAGTTGAAAGGGTTTTAAGCATGGAATTTTTTCTCTTGTTTTGAGAACAGCAAGTGGAGAAATAGCTAGATTCATTTCAAAATAGATGATTGTCAGTAGTCTGTATAGATATAGGTATTTTATGCATTTATGCAGAGAAAATATCAATAAAATACATGAGCCTTCATAGGGCTCAATGTACACTGGACAGCCAGTGAATGATGATGAGTCATGAAAGTGCAGATATATGTGGGTCCTGCTGTAAGGTTTCCATCCCACCAAGATGCATTTGGAAACCAAGGTTTCCATCACAGCCCAAGAGCAGTCCGAGGTCTAGTAGAGACTAAAGCTATAGCAGAATGAGACAAAATAAGAGGATTTGTTGAAATCATTGACATAACTGACATTGTTTTCCACACAAGTATCACCTATTTTATTATTTTTATTACTGTTCCATTTTGAAATAAATTTTAATTAAGAAAATGATAATAAAAAGATTAGCATTTTTTCAAGCACTGAAAATATACTTTTTTTTTCTCACGCAGGGTTAACTTTGGTTAACCTTGCGTTGGTTTTATACCTTCTTGTTAGTAGCTTGTGTTTTCATTCTAAGGTGTTCCTTTAAGGAGACCGCCTGTGTTTGTCTTCAGTGCATCACTGCCCTAACTCCCCTTGCCAAAATTAAATTGATGTTCCAGCTGCTCAAAGCTCCATTGAAAGCACACATTTTAATTCCTTGTCACCTCTGAAAATCAGATCATAAATTTAATTTTGGCAAAGTCAACTAGAATAAGCAAAACAAAAGAAAACAATGCAGTAAGACAATGAAGATTCAGACAATATTCTTTGAAGACTGAGATGCCTGAAAATGTGGTTCTCCTCCATCCATGCTTGCCTGTGTTAATGAACTAAATGAGGTCAGGGCAAGAAATTGAGAATTTTTATGCTACACAGTGTTTAATTATTCATGTTTCTTTGGCATGGTTTTGGTTAGGCTTATTAGCACTATCTCAGACAATGCCCGGGTAAGGATAAGGGGACAGTATTCCCCGAGGACAAACCAGTGAAATCATCCTGTTCTGGGATGTGTCACAGCTGGTGACACGTTTCCATTGCCAACAAACCTCTTGAGCAAGAGGCAAGGGATCCTTCTGCCAGAGCCAGGGGAGTCGCTCCCCCAGAGCAGCCTGCTAGGAGGGGGCTTAAACATCAGATGCTTTGGGGCCTTTGCAGTCAAAGAAAAGTGTAATTTCCTGCCTTTCAGGAAACGGTCCAAACTATTAAGAGGAAGATTTTGAGAAAACAAGGTTTTGAATTTTTTTTTTCCAGCTCAATCCATACACTTAGGTAGTCAGGAATGGGAATTCAATGGCTGTAGAAGATCTGAGACTCCTGCCTGTTGTCTGGGGAGTCAGAAAAGTACTCTTGGGAAAATTTCAGTTTATGGTGGTTTTTTTTCTGTATTAACTATCTAATAGAATGAATATATATATATNGAATACCTTGCACAGTGTCTCCTTTCCACCTCTTAAAATTTCCTTATAGCCTTGAACTGAAGCCTGTAAAGGGCTATTTTGATATAGAGTGCAGAAGACAAAATGAAATACAAGCAAAATACGTACAGTTGTACTTTTCTGCAAATCCATACATGACTGGCCACTTGATTTTTCTAAGTTGGCTGCTGGTTTATTTTCTGTATTTTATTATCTTGCCTTGTGTGTGGGGTTGCTGTGCTGTCTCTCTGCAACACAGGTTACTTTTTCATGTTAATATTATATTGTGTCAAAAATATCCTGAAGATCTGCATAGTGAGAACTCCTAGGAGGGGAAAAATAAAATCACACTTTCATAGACTTGTGAAATGAAGTCTGCAGCTTCTGGCTCAGGGTTTACTTCTCAAACAAATCTGCAATAATAATTTCCATTCTGAATGCACTCCCAAAGCAATGTAATTATTGGAATAATTTTAATATGCATTGAACACTGATGTTTAATTAATGTTTTATTACTTTTTGATACTTAAAACCAGAGCCTGGAAGACTATTTTATTGTGGTAGCTGCAAAAATATGTCTGAGTTTCTGAGGTCATATGATACACACTCAGACACTACAGTGACCTGTAGTTTTGGAATGTAGAAATGCACTATGTCACAATTTTACAAGTGGTAAATGGTGGGAAAGTTTGCCAAAGTGATTATATATATATATATATAATCAAAAATACGGATAGACAAATGGAGGGCAGGGCAGTTGCTCAACCAAATCCAAACAATGAACAGAGAGGTTCTGTATTGAGGAGAGTTTAGACTGTAATAAGTGTGTAAATGAATTGCCATAATATGCCATAAGCTGCTGTAAGAATGTTTAATTTCCTTCTATGAAATGGAGAACTTTCTTTTTCCAACTGCTACTTAATTTCTGATTTTAATATATGTATAGTGTCTGTACATTTAATCAACATAGTTCACCATGTATTGCTGTTTTATTATTAATATAGCTAGTATTTTTCCTTATTTTATTAACCCAAGATCTTGATGCTCTTCACATAGAGGTGGACCATGTAAACTGGATATACATTAACTTACTTATAGATGCATCCAATAATAAAAAGCAAGAGAACCTGATGAGACTGAAGCAGTTAAATAGGTGTCATTATCCCTGTGTACTATTTGTATTGCTGTAATACATTGATGTTACACCAATCTAAATTTTGATGCAGCAACAATTTATCTTCTTAGGTTGACAAGCAAAACAGATTTCACATTTTTGACTGAGGATTAGACCTTCCTGTATTATAATATCTAATGTATGTGAAGCTATGAAGAAAGGCCGAAAGAAATGCTGCAATGTGACTCTGGAAAAGTAATAAAAGGGCTATCTAATCCCTAAAACTTTTTTCTTTAAATTAGGAATGAAGTTATAAATATTTTTTTAAAAGGTGTATTTTCAATATGGAATGTTTTTATTTCAAGATAATTCTAATTTTCTGCAAATTGTAATTTTGTTTTCCCATGCTGCCTCCTCTTAGTAAATTTCTGCTTCTCAGATGCCGCATACATAACAAACTACAAACTACTCTTGTGGTCATATGCAACACATACACTCTTAAGGAATCTTGAACTTGTTACTTTTGTATGTGCTACCACAGTGTAATGCTACAGTGCATTTAAATTACTTGTTTTAGGCTTGCATGGGTACCCTTTAGAGTCTCTAACCAAAACACTGGGTGCAGAGTTACATTTCAGGATTTTTTCCCTGTCACTGGAAAAAAAAAAAAGTTTTGAAATACTAAAGGTTGCAGAGTTTGACTTATTTGAAAAAGGAGAAGGATGATTTTTGTATATAGGCCCTCACCACAGAAGTGTTTCCCCTTATTCCTGTAGACTTTCTGCTGAGTTTCACTGATTTTGAATCCTGAATGCCATTTTACTTTTAATGTGAGAAAATTCGAACAGTTGATGTTGATTTTAGTACAAACCCTGAGTTTAAAATCAAGCATTTTTACAGTGTTATTTTTACTGTTAACTGTCAGGTAAACTGGCATGATGTTACACACTGGGCTGTGCTCCACACATATTCACATTCTCTGCAAAAATCACCATTCTCTCTATTTGTGGAAAAGGGCGGAAATTCACTCCTCTATAAACAAAAGCTGAGTTTTTCAGTGCCAAACCCAGAATTGGCAGAGGCCAGAACACAGCCAGGTTATAAGAATTTATTTTTTTGATAGCTTTTTAAAGCCAATTAAATAAATGTGTTCAGATATTTTCATGAATCTGAGCAATTCTTTCCTAAAAATTTGCACTCTCTGAGCTTATTAGGAAAGATCCAGATTAGGAAATATATTTTTTGTTTTTTCGAACAAATAGAACAGAGCTGCCTCAGAAGTGAGAATAGTGAGCTTTGCCACTTTATTAAATTGTTTTGCTTCCTACTCCTTCTTCCTCGTATTAACAAGCAAACCTTGTCCAGCATAATTCAAGTTACACAGACTGAGATTCTCAAATATTTTCACAGGACTATAGGAAGAAAGAAAAGTCAAATTTTTGATAATGTTTCAGGTGCCAGAGAAGATTAGAACATGAGGAAGAATGCTGGAATGGAAAATTAATTTGATGGCATTACAGCAGTTTTGAAGGAGAGGTTAGGGGAAAAGTACATTAATTTTGAAAATAAAGCCCTCCTTCACAAGTTGAATAATGCCTTGTCCTACTTTTGGCTTCATATATATTACAAATTGACTTTGACTGCTGCATAATTTTTAGGGTTAGAGGAATTTTTTCTGCTCCCGCTTCTATCACTTTCTAGTAAAATATTAAGAAAATTAGACTCATCACTGTTACAAATTTGACAGTTTTAATGAGGAAATATTTCTTGCCTCTAAGCTCTAATTGCAGCAAACTGAGTTTTTCCATATGGTTGAAGACTGAAACAAGTTGTCTGGAGAGATGGTGGATGCCTCATCCCTGGAAACTTTCAAGGTCAGGTTGGACGGGGATCTGAGCAACCTGATCTAGTTGAAGATGCCTGTGGTCACTGCAGAGGGAATTGGACAAGCTGACCTTTAAAGGTCCCATCTAACCCAAACTATTATGTGATTTTATAACATATTTTTTTTATTGTCCTGTCTTGCATTTCTTCATGGTAGCCTACTTTGCCTGCCCTCAAAAATTCCCCTTAAAATTTACAATTGAGGATGATTTGCCAGAAATACATATTGCTTTAAATGCTGTGCTTTGAAAATTGTGCAGGACTTTTGGCGTGCTGGTCACCACAGTTCTTCTAGCTATAAAGGGTGTTGAGGGGTTTTATGAAGAACTTTACAATATATGCATATAAAGAAATTTTTTAAAGAAAAAAGATAGGTTCATTCACTTGAAAAAGAATATTTGTTACAGTGTTTAGAAAAGGAAATTGCAATATTGGTTTTGGAAAAAACACGTTATTTTGTTTGTATTTGCTTCCTTTATACGTATGGTCAGGACATCTAAATGAAACCACTGGTGTAAAGCAAAGATACTGTTTTGGTTCAGAGGGTTCCTGATTAGAAATTCATAGAGGGGTACTGAAGTCTTAGTGTGTGCCCTGAGCCTGGGCCCTAGGGATACAACCAGCAAAATAATTTTTGCCTAAGACTTCATGAAATGTGGGAAAACCCTCCAGTTATTATTACTATTGATTCATTCATCTTCTGAGGGTAAATTACTTGTCATGGTTACTATTCATCCCTACACATAGACCCTTCAGCTATATCTAAGATACTATAGGATCTCAACACTTATGTCACTTCTCTCTTTTGAACAAGAATAATTTAAGTGTTTTCTTGCACATTACCTTGGTCTTCCTGCTATCAAAATGCAACACTTCCTAGCACAAGCAATTTATTGTTGTTGTCTGCCAGAAAAAAGTAAACAACAAAAGCAAAATTTTGGCAATAGCAGCAGCAGCTGGAAAGAAGCTAAAAATAAGTTTATCAGTGTATAACTAAGTGGCCTGTACAAAGAAACTGTGCTGACAGTGATGACAAAACTCTACCCCAGATAATTAATACTTAACCAGTTTTTTACCACTTAACATCCTTTTTGTTCTTATTTGGAGCTTTTCTAGCACCAATAAATGTTTTGTTAAGGTGCGTATCAGATTCAAGGTGTGGGCAAACACACGACATTCAGTTTAGCTCTCTATCCCTTTTTAAATATTTTTAAATATTTTCTTTTGAGTAATGCATTTATATTTTTATGGGTTGATATATTATGCAGACAGATTTGTAATGACCTGCTTAGAAATAATTTTATCAGCTGCAATTTTTTTTGTGCATATTTTCCTGTTTTTCTGAATTGCATTTCATCTATAATGTAAATGCCCAGTCAGTGAATATGAATTTCTTCTAGTCTGACCTCATTGTTACTATCCTTAGTACCTACTTGGTGTTTCCAGCAAATGGTGATTTTTCGCATTTTTCCAGAACTTCAGAACCTTCAGAAATACGGTCAATAGCAAAGCGATTGTGGCCTTTCACTTTAAGGGCAGAAAATAGCCATTCATTCCCAGGTTTTTGTTTCCCACCTTTAAATCAGTCTGTTGTGGTGGTATTGTTTAGTCGTTTTCTTGTTTGTCCTTGCTGTTGTCTTTTGTCATTCTCTTATGATAGTGTGCCTGCTGAGTATGTTTCAATGCAGTGAAGTGAACTAAATTGTTCTGATTTCTCTTATGGAGCTGAAACAGCTCATGTTGAGTTTAAGTTTTATAATGTTAAAAACATAAACATTATCCTATATTAAGGTTTCCTATTGTCATACAGCCCAAATGCTCTTCACAACAGAAGCTTTCTTTGTGCCTGTGTTTTGTCACAGGGAATCTTAAAAATGACCACAATGAAAGTGTCAGGAAGTCCAAATACTGGGTTTTCCTTTCCCCAGTTTGAAGTCATTCTTTAATTCCTGTTTCAGTTCCCTACAATCTCCCATTCTCTCAAAGACCCAGAATTCTGGTGTAGGTCCTGTATCAGACTGAATCCAGCTCCCTCCTCTGTGTCCTCCTCAGGGGCTGAGCCAGGCTGGGTTTGCTTAGCAGGACAAGGACACTTTGTTTTATGGCCACTTGACCTTACCTGAACATATTTGCAAAACCAGGAAAGTGCAGAAAGAAATCAACTTCTTTCTTTGTAAATTACTGTATGGGATAAGAAACTAGATAATTCCTTCTTCCGCAGCTTTTCCTACAATTCCTTGCTGCTGTTCTCTTTTCATGTCTCTTTCTCAGCCCAGTCACTTTTATTTCCACAATACCTGTCTTGTGTTTATTTTCCCTCTCCGTTCCTATAATTAAAAAAAAAGAACTTAACCTTTGTTAAATGAAGCTAACACACATAACTTCCCCAAAGCTGCTTTGCTCACTTAATTTCTATTTTTTTCCCCCTTTTTTAGTATTTATGCATGTCAGCACCTCTGCAGCAGTCTGTCTTTTGACACCCTTTTGTGTCTTTTGCTCTAAAGAAGAGAGGTGCTGAATGACTCCCTTTTCACCAAGACTAGCATGAGAAGTTATTAGGTAGGACCATGTTGGCTGATAATTTGGCTGTCTGGGGAATTAGAAAGGAAAAAGCCAATTTGACATTATATTAAAGAGAAAATTAGTTTTAAGATTCCAGAATGGATTAAAGGCTGCAAAATCAATTTACTTGGATTAGAAGTAATTGTTGTGAAAAATATATATTTCTAAGAGGAAACCTTTGTTTACTTTTGACTAATGAGTTTCGAACTTCATTAAAACTTCATTATGGTTATTTTTTAAAGAATGATTAGAAATTCCTGGGTAAAGAAAAACATACCAGGCCAGAAATATCAAGCAATATCTGCAAAAGCACTAAGCCACTACTCCATCCACTCACTGAAATCAGAACTGACAATTAGATTTTGCTCAGATAGGAGCCTCTTGATATTAGAGAGAGCATGTGGACATTGCCCTCTGACAGTGTTACTTTTATAGGATGGGAATGTGGTCTGTAAGAAAATCAAGAGTCCTTATGAACATGACTGATATATGATCACCCTGAAAAATTCACGGTTTAGGAGACTCCCATACTTGCAGCCTTGCCAAAGTATGGAAAAATAGACCAAAAGAGCCTCCAGTAAGGACCTCTACAATGGACTGCTGAATTTGTTGAGATCATGCACTCAGCACATCTGTGATGAAACTTTCTGTGGATGTCACTGAAATTTGAACCCATAACTCCATAGGATGTGAAATCAATCAACCGTGAAACTACTTCTAATTAGTGACCTGCATGGAAAAGAAAGTTGCATATGCAAGCAACAGTCAGGCAAGGGAAACTGCATCTCTCCTTTGATAGGAAATTATTGGGAAAAGGTTGCTACTGGATAATTATAATCAGCTGAAGACATTTTAAAAGATGGACTAACAGGGCTTAGTGGTAAAAAAAAGTTAAAATTTAAAGTGGATTAAATCACTTGATATTTACATATGAAGGCTTTAGCCTATATATAGGTATTTATCTTGATCTTGCATATGTCTTTGCTATGTCTTAGTAGAATAACACAGGATAAATGCATGTGGGGACACACTGTCTTACCTCTTTTATTATGAATCACGGTAACTTGACAGCAAACCCAAGAGTCACTATGAGGAAACCATGTGAAAGAGGGAAGAAAAACAACCTTCTCCCCCAGCTTTGATAATATCTTTGGCTTATTCTCTACAGGTAGAATTCACCACTTGCCAAGCCAGAACTTTGCACATCTGCCCCAAAATCTTACATTGTATCTGATAGCCCCGAGTTAGTGTCTGTGATATCCCAGCCATGTCAAAAAGAACTACAAATCTGAGCAGGAATTGTTGCTACAGCCTTGGCAAGGTGACACAATTATGCTGTGGTGAGCTTCCTGATTTCCCTATTCAAGTATGAAAGACAAGTGGAGAATTCCTTCATGAAACATGTTAGCATTAAAGGACATCTGAGTGTCCTCTTCCTTTCTAGCTTGAGGTTTACAGAAATGACTCAAGGCTGTGAGTTAAATATGATGTCATCATAGGAATGTTTGCATGAATGTTTGCACTACCATGTCCCTGAAGTAGACCTAACCCTCGAACACGAGGTTATCATTTTATTACTATTAATTTATCCAAGATATTTAAAAATCATTTTTCTTCTCCCCCCCAAAAAAATTGATAAGAAAAAGTATTCTTTCTTTTGTACTGTATCTACCTCTATAAAAGTATTTTCATCAAAAGTTCAATATATAAAACATGCTAGAGACTTTCTGGATCTCTTTTTTTTTCCCCTAACACATCAGTGTTCATAGTGGCACTTAGCAATGTATACAAGCGCTTTTATTGATTTTCCAGCATGGATTCACTCTAAAGAGAAAATTTCCCTAAATGAATTATCAATGTTTTTAATTAACTATTCTCACTTTTCAAAAATTTTCAAGAGGAGATTTTGAAGATACTCAGGGTTCAACATATGATATAAAATCTATATTTTGCAGTGGTTATTTAAAAACAATGAGCCCTACCCATGTACCCCAAAGTGTGTCACTTCTACTGCTGCAAATCCTGAGCAAAATGAAGCAGGGAGAGCAAAAGAATTCCCAGAAACTGGCTGATATCTTGATGAAGGTGGTACCCAAAGGAGAAAGTGAAAACCAATCATATTTCTCGTTTTGTGAAGAGAGAACAAAAGAAAACAAAAGGAGGCCGAGAAGGCATGGTGAGTATTAAAAATAAGCCATGTTATGATGAAGCCCTTAAAAGACTGTGACAACCAATGGAATGTTAAAAAAGTTAATTCAGTGAAGTACTTGGCAATTTTTTCCTTTGAAGATGAGAGACTTGTAGAGCAAATAGGATTTAAAATGTTCTGCTGCTCACAGAGAGCCTTGCCTTGTGGCATCTGTTAACAATGACTTATTGCAGATTCAAACCCAGCCATTATTAGAATAGAAATTTGTATTAACTACTTTTTCAATTAGAACAAGGCTTTCTCAGTGACAGAGAAAACAGTTGAATGCAACCTTTAATGGGACAGTGTTTCCTCTGAGAGCACCATGGGATATGAGTTCTCTTTCTGCAGCTTTGGGTTAATTGCACACAAAAGACTGCAGGAGATGGTATTTGTTTAAAATTGTTGCTGGCATTGCAATAAGAGGTACCACTCCTAATTAAATTGGAACGTGTAATTCTGCATGGAAAACTGGTTATGCCAATGCAGATCTTAAAACATCTCGGAGTGACAAATATTAGAAAGAAGCCACAGGTAGAAGTATCAAATAACTGAAAGAATTCTGGTTCATATGAAATAGATTTCCAAGAATACATTTTCTGAAATAGCTACAATATTACTTACCCTTAATCAAAAAGTCAAGTTGTTTGACCTTATATTTAAGCAGATCTGAACATTCTTGGCTATATTCAGCTTTAGTGAAATGACCTAGATTTCACAAAAAACTAATAAAACAAGTAATTTGTGTCCTTTAGGCATCTGTGAATGAATGCCCAAAATCACTGTCAAAATTTACATCTGCAAAATGAATAACCAGTACTTCTATTTTAAGAAAAATTTATATATTCTTCAGCCTGCAGCATAGGTAGAGAAGGTTCTTCTGTAACTGATACTAAATTAAAGAGCAAAATTCAGAATTAAGGTAGTTTGTATCTAGTCAAAAAGCAACACATTAACCTTTACATCTAAATGTTTTCTTTTGGAAATTAAGGAATTAAAAAGAATGAACAGAGCATTTCTTCTTCAGTCAGGACACTTTAAATTTTTAAAAGAAATTGTGTTCCTTCAGCCAAATAAGAGAAATTACCCTCTTCATCCTGAAAATTTAGCAGGCCAGAAGCTGTCCTTGTATATTAGTAGATGATATAAGTGTCTAATGTGAAGTATAAAGGAAAGACAAACACAGAAATTATTTCATAACATTTTGTCAACACATCAGTAGAAAATGTTTTTTCTCACAAGAGCTCAGAAACCAACATCCAAGTTTCTTGAGGGTCTGGTCAAATTCAGAACAGTCATCACTGTCATCAAAAACTTTTGATTTCCTAAAACACGCAGTAAAATTTGTTGACAATACAGAAGGGTACAAATAGTAATACTACTACCACTACTAATAAAAACGCACATAAGAAAAACTATTCAGATATAAGAAAAAACAAATCTCCATTTTGCTACAGAGGGAAAATGGTTTGGATATACCATCTCAGGTTGTCTTCTGTTCCCGGAACCCATTAAGCCGCTAAATTTAATTAATGTACAACAAATTCCCATCTAAGCTTTCCACCTGGAACTCAGTCTCTTTCCCAGTCTCTCTGTTCCAGATATTATTTCCCTCTTGCACCTGGTGTAAGCTCCTTAGAAGTTCACTGTGCTCCTGGACTCTAATCTGTTTTGTTCCTATGAAGCGACATTTTCAATAAATAAAAAATCTCAATTAACATAATCCAAGATGCCATTACTTATTACACTTTGACAATCCACTGCAAGGCTTAGCAAAAGAAAATAGACTGCTGAACTCACATCAACTCAAAAAAATGTTAAATCATTGTTTTCTCTGCACTTTGCAAAAGGTGGTGATCTATTTAACCACTTTTCATATTAATACCACTTTAATTAAAAAAAATGAAAAATTATAAATGCTCTCCTAAGCATTGTGAGACCTGCTTATGTTTTCTTCATACCATGTGTGCTACATTTCTAAAATTATAGTCATGACACAGTATTTATTCAGGCTAAATTTTTTGACAGAACAGGCTTTGAAATGGACATTAAATCTTTTAGTTTCTCATCACCTCGCACATCCCCACCACTAGCCTGTATTATGCACTGCCCCATCTTAAAGTTAGGGCAAAATGCGCCTCATCAACTATTTCACTTTAATAAATAACACACACATTTCAATAATCTTTTCAGAATCACAGCTTTTCTATCTCCTAACTTTCCAGCTCCTGTTATGTGAGAGTGACCTGGAGTCCAGCCCCATGGCTACTTGCCTATTCCTTTCCACAGCTGCCATCCCTCCTGGTCAAGGCCTGTGTGCTTTGCAGATCCATTTCATTTATCTTCATTCATTCCTACGGTGAACAGACCTTTATGTGCTGAGATGGGCCTTGCACCTTTCTGTGGGGGTGCATTCTTTGATATAATGTTTGATCTGTAAGTTAAGTTCAATTGTAAAATGGTTTGTTCTCTGTACCCTCCCCCAGTTACAGCCCCTCGATTAGTTGTTTTCCCAATCCTCCCCCAACGACAGTTATGTGTCAATCTTCAAGTTATGCCGCCACCTGGCCCTGTCCATCTCGCCGGGGCCTCTCCCAGGGACTCGAAAGTTCCAGGAGAGGCGTCGTGTGATTGGGCAGGATCCAGGCTTCCTCCTCCCACTGCCCTGTGATTCGTTAATGTATCTGCATGTTATGTTGCTAGCCATGCCCCTGTTGTACCTCATTGGCCCCTGATTAATCCCCTCCCTGAGTTCCACCTCCCTTTAAAAGTCCCTCCTGGAGGACTGAGGTGTTTCTCCTGAGGCACTGGTCTCAAGGTGAGGGATGCATCCTGAGCCCAATAAACTCGAGTTCGCTCTAGCCTTCGGAGAGTCCCTCCTTTCTTGTCGCTCTTGTCTCACTAGCACTCCTCGGCTACCAAGTCCCACTGATTTGCAGCAGTGCCAGGGCTGGCCGAGCTTTGGGAACACGGACACCGCTGCACCTTTCTATCAGTATTATTTGTTCTTCCACATCTTGCCTCTAATTATTGAGCATCAAACTTCTAAAACACAGCCTTGACGATAGTTCTGAAGATCTTTTATGAAAATACAGAGTTTCGCAAATTAATTCTGCAGGCAAATTTGAAAGTCGCAGGCTGGACCTGCCAATAATTCTGAACTTCCACTGGTCCTTTCAGTAAGAACAGCTCAAATTATTTAATTTTGTGGGTCAGTGTCTGACCTCCTGCTCACAAAAATCTGTGAGAACAGATAGATCAAAAAGCACACTTTTAAAGTATGTTTTAAGTATGTTTTCAGTCTGTCTCCTGACCAGCCACACTGAGAAGGGAATCCTATGTCTGTTTAACTCCATTTTGAGAATGTCCTGTACAAACCTGTTCCAAAATCTATCCAGACATGGGGAGAGTTAAAAAGCATCGACTCTGTAAATTGTCAAAGAAAGAGTGAGAAAAGCTTCACTGTGATAATGCTGATTATAAAATCAGTGGGAACTTAACAATCCCATGGACCCTGCCAGGGTGCTTTTCTTCCTTCAGTTCCCATTAGAAATCCGCGATAGCCAAATGAATTCACTCATCATTACATTTGTGATAGGTGGAAATACACACTGTATATTTGTCAAAGGCTTTTATAAGGAAAAAAAATCTTTCCTCAAATAGTTTTATATTTTGACAAAACATTTTCATCAGTTTAACGAAAGAGAGAAGAAATAAAAATTCTTTGGACCAACTAGAAAGACAATTTCTGTTTTTACTTGGAAGCAGCTTTTCCCTTCAGAAACGTGTTTTATGTAAAAAATATTTTCACAACAAAGGACTTTGATAAGATGGTGATAGACATATATGCTGTTTCTTCAAAGAAGATCATTTTTTCTAAAACAATTTGTTTTTTTTTTCTCTAACACATGGAAAATCCATTCTTAGACCAGCTTCATGACCTCAAATTTAATGTTTGCCTGTGTTTTCCATTATTAGATAGATTAATGATTAATATTTCTTATTTACTTTTGTTTTTTCTCAACAATTAACAGACTTCTTGTTTCAGGCACTGTGAGGAGACAAGTCTCTCTAAGAAGACCCTGCACAGGAATCTCACAATGGGTTTTGTAAATGAGTTAAGAGTTTCCAATTATACTGCTGTATGGCTCTCAGAATACAGTGTCAAAACACAAGAATCCCTATTCTTTGGATGATTTAATATTGCTGAAATAAATAACCACACAGAACAATCTAACTAAGAGTAGTAAAAAAAGAGCAATCAATACAAATGTGTGCGCACATGTGTAATTAACTCCTCTGCCAGTTTCATAAGAGTTGTAATGTACAATGTTATCTTGTAAGTAAGAACAATATTTCCCTATGGACAAATATATTTACTCACATTTTAACAATTTATAAATTAAAGGCTACTACAGGATTGCCTTCTACAGGAGAAGTGACACATCACTGTCAAACCTAAAACAGAAGCCTGCATCTTTTGAAAATATAGTTTCTGTGGAAAAATACAGTTGTTATTTAATTTATCTTGATTTGAAATTTCTCTTGAAAACAGCTCCTGTAATCCTCAAGAACTTACGTGCATTTCCTAAACTAAACAAATGCATTCACAAAATGACTCCTCATGAGCCAAATCATCATTTTTTAAGAGTGCTCATAGGCAGAGAAACAAATGGGTAGAGTTCAATCACCACACACAGCAGACACACAAAGAAATTTGTGCAAACAGAAGACTGGTTAAAATGCACTCTTTGGAGCTTTGCAGAATACATTATGATCAGCAGCATAGTGGCTTCTGCTTGAGGTATTTTACAGTACAGCACAATATATACCAGTATGGCAGGAAAATGCTAATGATGGACACATATATACTGAATTAATTTCTCAAGGGACAAGTCTGTGCCCAGCACACTCATCATTCCTTCCAGACTTCGGCTAATTAATGTAGTGCAATTTAAGAAAAAGTGGAAAGGATCATATTGATAAGTGTCAATAGTGTACATTCAAAACATCTATTATTTCTCTTCTCTGTCCTTGGAGGCCTGAAAAAAACCCCAAGTCCAGCATTCACTTATTGATAATTGCTAAGCAGAACAAAATTAAAATAAAAATATTAAAACCCCTCTTCTCTTTTGTTGCTGTTTTGTCTGTGCTCCCTTCCCCCCTTTCAGTCTATCAGAAGCATATATAGAACCAGGACATACTTTTGTTAATCTATTAATTACAAAATTGTTTCTTCAAGAGTTGGAGCATCATCTTATCCATTTAGATGGTCAAAGAATTGTTGTTTTTGAGTAAGTGCTTTGTATGTCTGATTGAAAGATGCTGTTGAAAACAATGGTTTCAAGTAGAAAACACTTTACAAAATTAGGACATCTGGAAACAAAAAACTGCATAGTTGTTCTAAATCTTTCTACAAACTCAGATCCTATGAAAAAAGAAACTTTACTTGAGACCTAACATCTAGATTTTTTTTTCCCAAGGTTAAAGAGTCTCCTTTTGTCCTTTGCTTTTACTGTGGAGATTTGTAATGCTTTTTGTTTAATTAAGTGACAGAATAAATTGACCAAGGCGATCAGGAAGTGTTTTGATCCAGATTATTGGAATGGAAACTATACTCAGCTTTCCCAGTAACTTGTAAGCCAGCATCCTTCTCCATTAGATCTGACAACTGCAATTTGCTCTGGAGCTCCTGATGCAGCTTGTCACTACCAACAGGCCAGTATGTACATGGCCAGGGGTTACAACATACTGATTCATTAGGCTGCAACCACGAATCTGCCACTTCAGAGAAAAGGCCCATCCATCTCTCTACATTTAGCTGTCATTCCTACCATGAATGTAATGCTATTACTGAGACAGCCAAGTCCATTGCTCATGCCAGATGTTGTTAGGAATTCAATCCATCCTATCTGTGAACACTGGTCCCTTCAAACAACGAGATGTTGAGTGAATTACATATTGAGTGGTGAGGTTTTTTGGCATTTAATTATGCAGCTGAAAGGAACATGCTTAATTGTTACTGTGGTTACTGGTCAGAAACTAAATAGAGGAATTTTATGAAGCGATGGTGGAGCAATGGCAGCTGAATAAATGTTTCACAGCACTGCAGTGGCAGTGACAAAAAAATCTGTGTGTCTTTACTGAACACAGATGCCTCTCTTGTTGGGTAAAATGAACATGTTTTATTTTGTTTTAAAGTGAGAACACATGTCATTATTTCAATAAGGCAAATGTATGCTGCTCAACCTCCAATTTTGGCCCCAGGATCACTGCCAGAGTGTTCAGGGGTAGCAGCACAGTGCCAGTTATTCAACACCTTCAGAAAGCTGTGCTCAGATATGCAGGAAAAAGTCTGTGGGGCTGCTGTGTTCAGCAAAAGGGGTATGTAATACACTTGGAGATGAGCTGGTCCTACATAAGTCCAGAGGAATAAGGCACCAGTCGTCCCTGCTTAGGTTTGCAAGTCAGGAAAACCCAAGACCGCTTCACACACCTCTTCAAAGCAGAACTCTGAAACTGGAACACAGTTAAACCTCATCCTTTGATTAAAATTGTCCACATTTGAGAAATATTCTTGTGCTTCTCTACTTGGATCAAGCTGAAGAAAGAAACGTTACGAATATATGTGAAAATTTCTGTCCAAGCAAAAATGCTGTGCCATCTCCATGAATGTTCAGTCTCGTCATACACCCAGCTGCATTTCAACAGTAAAACTTTGAGAAAATTGCGTCAGGGCTTGGGACTTTCTCAATTTCCCTATGTGAAGATTCATTCTTATTTAGAAATGTAAGAAAGAAAATAAGCAGCTGAAAAGGCAAGTGTTTATTCTCTTGGATTTTAATTGGGAAATAAGACACATGCACTATGAGAGAAGCAGATTAAAGCTAAGATTTTCTGAGAGTAAACACGCACACTGCCTTTGGTTTGTTTTTGTCATTTCTTCTTTTTTAATCTGGCTTAATGATATAGTCTGGAACCCAGGAAGTTCTTGTCTCATTCATTCACTAACAAGCAAGTGATGATTTTTTAATTTACCAACTTTACTTTGTTGCCATATAGAAAGAAATTCTTGATGATCTTCATATTCCTTTGATGAGGCCAGTTTGTCCAACATTGTTGAAATGACCATATTTAAAAGAGAAAAACAAGGACTCAAACTGACTACATCTGAAGATTTTTCGAAAGTATTTGAACTAATATTATTTACAAGAACAATGTCATATAACTTGATCTAGTCCAGGAGATAACTTTTTCTGCTCCTGCTTTTTATTTGCTGAGAGTAACAGCCTTCAAAACTCAAGGGCTCCAATTAGCAGCAATGTGTAGCTCCATTAGATTGGCATTCTTGCACATTCTGACCTAGACTTAAATAATTTCACAGATTCCAATGGATGTCACTCATACCAGCACAGGGAGTGCTATTCTTTCTTCTACCATAACACTTCTTTCAAAATCTTTTTACAAAGAGTAGCATTGCAGTCAGTCGTGTCTGATACTCTTGTAATAATTCTTTTGTTCTAATTTTTCTCATAAGCCAAAGCAAGAAATGCTCAAGGCTGACCACATCTAGGGGCTCTGGTTGCTATGTCAGCTCACCACAGCTTTGTAAATACTAAAACACTTGACAACTGACTCACAGGTTCCCTGCTAAGTATTAAGACTTAATCTGTTGACAGCCTGATCCCTGACAAAAGAGTGGGAACAGGTATTAATATAGGTAACTATTTAGGGTTAATAATCCATTTATACAGTGCCTTCTGCAAGACCTGATCTTGCAAGCTTAAACTTAATCTTCAACCTTAAACTTCTTTTGTTTTATGAGGTTTCGACCCATCACGTGCTGAGCCATGGCAGCTTTGTACTCTACACAGCACAGTCCACAGTGCTTTATATTTCGGTTTAAAAATCCATAACAAAAAATCACAATACCTTAAAAGACTTTGGGTACCTTATATAACTACAACTCTCAAATGAAATGTACACAACCATTTCCACAGATTCCTCAGTGTATGAAATAAAACAGTAATATCCAGTATGATCTGACCTGGAGTTTGTCTTCCCTGAGGGCCACATACGGATAGTTGCCTATTTCATATTTAAGGTAGAGACAGAGTCACAGTAAGACAGGGTTTCAGTTCACTGCAAAAAAATTATGAAGGAAATTCACAGATGTCTCACTTTCACATCAATACTTTTTCTGGAGGGTGACTATTCAGAAAAAACTCCAACAAATAAATCAAACTATTATTGAGCATTTCTTCAATTATTTTGTTCTTAATAGCTCTTCCAAGTATTTAATTTTTGTCTAAAATCTGTTTTCTGTTCTGTACTGTATCCACCACTGTTAGAAATTCACAAACAATTAGAAATAATAATTCCCCCAAAGAGCAAAAATATAAATAAGGTGGATACTGAAAAAAAATGTCCCACAAGTAAACAAACAAAGACTAAAGAAATTAAATAACTAGAAAATGGGATAACTATATCAGAAAATCAGGTAATAAGACTTAGCTAGAATCTAAACATGATTTATGAAAGTGGTATCACTGGATCACTGGAGAGAGAGGGGTGTCCTTAAGCTGTGAACAGATTCAGCCAAATAGGTCTAACAGGTTTTTACAGGGACTAAAAAATGATTTACAAACTGTTCGCTCTATTCCAAATAACCTCCCAAATATAAGTATTAATTTATTAATAGTAGTGTCATTTGAAATGGGTTTTAGGAAGCTTGAGCTTTAAATTTTAAAATAAGACAAATGATGGTTAGCCATACCATTTTTTTATAGCTGAGGTATTTTCTGTAACTTTGCTAAAAAAATTTGGATTAAACTAGTCAGCCTTGAATAGTTCTCAGGACAAGTATTAAAGTAAGATTTTATTAAATTTTATTAAATTCTGTGTTACCTTATTCCATGCAAGATTTTATTTTCTGGTTACCAAGGAAAAACACTTGAACTTTATCGATTCTTGAGGATGAGGCCATGGAGAAATTTATCCTCTCATATCTTTAGTTGACACTAAGCACTTATTACTGAGGGAACTGAGAAGCATTTTGTCCTATTTCTTAAAAGCAGCGTGGAAATAACCAATGTTATTCCTGAGAAATTACTTGAGACTTTGCTTGTTGTGGGATGTGTGGATGCATGTAGGATGCATGTATGGCAAGCCTGTAGGACCCCTGCACGGGAACACAGCCTCTGCAGGAGCACTGATGGCAACCCTGATCCAGCAGAACCCTGAGTCACACCTTGGACATTGATCATTCATTGGGTTTAGTGAAATTCTTGCACAGTTTCAGGGTCAAGTCTGGTCTGATACAAAGCTCTGAGGTGAACAGGAGAATTTAATTGGCTCTGAAGGTTCAGTGCTTTAAGCATAGTCAGCATTGGTTTTATGTGTATTGAATATTCTGACTATTCTTCTCCAGATGCTTGGGACTGATGCTTAGACTGTGGCTTACTAAATGAAATGTCTCCCTGTTGACAGCTGCTGGTGTAAGTAGCAGAGGGAAGACTTATTTTAGGAAAGACTGCTCCATCATAAAGCATTCCTTCTGGCCATCTGCCATGTCTCTGCAACTCCTGAAGGAAATATATTTAATGAAGGATTGGAATTAGCACCTCAAGTGGAACGCCACATGTGGAATGTTCAGGAAACCTGTTTTAGCTGTTAAATTATTGAATATTTGCTTTATTTTCTTTTTACTGCAATGTATAGGGGCTAAGGTTCCACTATTAGTTAAAAATAGGCCAGTGCATGAAGACATAAATGGGAAAAATTGGTGATTAACCTCAGTCCTACAGTTATACATTAAGGAGGGAAAACTGGATTTGTATATTCCATTAATAATAGCACTTGGTGTTAATCATGATGTCAGTTTAACTCTCAGCCATTTGTCACTTCATTAAGGCTGCAGTAGGAATACAGTTATGGTTTTCCATTGCATGACAGCACTGTGGCAATTAAATCATGCTTGTGGTGGAAAAAGCCTGTATTTGCTTTTTGTAATAGAGTTCATATTAGCAAGAAATTGTTGAAAAAAGGGCAGGAGGGTGGGCGGGTAGTGAGAGAGTCTGAGGCCACAAAGGAAAGAAACCTTTCAGAGAATTTGCAAGGCGTGAGAAAATATATTCAAATATATTCAAGGTAGCCGTGGCTAAATGGCTACAGCCCAGATGACAGGACTGCAATGGTTCCCTTGGAAACATCCTTCTATTCAGAGAAGTAGAAGAGTGTAACTGGCTTTTAGGTCATGCAGACCATCTTGCCACTTTTGCAAAAAAATAGCTGAAAAATGCGAAAACTTTAACCTTATCTAAAATCAAATTAATAGATAAACAAAATATTTTCCTACTTTAAATCCCAAAGTCTTGCATCATAGGATGAAGTCTTATTCTGCCCTCCCTACTTGGTGCTGTATGTCACATAAAATTAGAACCTAAAGGCTGTTTTGAGTTAGTAACTCTCATCTCTCCTTGGAAATGTGGGGGTTCACATTAACACAGGCTCTGTTCCTCTGATCTGTGGGTTGTACCAAATATTTTCTTTTTCTAAATACCAGGTACTGTGTTTAAATAGTCATAATACAGAAATTTAAAATACATCTCAGATGATATGTTTCTGAATTTGGCCCTGTGTTATCTATATTCAGTAGAGGATTCTAACACTTAGAGAAAATTGCAAGATGAGATAGAAGAAAACCCCCTGCATTTGCTGAGGTAGGTTTGTTTTGAACAACCTTCCAGCTTTCTCTTCAGGGCTCTATGAATGCACCTCAGTTCTGAATGAAGTGCTACTCATTGAACAGGATACTTGTTGAAAATTAATTCTACCCTTTTTAGTAAAAAAAATTATTAATAATCACAAATATTTCATAAATAAGGTAAACTTCTAGTGTGTGTGTGTATGTGACAAGTTGCTATTATTGATTTAGTTGTATTGTTTCTTAAAAGATCCATCCTCTGGGTGCAGAGAGGGGAGGAAAACAAACAAACAAAAAAACCCAATTCAGCTCTCTTATATCCTGGATGTATAAAATAAGGTTTTCTTGACAGGACGAGGTACCTGAGGACACACTAAATTAGCCACTATGGAATTCTTTGTGGATGGAGCTGGGCTGCTGCAACAGACACCTGAATTAGGTCAGGCACCTTCCCCATCATTTCTGGTTGATATCTTACTTTTCAGCGCCTGTAGTGTCATTATTTTTTTTCATTTTGAGTTTTTAAGCCTCACTATAGTTGTGTAGACTGAAGGAGTATTGTTTTCCTCTCTGTTTTATTACTTCATTGAAGACTCACATCACTTATTTATACTTGAATTCCTAATGATTTCTTTTTCATATTTGAATTATCATCAAACTAGACCTCATTTCTGCTACCTTTACTGTATGTGAGCATGTGGTTTGCTAAGAACACAAAACACCTGTGCTTCCTTCAGAATGCTATGCCTTTGATTTTTCTTGCCTGAGTACATTGACTTGAGTGATTATTTATCTTGGCTCAGCAAAGCTCTCTATTGAGATAAAATTCATCCAGAGCACACTGCAAAACAGAAGGATAAATTCCAATTATAGCATATCCTTCACCATTTTTTTTCTCTCCATCACCATTTGACAACCACTCTGTTTCAGGTCTAATTTCTTTTCATGAACGAGTTGTGTATGGGTAACAAACCACAACACCCGTGAAGCCAGAGATACCAGGGATACAAATGCTTTCTATGAAAGCCAAACTTTCAATTTTGTGGATATTTATGAGGCCAAGATCCATCAAAAAATTAAACATGGTTTGAGTTGAACAAAGTGGTTGGTACAAGCTACTTCCCACACTTCAGTGAAAAGTGACAGTTTCATTCATGTTTCAAACATGTCAAGACAGCAAAGTAGCAGCCCAGAAATGACAAACAAATGTAAATGTCATACATGGTACCAAAGAAGGTAATCAGTGCCTGTCCCAGGGTGAAAAAATAGCGGATTTATGCTAATGTATCTCTTGCCATTGTCCATGAAATTGTGTGCTGGTCACAATGATCTGAAATTTCCTGGCCTCTCTTCTCTGCAGCTACTTCTTCTCCGCCTTCATTGAAGTTTGCTCAGCTCCTTTAATGCAACTCTGTGGCACCACTTTGTAGACTGGATAAATGATCTGGCATAATTGAGACTGCTTTTTGAGGGACAAAGTACAGGGCATGAGGAAAGAAAAATAACCAACAAGAGAAATAATTAAATTTAACCCTCTTATAAAATGGAATTGCATCTTGACACAGAAGCAGAATTCTGTAAATATATGACAAGCTAAAAAAGCAGAGTCGCTTGTGAAGTTGCAAGATTGCACAGCTGAATAATGCTCATGGTCTAGAAATGTCCTTCCAGTGCTGGCAATGAGAAAGGTCAAATGTGGTGCCATTAAAGGTTAAGATGGCTTCACAGTGAAAAAGAGATTTTCATACTGAGCCAGTAAAAAGAGAACAGATTTTCTTTTCTCAGGCTGTGACTTAATATAAGCATTTGTAGATTCTTGCTGGGTGAAATCTTAAATTCCATCTAAATGAAACATTCATCTACTTGACAGTTTGTGGTGAATTGCAGCTTCTGTTTTCTGTCAGTATGAATTATGCATGTTTGGAAAAAAGCTTCCAAATTTCAATTAGTGAATCTTAATTTTCTTTCTAAGACCAGATGGACTTTGTTAACAAAAGGATTGTATCTATATCTAATGGAGCCTCAAATTGTTTTAATCAATTTCAATTGAGATAAATATTTGAAGCATTAAACCTGTCTCCACTATTTTTTTAACAAAGTCATTCTGGATATCAACAGCACACTGCTCAGTTTATTACTTTTTTATCCAATTAGAAAGCAGAATCCCCATGCACTAATTGGCAAGTGCATAAAAGAATCTACATGTTGCTTAAGCAGCAGAGACGCAAGGAAGTTTAATTAACTTGTAACAGGCAATTTGTAACTAATTACATTTGGTGTTAGATGGTGCTGGTTTACTGGCTTGGAGGGGGGAAAATTCTTGTACAGCTTATTCCAAGTCCTAAAATAGATAAACCATTTTTCCTACAGTAATGCCATAAGTCTTAATACTGAATATTTTATAGCTTTTTTGACCTGGTTAATGTCTTTGAAATGCTACGGTACTGTGCATATTGGGGACTCTAGGTTTGCATCAGTTCTCATTGCATTCAACAGGAGTCAAATATTCATTTTCAGACTGAACACTTTTATCACACAGTTCAGTTACTTCAGCTTGTTAAGTAACCTCAACACCTTCAGCAATTCTCTCTCTTGCTTGTGAAATACCGTTTAGAAAATGCATATGGAGCTGTGAGTAATTTAACATGCATACCCAATTTGTTGACATTTTGTTAAAGCACAGAATTTGTTTTATTTTCCAAAATTCATTCCGTAGATACTGAAGAGTATGGAGATTTTGCTGGTACTTCAATAGTCAGGATATATCCATTTTGACTGGATATATACTTTTAACATATAGCTTGATGGAACTTCTTAGATTTACACAGAGTCACTCTTAAAATGGTATTTTAATGTGAATTTTTAAACTTAGACATTAAAATTGTTCATTCATTCATTGCCCAGAAATATATTTTTTGTTATGGACAAGTGCAAAATGAATATCTTTGTAACAGCATTTGTACATGTAAGTGACCAGATAAACATTTACTGGATTCTTTTGGTAAGACTGCAGAGTTTTAGCACTGGCTCAAAGAGATGCAATGATTCTCATGTCCAGTAGTGGCCTTAGAAAAATGGGTTTATGAATCCAATACATCTCCTTACGTGTCCATCACATTGACAATAAGTCTATAGAGGACGTGCATGACAAATCAGAGAAATCAGAATAATAAACGTTACAGACATATCTAGGAAAGAAATTAGACTGACAGTTTTTTAAACTGTAAGAGTGTTATTTAGCATCTATAAACCACAGGCATGAGATTAAAAAGATTCCTTCTCAGATGAATCTGCCCTGCTGTAATTGTGCAGCAGATGAAGAGAGATGCTTGCACTGCCAAAGCTGAGCACTTTTAGGTTCCCTGCACAGTTAACAGAGAATGTCCCTGCATTGGGTCTGGGTGAGTTGGAGTTCACAGTGCTGTGCACTGGCAGCTCTAAAGGTGTTGATAGCACCCCAGCTATGACTAGAGGTGATACAAAGGGTTAAAGTGGGAATCCTAATTGCTGCCTAGTTCAGGTATTCTGAATAGCTGCTTGAAAATATCCACCTTTCTTCACGGATTGTAACGAACTGAATTGCTGAGGTCAAGCTCCTAAAGTCAAGGGATGTGATTTCTTCCACCTATTCCTAATAACTACACACTGTGACAAATACTATAATGAACAGGTGACTGAAAGCTTTCTCTGGGTGTACAGCAGATGTTAGAATATTATTTCTCATCAGGAGAACAGTAAAACCACAAGGAAATACTTTTCTGTAAAACATGTAGGTCATCTTTGTAGTATTTATTTTATATATGCATAAATAATAAATCAATAACTGCATCTATTCCCCTCAGTTTGTCATGGCTGTATTGTTCACTTTGGTTTCTTAATGGGAGTGTTGCCCAAACTAGTGTAATATTTTTTGTCTGTGGTGAGAAAAATTCTCTAATCCTTTTTGAAGATTAATAACATCTGTTACAGTTTGGGAAGATATGGAAAGATATTAATGGATTCCCAGCATGAATTCCAGTTAAGTATCACTTTGTGTAAACAAATATGTGACAAAAATAAAAGGAACACCAGGAGCAACACATCTGTTTACACAGCTAATGCAAACTACAAGTACTTTAGGACAGTAATTTTTCAGGCTATTTTTCAACATTTTCTGCTTGACACAGGACCATATAAGACATGACAGAAGCTCAATCCAGTTGATGTGATGTATGCCAGCCCTTTCTTTAGGGACAACAAAGCCATGAAGCACAATCTTTCAAGGTCGGGGGGGGGGCTGTGAAAAGCTCAGTATTGGCTGTTAATTGTGATACATTACTTCTCTCCTCTGTGCACAGGTTCTGAATGTCTTACACTATTAACCACTCTTTTATTTGCTCGATATACACCACCTCAGAAATAAAAAGTGATCTGAAATTGCTGATGAAGAATACTTCTCCTACCTACTGAAATATCCAGTTAATCCACCCCGGGTATGCTGTTGTAACAGAAGCAATTACAGATTGCCCAGCCATAGCAGGTAAAACCCAATCAGAAATAAAAGTACTCATGTTTGTGGCCAGGTGCTCACTCAGTAACTTGTTAGTTAGGTTTGCTGATTTAGGCATAGTTTTGTGAAGATATGGATCTGCTGCTTCCACACTCCTCAAAGTTTCATGTGAGAATATGGAGACTCTTGTGTGGAACTCAAGCTTTAGTTCTTTGCTGCTTTACCCCTTGCTGCAACTGTCTGTGCAACTATACTTAATGCATCCTAAGAATAAACTGTTTAAGAATAGTAAGTAGAAAATGTTAAAAATGGTTTTGAGAAATAATTTTTAACATTTTTACTCAATAGCTTTATTAATTAAAATATATTTATTTCACATTCCTAATACACATAAGAGTAATCAATCTTTTAACTGTGTTTCTAAGAGAAAATTACATGTGTGGAAATGCTTCTAATTCTTTTTTTCCCCTTTGTATATTAAAGCATTTTGTGTATTCAGATCTCTTCAAATGAAAATCTGAAGGGTTTATGATTTGGGTCTCCAAAGTAAATATACAGTAAATCTAGGGTGAAAGGTAGCATCTATCTTCGGTTTTATTAATGTTGCTATTGTTATTGTTACTGTTGTTGTTGTTTTTATTATTATTTGTTTATTCAAATACTGAGTTTGTATTTGTGCAGCAAATTACTAAGCATAAGGTAGATCAAAATGAGAAAATATTTACTGGGCAAGTACAGGAAATGAAAGTGGTGATACTAAGGTACCTTTTGTTTCTACCCAGCATGAAATCAGGTGACTTTATGAACCTGCTAAGAGTTCTATGCATACGTACCTAATGTAACAAAAAAATCCTAATTCCTGGTCATTAAAAACCTTAATTATCTATAACAGTAATGCCAGGTTTCTAGATGAGCCCCTTACCTGCGACTGAGGAGTGTTTAGCTCATGTCTCCTGCTATTTGCAGGAATGACAGAGATGAGCCCCCAATGCGTGGGCACTGTGCAGATGGTCTGTGCAGGGGCAGGAGGTGCAGAGCACTCTGTGCAGAACAAGGCTACTGCCCCAACCAGTAAAGCTCCATCCTGGGAAGGCCTTGTAGGATATGATGTCCACAGTGATGAAATTAGGGCACGTGGTTTTGATTTCAGGTTGTATCTCCATCCTGGGAAGGCCTTGTAGGATATGATGTCCACAGTGATGAAATTAGGGCACGTGGTTTTGGTTTCAGGTTGTAACAATAACTGATACCCTACTGATTTAAGACCATAGCCTTGTTGATAAAACACTACAGCAAAATTTCAGACAGACAGATTTCTTTTCTTGGCCATGGGCATTCTGTGTGACTTCACTTCCCAAATTTACTTCCTCTTTTTCCTTTCATTCCTGCATTTAACTGTTGACTCAGGACACAGAATCACTTAATTGAAATATTTAATATAAATCTCTCTTTTAATACAAGTCTGCTTATAATTCTCTTTTAGTACAAATCTGGTCTTGATTAGAGTTTCTAGACACTACCATAGTGTAAATAAATAGTACAAGGAAAAGTTAGAATTTAATTGATTGCAGTTTATAAACCCATTTTTTGTGACTAAATTTTGCCAGGATCAACATAAGGTAGCAGTGCCAAATCCATCAAGAGTACTGACATTAATTAGAAGCAGACTTCTTTTTAATTTCTTGAAAGAGAGAACCATGATTTATTACACATTTTGTATCAAATGTACAGCATATCTATTTTCATTATGAAATCATCAGATAAGCACAAGATGTGAGCAAGGTTGAAAAAACACATTGAATGTATTTAAGTAACTCTTATTGAATAAAATAACAATATCAGAACTGGAATGGCTGATCAAGTTCTGGCCTCTTGGTAATAGAAAAATCAGTCTAGTACAGAATTTAATATTAGTCAGTAGCTTGGGGTATTGGTGATGTTAACTGCTGGGAGTCCTGTTACATGTTGGCAATCATCTGAATTTTCACACAGGCTAAACTGCAGAGAGCACTATGCATTTATTTTGCCCAAAATTGAGCTAAACAGAAATTCTCTTTTAGGGAAGTTCATCTCCTTGGGAAATGACAAAGAGGGAAACTGTGTGATGAAGTTTGGTGTGTTTCTCTGCCCTTTTTTGAGAGTGTTTATCATATGGGCTCCTTGGGAAGGAAAGCTATCAAAGGACAAGCAGGGTTTACCAGCAAGAATAAAAACAGCCATAAAAAAGTTATTCCATATATAAATAAAATAAAATTTATATAAATAAAAAAATTATTTCACGTGCTCACATTAGCACAGAACATGATTATATATTCCTTAAAACAGAAACAACTTTGAAGGATCTGTCAGATAATGAATCTCATACACAGCAGAAGTAATAGAGAAGTTCACGTTTTCACGCAGCCAAGAAGAGATCTTACTGATTTCTTAGGCAACAGCTGAATGAGACCTTCATTTTGTTTGAAAAGCAGGATACAAAGGGCAAGGATAGAGAAAATACCTCTTTGTGGGCTTCCCGTGCCCACAGAAGCTTTTCAAGATATAAACCTTCAATATTTCAACTTCTGCCACTTCCTTAACCAGCCATGGAAAGAGGAAACTTGGAAGGTTTATCCTGTCTGAGGAGATTCCCCTGTTGTAAACTCAGAGCTTCATGGAGCTCCAAAATGCTGTTTTGACAGATGTCTTTTCAAATAAGGCACTTTGTCACAAAGACTGTTGCAAATTAAAGAAACCTCGAATCACAGGAGCTTCAGGAAAGACAGCCAGAGTGAGCTGTGTGTATTTTGTTAACCTCTCAACATATTAGTTACAAGACTTGCTGTAGCCATTCTGTCCAATTACAAAACAAATCTGAGCCACGGTAACACTGTCTGCCAAGTATTAGGGAGTATAGAAATGGAAGAGCCAAACCCACAAAAATCCCTCAGGCGATACAACATCCAGGACAGACATGTACACAGACATCTGGAAATTTTAGGAAACATGCCTTTAAATTTTTTGAGTTTATGACCTGATTAAAAAAAAAAAAAAAAAAAAAAAAAGAGGGAAAAAAAAGAAAAAAAAAAAAAAAAAAAAANTTGTCAACAATAATTTTGAGTAGAATTTTGTACAGATAAATAAATGTAGGTTGTGTAGTAGCCTCCCTGTGGTCAGTCCTAAAGTGGAGAAGTCTCATATCCTCTTCTGGAGTAATCAAGAATCAGTCAGCATAAACAAATCTGCATCAGAGAAGCAGATGTAATAGCATAGCAGAGAAGCATGCTGTAATAAATGTGATTTTTCTTAGTCCATAAAAGTTTTTCAAAACGGTGAATAAAATCCTCTGAAATTAATAAAAAAATATTTTGAGAAAAGCTGAGTGTGGCCCAACATTTTCCAAAAACTACTCACCTTTTTTATGTCAGCATGTGTAAAAAGGTGTAAAACAATGATTTATCTTGTTCTCAGGAAATGTAACATATGCAGGGTAATTAAAAGTGTTCCTTTTATAACTAAATTTATCAATCTGAAATACCTGCTCTTGAGTTGCTGCTAAAATAGAGCCTGTGCAAGAAGTTGCTTTCTTCAGTTGTATGGCCTTTTTCTAAATGAGGATAAAGACATTCGGCTTGGCTAAATGGAAACACAACAGTCCTTGATCCCTTCATGAATGAGTTACCTGGAATATTTTTTTCTTTATATCTTATTGGCAATTGTCAACAAAGACAGCAATAAACATTAATTATCTTACCATGCTTGCTTACTCCTGCTGGAAGGTTTAACATTCCCTTAGAGAGTCCACATGCCTTCACAAAGATTTTTGGGTTTGTTTATTTATTTGAGATTATGAAAACTGGTAACTTGCTTGTCAGAAAAAGTGTAAGTTACCATATTCTCTCTTGTTTAACAGACCTGCTGTTTCTTTAGATTCACTGTGGGCTATGCTAAAGATGATTAAAGAAACATTTTAATTATAGCTTGAACTCAAGCCACTTCTTCCTTGAGGTACATGCAAAAAACTCACTGCTTAAATGTAAATGCAAATGTAAAATTTGTGAATTACCTGAACAGGTCTTTCTCTCTAAGCACAAAATACAGTCAGAGACAATGCACACTACTTACTCTCTAAACCCACCAGCTTGAATTTACATATTGGATTGAATTTTACTTCTTCATACTGAAGAAACACCCTGGTGATTCAGCTGATCCACAGGAAATCTTTTTTTTCCCTGTGCTGTTCTTTAGCATATCAGAAATTACTTGGGGTTGTTCAGTTTTAATTTACTCTGCAATTTGGATCTGGTACTCTTTCACTGAATTCTCTGCTAGTTTCATAGTGATTCCCATCACCCAGCACTGGGTCCTCATATAGGACCCAATACCTGTGGATAGGAGCCTGCCTACAGAATTTGAAATTACGTGTTCAGTCAGTTTTTGTCACACTTTTGTCAGCAGCTGGACTCATGACCCTTACTGCTGGCATGTAGGTGTTGTAAAGAAGATGAGAAATGACCAGCAGGCCTTTGGCAAGATTCAGTAAAGATTGGGACTTCAGGACATCTGCAGTGAATCCAGGAAGCCCAGTTTAAGAGGAAAAGATTGATATTATTCCATATATTCTTGGCTAGATTAGAGAAGTGGATATATTTCTTTTTTTTCTTCCTTAATTGAGGCATTTCGTACAAATTCCATAGAACCTTCTATTTGGTACAGTAGGAAAACTTGCAGAAAAACCCTATTATTGAGAACTTGAACTCTCTTGCAAACAGTAAAGAGAGAAATAAAGAATCTCCAAGCATAGTTTCTTTCACTTTTGAAGCCTAGTTGATGATTTTCTTTTGAAGAAACTAAACAGAATTTTGCAACCAAATATTTTTGCCATAAGACATATTTTGTGTCCCTGTTATATGTGAAAAATAAGAATAATTTCTGAATAATCTTTGCATTTGTTCCATGCAGAGTTTATGATCTTGTAAAATTTTTTACTATCTCTTGGTCTTTTCAGTAAGGGGAAGAATTTCAGTAACTAAAAAATGGATAATAAATTTTGAAAACTGAACCTCGCAAAAATCTCAATGAATTTTCAAAAATATTTTCAAAGGGAATTTGAAAGTGACCAAGTAAAATAGGCTGAATTATAAAGACTATAAATAACTAATCAAAAAGATTGTAACCACTTGCTCTGACTCATGGCAAGCTTCCTAGAAATAACATAAGATCTTCAGGACAGAGCAAAGGAACAGCTGGATAGCACTTGGAACACTGAATTAGTCCTTTTTTGTTGCTTAAGGATTTAATTTTTTTTCTCTTTGCCATATTATGTCTGGAAGTCTGCAATTAGCCTTAGCTGATGCTCAAACATTCTGTAATGTAACAGATAATTTCTTGCATTAGTATGGCTATGTGGAACTTGAATTATAGATGAATGTCCAACTAACATCTGGTCCAAGTGACACAGAGAACTGTATTTTATAACCTACACAGTGCTAATACCTACTAAGTTACATTTTCTGCTGTGCAAATTATATTCAGTTTTACATTACCTCATAACTTTAATACATGTTCTTTGTTTTGTTCACTTGAAACTGGGGAAAAAATGTTTTGTACTTCAAGTCTCTTTTTCTTCACCTCCTCACATTTTCTTTAACTTTCTTTGTTTATTTAATCTTATAGGCTGTATATCTTAGCTACAAAAAACCTCACATTGTTACCTTTTCTTCATGATTTTGCCAACCCTGGTTATTCAAAATTCGAATTTTTTTTTCTCCCAAGTAATGTTATATGTTCTTGCATATATGTGTAGTGAAAGGCACAAATAGTTTCTTTAGGACTAGAAGACATATCAGTATGTTCAGGATAATGAGGCTGATTCAGTAAGACTAGACCTTCAAGCTACATTTTCCATTCACATTCTCCTTAAAACTACAATGACACATGCATGAATGAACAGCAATGAAGTGGTTAATTCACTAGGAAAAGAAAGAACAGCTGTGGGCACCTTATGAAAAACTATGTTTGACCTGTCCATCATGAAGACATTTGTTCTTTAGTGCTGCAGGTGGCAGAGTTACTAGAGAAAATCAACTTAATTCAACACAATCTTTGGAGTGACTTGTTTTCTTGATAGTTTTCTGAACAGTGCACCTCTATGTCAAGTCATGATCGTTGCTGCAATACTTAAAGATCGTGACTGGGAACCAAAAGATCATTGCAAGGAGCATTGTGAAGGAGACATTATGCTTAGCATCTTTTAGCATATGCAAATACAAACCACAATGTAAGATTAGGACACAAGTGAAAGAAGCATTTCACCATTATAGAAAGTAGTACCAATAAACACACTGCTGTAACTGGTTCTAAGCTATTGCCCATACTTTCTAATAACTAAATCTACTAAAAAGCTTTTTGCTGACATGTACTTGCTATAAGTTTAAAAATTGCTTACAGATTTAATTTTCTTTATCTTGTATTTCACTGAAAATTAGGTCATTCTTGCTATATTAAACAGTTAATCCACAGGTCCTCAAGCAGAATTCTTATGAAAATCAGTGATAGTGTGCCAGAAATAAGATGGTCAGCTAAATACTGTGGGAAATAAAGATCCCAGTTATCTATAGATTTGGAAAATGTATGTTTGAGGAGCTTATATGTTTCAGACAGAAAAAAAAATTATATAAATTTCCTTGGCCATGAGGCTGGTAGCAGAGAATATATTCCTTAGAAATGGCTCCAAAAGGCAGCAGTGACAACTGGTTATTTTATTATCATTTTGTTACTTATGGCTATCGTTCTCCTTTCTTAACCTGCACAACTAAAATAGACCCACTCACAGTGGTAGCAGGAAGAGGCAGAATATACAATACATCCATTGGAATAACAAGCCAGGACATAGGTTGTGTAAGGTCCTGAATCCCAATCCTGAATTGGTTCTTCTAGACCAATGATTACTGTTACAGATCTGATACCTTCAGCAACTCCCCAAAAGGGTCGAGGCACCACTTGTGAGTTCCCAGTGTAGCGTGGCCTTAGTGGATCTGGTCATGAACAGAGGCAGCCATTGAGTCAGCTGAAAATGATGGCAAACTGAAATTTTGTATGGTAGTTGTACTTTCTTGCCTCTGACACATGAGAATTTTGTGCGTTATATTTTGGATGAAAATAATGAGCAGAAAAAAAAAATCCAATTCATTTGAATACTTTGCCTTGACCAGTTTTGGATGAAACAAACACAAAAAAAAATCCTATTTTAAATGGAAATTAATTTAGTGCTCTCTACTCTATTAAACAATGATGCCAAGAGAAATATTTTTAGTAGTCCAGGGCTATCTAGGTGGTAAACTTATCCTGAAATAATCTAGAGAGACACAAAAAGTATGTTTTGAGCCAGATGAATACAGTTCAGTTGTTGCTTTGTTTATTATTTTAACACCCAAGGGAAAATCCAGAAGACAATCTTTTATTCCAATGTGAAAGGTGCCTGTCCTAAAAAATGTTTCATATAAATTGACCTGACAGAAATAACCATTAAACATATGTCATGATATAATTTTAAGGAGGCTAATTTTTTTCCTAGGCCTAACACACTTGATATTAGGACTGTCCCCTAAAAATTAGAAGTTTTGAATTTTGTTTAAAGAAATGAATTTGCATTTTATGACTTTCTAAGAAAACATTTTTATTTTGCTGCTACTTCTGGGGTTTTTCTCTTGTCATTAAATTATGTTTGTACATCTTTTGGAACTGAAACTCTGAAAGGAAAGAGAATTAAACAGCATAAAGTGGGATTCATTGTGTATTGTAGTTGCTGACATATTCAAAGAAAAAAATATGCTTAAAGCTTGGAAATTATTGCAATTTCACTGTGGTCCTATGCACAGCACTGATAATGATGGGGTTAAAATAGAAAAAATGGATGTAGATAATAGGGGAAATGTGCTGCTTTCACACAGGTGGTAATGAAATTCTTTAGACCTCTGCAGGTGTAATTTAGTGAATTAGAGCACAAATTGAACAATTTCCTAATTATAAAAGCAAATAACTAATATTATGTCTGTCCCCTGAGCCATCAGTTGAAGAAAGAAACATATAATTATCAGCTCATCAACCTAAGGGCAGTTTACCTGAGCCTAGAATAAACAGGTTGTAATTCTCTGTATTCTAATAGTGACCAAGTCAAAAATAACTTCTTTTGTGTGAGTAATGGGCAGTCATTTGTAAATAACAGTCCTGGACAACCTGAGGATTACCTTTCTTTATTCAAATGGAGATAGAGACAAATTGCTTAGAATCTAAGTATGTGAGGATATTAAAATAGTGTGAAAAGAGCTTTTCTTTTCAACTACAGATGTTAACCACAGCTGAACAAAGATCTTATGAAAATCTGATCTGCTATCTATTAGGTTTAAAGAGACAAAAAGGACCATTATCAGATTTCTTTTTGTTCCAAGATACTTGCTTAATACCTTTTACTTTAATATTTTCTTCATATGCTGGGAGGGAAGAGTATTTAATACACACACACACACACACATATATATATATAAAATATGGATTTATTTGGTCTCCAGGACATCTGGTGTAACCACATATCCATCTGTTAAGTCTATTGGGTATGTTTCATAGAGGTCACAGCTCTGTGAACATATAATGGTGTATACCTTTCCTGAATATACGTCAACTATGTTGGTTACAACTGAGTGTTGAGATTCTCTTCTCATAGTATTGCTTACAATAACAGTTGCATAAATATAACACAATGTAAAGTAAGATCTACCATATAATCTAAAAAGTAGTTTTTTTCTTACCTTATATTACATGCCTATGGTGCAGAGGCCTTTGCCATGCAGTCATCTTTCATTTCTGAGGGGAGAAATAGGCCTCTGTGAGCTGTTATGTACTACATCAAGGACAGAGATTTCAAGCTGCAATGAATGCATGGTATCTATTAGAAACTTCTATAACTATGTGTTCAACCCTTTCAAAAACAAGAATACCTGTGGCTTCAAGATTTATAGGTTGCAGACATCATGGTCCAGCATTCAGCCATGAGTACCAAGGTCATTAGGTTACACTGAAGAAACTCTTTTTCTTCACTCCCTGTGCCAGTGTCATTTCCTTCAGCTGGGTGATGCAGAGAAGTATGTTTGCACAGTAGTGCAAGAAAAACATTATGGGTGGAGAATTCCACATAGGTGTTCATTATATTTTCTTCATTGATTTTTTATACTCTTTAAGGAGTTGATAATGGGTATGCTTTAGACTTAGAGTCCAAATAATTTGTTAGTTATTTTCATGCAGTCTGACATATATCAGTAACAGTAATAATCAAACAGATAATTCCTGAAATAAAAGGAAAAGCAGATAAAAGGGTGAAAGGTCTCTAATTTTTCTCAGTTCTAGTGAAAAAATGGTACATGCTGCCACATCTTATAATACAGCTCTTCAATGTGCTTCGAATCAGTTCAGAACTAAGCTGAAGCCTGACCCTGATTAATCCTCATTTCTTTCTGGAACATTGTACTTACAAGTCTCCAAGCATCTTGCCATTTAACAAACAGCGAAAACGAGGGTGGGGTTTCATAGACTCAGAGAATCATTGAGCTTGGAAAAGACCTCCATGATCATCAAGTCCAACATTTGACCAAATATCACCTTGCCAAGCAGACCATAACGCCAACTGACACAGCCAGTCATATCTTGAACACTTCCAGGGATGGTGGCTCTGTTACCTCCTGGGCAGCACATTCCAATGCTTAACCACCCATTCTGTGAAAAAATTCTTCCTGATGTCCAACCTGAACCTTCCTTGGTGCACCTTTAGGTCATTTCCTCATATCCTGTCACAGGTTTTCTGGGAGAAGAGGCTGACCCCCCTGTTTGCAGGCATCAGAATTCAGGCGCCTGAATGTCAGCAAGGTGTCTAAGATATCTGGTAAGGAATCTAACAAGGTGTCTAAGCTCTTGTTACTATCAGTGGAGCTCTAGTCAATACAGTCACTGGGCTCGTAGAGTTATGCAGATCACCCTGAAAGAGAAACCTGTGCTGGCCTAGACATAAACTCTCCTATCTATTGTACAAAACCCACTCTGACAATGTACTGAAAGATATGAAAACTACCACCTGAATCTTAAGCACAATTGGATCTCGAAACCCGATCCCTTTGCAAAAAATGGGAATAGCTGCATGTTGCATATGTTGAATGATGATGGTGAGTTTTTAAATCACCTCGTTCTATACTAGGATTTTGAAACGGCACAGTAATGAAATGAATGAAAGCACAGGTTGGCTGAATGGCACACAGCTTCATTTACACTTCAGTTCTCCTAAAGATATTTTAACTACCTACTCACATTAAGTAACTAATTGCAATTCCCAATCTACCTCATTGGCAATTCATTTGAAATGCAAGTTGGTAGTGCATGCTCTACTATTCACTAGAAAACAAGGAAGCATTAATCTTGCTTTATTTGTACCTGTGAGATCTCATGCCAACATTTTCAAGTGTAAAAACTTGTGGCATATAAATTAAGCTTAGCAGAAATAAAAAGCCACCATTTGATGGAAATTTGACATTTCCTATACATGCTGGTCCCCAGGCAGTTTGTATAATTTCTTTGTCTCAATGCATTAAGTAACTGTATTTTCAACTTGAGGTTTCAGATGAGTGATTAAAATACAGAATGTTAAGGATGTTGATTTCAAATAGCTAAATGTTGAAAAATTATGTTGTCAGATTTACTACCATTCTGCTGCCAGCTGTTCTTAAGCTGAACCTGCAAAAGTTGCTTAAGCAGAGCAAGAAAAGAAGGGGTGGGGAGGAATTTAGTGTCATTAGTGTTCTGTATGTTTTCTGAAATCAAAAAGTTGCATGTTTTTGTTTCCTGACCACTATGAAGACAGGAGTTTTTAAAAATAATATGTTTAATTTTTCTTTTAAGCTTCACATGAATTCACAGAGCAGGTGTTTAAATAGACTTATTAAACTCTCCTGTAGCATAAAATGGAGGAACACTAACTCACCTTTATAGTAACTCTATTAATATTCTTCATGGTACTAATTAATTCAGTCACATTGATTTTTCCCATAGTTATTCTGCCCTTTCCTCACCTGTGACAGTAAAGATGTGCTCTTTATCCTAAAATAATGTTGAAATTTTTGCATGTTTGATTTTTTACACAAGTTTACCAAAATAACTGTTGAATCAGAGGTATTTATTTCACACAGGACAGAGAAATAGACACCTAAGAATAAAAACCTTCTGGATTTTTTTACCTTTTCTTTTTGCTTTTATAATCATTGCTCTAGTGTCCAAATTAATTAGCAGTAGGCAGAATAAAGCTGTGTAGAAAAACACTTTCTTCCCAGTAACAGTAATTAATTCACTGGAAATGCAAAACAATGCCATAACTAGCAAGTCTTGCCTAGCACGTAGGGCAATTATTTTATTTAGACTCAATTTCTTTGGTGTGTGACTAACATGGGTAATACAGACTACTCTGGTCTTGTATTTTGAATAGTTAAGAAATCAAGAAGTTGAATAGTGACCCATCCACCACTTCTCTGATTTTTTTTTTTAATCTTCCTCTAAATTTTCTATGAAAAACTTTTTTCCCAAATACAGCTTTTTAGGAAGTTCTTGATTGTTTTATCACTTTTCATTCCCTTGATTTATTCTTCAAATTTCTTTCTTTGTCTGTCCTATGAGTGTCTACAGCCTAGATGAAAAACATGATCATTTCTCCATGTTGACAGTGATACTGTGACAATGTATGCCTTCTAATCTGTGAGTATGTGAACATTCAGAATCTTAAAAAAAGAACTTTAGAAAGCTCAATGGAACAATGCCAGTAAAGACGTGTAATGTTGCCAGTGTATGTTGCCAAAGAACTGAATTTTGCTATGAAGCTTTGAACAAGTTCTACTGGTCACTGAACTTACTCCAGCAGAGCTTGTGCTCATCTGACAAGTTACTGAACTATTGACTGGCCTCCAGCTGGACCTTGTAGCACTGATCACAACTCTTTCAACTCAGCAGTCCAACCAGTTTTCAGCCCACCCCACCATCCTCATACGTAGCCCACACACCATCACCTTTTCAATGAAAATGCTATGCCAGAGCGTTGAAAACTGAAACCTTTATCAAAGTTAAGGCAAACAACATCCACTGCTCTACATGCATCTACCAAGCTAGTAATTTTGTCACCAAAGGCTGTTATATTGATCAGGCATGATTTCCAGTTTCTAAATCCATGTTAATTGTTTCAAATAACCCTCATGTCCTTAATAAATTTGGAAATGGTTTTCAGAGCTGTATGTTCCATCCTCTGCCCCGGGATAGAGGTGAAGCTAATCAGCCTATAGTTCTATAGATTTTTCTTCTTGCCCTTCCTGCAGTTAAGAGTGACCTTTCTTTCTTCCAGTCCTCAGGAATGCTCCCAGATCATTGTGATCATCCAAATGTAATTCACAGAACCACAGAATGGTAAGATTTGAAGGGACCACAGTGGGTTGTCTGGTCCAACCATACTGCTGAAGCAGGGTCGTCCCAGAGAACCTGGTACAGACTTAATAGCAGAAGGCCCTTGAATATCTCCAGTGAGGGACATTCCTCACCCTCTCTGGGAAACCTGTTCCAGTGCAATCACACAGTAAATAAGTTCTTCCTTATATTCAGATGAAACTTCCTGGCCATCAGTTTCTGCCTGTAAATTGAGAGGGCTAACTCAATAGCATTGTCCAACTCCTCATGGGCTTGTGTACAGCCAGTCAAGTTTTGCTCATTGTCCAGGTTTCCAAGAATACACCAGTTTCTTCTTTGCTCTTTTCTACACAAACATCTTGGCTGATCACAGTATCTTGAGTTCCATAGCTTTTCCCTCATTATTTAAAACTGTATTTGATCTTAAATCTTTTCTGTTTAGGCAACACATTGTATTGTGTGTTTCAATGAGCTCCAAAGATGAAGTTTATTAATTAGAACTAGTTTTTTGTATCAGAACTAGCTGTATTTTAGCAGATATCACAAATGGCTAAGAACCTGAGCTCCACATTAGCATTGTTTAATAAAATCAGGTTATTTAACATCAATATGTATTTTTTGTCATGGTCATTTTCACATACAAAACTAAGTTATTATTGCTACTATTAACTGTGACAGAACAAGAAGAAAGTTAGAAATTCTGAGTTCCCAGATGCTAAGAAGAACAGCAGCAACACAAATCATCAATACTATACCAAAACTCACAGCTAAGCTGACTCTTCATACAAGTAACAACCAAGGGACCACTGAACATGTAACCACAATAGAAGCTTGTAACCACGACAGAAGCACTTATTCAGATATTCAGATTGCACAGGTAATACAGACTTCTGGTTAGTACGTGGATCTGAACACATTTGCTGGAATTTCTGGGAAAAGGACATTGGTTTCAGGTAATTTTTAAAACTTAATATGAAAAGACAGTTTTTCCTTCCTAGTAAGCCAAATCATACACTTGATTTCATAGGGGGCTTCTACCATTTCTTATTTTTAAACATTCCTTTTAAGTTTTCTGGTGGTTGGGAGGAATCATCCTTGGGATTAAAATTTTTTTTATCATTCTCTTTTATTGTTGATGAGAAATGTCTTCAATTAGGGGAACACCTTTGCTCCTCACTGCTCCATCATATTTGCACAATTATTACCTCTGGTTTGAGAAATTATGCCTTCTTGCATCATGGTTTGTAATTTAGGATGCCTAATCCTGTCACTGCTAAAAACAATCAAATTCTGCTGAGTGAATCACCAGGATTATTTTTGATTTGAATAAATCTTGACAGTTACTGGTTTGCATGTCTAATCTGATTCATTGACTCTACTCTGGTTGCATATGCTCAATTAGAAACAAAGAAAGAGACAAACCAATGAAGCTCACCATTTAATATGTGGAATATTCCTTCAGAGCAGTCATAAGCCTTAATGTGGTATTTTTCTAGAGTTGTGGTAGACCTTGAACTCAGTGCCTTTTAAAAATAACTCTGAATTAGACAAAATCAAAATGATAGAAAATGGAGTCCCCCAAAACCAGAATTACTTTTATGTGTATAGTCCCTTGACAAAAGCTGATCACACTGGCAATGGGAGCGTGCTCTTGACATGATCAGTTCGATTATGATAGCCTCAGGATACGTTTGTAAATTTTGAGGCTACAGGATCAGGTGATAAACTCAGTTGTTATAAAATCCTGGCAACCACTGAAACCCTTTCAACTTTCTTAGTCTTCTCTATCTTTCTTTTTCTCTTCTCTGCCTTGAGTACTCTGACTTTCTTGGGGAATATTTTGTAGGAAATCAAGTAGGATGATATTTTCTGGCAGCCAGCAGAAGAAAATAGTGAAAAATAATGAAATAATATTAGAGTAAGTAAATAAAATTATCAGTATGCAGGAGTATGGATTTTTGCTCATATTGATTAATATGCTATCCTGGGAAACAGATTTATTGATTAATGGGACTGTAAATGTGAAAGCACACTGTTTTAATCAAATAAGGAAGCAAGGGACACAGAAAATTAAAATGCATTAAGAAGGTCATGGATATTTTTTATATTCATTCATCGTTTTCTGGTGGCAGAATAAGGCATGGGCTCTGCAATATAAATGCAAAGACACTTTTTGGTTTCAAGCCCTTATATTTATACTTTTCAAAGCTGTGATAAGATTCTCCACTTGGTGCTTATTGGTTACATGCTACTGTGCTTGCCTGGAGGACAGGGAGTGCTGTGGTTACGCTGCACACATGAACAGGATGTGATGTTTCATCTTCTCCAGCACAGTTCAGCTGCATGATCAGCCTCCAGGTTGTTGCTGCACCAGCTTTAGCCAACCAGCCACGCTGCTCATGTCCTTTAACTCATTCTGCTCCACTGTTGGAACCCTGGATGCTGAAAATATCAGGCTTTCTGCTTTAACAGGAGGTGACCCTCAGAGGGGTACTGCCTTTGACTTGTGGCCATGGGAATGGCTTCCAAAACTGAGTGATAGCACTGAGAGTGTGTGTGGAGTTGTATAGAAGTGTGAGACGTCACAGGGTGAAATATTTAAGGTTAAGGGGTTTAGGATATAGAATAGTAATATATATATATTTGAGACAATATGGAGGGATTTGGGTGTTGCCTGGATCCTTCTTCTTCACTTCTTCCTCCTTCTTCTCGGGTTTCTCGGGTTTGGGTGATCTAATTGGTTAGTGAAAGGAGCATTGAGGACATTGTATGGCCTTTAATTGGGTTGTAAATAAAAATAACTTAGGTGTCGGGTTTTAATTAGTTTTGCTTATTGTTTGAAAGTCCTTGAAACAAGTTAGAAATAGACTTTTTTTTGTCTTGTTAGACAGGGCTCACATCATGCAAGGCTGTACCTTAGATAAGATATAATAAACAACCAAGTCTGAACGAGATACCATCGTGTCTGGTGTCTTCTGTCCAGACCTGGCTAGAGCTAACACCTCCACACTCCACAACAATTTTCCATGCCTAATCACAGCATGACAAGCCATGGTGACAAGAAGGCGTGAGATTGATTAACATGAGTAAAAAAACAAGTATGTAAATTCAATCTGCACAGACTTACAGCAGAGAGTAACAAATCTCTTGGAGTGGTTCATCACTCTCACTCATATGAATAAATCAATAGCTGTGTTAGGTCAAATTAAGAGTCCACTTCAACAATTATTTCAGTCTCCCACACTGATCAGCAGAAGAGGGATTTGAAGCAGGAATAAATTCAGTTAAGTAGTGCCCATAGGCACCAGTGAAGCTGACACTGATTCCTGGGGACTGAGCCTTCCCTGAGTGGAAAAGAGACTCCATTTGTGGATCTTTGTGATTTGGGATTGAAAGGCAAGAAGTACCTCTGGGGAAAATTGGACAGAAATTCAGGACATTATGGGGAATTCTGGAGACTGTGGGAATGCTTTTGGCTCCCTGGTCCTAGCCCACCTCCGTAACTGGCCAGCACCTTCAGGGAGCCTTGAATGTTGGTGGTGATGTGTCCACTGCTGGCTGGGCCCTACCTGAGAAGTAGGAGACCCTTCTGATTCCTTGCTTTTTCATTTTGTCCTTTGATTATTCCCTTTTTTTCACACATTGTTCTCAATAATGGCTTATTTATTATGAAAAGTAGTTGATTTTTTAACCATTGATGATCTCTCTCTTTTGGAAGTGGATGGAAGTGCCATCTATTGCTTCAGTGAAGGAACTGGCAGCTTGTTCTTGCTAGAAATAGATGTGACATTTTCACATGGGCATGACATATGTAAAAGCATTTCCTCTTCCTGACTATAGCTTGTTTCACTACTGCACAGGTCACAGAGCCTTGATTTTTTTTCAGCAGAGTTGTGTTCAGGGTGTGAGCATGATGGTAATTGAATGTCAGCAATTTAAGAAGTTTTGAAGCGATGGAAGCTTACAAAAGTATAAAGAGAAATTTGTGTTGTCACTCCATTAACATTTCCAAATCATCAAATAAAAAACCCCCTCATATTTCAGAAGTTTTACTCTTTTTTTCTTAACCCCCCCCCAAAATAGCAAAATGTTATAACTAATACTCATTTATTAATTTTATTTCATGAAACTGTTTCCTCCCAAGCATAATTGTCCAAAATATTAAAATAGAACTACTTAAATATCAGTCTATAATGTGATGGTTCTGCTTTGAAAGTGTTTGATTCCTTTACAGTACCAAGATTTGAGAAGGGTTATTATTATCCTAGCTAGATTAGAAAAGAGCTTATGAGGGCACTCAATATAACTCTTTATTTAAGGTCCAAACAATATTTTTAAAATCAGTGTTAGCATATCAAGAGGAAGTCTGGTACATATTTCTAAACCCCTGTAGGTAGTGATTTTGACCCAGGAGGCAAAAATAGTACTTATAAAAAGCAAAGGAAGAATGTGAAGCTTGGAATATCAATTCTAAAATTCCATATAGGAAAAAAAATTCAAAAGAATTAAACTGAAAACAGTTAAGTCTAGAAATCTCTAAATTTTGATCAGTTTTTTGAAAATAACATTATCATTAATTTTCTTTCTGTTTTATTTTACCAGCAAATGGATTTTAGTCTTGAAGACATAAATTAGGAAAACTTCTATAATCTGGGGTAACTGAAAGCTGAATAATGCCTCTACATGACACGACTATGTCCAGCTTGTCCACATAACATCTCCATGTACATGTGGTTGGGGGAAAACTACCATAAAATTACTTCAGTTTGGCCCCACTGATCCATTTATTCCTCTGATATTAAATAGCATGTCATACGTAGAGTGGCTCACAACAAGCCAAACAGATGATAAAGAAAGACCATGTTTCTGACAGAAGGAAGATGTCATAAAGAAAGCTAAATCAAACTTCAGATCAGTGGTTATGTCACCCAAATTTATATTTCTCTAATCAGAGATTCTCAGATTTACTTCAACTGGAATTAACTCTATGCTGATCTAACTTTTCCCTCTTAACAAAAGTGATAGCCATAGTCTACAATTATAGAGTTCTAAGGGTGGAATTAAACTGTAAAAAAGGTCCCAGTCAGTTTTAGGACCGTGTCAGCCATTTATGGCTTCTGGCAGAGGTGCAGCTGATTTTATCTGCCTCTTTTTCTGAGGGATTTGTATCACCTACATTTCTCTGTCAACAAAAGCCACATCAAATTTTATAAAGAGTTTGAAATGACTGTCTGTAAAGAGACCCAGAACTTACAACAGTAGAGGTATCTATATAGGTAATTTATAGGATGCAGTATAATGGAAAAAGTTGGAAAACACATGATCCAAGATTTCCAGGGGTCCTGTGGAGATGCAAAACCCTGATTCTCATAAATTTATCACTATAAAATCATTCTGTATTGCTTATATTTTAAGGTAAATGTCCAGGATACTTTTTTATTCAATGCATGCATTGTCCTTATCTGTAACACTGGCAGTGATACTTCCCACTTCAATAAATGCTATAAATGGAAGCTGCTTCCTGAAAAGAAACTGCACCAGGGGACTTTATGCCCTAAATTTTGAACAAAAAGAAGTGAAACAAATGCTTTTTACCCTGAAAATGTTGCTTCTTACAGTAATTTCTCAGCACATGATTACAAATATAATTAATTTTCCAAGGGATCACAGGATAAATCAAAGAACTGATTAAACCATATTGTTTGTTACATGAAAATCCTATTGAGAGAAAATCAGATGTTGAAGACAAAAAGTAATTTTGGGTCATATTGTTTATTTTCAGTTACTTTCTCTTACCAGTTCAAAAGCAGATTTGAGTTGATTATTCAGCCCTCTTTCTTAATAAGCTATTACTCTGATTTTCAATAGGAGCAAACAGATCTTCTTAAAGAAAACTTTCTGAAAGTCAGAAACAAGCACAGAACACCCAAAGGCAAGAGGTCTGTAGAATCTTTAAAAAGTAGCTGGAGGCGAGAACGGAAGCTCTGGAATCTGATAATCAAAATCACTTGCCTGACAAATAAATATTTAGGGACAGACATGTACTCCAAAAAAACAACCAAACCTAAGGCTGAACCCTCCCCCACAAACCCCCAAATTGAATTTATCCTATATTGGTCTTAGTATTAATTCCTTGTAATACGATTGTTCCAGAGACTCCAATTTGTATGAAAACATTGGAGAAAGGGTTTTATTTTGTGCCAGTGAGCTGGATCATCACTGTCTTTTCAATGCTTCCCTCAAATGATGGTGCATTTACAAGTCTGATTCAGATCGTGATTTTTGTGAACTAAATAATATGACAAAGGTAAATTGTTTGAAGACCATGAATTTGCTGCTTCTTCTGCAAAAATAATGAATTAATTTGTGATCAAAATACCTTAATGGTCATTCTTATAACAGGGATTTAGAGAGTTTGAGTGGGTAACAATCTCATTAAGAAAGTCATAGGAAAAGGAAAATAGGATTGAACATCTGGTGAACACCTTTTTGTGATGCCTGATGAAATGAATGGTCAGTGCTTCAACCTTCCTGCTGGAAATGCTCAGGAAAAGGCTGACAGGCAGAAATTTGGAGGCAAAGCCTGCAAAATAATTGCAGCAACTACCTCTCCCCTATATCTTGCTTTCCCATTTGCCCTTGGGAAAGTTTCCCAAGAATCCTCAGATCTGGACTACCTTCCTGTTGCCTGTCTTTGTCAGAGCTCTGAGCAGGGCTTTGTCTGCTCTAAGCAGGGATTTGTCTCAGCCTTGCCTGTTCTTCCAGTGGAAAATTTTTTACTTTGGATTTGGACTAATCTACCAGGCCATTATAACACTAGCTGGAGTTTTTTCAGGTCACTTACTGAGTTTTATTTAATTGCTGCAGTAAATTTTGCGAGTAATAATGACAGGGTTAAATTTTCTAACCTTATTTTCTAAAGGTCAGTTTGAAACCTTCTGTCCTTATAAGCTCAATCTTATCAATATTTTAATGCAGGAAACTAATCTATTCAAGAAACTATGTTTGAAGGTCAGAAGCTAAAGATTATTTGGATGACAGATGAGCATATGCAATGTTGAAAGTTCCAAAATGTATTTTTTTTTCTCAAAGTTAAGCTGCTGTGAAACTTAGTACACATAGAAAACAATTCAAATCAGTAGTAAGAAATCCTTTTTATTTGGATATCTGATAGAAAATATTGCCTGAAGAAGGTACTTCAATTTTAATATATAAAATGAATCAGAACATGTCAATTATTTACTGAGCAATTTTGCGTATCTATTTCAATTTTTCATGTGCAAGAAATGCTCTTTTACTGCAGCTAACATTCTTTGCAAAAATGGGTCAGTTCTGTCTAATTTGTCAACTGATAAAATTTAAAGAGATATTTAAAATTTTTCAAGATTATTCATGATACTTTGCTAAGAGTGGAGTCTGTTACATGTCCAGATAAGCTTTTTATAATACAGTATTATGATCATGAATGGCTAAAACAAGATAAGACATTAAAATCCTTAGAGAAATATTCTAAGTAATTTGAACTGAAATATTCCTTATTATATTTTCAGCCATTAAGTGAAGCAGTTACCATAATCATTGACTAAATCAAGTAGAAGGGAGAGAAGTACAGGAAAATTAAAACCAGATTAAACCAGTAAAACATGGAATTGCACAGGACTGATGACAGCTGGAACAAGCGTGCATCCAGGAATCCATATGGAGCTTCTCTGTTTTTCTCTTTTCTGGTAGCACCAGGAGAGCTACTGAGGAGCAGCTGGTTTGGTTCTGCCTGAGCCCAGCTGATTACAGACAGTATCTGCTGATAGTGTCTGTAATCCTGACGTGGGGGCCAAGGGAGAGAGACATCACTGAAATCCTGCTGTCCTGAGCAGACATTTGTGCATAGAGGAATGAGAATACAGGATTTAAATTGTCTGCTTCCGAAGATTTGTCCCTTTCTTGTCCTGTCCTTTTTTCTCTCCAGCTTGCCAAGAAGTGCATCATCAGGGTATGAAGTGGGTTACTTTTTTCACCTCTTTGTTGCCTGCACAAACCACAGCACCTTTCACAGCTGCATTTGTTTTCCATGTACTCACCCTTCTCCACTTTGGGGGAAATTTGAACTACAGTACACTGCATGGGTTTTTCCCATGGAATGTTTTCACAGGGGAAATAATGATTTGTCAAACCTGAAGGCTTTTATACAGATGCATATTTATCTCAGTGAAAGTTTTGTTAGGAAATTTTTAAAAAAGCAATTGTGGTTAGATAGAATTTGATGTTCAGCTGGATTGATTGAAAGAGAACTTTTATTTATATCTTTGTCTTATGTTAATCAGATGATTCAGGAGTGAGAATTCCTAGTGACTTCATGACTTAGTTCAGCCGAGGGTGTTTTCATCCCAGTGAAGAATTAAATTAGGTTAAAGCAACAGCTTAAAATCTTGTACTTTCTTAGGTTGAATCTGTGGTGCTCCTAGTAGCACCTTGGTTATTTCAAAATAAAGTTTTATCATCTTAAAAAGCAAGAAACAAAGCATTGCTAATAAATATTTGAAGATTTCAAATGTATTTTTCTTTTACTTTACTACTTTACCAGCTGAATTATTTTCTCCTCAAACCTTCTAACAGCAGACATATAAAGCCTAGTTATTGTGATATTGTTAGAAGAAAAGAAATACTGCTTTGCTTTGCATTTCCCCAATATTAAATTATTTTCACAGGGTAAATTCTAAGAGAGTGACATTTAGCGTCAACACTGTATAAACAATAGCTGCCCTGCAATTGCTAATCTATTTCCTTCATTACTGCTGATGTCCTGAGATTTGTGGAACACCAGAACTGACAGAAAAACAACCCATTTCCTCCAAACTTTCCTGCTGAATAATTACTTCCTATGTTTATCTGATATAAGCTTCCTGTGGGCAGTTTCTATAAGTTTTTCCTGTGTATGGGTTTTTTTAAGGACTCCAAGAAAAACCAATTTTGCCAAGTACCTCCTCTAAGTGAAAAAGCTGAATAGATTAACAGGAGACAGAAAGAGCTTTAAATAACTTTGAAAATACATTTTTAAAGATATTAAGACTATTTTTACCAACAGTATGATCATTAAAAATTACATTGCATTCAGTTTTTGCAGGTGGATCAACTTTGCTTATTTATTACTGTTGTTGTGAACAAAACAGTTTTTAGTCTTCTTCCTTGAGTACACAAGCCCTTTATTTCAACAATTAATTCTGAAAGAAACCATTGTCATATTCAGATATGAGAGAGACTTTATCTTTATAGGAGCTTGAAGAACACAACATGTTTTCCTCTTCATCTGTGCAGGATGATAGGAAAGCTGCACTCTTCTCCTGGCATACTCTAGACATCAGCACAAAGCCAACATGTAACAAGGCTTGGGGACATAAATGCTCCAGTTTTGTGTCCTGAGGCATTCCAAATTGCACAAAAGACTCCCAGTGCAGATTTGGGGCTTCTGCACACACTCATGACACCAGTCATATTGTCTAGATGTCATCTGTCTAGTAATTTTTCAAGAAAACTGAAGGACTTATCTCATTAGGTTGTCCTTGTTCTATGTATCTTGGTGTTAATGTTGCTAGCTGCTGAGTTTGAAGAGGCTTTTCAGTAACACTTAGCAGAATTTTCTTTGGTATGTGTTGGCCCCCAAAGTTTGTTGCTGTTGTTTGTTTGTTTGTTTTAGGGAGCTATGGCTTTTTAGACAAATGTGAAAAGTATATGACTCACTACTGATACCAGAATCTCTATATGTGAAAAAATTTCTTTGGGATTCTCCCAGGAATTCTCTGGGAAATGATTACATCTCAGTTGGATGAATCTTTATGAATGGTAGAAGGGTAATTCAACTGCTTATCAGGTGGTAGACCTGAATGTCTCCAAACTCCCAGGTATCAGTATCTTCGTAGATGGGAAGATTCTGATGTTGGTTTATGGAGATAAATGACAGTAATTAATTTAGCTATTTATGTTCATCAGAACCAGTTTTCCAAGTACATGTAGTACATGTAGTGCATGATTTATCTCATAATGGAACAAAAATGTAATTTCTCATTATCTTGGTTAAGACCAAACTAACTTTCTTGATGAAATGAATCATTTTTGATTGTCAGAAAGACATCCATTATTTGGAGCCGTAATATATATTCTAAATATATTTGACTATGCGTATACTTGGCTTAAGATATTATTTGAAAGTAGCCTTTTACTGTAAATTAGTAGAACCTTCTAAACCTCACTAGAAAACCTATGTTGTTAAATATTCAGTGACACATTGCTTTATGTAGAAGAAAACGCATAATTATTTCAGCAACATGTCCTGTAAGAGTTCCACGGTGTTCCTAAATTGTGCTGAATGCTTTCAGTAAGGTCAGCTTGTATCTGTAGCAGGGAAGATTTTCTTTGTGAAGGAAGCTCTATAATAAATGGGCAGAGCTGCACCGATTATGAGAGATGGCTGTGTTTTCAGGAGTCAGGCTTCATCTGCTGAGTAATGAAGGAGGCTGGAAGTCTCTGTACTGGGGAGAGAGGGTCACTTATATGATGGGGAATGACAAGATCAGTTCCTGAATCTTCCGGTAGTGGGTGGAACTTCAGCAGAGGCAGTATTTTGATTAGATGCCCCCACCCTCTATCCCGTATGGACTGGACAGTGCATCAGGCACACGAATTTTGGGTTGTCCTGCACAAGGCCAGGAGTAGGACCCAGTGATCCCAATGGGCCCCTTCAACTCAGCATATTCTTTGATTCTATGATTCTGTGGAATTCTGAATGTGCCAACTTCTTAAATTACACTTCTGTTGAGAAAGGTGCATGGAGGGGGGGGAAATCTCCTTGAAATTATGTTTTAATTTAAGAAGTAAATCCTTCATGCAAATGATTTTAATTAAAATTCAGTTATTGCCAGTTCTTATATTTGTGTTTCTATTAAGAGGGTACAGTGAGATACCATTGTCTCAAAAAAAAAAAAAAAAAAACAAACGAATTTGAAACTCTTGCCTAATTTTAACATTGTAAAAAGAAACAAATGTATTTTAATATTTTAAGCATATAGGCTTGAACAATAAATGAATCTCATTAGTATCTGGCGGATTTTTCTGCTATTCCTCTTGCTGACGTTTCTCCTTATGATTTCATTTTAGCAAACCTTTATCTTTAAACACAAATCCCCAGGAAAAATGCAAGAGTGGCTGGATTTGATGTAAATCTAAAAGTACACATATCTGTTATCATGGCTGAAGCCTAAACAAACAATACAAATTGTATGGTGGAACATAAGATTAATTTCTGAGTTTCAAGGTTCTACTTTGTTAAAATATTTTGTATAAAAAAAGAAGAAGAAAAGAAAACAGGATTACAAAAAATAGGTCAACTGAATCTGGGATTTCAAACATTAACATCCATCATTCATGGTTGCATGGTTATTTCATGGGGTCATTACCTTGTAAAACAGCAGAGCTTATGTTGTTTTGACTGTCTTTCTATCTTAACATATTTGGAAGTCTTTCAAATTCGACTTTAGACCTGATTTACATAAGTTTAGAGTGTTTATTTCAGTTCTGTTAAATCCTGTACTTTGGCACTTTCGTTTGAGGAATATGTTGCCTTTTTATCAACACTCACACAAAATAGCTTAATTTCATCCTTCACTGTGGTCTTAAATGTGTCTTTCTTGGATTAGTATTTTTTTCTGCCTTTCTCTAGCTTTTAGTTCCTTTTCTTTTCTCTAGTTAAATAACAAAATGGATGTTCTGTAAGTATAAATATGCTTACACTTCATCGTCTTTTCTGTGAAATTCCTCTCTCCACCGCACAGAAGCTTCCAGCCTTCTTCATTATTCTCCAAATGAAGCCTGCCTCTTAAAAACACACCATCTGTCATAATTGATTTACTTTTATCCATTTATTACCCTATACAGGATCTTTCATGGCCATTACCTGGTAGGATTTTTGTGTTGCCATGGCTAAAATGACATCCAGCCTGAACAGTTACACAACAGCTATAGCTGGTATATCTATATAGTAGATGTAGCATTATGTATAGCATTATGTATTAGGTATCCTCACACCAACCTGCTCAGACCTTGTCTGCATGAATGAAAGAATTGGGATGGAAATATTGTAAACTGACAGAACAACCATGATGTTGTCAAGAAAAGTCACTAGTGGCCACCGTAAGTGTTACAGAGCAACTGTGCACAACTTTAAAATCCTACTCTACATGAAAATAAACTCTTCTATTCATTAAGCTACTCCTGTCTCCAGAAAAGAATGACCCAATCTATGATTTGGCTAAATCATCATCAAAACTTTCAATGACTGAAAATATTTTGGATCTTCAGTTAAATTTATGATCTAATAGTCAATAAAAAGGAGACTGGAATTATGAAAAGAGTGAGTGGGATTCAAATATTAGGTGAACCACTGGGGATGTAATGCTTTGCTTCTGTTTCCATGTCATCAACACACTGCTAAACAAAAAACAAACCCAAGACAGTTGTGTACATCATGGCACATGTAGAACATTCACTGTGTTTCTACATAATTAGTCAGACTGATACCAGACAAGATTTACATGACTGCAAATGGAAATGGATGTATTATTTTCACAATTATCTCAGATTCTTTCATGCTCTGATGGACATTCTTCATGCCAGTTATGAACCTGACTAGGGTCAGAGGTGAGGTGAGAAGATAATGCCTGAGAAGATAATGCCTGTGGTGTCTGGGGGCACTGGAATTCACCAGATCATTTTGCCAGCTAACAGCAACGAGGCTGTACAGGATTAAGAGACCATCAGCAAACACTTTTACATCTGCCTGCTTAAGTCTGACACGTTTGCAATCTGAGTCTGCTGGTCAGTCATTCATAAAGTTTGCATGGTATGTTTAAACTTCTCTCTGTCAAGACACAATAATTTGGGACTAAGAAAAGCGTGACAGTCCTTGTCCCTCTCTACTTCCAGTCATAAAGCACGTTGGGAAACACTGAGATTGGACAAATGTAGACCACCATGTTGAAAGACATTATCACAGGAAATGTCTTAATTTAGATAGTCTATGTTTCAAACAAGTTCGTCAAACTAGGACTTTAAAATATCAGTGTTTCCTTCTCTGGAAAGTGTTTGGTAAAGGAAAATAATCTCTTCCTTTGGGTAGGCTTCTTCAAAATACTCTGAAACACATAGAGAAAGACTATTTTCTTTTTTTTTTTTTTTTTGAACGGTCTGNTCTGATTTAATTCTATTAGTACTAGCAACAGTTTAATTTAAAATCCTACAGGATCCTGATTTGTTCCTCCCCCACTCTGATAATTTGTGAGGAAAAAAGGAAATTTACAAAATGGATCAGAACTCAATTTCTTATCAGGAAACATTTAATACATTTAATAATCCTGCCATTACCAAGCCATTTAACGTAGTTAAAAGTAGGAAAAACGTGGCCTGTACATGAATATGATCCCTATAATGACTTTTATAAAGTTGCCTTCATTATCTGTGGCAAAAAAATCTGGGGAAAAAGTCTTGAGAAATGGATCATTCTCTTGTCTTTTTGATGTGCTCAGAAGTTGAAAGGTATGGAGTATTGTTTATTTTTATGATAACTGCACTCTGGTTGAGAACCAAAAGTTAAGACAGATCGTTTGGAACACCATCAAGTATGCAGTGCACAAAGTATGCACTTCGTCTCAAAGCCTGTTTGATACTGCACTGTGTGCAGTAGATGCAGCATTATGTGGATTGCAAAACAGCTTTGAGCCAATGTTTTAAACTGTGGTAGCACAATAACCGTGAGTTGAGCGCCAAAAAATGTGGCAGGTAACCACAAGCTATAATTCTGGCAATTACAGCAATGATATTTTGAGAGACTGGATGGCTTCAGTGGTATTTTTATATTCCTTCTTAAGGTCTCCCTTCAAAGTTAACTACACAGTTTTGCTTAGCTGGGCTGGAATAAATCTTTAACTGATACAGGAAAACCCAGCAGGATGTTTAATTTCTGCCTCTTCCCTCTGTTTACTATGTCAGTGCATAGAAAGGACACACAACATTAATAAGATTGTATGCAAGGGATCCAGAATTTAAAGTGCTTTACATTTCATTATTTGTATACTTCTTCTAAAGATTTTCATAATGTCTTATTAACACGGACAGAGTAGGTAGATATTCTGGATTTTGCAAAAGAAAGAAAAAGAGCTGTTTTTTTTTTCATAGCTGCACATATACCAGGTAAGAAAGGAAAAGCAAAACAAATGTAATCATTGAATGACAAGAAACTTCATGTACTGCAAACATATTTAGACAATCAAACTGGCACTTGAGGGAGAGGTGCTGTGGTCATGTGTTTAAGGTGGTAAAACACAGTTTAGCCTTTTCATGGTAGTTTTGGCCATATAGACAAATGTTGTCTCACCTAATTTTGGCTTCAAATGATCAGATAGAATAAAAATGAAATTGCACAATGATGTAAAAACCTCATTTAAAGTGGTGCCAATCCTCATCTTTGAATGCTTGTGTAATGCATGTGGCTATTTGTATCAGCCATTCTATTCATGCTGCACCTAGTGCCACTCCTATCAATTGTACAACCACCATGCCCTCCCCTCCAGTTCCATTTACTGAAAAAAATCATGAAAAAGACCTGCTGCAATTTGCACCAGCTGCAATTACAAACTTGTTTTTTTCTCATTTTTTTCTCATTCAAGGATTGTAGTCACTAAATTTGAGCATTTCTCCTAAATGAAAATCCCTAGTAAGTCTTCATGGATAAACTGTTAAGCACGATACTTATTCTTAGCAGATTTTTAAAAATAAAATGTGACATTGATCTATTAATTGTATATCTTAACCTGATGTTTCATTTTTCATTGACTATACTATAAAAAACCTCCCATACATGTTGGAATTTTTTCCCCTGAAGCTTGTTTAAATAAAGCAAATCCTAATACATATTGTCATATTTATTTTGACTACAATTTGCTGTTTGATGATCTAGTAATGGCATGATGCATCATTTTTCCTGAGAAACATCTAATTTTTTTTCTCTTTTAGCATGTAGCATGTAGTATCTTTTTTCCTCTGGTAAAAATTGTGTGATTCAATGGCATGAATATACGTGCATATATATGAAAAAGCATAAATGATTGCACAGGTGAGAAAAAATAAAATGTAAGATACATACTTTCCATGTAAAAGCACAGACACATTTTTCACTAAGGTGAATCAGAAGATAAACTGGATTTTACCTCTGTCTTTTGTACTGCATATTCTTCTAACTGTCTGTTAAATACTGATACATGATTTGCTTTTCATATAATTTTCATACTTTGTTTTATGGAAGTCTTGGAAATATCATGTGGACATCACTAGTGTTCCACCTGTAAAATGGGCTTGAGGATTTGAAAACTGCTGATTTTCTTAAGTGTAATGACAATAGGTTTTGTATTTAATCATAGCATAGTTAGTTTCCATTTTTAAGTGTTGCCTGAGTTGAAATAGAACCAGCACTCCATCGTAGGTGCAACAATGCTGTAATAATTTCCATATGCTCTATTTCCTTCGACGCTATTTCTTAAACTTAAAAATACTTAACTCACAGAGAAACCAACCTGTATTGAATAATCATAGAACTACCACTGATACAAGTGTTGCTGTAAAGTCTGGTATCTTAATAGAATATACAGTGTAGATACTGTGTCAGAGCTCTGAACTGTGGTACAAAATATCAGTTAGATGAGTGTGCTTGCTTTGAATTCTGTCCTTGCCTGAACATTGTGACATTACTGAAAAATCCTGTATAATTTTTCAGAGAGCAGCAATCTGCCAATAGAATTCCTGAAGCAGCCTTTTGTTTCTAAGTAGCTTTTGGCTTTTAAGAGACTATATTTAGAAATAGCCTTAAGTTCTGTTTAAAAAAACCATTCCCTTCTAATATCTATAAGATTTATCAGTAAGAATAAACAAACTGAAACTGTTTGTCTGCAATGTCTGAAGAGAGCAACCCTTCCCATTAATTTTCTTCAAGAGCTTTGAATTTTGGAGGATACCTTTAGGATCTGCCATTGTAAGAGAACAGCTTGCCAAATCTTCTCTTTAGGTCTACAGGAAAACAGTCACTTTATTTTGGCCAGAATAATGGGGAGTCTCTTGTTTTACAAACAACAAAAAAGATATGGACAATCTCATAAATAAATTTTAATTATTTATGCATTCAATTAAGTATTTTTAGTAGTAGCAAATACAAAGTGAAACATCAATATTTGTATAGAGGCTCGATTTTCTTGAAAGAATCCTTTGTACATTTATGTAATCCTTCCAAGATCCTCTTGATATGAATCAGCATGGTACTGAATTTGATTGAGAGATAAATTCATATCCATTGACATTACGATCCATTATATATCGTGTAGACAATTTTATATTTCATAAAATTTGGCAAATTCTTTTTAAGTGCATAGAGTACATGACTTTTTAACTGTAAAGTCTTCCTTGAAATGAAATACACCACAGTTAATCCATCTGTCTTTATTTTGCTCACCCACTGGATCATATCCCTCACGCACAGAAGATTATTTTTTAAATAAGCAAACTCTCACTGACAAGGAAGACCATAATGGTTCTGTGGTCTGTTGTGTCCATAGTCCATGTTTTATAGCTACTGTATTACACACTGAAAGAGGTTGTTGCTTCAGGGGCCTGAAGACTGAACATGACAAGAATTCCTGCTTGCATTGACTGAAAATTCTTTTATTTTCTTAAGAAAAGAAAAAAGGAAAAATATCAATAATTTGATTTTTATTACAAACTGAATTCAAAATTCTTCAAGGTATACATATAACATTTTTCTTGGATATAAGTTCTGTCTTTGTTATTCAGATGTTCTATTTCTGATTCATTTTGAGTCTTGCATAATAACACTGTAACTTTCCAAAATGCACTCAAACCATAGCACAGTGTATCAGCAGCATTTCACATCTACACCAGAAAACTCCAAGAAACACACAGTGAAGCCAAACTCCAGAGTGGTTATTTTATAACGCAGCTTAAAATAATTGGTGATATTGTTTCATCTTTAATAGGTCTGAAACTTGATCTGTTTACTTATAAAATTCGAATTGAATTGCAAAGTAAGGCAATCCTCGCTAAACTATATTTATCTTCATTTGATCCGATCTTTCTTTTTATTTTTTGTCTCCATTCCTTCTTACTTATAATCAATCTCCAAATGTCTCCTGTTTAATAAATGGTCATTCATAAAAGTTTCTCCTGAGGTCACAGGAGCTTGAGTGGCAGTGGAAGTTACTGGAGTGAACCAGAAATAAAGTCAGATCTATGAAAAATGCTGTTGAAATTCCCAGTGGAAACAGGAATCTGCTTTGTTCCCAAGCCTGATTATCCTTCTTCATCTGATTGCTCAGGAGTGTGCAGACTGGGGAAGGTTCTCCCATGTGATTTTCAGAGGTCACTGGAGAATTTGGAGCAGTTCTCATCTTCTCCATGAAGATGCGTTTTCTCTCTGGGCAAAGGAAAGAGTCAGAGGTTCCCCTTCAAATATAAGTACTGAAATCTGTTGAACGAAACTCAGTTTCCGGTAGGAGAATGAGAGTGACATCTCTCTTCTTGTGCCAGATTAATATTTGCCTCACCTTTCTGAGAATCAGAAGTAGACCTCAGCTAGTAGAAAACACTTAGAAAAAATTCCATAAATCAGCATAGGAGGGATAATGGAAGAATGAAGTGAAATTTGATTGCAAATATTTAATATTTTGTTTAGAGAGTAAGGAACTTGGAAGTTTTGAAAATTTCCAAGCAGAAATCCATTAAAAGTTCTATCTCTTTTACTTAAGTATTACTTTTCCAACCCAAAACACCTATTTACTTTATGCCTTCAAAATTTTAAGAAAAGATGAAAGTACTTTCCAGGAATGAAATCATTTTCAGAGGAAGCAAGTCAGCTAAAATCAATTGTTCATCTATCAGTATGTAGTTTTTCAAAGAGACAATATTGATGCTCTGTTTCTCACGTGAAGTCCCTTAGAAAAAAGAGAAGTTACAGGTGGAGGTAGGAAGGAAGAGAGATATTTTGGGCTTAGCTTCACCAATTAAGCAGTGACCAGTGCTCATTGGGGTTTATAGGTGCTGTAGCACCTATAAATTAGAGTGAGCCACTCTAATCAGAGTAGTTCTAGTCAGAACTGAATTGTATCTGACTCTGTGTTGGTTTTCTAATACATATAAATTTCGTGTTATTGAAATAAAAGCTATTTCCATGCTGTGAATATCTGAGCTTAGTATTGCTTATCACAGCAGAGGCCATTACAGTTTGTGGCAGCAAATGTTACCAACTGTAAATGATTTATTTTTTTTGTTTTTAATCCTTGGGCCATTGGTACATTTTGTTTGTGTTTGAGCCGCTTGCAGAATAAGTTATGTGGAAATGGAACTCGTGAACACATGGACAAACATGACAGGTTGATTTGTAAGGTACAGCAGCCGAATCAGCTTCACTTATCTATATCAAGCAAATTTTGTTTTTTAATTTATTTTTGGTGTATGAAATAATGTTTCTTGTGAGATGCTGGTAGGACAGCTGGTGCTATGTCTGAAAATCTTGCATTTTAACCCTAATCCAGTAAAAAAGAAATTCTCCATTTTTTGTAGCACCAACCTGGGTAGTAATTTGTTAAATTTTTAGTCTAAACAGTATTTATACAGTTTATTCACAAAGATATGGTTTAACATTTTTAATGTCTACAAACCAAAATTGTTCATTCTTTCTTTTTGTTATAACTTATCCCAAAATAAAGGTGTGGAACAGAAAGAAGTAATAGGAGCAAAAATTTTACTTGACTTTTAAAGAACAGAAGGCAATTTTCTATATGACTTACTGTAACTGTTATTCATTTTGATTTCAAGTCTATTTCAATTTATCCCCTAGAAACAGTCCTGACCAATACATTGACTTAAGTAGCTGATATTGTAGACAGATGTTAGCTCAAATCTGCTTGGATTAGTTTTCTTGCAGAAATTTACAGACACAGACACACTATATGGACATCTAAGTTTTCAGAAACTAATGTGTTACAGATACACTTTAAGCTTTTCAGGCTGTGTGTTTGAAAGTGTTTCTGCATTGTGTCATATCAATTTGCCACTTGAGAGCAGAAAAGGGGAAATGAAGTGTTACTGTCACAATCAGCTACTAGAACACATGATTTCATTTTTATATTAAAAGGTTACATTCACAAATGCTGATTTTTTTTTTTTTATCTCAGAGGAAATAAAGAAAAGGTGTTATGAGTTCTGAGCATCTGGTTTCTGTTTCTAGCTTTCCTATATTTCTAAAAGTCGTCATGTACCAGTTTATAGGGCTAAGGAAGAACAAATGATAGGACAGAGTAGCCAAAATGAATCATTATGTTTCCCTTCTAGTTCCCATTGTTTTCGGAACTACTGTAGGGTCCAGTTACAATTTTTCTTAAATACTTCTAGCTTTTCTTGTTCTCTGTTCAGGAAAAAGATAAATAAGGACACTGTTCACATTGTTGTAGGGAGGTAGAAACTGATCTTGCACAAGGCTGCAATGACTTTGCAAATCCTCTCCCCTTCCCCACTCACTTCCATCGAAAGCCCACTGTTCAAAGAAGCAAGGGGTTTAACAGCAGAAAAGGGTGGGAAGATGGCACTTTCTGTTTTAATTCTACAACTGTTTATCCTAAATGAATGTATTTCTGTTTTCTTTATCAGAGTTGGATAATATTTACATTCAAGCAGCTACAAAGAAGAACAAAACTTGAAATCGCTTCATATTTTACACTGAAATTCTGGAAAATGTGTGCATTTTGTTCATTTTTTTCTATGTTATTTAAATGCTACTTGCCTCTTAAGCAATCTCATCTCATTCATTTCTGTGGAACTCACTTTGGCTGCATGAGAAGGGAGGGCACAAGAAGGTAATGAGGTCTAAAACCCATCCTTTTTGGTCTGCTACACCAAAAGTACACACAATATTTAGTTTGCTGTTAATCTGCTTGAGGACACTCAGCCTGTCATCTCTCCTCAGCCTGTTCACGACTTGAGGTAGCTCAGCAGGCTGGTTTTGCATGCACTCCTCTCTTAGACATCAATTATCTTCATTCACTCTGTTGGTAACATAGGTTATCCTAAATAACAAGATTATTAGGAGTAAGAAAATAAAGTGCATACTCAGTAGCATGCAAATCAAATTGAACTTCTTTTTTTTCTAAAATCTTACCCTAGTACCATGCAAATCATATTGAACTTTTTTTTTTTCTAAAATCATCTGCTTTAAGATGTGTTTGTATGTGCTTAGTGTTCCACCATTGACTAAGTCTTGAATTGGGAACATTGCTCATACAAATAAAGCATAAAGAAAGTGAATAAATCCTTCCAATAATCTGACCCCTGGTTTCAGAAATTTAATAGCAACATTTCAGATGGCTACTGATTAGGCAAATTCAATATATTCCTTCTTTTGGAAAGAACATGTTCCTTTGGAAGGAATATTTGCCCTTTCTTTTTTATTATTTTAGCCTTGGGTAGTTTAGGTTAAAATTCTGTTTTGACTTTACCAATCTAATAACCAAGACAGGACAGTCAAAAGTAATAACAAAAGGGCAATATCCTGAGTAAAGAATCTGTATGGGCTGTGATGCCTTTTCTGGAAAGATGACCATGAGTACTGTTTTTCCAACAACCTATCCCCAAATTCATCTGCAATCTCGTACAGACAATGAGACTTCTTTGTTTGACTTATAGCTTACATGGTTTGTGGTTACTTTACTTACTCAGTCTTTTTAATTTATATAATTCTCCCACAGGCTAAAAATCTCTTGCATCATATACAAGTAGCCATCACATACAACTACAATACTGTTTTATAACATTTAGAGTGGGGGTTTCAATGAAAAGTTCAGCTAAATACAGGGTGTGAATTAAGTTCTAACATCCCCCACAATGGGCTATGCATTGTAGAAGGACTGAATGTGGAACTGCAATCCAGTTAACACTCACTGACCTAAGGAGTGACTCAGAAAGATTATAGGAGGTCTAGGAAGAAAAATAATGTATCATGGCACATCAGTGTGGCAAAGGAATAAACACAGTCAGTGCCTCAAGTGCATGCACTTGGCAGTAGGTGAACTTCCTCCCCGTTTTCTGCGTGTGAATGTGACTGCACTTACAGCCAGAGAAAGTCACAGCAGGACATCTTCCTATGTGTGCTGAAATACCTTTTTTGAGGTTTTGAGGTTGCTTCAGAAATACAGCTCCACATTTTTGCCCCAGTCAGGCATCTTTTCTCTCAGGCAGCCCTTCCTGAGATGGTACGTAAAGTAGGAGCAAAGGGACATTTTCCTGACATCACATCTAATCTGGGTTTGTCTAATTCCCCATCTTTAATCTGTTCTTGCCCTAACAGTCCTCAGTTTTAATGTATTCTAACATCCCTCTATTCTACCAGGTCCCAATCTACTCACTCAGCAGACCCTTGAGACAACAGAGATGTTGGCAGGAGAGGTCCTGGATTAGAGGAATTTATTTTCAGGCATGCCTGTGAAGTGTCAGTCATGCTGTTAGCACTAGATAATCTGAAGCTGGCAAATGTGAGGAAATTAAATTTAAAGCTGGCACTTGATCTTTAATTCACTGTTCTGCATGTTGTAATGATATAATTTTACAGCAGTGTGAATTAAGGTTGGAGTAGGATCAGACTTTAATCTGATTTATCTGGTTTTTGTCATTTTAATCTAGTTTAACAGCATGTTTAATTTGGAAGACTTTTCTAGTCACCTTGGGGAATTGCCTTGTAGTACATTGCAGTATTTGATACTGAAATCTAAAAATATATTTCATCAGGATCTTCTTTCTTTGACCTGATATTACTGATATTAGCACATATGTTGGAGTAGTGTCTCTGCAAGAGCCATAGGCTGATTGGACCTTGAGCCTTCAGTACTGCAAGCAAAGGCTTCAGCTACAATGAAGAGAAAGTTATTGAAATAACTGTTAATATCATTGATGTCAAAAACAGACAGCGAAAAAATCACTAGCTCTAGAGTAATGTATTATATACTCATATTTTACAAATATGATTCTGCTCATGTTGTTTTCATAACTAGAGTGTATTCATGAAGTAAGGGCTTGGTATATTTTTCCAACTGGATATTTTCCTGGACAGGCTTTCATCTGGCCTCAACAGGACATTGATTTACTACACTTATTCACTTACCACTACATTTTTTTTCCTCGATATCTCATTGTCAATACAATAGTTAAAATCATTAACACCCTTATCCTCTGACCACCCTGTATTTTACTGCGGTTCATTTTGAGATGGACATAGGGAAATCTGTACATTATCCATACTGGATTTCTGTTTTATTAGGTAGTTATAGCTGCAGTAGCAGGAGGAGCAATATTCTAAAGCAATATTCTAAAGTTCAAATGTTTTATCATGTGTCTTGATCATAGTCCTTGTCAGGGAATGCACTTTATCACTTATGGATCCAGTGTTTTACTTGAGATTGGGTAGGACTGCTGGCCAAAGGGATCCCACAGCAAAGAGTTGTAAGAAAAACTGTGCATCTTGCCAGAGCCCATCATGCTGCTGGCCTTAGCATCTTCGTAGCTAAAAAACAACATGAAATATCAGCACTGTTGGAAACTGTAGCCAGGGTCACTTATGATCTTGCACTGGAAGTAGGATGTGACAAAGGAACTTTGCACCTCAGAGGAAGGGAACTAACACAGGAGCAATTCCTCTTTGGTCTGTGCCCTAGAAGCAGAGAGACAACCTTAGAAATGACTGGGGATTTCACAGGCTTCACAGATGAAAATTATCTAGTGAATTTTTCCAGGAATACCTTAAAGCTACAGGAATGCCTTTTTAAGTTGAGGGTTAGTTCCCAAACAAAGGAACAGAACAAAATTTTCTATATATATAAGCTTGGAATTCACCAAAGCAAAAATGGCTGTCTGGTTTCAAATGAGAGCTACGACCTGACATTAAGCTGTACTATTTACCTCTGAACACAACAGATTTCTATGTAAACATAGCTTCAGGGGCCAAGTATGAGAATGTTGGTGTACATCTTCCACTTCTATGATTCAAAGGCATTTTGTGCCCTCTGGTGACCATTTAGATCTCCATTTTGCAAGAGTAGCTGCAACATTTTGGGTATCAGGACTGTACCAGTACTACTGATAAGATTTTCTAGTCGTAGCTTGGGCTAAAGAAACAGTTTATTAAAAAATGATAAAAACCCCAAAACAGAAGGGGCTTAACAGTCTATACACTCTTTTGTACACTAGATTCATATGTATGTGAAAGATTTTCATCTGAGTGGCCCTGGATTTCCAAATTCTATTTTGATCTTGTAATCAAAGCATGTAGAACTGATCACATGAGGTAAAATTGGGAAAGAATTATTAAGTGAGCTTTCTAATATAACCCTCAATATAAAAGGAAGTTTGTCAAAGTGCAAAAATTGTGCCATAATAATAGCACCTCTTATGTTACAAAAAGTAAGATAATTTCCATACCAAAAGATCATTAAATATCTCCTGCTTTTTATGTATCGAAATTTGAAAAGGATAATTGGTCTCTTATATGTGAAAATCTTGTCCTACTGTGTCTCATGTTTGGAGGTCTCACTAGAACCAATGTGCAACCTCATTTGGAAGTGAATCACTGCCTGCTTCAAACAGTATGCAGAAAGAGAACAGCAAACCAAATCCTTTGTGGTATATAGATGGACAATATGCACAAAAGAGTGACAAAATGAAAAACTTAATATAATAGTTTGAAAATTTTGAGGTAGTATGAAGAGGCAGAGAGTAGCTAGAACTTAGCTGGATAGTTGGAGTTGTCATCAATACTTTTGCAAAAGTTGTCATTTAGTAATAGCAACTTATTAATTTCATACAAAAATAATGAAACTGTGTGGTATGTTGTCATACCACACTGAGGCACTGATCCAGTACCAAACTGGACTTTCCCCATGAGATTGTCCTTTGCTGTCCTAATACTACCCTAAAGTAGGAGAAGGAACAATTGATCCTTACCCACAACACCATGACTTTTCTACCACTGCAGTGTTGTGTTTTTACTGGCAGTAGCCCTGATTAAAAGTCTGATATGTCTCTCTGTGGGCAATTCAAAGCCCCCTGAGGTCAGCTGGATGGCTGCTGCTGGTTTTGTTAGGTTTTGGATCACGCCCTAAAGGAAAGTGGTCTGACATATTAAGACTAAGAAAAAAACCAACAAAGCAGGCAATATCTGTTCCCCAGTCTGCCATGGATAGATATTGTTGCCTTCTGGGCAAGTTTCTCAATTTGAAAAAGTGTCAGACTATTTAGTTGGGATCATACTAGTTACTTACGCTAGTAAAATGTTTGGACAATTAATTAATGTTTGTAGAAAGTTTGTGAGTTAAAGATGTTAGAAAGTGTGCAATATTTTAGTATTTTTAGCAGGTCTATTTTTAATAAATCCCCCTTGATCATAATTCATTATCCCTCTGAGATTTCATCCAAGGCTTTTTAGTCAACACTTTCTCCTGCAATCCATATTAATTAGCAATATTGGTCTGTTGGCTCTATGGTATTTACCATTTTTCCCTCTGGTTTCAGAGCACTGTAATTAAAGCATTCCTAAGAGAACTGGTTAATGAATTGACCTGAAATGCCTTGTTATAGATCCTACTCAAAATTTACTTTTAAAATGTACTACAAAGTTTTGTAGAGTTTAGCTAAAAATCCACTGGAGCCTGGAGCATGATTCCCACTCCCCAAAAGGCAATGAAGCACAAAGCATAAAATCCAAATTTCCTTCTACCTGTGTTTGTAAATCAATCTCGGAACATACAGTATTACAAAGGATGGCTCACGTTAGAATGGCTTTTGCTTATGCAAAGATAACTTTCTAATCCTACTATAAGAGGGAAGAAAATATATTTTTTTCTCTCATCTGAAGCTCCAGTGGTTTCATTAAAGTTCTCATTATGGAATTAACATTTCATTTGCTGTTTATTTATATCACCATTGGCAATGTTATTTACCCTCACCCCTATCTGCTGATTGTATACAAGCAACATAAACAGGAAACTTTTAGAAGCAACTTTCTTTTTCTTGTCATCATGAAGACTCTATTTGCTATTTTTAAGAACTAGAACTCTGGATGTTTTGGGGGAAAGAAAACATAAAAATCCTGACTAAAATCATCTTCTAGATTTACATACAACTGGTAATGCAAGCTGCCTGGTTATGCAGATCTTTTTCATCCTGACAATTCTCCAACTAAAATGAATAAACTCCATTATTTTCAATATTTTTTCATATTCTGTATCCTCTTATAGGATAAGGAGAGAAGCAAACAGATAATTAAGGAATTGCAATGATGGAAAAGCAAAAGGGCCATTCATGGATGGATTAGGAGAGGGGTGAAAAGGGTGGTAATATAATAAGTGGAAGTACATTCTCTTTATGCCTTGGGCAAAGAGATAAGAGAAAATTAAACTGAACATGGGAATTCACAAAGTCTGCTGATTTATTTTATGCACTTATACAATAAAGTTTGAAACAGTTATCAAGGCAAATTGACATTAGTATTGGGATAGTGCTGTTTGACAACTTTGTCACAGACAGAGGGATGGAGGGCACTGATGACACCAAGCCATGTGGTGTGGGTGACACTGGAGGGCAGGGATGCCACCCAGAGGGAACTGGACAGGGTTGAAAGGTGAGCACATGCAAAACTCATGAAGTTTGACAAGGCAAGGTCCTGGATTGGGGCAATCCCAAACACAAAATACAGGCTCAGTGAGGAGTGGTTTGAGATGAGCCCTGAGGAGAAGGAGGACTTGGGAATGTTAGTTGATGAGAAGCTCAGCATGACCCAGCAGTATGTGCTTGCAGCCCAGAAAGCCAAACATGTCTTGGACTTCATCAAGAGGCTCATCAACCAGCAGGTAAAGCATGTGACTCCCCCACTCTACTCTGTCTTTTTGAGATGCCACCTGCAGTACTGTGTTCAGCTCTGGGGCTTCCAGCATAAGAGGGATGTGTTGGCATGAGTCCAGAGGAGGCCGTAAGGATGATCAGAGGGGTGAAGCATCCCTTTCAACAAGAGGGTTGGGGCTGTTCAGCCTGGAGAACAGAATGCTCTGGGGACACTTTATAGCACCTTTCAGTAGCTAAAGGAGCTACTGAAGGCTAAAGAGGGACTTTTATTATGGGCATGTAGTGACAGGACAAGGGTAATGTATTTAAACTGGAAGAGGGTAGGCTTAAGATTAGATATAAGGAAGAAATTCTTTAGTGTGATTGCAGTGAAACAGGTTGCCCAGAGAAGTGGATGTCCCATCCTGGAAGAGTTGAAGGCCAGGTTAGACGAGTCACTGAGCAAGCTGGTCTCGGTGTCTTTGTCCATGGCTGGAACCAGATGATCTTTCAGGTTCCTTCCAACACAGATCATTCTTTGATTCAAATGTAATTTTAAATATTATTCTTTTGGTCTCTGCTCAGGAGAGGATCAATTTTCACTTAGTTATGTAGCTATTAAGCTGGATCACTGTGTGATAAAATTCGTGTGTAGCTAACCAATACATTGCTTTGGTGCTAATAACAGATTCTATGGAAAACTGGAGTTTTATGAAAAACTGGCAGATACTTGAAGATGACTTCTCTAAGCAACAATCTGAAAATACCACATGCATTTATGGTAGTCTACTGAAGCGGTATCATTTTTGCATAAATAGAAAAATTCTATAACAGTACCCAAGAACTGGAGTGTGTCATTTTTCTTAAGCATTATTATAAATAAAGTCTGAAGCTTCTGTTCACTCTGGCTTAATGTTAAAATATATGTTTTTAAATTATCCTAAGTCAATGAATTTTAAAAGCTGGAAACAGATTTCAGAAAGATGAATGAGATGGAGGTACCTTGTGAACTATCTATCCAATATCACTTTCAGAGATGAGAACAATGGCATATTTTTCCTCCCTTGAATCCACCCAACAACTTGTTCCACATTTACATAGCTCAGTCCTCTATGTTTGGTACTGAATGTTCTTCACTGAATCCAATAGAGTTTAAACATTTCTTAAATCACAGGAATAATTCAGCACAGTAAACTGACTTTAAATGGGAGTTTGGTTGGGAGTGAAATTCTTGAATTTTGTATTCCTTGATTTCAACAAGAAAGACCCATATGCTCATAGTTAGATACAAATTAATTGTGGTAGTGAAAGCTATAGTTTTGTGTGAAGGCCTGAAGACAGCATTACATGATTAATCCTGATCTGCTACAAAATCTGTTTCATATCTGCGCATAGAATCTCATACTGAACTAAATTTTATGTTCCAGAAAGGCATGGAATGGTGACTGTGAGCTGAAGTGCTAGGACCATAAACCCCACATATTAGACAATTTCTTAATTAAGATACTTTTTCTATTCATCTGGCACTCATTTTCCAGGAGAGATTTTAAAACATGTAGAAATTTTTCTTTTCATTAAAAAACACACACACACATACACAAAAAAAAACCCCTCAAAAAAACCCAAAACAAAAACAAAACAACCAACCAACCNAACCAAACAACCAACCAACCAACCAACCAAGAAAGGCTACCTGGAAGTGGAACAGACATAATAGTAGAGCAATGTTTGAGATATCAGGGTCCAAGCCTTCTCAATACTTTCCTAGTAGCCCTAAGGTTTTGTTCTTTAAGCCCCAAAGATTAGTAACTTAGTTTTAAGACATAGCAAAAGAAGGCCCCAAAGCTAGAAGTCAGATTTCAGTTATCAGATTAAATTTATTGTCAGTTTTGGCTTACCATGATCTTTTTCATGCTACTGAGCAAGGGCTCAGCATAAATATGCACAGTTTTACACCCAGCAGTGCTGAAGTATCCAAGTGTGGTATCCATTAAGTAATCCTCAGAGTCGATGTTTTTCACATATGTGCATTAAAAGTATTTGATTTTACAATGTGGTAATTCATTTTCTTCAAGCTGAACGGTGACAAGCTTTGCAATTTTTTTGACCTGCTGAACAAAAACACGGCCATAGATTTCAAGTTCACGGGAGAAGCTACAAAAGGAACTTAAATAATTTAGTATGAAAATAGTTTAATGATGCTGTCACTATTTTTTTCTGTCTCCTCCCCTGGGAAACTTTTTAAAAAATAACAATTCAGCTGGGGAAACTCTGAAATTCAAGATGCAGGAAGAATTATTTCAACTGCATGTTGGAATATTCATTCTATGGCATTGTTAAAAATTTCTCATTTTATTAATTGGAATGACCCCAAGAAATAGAACCAGTGACTCCTGAATTTTCCAGAGAATGAATCTTTTCATTTGAACTAATGGTAAGTTACCCCCAGAAAATTGAGTTTGTGTTCATAATGAAGTTATGAAATCTACTGCTGAATTCATTAAATCGGAACAACTTTTATTTCATTATAGTAACAAACACAGCAAATTAATTTTCGCAGCGAGGCATCAGTGTGTGTTTTTAATAAAGAACACTATTATGTGTGAACAATTAAAATAATTTACATTTGGAGAACATTGATTATGAATGATGTTATTATTCCATTAATACAGCAAAACCAATCAAAACTGAATGTTAAAGAGTTGAAATTGTGCATTTAAACTAATAAGCAAATTATGTGCAGATATAGACAGGAGTCTGGAATTTTGGTATGAAACATTGGCTGTGACTTGCACATACGATTATGAAATTTGCACTGTCCCTTAAGGTCTAATTAAACACTATGCAGTGTAACACAGAAACACTGTAACACAGAAAGCTCCGTACCCATTGTGGTCTTGCTTATCTATTTAAAATATTACTTTTGTTGTATTTAATTATGTGTGGAAAATGATGAGCGTCACTTTATCTGTGTAATCTTATCAAATAATCACCCTGCCTATCAAGAAATGCCAACATTTTAATTCTTTATGAGGGAGCACAACTCAAGGATGTAAAATTACATTTTCCGGGAAGCCACGGTCTTTTACACGTTATGATTTGTGTGTGTGTGGTTTTTTGGGGTTTTTTCCAGCAACATCCTTTTGGATGAATGAATAGCTGTATGCCTTTGGATCTTTTGTTTTTTATTGAAATAAAAACCAGGCAATTGTACAATGTAATATGGATATACTGCAGTCAAGAAAGGGCAGGTCTCCCTACAAATAGGGTTCTTGCTTCCTATCACTTTCAGACTCATAAAGTCATAGTGCTTCAGACTCAATATGACTGGGGTTAAAAAATTTGATCTCATCTGCAGGCAGAAAAAAGCTCCATAAAATTATGCATTGATCCGGTAAGGTTTCTAATAATGTCCTTGAGGACTTAACTTGCCTGAAGGTTTTCGGTATAGGTTTGCAACAAGACATAGTGAAAAAAAAACAACCAATCAAAGCACTGCTTAGTAAAAATTGTTTACACAAGCATTTATGAAAATAACCTTCCCAACCTTGATGGATAAGTCCACAGAAAGGCTGTGGCTCTACCACCTGATGCTCCCAAGAGAATTTAGGTCTCATCACAGTATTACGGGAAAATGGAGATGGAAATAAACCTTTGGAGGTCATCTTGTGCACTGCTTTGCCTGAAGGCAGGATCAATGATTCCTGAGAGATGTTTATCTGACCTGGTCTCCATGAAATGGGTACTAGAAGTTTTTTTAATCTTTGTGTGTTCTTAACTCTTGCAATTGCCTGGAAGTCAATAAGGTAACTGCTCCTGTTTCTTGCCCAAGCTGTCTTGCATCACTGTGAGATTTCTCATGGATTTCTTCAGTGTGAATCAGACTTTTGCCTTCTTCCAGTGATGGCATTTGAGTCTAGAAATTACAAAGAATCCTCATTTCATTAGTCAAATAAAAAAAGATATTGTGATGTTAAGGACTCTATAAACTCTGTCTGTAGCAGAAAAGGATATTCAAACAAGTGCACTGTTATGACTGGACCCCAATAAATAACAACAGAGTACCTGAAGCAAAGTGAGTATATGGAAATCCATGTGTCCTTTTTCATACAACACCAGTATTTATAGTTATAGTGGCTAAGAAAGTAATAATAATTTATTCTGCCAAGAATAACAGCCCATTTTATACACACTCAGGCAAATTATACCATAGAAAATTAAGAGATTTGTCTGCTATCTCTAGAAAAGCTGCTTTTGAAAAGCAGGTCTTATTTTCACATATGTGGTTCCAGTTTGCAGCACATCTGTGCTGGCAGCCAACAAGTGCATATGGAAGTTCAAGAGACAACTCCTTTACATCAAAAAACCACAGATATGTGTACAACAGCTAGTTAGGTCTTTCATTTGCTCCTCTGTCTCCTTTTCTATTTTTTTTCTTTTGATATTCATTTATCCACTACAAAGTTGTAATTTATTTGTTCAGAGCACTGCCATATTCTTCCTTCGAGCTGCCATGGGATGAAGAAGCATGTATGTAGCATGACGCAGAGCTATCTAGACCCTTCCTGACTGATGCAGGTGATGTTTATCACCTCCTGCTTGCATTCATCTGCAGGTGTACCAAGAAGTGTCACTTGCTGATGTCTTTGTGACACACAGCAGAGGATGGTTCTGTCTGGATGAGGTGAAACACATGCTGTTATGAGGAATTATGGAGTACCTGGAGTGTGTTTACCTCCCTGTCCCAGCAGCTGAATGTCTATAACGCCAGGCAGCCTGCCTGTCCATAGCAGGGGTTAGCTTCAGATCCTGCATGACATTCCCTTCCAACCCAGGCAGTCATCATGTCCTGCAAAGACAGAAAAGGGAGGCTCATTCTCAATGGGACATATGAAGTCCTTTTTTCAAACAGAATTTAGAGCGAGGTTGGTCTGTAATCACTTCATGCAGAAAATGTTCTTGGCAACACTACAATTTGTGTATCAAAAATGTCATTTTTGCATACTGAGTAGACTATTAGTGGGGCTATATTCTGACTAGCTGTGAGATCATGGTAATCACAGAATTCAACAAATTACTTTCATACTCCTCATTAACTTGAGGTTTTGCCTGGATTAGTTTGAACCAGCTGTAATTCATCTAGGCTTTGGTCTCCTTCCTGCTCTGAGAGATAACTGGTAAACAGCACCATCTGCTTGGAACAAGAGAGTTGAAACTTCACTTTCAGTTAAAGACTCTGTTTTGTTTTGCTTTTTTATTTTTTCTTTGCAGACAGCAAAGCAGCACCAGCTGAAATTAATCTTTATGATGAGTAAACAATTGATTCAGTCCTTGTGAGCACCCAGCTGGATTAGTGGGACAGGGAAAAATTTACACTAAGCAAGCAATTGCTCTCTACACCACACAGCCAGAGAAATCACCATTGCTGGTGTGTGATGCTATTGGCACTTGCCTGCCTGGTGGTCACATCTGCACCACTTATGGCATCATGCCAGAATGTCAGCTGGGCCAAATTAGTGTCCTCTCACTGTGTCAAGCACAATTCAGCTCCCTGTTTGGAATGTTTCTTTCAGCAGGAAAATATACAAATGAGTGTAATGAAAACAAGCGTAGAGAAAATATATATATGATAAGGAAAGATTTTTATCTTCCTAAATCTGAAAACAAAGCAAAAATAGCTCTTCCTCTGTTCCTCTCTCAGATTAATAATATATTTGTCACTATGAGTTTATCTCACAATTTATTAATATATCTTTAATAGTAACTGAAGCCACGCAGCAATGACAAGGACATTCTTACAACAGTGGTTGCCTCATAAACCAACAAGGAATGATTTTCTCCCTGGCCCAGATTACAGCTGAATAAATTCAATAACAAAGGGGGTCAGACAGATCAACTCAGAAGTTGATGCCAGAGAACCTCACAATATGAAACAGAAATAAATCACTTTCAGAATCTGCAGAATGAATTTAAGATTAACTATCTTATCATCCAGTTGTTCCAGTTGAAGGGCAAATTAAAGATAACTAAGTGGTAGTAATTATCTTTGCTATTTTGTAATCAAATTTTTTGAAATATAGTGTCTAAAATTTTTTGGTTGAAAAGCGGATTAAACATAACTAAATGGTACTAAAACTCTTTGCTATTTTTATTCAAATTTTATTAACTATAACCTCTAAAATTGTTCATTATCTCCCAAATTGTATGAATAATAAAAGTTGTTCTGTAAAATTGCAATTTGAATTTCTAAGTAACTTTCCTAATGTCTTGAATTCCAAGAGAGTTTGTGTGACTAAAGTTCATGCACAAAACTTCTAACTATTAAATATAACAGTGATTATGTATACTATAACATTGCTAAAAATTACTTGCATTTCCCATTGACTAGAAAATATTTACTTATCCAAATTCAACATTTTCTATCTTCCCCATCCTTCCTGATTGACATATTTAAGTAACTAGAGAAAAAGATCACCTGTTAAAATCTAAATATTTGTCTAAACTAAACCAAATTAAATATCGTAAACTCATTAGTATAGAATCATTAAGATTGGAGAAGACCTCTATACTTGATGGGCATCAAGGGATATTCTGGCTTGATAGCAGAATCTAGAAAAAAAATTTCTTTTCATGTTTCTACCAGTTTTAAGGAAATTGTTTAAATGACAGTTGTATCCTGTTGTCCAGCCCATGGCTGTAGGAGGAACTTTGCAGTTGCTGTCTGCAGAGGTACTTTCTTCTTTGGATGAGATCATAATGAACACATTCTTGTCTTTTTAAACTTGCCCTTGCTACTTTTTACCTGATGTTTTAAAACTGTATCCTCTCGATTTTCTATCTTCACATTGTTTTCCTACTGTCTTTGAGCCGCTTTGGTTCTTGTCTCTCACAGATTTTACACACTTATTTGTTCTTTGTAGTTCTCATAATCACAACAAATTTCATACAAATCTAAGTGTTTGACAGACTTTGTTCTGATCTTCGATCTGGAATCTTAGTCAGACTTTCAGTTCATGAACGTGATAGTTGACTTGAGTCCTTATCTGATGCAGTTAGGGTTCCTAACTTCTTCATTGGAAAGACTGTTCCCTGACATTTTTTTAAGAAAGTCTTACCCTGATGGGTCATTCACAGATAGTTTCCAGATGTCTTCTTTCAAACAGTTTTAGATGATTTAAGCTGCATTCTTGGTATCCTGCCTTTGCTATTTATAGTCTCAGTTGTGCATTGGAATGGCAACTGTATATAAATTAAATGCGAAATTGTGCATTCAGTCTCGCTAAACCAAACAGATGAGTGAAGTGTTCTGTGGAAGCTGTTAGCCACTCTTCTTGTCTCAGCCTCCTATCCGAGTTCATGTGAAGCGCCTCAGAGCAGAATAAAAGATAAAATAGGAGGAGGTCCAGGAAAAGAGGCTGTAAACCTTCCTCCCTGCTAGAGCTCTCTGTTGTGGCATGTGTCTTGTTCACACCATGGAAGAGCAGTTGTGCAGTTGCCTGGCTCTGGCAATCCTTGGGAGCACATCCACATCCAAATGTGTGTGGGAGACCAATTACTTTTCTTAAGCCACTGCGAGATGCTTGGTGACAATTGGAAATGTTCTTGGCAGTACTGGAGAAAGACTTGGATTTGGATAAAGACAAAGATGCTGGCAGGAGTTTGGGCTTGTGGAGACAATGTCAGGGTTGTCTCTAATTGAAAAAGAATCAGGATTCCTAATTCCTAACATACATCACATCCCTTCCCTGCAGAAAATTGACAGCTGTGAAGAAAGGATGACTCTTCTCATTCCCACCAAGGGGGAAAGCAAATCTGACCAGACAGATATTCACTGGAGTGCTGTAATAGGATCCCAAATAATAAGATCCCATAAGATCCCAAAGTTGGTTGCAGTCCATGAGAATATCAATGTCATTCTTCAAGAGGAGAATTCCTATTTATTTCAGAGAAATCTGGGGAACTGCTCACCAAGCATAATAGTTGCAGAAATAGTTTGTCAAGGTTTCAAAGTTTGCATCCAACATACAGGATACGCTCAGAAAGACTAGTAGTTTGCCTTGCTGAACATATGAGGAAAACATTCTTAATTTGGTGGCTACATACTTTTCTAGTTTCTTTAGGGGAGGGAAGCCTTGACAAATAAAATAAGGGATTATCTGTATGTTTCCTGTCACTGATTCTTCCCTTATTAGAAAGACTCAAATACCAGTTACCAAAGGAATTCCAGTGCCAGGTATTTTATGACAAAGAATAAATAGTATAAAGAAAACATTTCTTCAGTACTCTGCCTGATTTTGACCTATAATGCATAGTATAACAGCAAGAAGAGCATCTAGACTCAGAGAGAATTTGGGAGGGTTGGACCCCTTCTTTCTTCATAAAAGATTCATATATTAAATTTACAAGTGGAAGAAGATATAACCACAATAGGTAGCAGACAAGTTAGGGTAGCTACTTTTGAAATCCTCCCCAATACGATAAACTCAGATTATTTTCATTTTGCAGTGTTTGGAAGAACAGCATCCCTATTGTTTTGATGAGTTTGGAAATAGTGCAGTTGGAGAATAGTTGTTCTTAAGTAAGGTCAGCTGATGGGACAATTTACAAAGTGTGGGTGTGGAAGGAGATTGGAAGAATCATAAAATTACTGGTGCACCCTGCAACCTGTGGTGTGAAATATGGCATAGCAACATGGAGGGTCTGTTGTCTGGTTTGTAAATCTGGTTTATAGACACAAATGTTTTCTTAGTGGGGAAAGAGTCTTGTGTGGGGTCAATTCTGTGATGCCTTCATTGACTCCATCATCATTATCCCAGAGACAGCTTTGTGATCAGCTTTGTGACTGTAAGACACATAGTCATATCTGTGATCAGTGAGATGTTGCTCGAGGACTAAACACTGGAAATTTGGGTTTAGGTGGCAGACTGACTATACCATTTTTTTTCTTTTTTCTGATAAGAGAAACAAAAAAGCATTTTTAAAAACTTTTATAGATAAAATATTTTTCTTTGTGCTCTTTTTTTTAAATCTAATTTAATGCTACCTTGTCTAAATTACCGAAAGTTAGAGCCAAATGCTATGTCAGCCTTTGTTTGTACAATGAGTTGGTTAAAGCCTAAATTTCCATGAATTCAAAGAAAATCTCTGACTTGGGGTGTGGGGTAATCTATATTACCCCATAGGATGAGACTTATTTGTTATGTGATTTTTAAAGATTTTCTCAGCTCTTTTTTGGAGAAGAAAAACTAAGACTATTACTTAGTCTAATTACTACTTATGTTCAGATTATTTTGCAACATTTTCAGCAAAAAATCTAAGTAACTTGCTATTATGCAATGTCAGATACAGATTTTCTCTATAAAATCAGAACATATATTATTTTTTTGTCTAGTTCTAATGGCCAATACAATAAACAAGTAAAAAAATTATAAAACTATTAAATGTTGATTGATTATAGTTTTCTAGATTTATGTTAAACAGACTCAAATAGCAAAAGTAGCCTCACCATCATCATCATCATCCTCATAAATAACTTTATGCCCCATTCAGACTCTGACATCTCTGTTTATAGCCAATAAATAAAATCATAATAAAGATTTACCATTGAATAGACAACATTTCATTGATTAATCAATGATTTCATTGATGTTTATTGATGAGTCACTGCAACATTCTTTGTTCAGAGATATGGTTAATTATACTTTTTAGGTAAAGGTAATCTGACCTTACAGATACTGAGAATCAAATACAGGTGATCAAATGTTCTGTAAATTCACACTTTAATAAGGATGGCATTTTAGGGGAGGTGGAATGTAGGAAGTGAACCTGTTTAGTACCAGTCCAGATCACTAAAACTTCTGAATTCTACTCTATATTTTATTTTATTTAATTTCTCTCCTGTAATATTTATGAAGATATTAAGTGTTTTGTGGCTTTCTTTTTTTTTTTTTTCATCATGTAGACTTCCTTAGGACAATTACACCCTTTTCATTCTTTTTTGCTTGTTGGGATTTTTTTTTTCTTTGACTTATTTCAAAGATTTTGGTTTAGTAATGACAAAATTATAAGTTAACCATTATTCCAGGGTCTAGGGAGCAATGACACATTGTTGACACTGTGCTTGTTCTCACAGAAATAAGCAGCAACGCGTCAATAATTAGCTAGGTAGGCTCTCACTAACGTGATAGATGAGGCAGCAAATATCTGGCAGATATCTTCTACAAGCTGACCTATTATACTCTTTTTTTTCCCCCCCAGGCTGGAATTATAATACAAATAAACCTGCTATCAGGTAAAAGCAAACTCATTTGAGACCTTTTTGACACTTAGGAGTTAACAAGGTTTGACCATATCATTTAGCAAACTTTGCAAACTTCGACCTAATTAAAATGAAATGGGCTGATGCAGAAAGTCTGAGAAAAAAACGTGCTTCATAGCCCATGTTCTCAACTCAAACCTACACAAAACTTATCAAGTCACAGGTATAAATTCTCCTTTGTGTTCCAGCTGTGACTAAAAAGCCAGATTAGAAATAAGGAATTTATCCCATGTGATGCAGAAATAAGGAAAAGTTGAAAGTCATGAAAACTGAAACCAACTGTTCTTCTATTTCTGTTCACTGAGCATAGAGTGGCAGATGACACTGATTGTAGAGGCCTCATCCATCACATTTAATGACTTCTTATTAAAACTGCCTAAGTATTCAACAATAATACATATAGTCATCATATTACAGCACTTTTCTCAGGAAACAAATTTCACCTGTAAGTAAGAGGGAATAAAAGCCAGGAAATTAGGACTCTAGGAAAAATATTGATTTTAAAATACTGTTAGTGAAGTCAAAAGATGTATTGGTACCTGTGATTATACCTTTATACCTCTACAAGGTTATTCTATCTATTATAGCGGTAGGTGTTGTGTGAAATACTTGCTATTTTTTCCAAATAACAGAATTTAAATTTAAATTCCATTTGCAGGATAAAACCGGCTGCAGAAGTCAGTGGCTGTGGGGGAAAGGGCAGCTGATTCAGCCAGTGACTGTGTCACAATCAAACTTGATACAGCAGACCCACCTTACCAACAAAAGATTTTTGACATGTTGATACTGAAAAATGTCTTGATTATACAGAGTAACAGATGACATGACCATCTGTACTAGTTTCAGGATATCATAGGCATCAGCAGGAATATGAAATTGGAACTCATATTATAAATGCCTCTGCTGTTCTTTGTTTTCTTTCCCTGTTCAGACTCAGGCCTTCATTTCTTGGTGCTACTTCTAACAGTGGTTTCAGTGAGATCTTAATAATTAGCCACTTTCTGTGATCTTAATTTTATTTCATTTAGAATTTTTATTTATGGATGATACTCTCTGTTTTCCTTTTTTTTTTTTTGTGGCTTATTTGTTTGATTTTGGTTTGTTTTTTTCTCTGTTTTTTTTTTTTTTGCATGCATGGTTTGTNTTTTGTTTTGTTGGGTTTTTTTCCCTTTTTGGCTTCCAAAGGAAGATAAAGAATAGAATAATAAACATTTAAAATATGATGACAACAGGACAAGTATGTTCTGTGGTTTAAGCCTGTTTAGTTAGCTGCCGTCCCTGCGGGAATGAACTTTTTCCATTGTTTTCTCTTCTCTAGTTTCTTCTTGATTATTGCATCTAATTTAATTTCATGAATTTTAATTTTCTTCTGTCATTCTTACTCTTTCTCATATTTTCTTTTACATTTATTCAGGTTTTAGGAGCACAAGCTTGATTATGTCAGAAAAGCATTCAGCACTTCACTCTAACATTCTTGAAATACCTCTTTATTCAGAATTATCTGTTTTGTAGAAGTTTCACTTTTATCCATGGATTACATCCTAGACAATTTTTTCCCTTGTATCCTTTTTTTATTATTTTTTTTGATAGTTTATCTCTAAAACATTAATTAAGCAATGCTTCTTTCATTAGGCCTCTTTTTGTTTCCAGAATAATGAAGAAATAATCAGAGAAAAGGTCAGATGTTATGGAAGGTCTTTATTTGATTTTTAAAAATAATGTTCTTTCTACAGGAGAGCACAAGTTTTCCTGCTAAGACAGGATTTTCAGGCTCTGTTGAGCACCTGCAGCTCCCACTAACTCTGGAGGAATGTGAGCATCCCAAGCATCTCTGAAGAATTAGCCCAGTGCCCTTCCATTGCACTTCTCCACCTGCCAAACACAACAGGAATCCGGTGGAAGTAAAGGGATTTATCTTGAAACAGGTGCACATGTGGATTCAGGAGGGAGGAAAAAAGGAATGCCTGTTAGCAAAACGTGCTTGCCCACTTGATATTTCATCTAAGGTTATATAAACTGTTCATTTCATATGACCAATTTGCTGGCTATGGCTTATTTGGAAAAATTACAGTAGATGGTGTTAAATAGAGATTGAATGAAAAAAGTGCGAGGAGGGAGTTAAAACTACATAACACTGATTAAACCCAAACAACCCATTTAATTTGGTACAGAAAAAACTGTAGTGTAAAGACATTTTATTTTCATTCAACATTTTATTAGGGATTTGGTCAGTGCTTCTGAGTCTTTGTAAGAAATGACCCTAAATATGAGATATACCAGTCCTTAGGGTGGAAAAATTTGCCAAAGGAAACATATTTTATCAGGAAAAGTCAGCAGTTGTTGCCTTGGCATTCAGGAATAGAACTGCAGACTCTGCACTTAGTGTCAAACAGCAAGAAAAACAAAGAAAGGTCTGCACAGCTCTCCCCACTGCCCAAACAGGCATGGCAAGCAGGAAGGTGGGGTGTCTTGAGAAAGAAGTGGCTAAAGCATCTATTTTATTTTAATAGTTATTAGATTGACATGCAAGGAGTAAAGAATTCAGAATGCCTTCATTGGAACTATCCTATTAAAATCCATTTTCTTACTAGTAGAACTGCACAGAGAAGAGTCTTTTCTTCTGGAGTGTTTGTGAGACTTGCTGTCTTTGAAAGCCAAGAGACTGATAAAAGGCATCGGTGTAAGGTGTATTGCACATCTTCAGCCAATGCAGTCATGAGATTCACATATTTCCTAATAAAGATATCAGAAATGTGATGGCTTCAGAAGCACGAAGCTGGGTATGACAGAGCAATTAAAGAAAGGGAAACTGTTATGATGACTTGCCAGACCTTGCCTGAACTTGTCTTGGCCTGTTTTGAGTGGTTTACTTCCTTGTTAAGCCATAACATCTTTCCAAAGAGCAGCTGTGTATTCCCTGATTTGCCTAACTTGTGCTTATCTTCCAATGATATTATATGATGTAACACCATATTTTATACCTGTATTTTTAGCAATTGTAATGGTGTTTGATTTCTACTAAGTAGAGAATTTGAAATAGGAGAATGTTAACTATTTGATGAGTTTGGTGAATGGAAATATAATTGGTATAACCGGATTATTAATTCTAACATTTTTGCATTTTATTTAGATTTTGGAAGGGCTAACAGTAGATTCTTTCCTTAACATACTTAAAAGTGAACACATAAAAACTGGTAACTTCAATTACCAATGACGGTAATTTAAATCTACAATATAAATCTGAGGAAACTGATCTCTATTTTTAACCAAAGTAATGGTGAGCCAACTTGATTTGCAGTGAATATGAATTATGCTCATGCTCCATAGTACAATTTGCTTTTGCAGATATTGGCCAATGCTTGAAGGACAAACAAACAATTCTTCAGCTCAGCTGATGTCTGATAACTTGGTGAACCAGACTAGCTAGAGGATTAGGTATCAAAGTAATCAAATTCTAAACCAAATCATAACATAAGAAAGGCAAGAAAAGGTATCCAATGTACCCAAGTCTGTTCTATTAAGCGTTTACAGTTAATCCAATGGAATGTTGGTATGACTTCTAACGTAATTTAATTTTTATACAATAAAACTCCAATTTAAGAACTATTCAAGGGTCTCTACAGAAGGTTTTGATTAAAATAATGTAATTATCAGTATAGAAAACTACATTAGCATAAGCAAATCTCAGAGCAGCTCTGTCGTACTTCAGATGCAAAGTATTGAGCTGAAAAACTTTAATTCCGAATTAACTTGTACAGAAATTGACACTTAGATAATAGAAGACATTAATTATGAGTGATAAATTTATTTTTGTGCACTTACATTTATAAATTATCTTAATCACTCCTACAAATTAAGACAGAGCTGTAGAATTGGCTTTCCTGAATGGGACCAAGAATTGTAAAAAATAAAAACTTTTCCCTCTAAAATGAGTTTGTATTTTGAACCAATGTTTTTTATAGCAAACTTGCCCAGCTGTCTTGTGCAGGGCTGGGAGTTAAGAGTTTGATGATCCCTGTGGGTCCCTTCCAGCTCAGGATATTCTATGATTCTATGACTCCAGAATGACTACGCCTGACAGTCCTGACCAGGGATAGGTCATATCGCACAAACCTCTTGCTACAACTCCAACAAAAGTCATGAAAAGTTGAGCACAGAGAAATGCCCACAATCACCTTAAACACTGCTTCCCATTCCCATAGAAGTCAATTTCTACATGGAAGTGCGAGAATCAAGTGGCTTAATTGCTCATTTTTCTATGATCCTCTGGGATAGAGAATGTTAGTTTATTTAATTCATAAATGCTCTAGAGTAATTTACCCCATATTTATTTTCCACTAGTGCATCAATCATACTCATTTGACAGGGTGCTGGAAAGCATAATATTTTGGACTGACCATAAAAATGAATTATGCCAACCTTTTCAGATGGTGATATGAAAAAAAGAAATCCCTACACAACTGAATGCAAGGACCCTGTTACACATGTTTCCATGTGCATATTTCCCTAAAGATGCAGAACTTAGTAATCCCCTGTTGTTCCCCTCTCCTTCAACCCTTTCATCTCCCAGAAAGATGGAGGTGGAGTAAAACAGTTTCTTAGACTCCAGACCAATGTTCAAATGTCCTGCATTATATAGAAAAAAATTTATTCAGCAAGGATAAATGAAAAGATAAATTATTTCTGTAGCCAAAATCAATCAGGATAACCTAGTCTAAAACAAAATCAGAAACTTTTTCCCTACAAGAGATAGTAAGAATGGAAGGGATAAAATAAAGTGACAAAATAAATCTGGATGTTTTTCTAGGGTTCTGAATTTTTCTGCTATTTAAAAAATAAAAAAAAGCCCTTTTCTCAATCAAGTCTTCACGTTTGGCCTTCACAGTCAATTTATTGTGTTATTTCTTTTGGTCCATTAAGTCTAAGAATATACAACTTTCAAACACCTTCTGAAGGATCAAATGTTTGTAATGTTTCCCATATATTTAGGAAGATTTCTTTGCCAAAATTTAAATGTCTTAAATTTCAAGATTTAATGCTGTTTCTTCTCCAGAGAAGTTGATAAAACTTGTTATAGCTAATAATCATCTTCTGTTTCTATGGTAGCACTGAAGAGTTTTGAAATCTCCTGGAATATGTTGTTCCTACTTTCAAACTTTTTCTCTGATAAGAACTGAGGAATCCTTTGGACCTACAGAATAATCATGTATTTCTTCCAGACTAACTAAATTGAAATCTATACTCTGCAGAGAAGCTTACTGCCAGAACACTGGACAAATTTAATGTTGGCAAGACCTAGGTTTAAATTTTTAATTTTAATATTTTCTAGATTCCTACAGGCTGTGGATCTGCACCACATCAATTGTGCAATTAGCCAAGGCCTTGGGCTGTAAACCAAAAGCACATATAGCACACCCATGTCCTCAGCAATGACAGAGGCCACCAGCAATGAGCAAGGCATGTCCCCTGCCAGAAAAGCCATGGTGCTGCACCTGCACAGAGCAGCCTTTGAAGCAAGGGTTAATCGAGAGGTTAGCCTGGTGATGCACTAAGTAGCTGAAGATGATATTGCTGCAAAAACATTCACATGTGCAACTTATTTGCTGTAAAGCAAATAAGTTTTACTAAGAAAGCAGAGAGCGTGACATTACGTGTGCAGTTGGAACCTTTTTAATTATGCCATGGTAAAATACTTCCTCTCAGCTGTAAGCTGGATGCAGTAGACTCATAGGCAACAGATTTGTTGCCTAGTGAATTAAAACCAGATTATGAAATGCTACCATTGTTCATTCTTCGTGTCCTGGTAGGACATAATAAGGGTTAATTTGATCTGCTTGTTCATCAAGTGCTACTGGAATCTGTGTGCATACGTGTGTAAGAGAGAAGGAGGCAAAACAAATAATGAGGACAAATTTCATGCAGAGCCCCTGATTTGGCAGTGTGTGTCTATTGCCTGAACATACAAGAATTTAGGAGGCTTTCCATTTGAGACTGGAACACTGATGTCAGAGTTCAACAGATTTCCAGGTACTTACAGATGTCCAGAAGTGTTTCTAGAATTCCTTCAGCAGGATAAGACTACTCTGACTTTGGGAATGTGGCCCTCTGAGTTTATCTGCAAGCTTTGGGGCTTAAATACTTTAGGAATCTCATGCAGCTTTATGAGCTGAGATGCAGGTGGCTGCCTTTCAGAGATCAGCTTAGCCTGTCTCACTTCTCTGTTCTGTTCTGTCCATATACTTCATCTTCCATCTTTCTCAGAGCTGGAAATCCCCATTCAGTTCTTTTTCTCAATTCAACGGGGGCCCATCACTCTTTCCAGTTCTATCACACTGTTTTAAAATCACCTTCTTCATTCTGTAATGCCTTAAAATAAGATGGTGAGTTCACAAAGAAGATATAGTTAAGATTAGAAACTGAAGGAAGAGAAATATCATTCTTATAAGAAGAGCCTCACTTCCTCTAGGCTGACTTCTTTACTAAAGTTTTTCAAATTTCCTAAACAGTAAGGTAATTATTTTCAAATGTTTGCAGAATTTCAGGTTCCATAGAATTTTTCTACAAGGGAGCAAATAAAGCATAACCATTTTTGATGATTGTTAAACCATACTTGTCAGTAATGTTGGAAACAACCCTCATGAGGCCTAAAATTACTATTCTTAAATTTACTATACATGCCTTTACTAGAAAATATTTATGGTGCCTACAGATTAGCAGAAAAGCATGAAAATCATCACAATAAGGGATGTATCTTTCAGAAGTGATTATGATCAGTGAGTCTGGTGTGTCCCACTTTAACTTCTTCTTAAACTATAAGCCTACTGGCTCAAGGTCAAGGCTCTGTGTCAAAAGGTTCCACAATAAATGCACAGAAAATGTGATTCCCAAAAGGAATTGTTTGCTGTTCATGCACCACACAGCTGAAGTGTGAGTTTGTACAGAAATACGTGTGCACTGTATGTCAGATGCAGTCAAAATAGACTGCATCATTCAGCAGAGCCCTCTTTGTTTTGTTAAATCTTAGGTATAAACACACTTAACTGTATGTCCTCATGAGCTGTTTGCAGAGCATTCCAAACAGGATCTTGGCTGGTTTTGCTGACTTTTAAAGTAAAATATGATAAGAAATGAGAGAAGGCTCAATATCCTTACTGCAGTGTGGCTGTGCAAGACAGGCTTTCATTTAAGGTTGCAAACATGGTCAGAGTACACACAGGCCTGGGGCAGCTGCTATGGACCTATTCATTACTCAGATGCCAAGTGACACAAAGGGTCGGGATCCATGGATGTCTGACCAGTATTAGGTCTTACAGCTCTTCTGGTTACTACTGCAGGAAGCCGAGGACAGAGGATTCCAGAATGAAAGAGACATGAAAGTCTCCTGGCTTAGGACCTCTCTGCTGGCACAGAGTGGTTTCCACCACAAACTTCTGATTTTCTTACATGTGTTTGTAAACAGGACATTCTCAGAAGTGAAATCATGGATGCCCAAGAATGCCCTGGGTTATTCATAGGATACCCTCATACCATCTGAGCTTTTTGAGATTTCATTCTCCTAAATTCTATCCACTGTAGTAGAAAACATTTCACCACATATTATCTCACAAAAATGTATTGAAGTTTGAGATTCAACATTTCAGGGTTGTTTCAGATAACCATCTTTCAAATATCAACCTTTTGCAACTCTTTATTTTATTTTCAGCTATATTTTCCATGTAATCTTATGTTTCTTTGGATGATACTGAGAAGACAAAAGCAGCAGTTGATGGAAGGGACGACATATGTTGTTTTTTATTACTTTTTTCACCTAATTTTTCAGATATGAAATAAAAATCTCATCTTCAGTATTAATGCTGAAAAGACTATTTCTTTTACTAAAATTGAGAATGCTTATTTCATCAGGTGTGTGCTGCCAGCCAGCCTTTTTTTTCCCAATTGTGCTATTATCCACCATTCCTTTCTGAAGGTTTTAGTCCTATTTGGAATTTCTTTTAAACCAATCAGGACTTTGGAAACATTTCACTGAACAATACCTTAGTTTTTTTCAGTGTTTAAAAACTAACAAGCAAACAAGCTTATAATTTTCTAGTAGCCTTGGCAGCTGTGGAGAAACCTGGAATGCCTCCCTAGCTTGCTGTGCTTGAGGGTAAGCAGTAAATCCTATAGGGAAACTGGGAAGGGAGCTGAGCAGGGAAGGGAGGAGGAAGGCAAGCAGGGAGGCTCCATCACCGCGGCGTTGGTGGTATAGTGGTGAGCATAGCTGCCTTCCAAGCAGTTGACCCGGGTTCGATTCCCGGCCAACGCAGCTCTATTTTGGCCCTTCCCAGCGAGGTGTAGGAGGTGCTGACATCCATCCATCCCTCCATCCGCAGGGATGGCGAGCGCCGGGAGGAGCGGGACCCGGGGAGGTTTCACAGGGACGGGCGGAGTCCAGCAGCAGGAGAGGCGCAGCACCCAAGGACAGGGTCCGGGTGGGCATCATCCCACTCTTGCACAAGAGCCAGTAAAGATGTCCATGACAGAAGGGGGAACCGTGGCTTCATTTCCCTCTGAACTGTCCGCAGGTAAAGGGACCTTCCTTTGCGCTGCTAAGAACTTTTTTGGAGCAGAGCCGATATCCAGGTCTGTCCTCAGGGCTGGAGAGGCATGGGAATGCTGGACAACATTGAAAAGGCTACAGGGATGGTTGGAGACTGGCATTTCTGCTGTGAAGAAAGAAAAGCGAGTAAAGAGGGGGAGTGTTATTAATATGGGACAATATCTGAAGGCAGGGTACAAATAGAGTGGAGCCAGGGTGTGCATAGTGGTGCCCAGGGGCAGGACAAAAGGGAATGGGCATAAACAGAGACATGGAAGGTGCTCTCTGAACATCAGGAAACAGTTTTTCACTATGAGGGTGACTGAGCATTGGGCACAGGTTGTCCAAAGAGAAGGTTGTGGAGTCTCCATCCTTGGAGATTTTCAAATGCTGTCTGCATATGTTCCTGGACAAACTAAGTGTCCTGCTTCAGCATCAGAGTCAAGCAGGGGGCATCCAGAGGTCCCTTACAACCTCAGCCATTCTGTCACTCTGTGCATCGAGTCAAGCAGTCCAGCCAAGGTGAGAACTGAGGGCAGGGGACCATACAAAATGTTATTGATTTCTCTAGGAGTGGCAACAGCACCAGGAGGGTGGGCTGAGGCAAAGCAACCAAGGGAAGATGTTTTACTCCAGCAAAGCTAGAGCAGTGCATACGAGCTACAATTCACTACAGGGACAGTAGCTGCTGCCTTCAGATGACACATCAGAGTCTAGAGTTAAGAACCTCCCAGGAAGCCTCGCTGTCTCAGTGCCCAGTCAGGCATCTGACAGGGCCAACCAGTTTTGGTGATGCAATCAATCACTGTCAATCCCATGGCTCAGAATCATGTTATTCTTGAAACTTGACTCTTGACAATTCTTTCAGAGAAAAATGTTCTATCCCAAAGCAATTTTGAAATAATTTATATTATGTTTCCAAAAGCTGTTTATATGACACTTGCAGACAGGACCTACTCACATGGTAGGCTGCAGTGAGTGGAAGAAGATGCAATAATAATAATGAATGTCCACTTCTTTAGTTTCAGCCTCGCTCCTTTTTTTCTTTCTCAAGTGGGAGAAAATGCACTCATAGGTTTATAGAAATCAAAAGAAGGAAAGGGCTAAAGGAGCTGAGCTAGCCCAATGAGAAGTTCCAGCCATTTCCGTTTCACAGCTAAGAATGTGTAATGACTAGAGATACTAGGAGGGGTGAAGAATGGAAGATACAGGCTGTGAAAATGTAGTTAAAATAGACCAGATAGATTTACAAAAGGTTGATATTTGGAAGAGGATTAAATCTTCTGTCCTTCTAAAAGAGATGAGGTTCTGGAAGCATTGGGGGGGGTGCAATTCCAGCAGGAGGGAATGGACTGAAATTTAAACCAGAGAGTTTTTACCTGCCCAGAGTCTCATTGTAACTTTTGCGTTACTAAACTACTAAATCTAAGCTAACAGGTCAAAATGATTATTTGCCTGACTTGATTCATATTGGACTTCTACAGGGAAAAAAAAATTACTTATTTATATAAGCCTGGATCCAACCAGAGGGAAACCCCTCACTGAAAGCCTAGAAAATGCTCCAAAAAGAGCTGCTGAACCACCAGAGCAGCACAAGGGATGCTCCACTTCAGGGCAAAGCCAGTGGCTGTATGGAGCAAGCAAGGCATCACACTCTGTAGGACATGGGTTACTCAAGGTCCACTAACAGCCATTCCTACCAACTTCAGGCATTAGACTGAGCTCTCAGGTGGCAGGTGAAAAAGGAGACAACAATGTGAAACTGCAGGAGGGATTTGGACTCAGTGTCCTACATGCTCACAAATTATAAGTTAATACTCTACATGTGCTTGCTCTTGTAGCAGTTTTCATAGATATAATGTACTTGCCAGTCTTGTTTCCTACAGCTTCTTGTATCTGTGGTTTTCTGTAGTGAATGGAAATACAAAACTTGATGTTTTCTCATGGCTTAAAGGCAGTAACTTTGCTTAAAACCTGTAAGCTATGAGATGCTTCTGGACTTTTTAATTTTTACTGCACAGGAAGGGAGTGATATGTTTTGTTGTTCGACTCTATTTTGACACTTCAGTCGAAATTGTGCAAAGTCTTGAGAAGTCTTTGTAGTGTGCACGATGATAGCATTGTATTCTAGCAATAATCACTTAGTAGGGTTTCACAGTTGATTAGCAATGAGCTGTAATGCAGCTTTGCAATCAGCTCCCAAGAAAGGTACAATGCCATTTGAACACCACATTCAGATACAACTTCATTCATGGAACTTTATCTTAGAACCAGAGTATCACAGAATGGCCTGGGTTGGAAGGGATTTAAAGAGCATCTGGTTCCAACAACCTGTCATGGATGGAACCAGAGTGTTCCAAGTCCCGTCCAGCTTGGCCTTGAACACCTCCAGGGATGCAGCAACCTTAACTTCTCTGGGCAACCTGTTCCAGTCCCTCACCACCCTCACAGTAAAGAATTTTTTTCTAATATCTTATCTACACCTACTCTCAGTTTGAAACCACTCCCCCTTGTCATCTCACTGTATGTTCTTGTAAATACCCCTCTCTGTCTTTTAGTTATTTGTTTTTGATTTATTCCTTCTTTTGCATATAGGGAAAGACTTTACCTATTGTTATCATGGATGGCTTAAAAGCAGAAGGGAGAACTTTCCAGTAGCATCTGCTTCCTATCCACTCATGTATTTCAGGAGCACAATATCTAAGTATCAATATTAAATCCTCTACAAAATTTCCAGCAGTCTTCTTAAAAAAAACCCAAACCAAACAAAAAACAATAGCAACAAAAAAACCCAACAAAACAAACAAAAAACCACAAAAGTCCTCAAGCTTTCAATCTGCAATAATCTGGGCTTAATATTTTATAAATCAAACATACCAAAACTTAAGAAAAAGACAAACCCACAATTATTTAAATGGTTAATATGCTAACTGATATCATTCTACTGCTTTCTGCAGCTTCCTGCTCTAGTTCTGTGTATTCACATTTTGACATTTGCCTTACAATTAATTTATATAATTTTATAAAAGTATAAAGAAGATGTATTAATGCAGTGTTTGCTGCACACTTAGCGAAAGTAAGTGTAAAAATACTGAGGATCCTGCACTTGCACATTCTTGGTGCTCAAAGGAAACAGGAAGGAAGGAAGGAAGGAAGGAAGGAAGGAAGGAAGGAAGGAAGGAAGGACACATATATACACCCACACACCTCTCTAAGTGCATGATTTGACCTACATAGCCATAGCATTCTTTCTGAAAAATTTATAATAACATGGTATATATTTTTTCCATTTCTTTCCTTCTTCTCCTCCTCAAAATAGACTCAGGTAGTTTTTATGCTCTAGCATATTTTTGGACTATCCAGAAGGAAAAAGATACTTCCAAGAATCTTATGAAAATTCCATTAACACACATCTTGGCCTGAGACTTCTTTGAACATCAAAGTAAGCTACAAGTTAATTCACTTGCATCCAGCTGCATTTGGTGGTATGCTCGTCATATTGAGGAGGCCCTTTTCTGTTTCCATCTTTCACTGCTTATGTCAAACAGTTTACACAGAGGCAATATAAATCGAGACAGAGTGCTAGGAATGCCATCAATGAGTTTGGGAGTTTACATTGTGTTTGTGTGAGGTCACCGTATGTTGTCTTCAATGATCAATGGTCTGTAGTGAATGCTTTTAAAGCCAGGGGCTACCCTCAGTGTCTTTAGTTACTCCATGTTAGGTTATGTTTTATTAGAAGGGCTCAGGCAATTCTTCTCTTGCATTTTTTATAATGGATTTGTGACTGTTCAGTGTTTTTTTGTGGCATTTCTCTGTACTCATAACAAGAAGTCAGGTGACCAGTAAGATAAATGATATTTAACCTAGTGGTGACAGATGTAGCAGAGGTGAAAAGGTTATATCTATTAATAAACAAAGTTTGAAAGCCTTTTAGCACCATCTTTCACATCACGTTTATCTGACCTTTTGCACAAGATGACTTTCACAGGCTTATTACAACGAGAAAAACCCAACTATTTTTTTAATTTAAAAAAAAATTAATCATTAAGAATTTTAAGTTGTCTTCCTGAATGAATGAATGAAGCGCTGGTGGTACTGAAGATAGGATTTCACTTGGATGAAAAAATATGGTAGATTTATTTTGGTCCCAGTGGGTGCTGACATTTTAACCCACTTATCTCTGATTTATTCAATCCTTGGCAGTCCCAAAAAAGTGATGTGCTTTGCCTGAAGGCTCTGTAGGTGAGGCAAGTTGACATATGCTTTTTCTTTGTGTTAAGGGGGTAATCTCTGCAGTCCAGTTGGTGAAACAGGGGAAATTAAAAAGGAAAATGTGCATGATAAGAAGGATTTTTCCTTTTTTTTTAATTACTTGTGTTTATTGTATAAAATAGCTCTTAGAATTTACTTCATATAAATGCAGACTTTAAAGATCAGTGTCTGTGTGATCATTAGTAATCCACAGGTTGTTAAAAATAAAATTTGAAGCATGGTAAAACTAAAAATAATCTGGGATATTTTTGAATAATTATTTTAACTTCTAATAAAAATACTCAGAGAATACATAGATAGACTCTATATGGCTTACGAGAGGGGGAAATATATTTTATTATTCCACACTTAGGCAAATTGCAATACACCTCATAGACCTCTAAGATCATCCAGTCCAAGCTTTGTTCAAATACCACCATGTCAATAAAACCCTATCAAGAAGTGCTATGTCTACTTGGCTTTTGATAAGTTTGGCTTGTTTTGACTTCCAGAGATATTGATCCCCCCTTCCTTGGGAAGCCTGTAAAAAGAATTTTAGTCAAATTTTTCTTAAAATCCAACCTGAACCTCCCCTGACACAACTTGAGGCCACCTTCTCTGTTCTATCACTTCTTGCCTGCCTCGCCTTTCTACAGCCTCCTTTCGAGAAGTGGTGGAGGACGACAATGTCTCTCATCAGCCTCTTTTTCTCCAGGCTGAACAATTGCCTTGGCAATGCCCCGTAGGATTTATGCTGGACCAACTTCATAGCCCTCCTCTGGGCATCTCAGGAGAGCCCGAAACTGGACACAGGACAGGGTGTGGCCTCACCAGTGCCCAGTACAGCGGGACTATCACTGCCCCAGTCCTGCTGACCAGATCCTGCTGGTACAAACCAGGATGCCACTGACCTTTTTGGCCACCTGGGCACACTGGCTCATGTTTAGCTGGCTGTCAACCAGCACACCCAAGAACTTCTCTGCTGGGCAATTTTCCAGCCACTCTTCCCCCTGCCTGGGGTTGTTGTTATCCAAATGTAGGACCCGTCACTTCACCTTGTTTAGCCTTCTGCAATTGCCTTGGCCCACTGACCCAGCTTGTCCAGGCTGGGTTGTATATCAGTGTCTGAAGTTTAGTTTTGTGCTGTAGCACAGACAGGTCCTGGTTTTAAACTATGTGTGATTAATATCAGGGAATTACCACTAAAAATCTGATCCCGCATTTCTGGGTTGTTCATGAAGCTGAAGGTTGAGGAATCCAAGTGAAAGAAAAATGAGTGGGGTATGGTCATGATGTCTTCAGGGATTAATTTCAGGGATTAATTCTGGGAGGAAGGACAGGGTCCCACCACCTTAGCTAAGAGTGCACAAAGGAGTTTGCTTTTTTGTGTCTTGAGGAGAAGAACCTTGTGTTCCCAGCAAACACTTGCAATGCTTTAAGATGCACTTGAAGCAAAAACTGAGGAAACTCACCTATACCTGACTGAAGAAATGTACTCCCATGGGAGCACAGAATTTCCTTTCAGGGGGTGAAGCATCGGCTGCCTCAGTAACTGATCTGGTCTCCAACCTATGGATTTCTGAGGAGATGTGTCTTCTTGCCTAACGTCAAGATGTGCCAAATGAGAAATGCAGAATCAGGAAGGTTATTTCTTCTACAACTGGCCATGGTAAGATTCTGTAAAATAACCTTGGCCTTTTAGCTATATAATAGTCATTTTTGACTGGAAATCAGTTGAGGGTTTTTAGAAAAGTGAAATAAACTTAATCAGATTCCTGCTGTTTCCTTGCCTCATGCTAGTTTAGGGATGAAAAACAAGTGAAAACTCTAGACTTTTTTTCATTTATTTCCATTTTTCTTGTAGACATTTATAATATAGCAATGGTAATTGGAGAATAAGGCCATCTAGAAGAAAGAAACATTAATTAATGCTTTATTATAAATAAGTTACCTTAAGGATTGTCATTTTCACAGTCATGCAAAGATAAATAGTGGTTTAGAATGACATAATGGGTCACCAACTGCCTGATAGAAATGATCAGTAGCACAAAGAAAGCAGAAATCCTGACTAAGTTTCCACTTCATACTTCTGTCTCTGCATTTATGTACTTCTTTTCCCTCTGAGGCTGTCAAACTACTTCAGAGCTATTAAACTGCATAATCCATTTTCCAACAGCACAAATGCAAAATTGACTGTTGATGTACCCCATTAATTTAGATGCCTAAGGTCTGATCCAAGTCTCCTTCAAGTCAAACAACACACAGCCACTGATTATTGGAAATTGGCTGACACCAGTAGCTGCAAACAAAACCAAAAGAGGAAATTCTGTTCTCTCTGTTCTGCATGCTCAGAGAACCCTAATATGGATCTCTGATTTAAGAGACACTTCAACATATTATTCAATTATCCATTATTTTTCATTCCATCCCAGAAAGTAATGTTATTTTCTCTTTTGATAAATAGAATCACATGCCTAGATGGTTTTCCAAAGAAGTAAATACCTCTTCCATTATTTTATCTACATTTCTATATGATGCTTCACAACAGTTCAAGTATAATAACTAGCCTAGTGCTCTTTCCAGACTTGTACTGAGTCTTCAAACAGCTGAAATCAGAAAATGAAACATGAAATCAGGATTTATGTGACCTGGATGGCCTATGATCATTTTTTTAGATTAAAAAACCCAACCAAAACTCACAGTGTGCTTAATTGTTTCATATTCCCAGGCACACCACTGCTTTGTGGCACATATTTCTCTGACAGTTTAGACTGTCCCAAAGCAAACATCACATTAATCCCTAGATCCTTTGCTCATTCTCTTATCTGTTCATTGGAACTGAGATCTTTCTGTGCTCACACTAGAAGACTAGGAGCATAAATAATGCCATTGTCACATCATTCTCATTTGTCTTTAAGAATTCTTGAATTCTAGAAAGCCTTGAGAACAGTGACCCTCGGTAGCTGACATTGAGAAGGCAGCATTGGGAAGCTGCCACAAAGAGCAGCATGTTCTGTCATCAGCAATTTCTTATTTCCAGAATCTGAATTTTGTGCGTACAACACCATATTTAAAAGTTTATGTAATTTCCTTATATTAATAAATAATTTCATATTATTACAGTATCATTTTAGAACAAATTTGATGACTAAAACTTGTACTCTGTATTAATGAGCACTGAGGTCTCTTCTCTTTGGAAATTCATCAACAGGAAATGAAAAAACAGCTTTCTTAAAAAGAATTATGTTTATTAATAAGGAAAAAAAACATGTTGGATTAGGTGCTCCTACAGCTCCTATTACCATAAATTTAGATCAATTTAAAGTCTTTAGTGTTCTCTGTAAAGCAGTGAAGAACTGTCCTTCCCAATTTTGCAGATGGGTGAAAAAAGGCAATTTAGCTACATTTTGTGTCTCTGAGACATAAAAGAAGCCAACTGACTGCCTCAGGAAAATCTGTGACAGAACAGCTACTTGAATCCAGGTTTTCTAATGGTCTGACCAGTGGGCTGTTCTTCCCATCCTGCAGTTGGAAAAGTTATTTTAAAACTGCAAATAAACCTTTTGGTGCCTCAGAATAGTTTCCTCTCAGCAACTTCTACCAGCAGCTTGTATTCTGGTGCCTCTCTCCATTATCTTAATTTCTCCCTGTGGCTTTGTAGACAACTCCCTCCACTTCTTTCATTCTACCCATTCTACTTGGAATCTGGCCTCGTGCTCCCCAGCCTGCTTTTCAGTGCTGGGAAGAGGAAAGGACACATCATTAGTGCTCAATGGTTTTCTCAGCAGGTAATCCTAGCCAGATAAATTAGTCCATATTTAAAGCCCTAGGTCAGAGGGTTTTACTTTGTGGACAGTGGGAGGGTCTGAGTTTCTGTGCAGTGAAGACAAGCCCTTAGAGAATGCCTCAGCACAGGCAGTGCTTTTGCTGGCAATTAGAGCCAATTTGGTATAAAATTATAGGTCTTGTGTCTTTGAACAAGTATGCTGAAACAGTTATCTCTCCAGCAATTTTGTGGTACAGACATACAATCACAACAAAGCCCAGTGAATCCATGAGAGATTTTCATGGGGAATCAGGGTTAGAAACATCCAGCCCCTGGCACTCCAATTAGCTATAGTTTGTTTTGCTGACTGCAGTTTTTATAGCCTCCAGTTATCCTTCATATATGGCAGAACTTGTAGACCATTAAGGTCACAGTGTTCCTGTGATGTGTGACCCTGTCTAGATTCTGGTGGTTTCATACCACAGAGGATTGTCCTGCCTGCCTGGGCCTGGCCATTTGGGTGTCACCACAGTGTCCCACTGTGCTGCAGGAGAGGGGCTGAGGTAGCATGTTGAAAAGGGGAAATCTTCCTTCTGTGTCCTCCTTTCCATCTTGTGTGGTGTGAGGCCTTGATCCCATTTCTGTCCTTCTGAAGCCTTTACTCATGACATATAATATTACAAATCACCTGGGAAGCACCATGGCATAGCTTGATCAAAGAAAGAAGGGTTAAAAGAAGTTAGTAGCATGGCATTAGACAAGCCTGGAAAATCTGTCCAAAAAAATCTGGATAAACACCTAGGTCGATTAGACCTCACTAAGCTTTGTCCTGCCAAAGCTGCCTGGCTGCAGTTTTTTGGCTGGTTAATTTAAAGTCATATCACGTATGGATACACCGCACTGCTTTTACAGGTGGGTAACCTTAGCCATAGTTTAACTGAAGTGTTTAGTGTTGTGAATCTCTCCAGATAACTCAGTCTGACCACCAGTATGGAACAACTTTTCATTCAGAGACCTTTGTTTTACATTCTGTATCAAGTTTACTTAATATAGATTACCAGATACTCCAGAGAGAATCAGATGCCATCACTGTTTAGTTTTTTCTCTGCAGAAATCAAATTAAATAAAGTATCCAAATCCTTAAAGCAAAGCGGCAGTGTCTGTTCTGGCTCCATTTTCACTTGCACAGCACTTTTTTTTAGGAGAAGAAACCTCTTCATGCTTTCTCAGGAATTCACTAAAGATTAGTTCAGATTCACTAACAAGGGAGCCTGGTGGAAACTCCATAATGTTCCAATTTTCCAGTTCTTCACCACAGATGTATTTTCTACCTATGGCAATTACATGCATCAGGATGGATCATAAAATGGTATTCACTAAATTTAATTTACAGTCTCTTGTATAGTTCCAAGTTAACTTTTGATTTTGATGGAAAAAGACATAGCCTTAAAACCATCAAACTCTTATAAAAACCCCAACTCCTCTTTTTAAAAGCAAATTTATCTTCTCACTCTGAAATATGAATTGAATCTTTGTGGAGTCAGCAATGCCAGGATTTCAGTGGTGCACTGAACTAAATACATTCTTCTTATACCTCATGAAAATGAGTTCAGCCACATCTCATCCTAAACTTGTGCATAATAACCAGAGACATTTCACCAGAGATATCCAGATACAGTAGCTTCAGAAGAGGATTACTACACCTTCAAACTAAATCCATTTTTATTGGCTCACATATTTAAAGGAACCCAAGATTTCTTCGCTGATATTAAATGGAAACTCTCTCAGAACACAATTATACTATACTGGACCCCATCAACTGCATGTCCATGGGCACACTCTTCCCTGGGCCTCCTGAAAAATGCTTCCTGCAGTATGTTTTTAAGATACACAGATTTGTAATACTAATAGATCATATTCTGGGAACCTATGTACCTTAATTCTTACATCAGGCTTTTTTTTTTTTTTTAATTAATCCACGGATGCAAGGACGGACCTCTGTCAAATTTGTCACTGTAGAGCATCCTGAATAGTGGTAAAAAAAGTTATAGTACCTATGTAAGTTCAATGTTTGGAATGCATGAATACACTTTAATTGGTTTTCAAGTGATCAGCATAGAAGACTGATGGGCTTTTACACATACCCTGACAAAAAAAGTGAGTTTGGAGATTTCAGCAGCAGCTGGAAAGAGAAGCAGCCAGCTCTGGAGCCAAAAAGCAGATTTTCTGTTCAGCAGAGTCTAAAATTCTTTGGTTTAAATACCCTTCGTGACCTATGCCAAATGAGTGAGTAAACTCAATCAAGGTAGGTAATGAGAGATTTTGCACCCTAGAAGGCACTGCAATCTGCCTCTGTTTTGTCAAATGAATGGATTAACATTTTGTTCAGCAAATGGTAGAAATAAGTGAATTCAGTGGAACCATGAAGGCTTTGGTACCTGTGACACTTCCTTCAGCCTTTATGGAAAAGTCACCTACCAGTCATATTCTATGGCCAATAAAAGATTCTCAATCATTCTCAATTAGCCAACACAAAGCCAGTCTATGCCATCAGACATAAATTTATCTCTTAGATAGTCAGGAAAGCCACAGGGTGCATTATGAAGGGGACCAAAAATGCCTTAAGATGTTGGCTGTTGCTGCTGTGAGGCAGAAAGCAGACTCTTTAGGTGCCTGCCTTTGATGTAAAACTGACCTGTGCTTTTTCCAAACTGTTTGGAAAGCAAAGTTAAACAAAGTAGCTATTTCACTTTCTAAAAAATACGGATATCTAATTAATGTTTTTTCGATGATAAACTAAATTTTGATTTTGGAAGGAAAGGACATGTTTGAAAACATTATGCACCTATTTCTGTTAGATCTTCAGTGGGTTTATATATGTGTCGATCCACGATATATATGTGTCGATAGACTTTGTAAGAACCAGCACTTCAATTTTAAACCAGCAGCAAAAACCTGCCTGCTCTCTAAATTTATAAATTATTGACACAGAATCAGGGAGACTGCAACAGCTAATTGGCCCCTCTGGTCAATTCTCAATGGTCCTGAGAAGTTCATTGGTTTCAGATAAAGGTTTTTTGCTGAGCTGTAGGCTGAAATATTCCCAGAGTTTGAACAAGTTCATACTCTTTGTTTGCTTTTAAAATAGCATATATCAAGGCCAAGTCTTGGGAAGGAACAATGAGGTCGAAATATGTCCTTGGTAAGGAAAAATGTGAGATTTAGAACTGGCCCCTGACATGGATTTAGTCTTGAAATACTGCATCTTAAAAAGCAGAAGTGGAATTTCAACATTTGTGATTGTAGATCTAGGAATTTATCTATGAAGTTAAGAGTATATATACTTAGAATTATCCAACTGTGTGGTTTTGTGTCAGTTTTTTATTATTTCTGTATCAAGTACTAATATACTATTATGGTTCTTAAACAATTTACGATGATCTCTCTTTTAAATTCAGGAATAATGTTTCTTTGACATCTAAATTTTAAGTTTCATCTGGGGAACATTTTAGAAAAAATAATTCAAATTGGCCAAATATTTCCTCACATAAAGCAACTTAAAAATAAAATTATGAACAGAGTCTTCCATTTTTTAAATGGAGGTGTTAGATTTTGCTTTCTGTTACCAGGGAAACCTATAGGTTATATATAGGTGTGCTATTTTCACAAAATGAGCAAGTCATCTCAGTTCTGTATTGTGTATGTGGGAAGAACTAAACACTGCTAATTGGGATCCACAAAGGTGATGCACTAAGGAGATACCAGTTCTAAGTATGGAGAAAAGTGGGAAAGCTTGCACCCAGCACCCTGGAAAGGGTCAGGGTTTTATTACTGGGCCACTTTCACCTTTTTGAGAGTCAAGTGGAGGAGCTGCCTCTAAGACTCACCTTTAGAAGCTTAATGTAAGCTCATCACTTTTAAAGTTGAAGATTGTTAGAGACCATCATCCACTAAAGACACAGATTGCTGCAGAAAGACTGCTTACACGCAAGAAGTATGATTTCTATAATAACTTTTAATAACTTTCCTAGAAGTGACTCTATAGTTTTTCAAATAGAAAACATACCGTCATTAAAAAAAAAATAAATTAAAAATCTGCTTCAAAGAAGAAAAAAGAAACATAGATTCATGCACTAGGAAAAGTTTGCTCAGTTTAGAAAATCTAGCCTTAATATTAGAAGTTATGAACAGTTATAAATATTTCAGAAGCCAAATACTAGATATTCTCAGAAGACCCTGGTCAACCAATTCCATATTTACTATTTATAATCTTTCTCTGACATCAGTGGGACTATGCACAGCTGTATCAGATACACTAGTGAGTGCACTGGCAGGGTAGAGACTTAAAATGAATAAGGAGCACCAATGGCTGCTTTGCAGAGAGGAGAAGCAAAATAATGAACATAAGGGTTAATATGTGGCTTGATTATTATATAGTAATGAAATTATTAATCAAAAAAGCCTGTTTTATCCAATTTAATGGGATTTTGGTAGGCTATGTGTTATTCTCAAGGCTGTAGTTTTGATATTATGAATACTCCCAGTCCTTTTCTGTCACTATGCACTATGTTGTCCAGGCTTGGGGGGTCAGGTTATGTCTTCAGTAAGGATGTGTTTCTCCAGTGGCTTGGCAGAATTAGAGGCACCTCTCTGTTCCTGACATGTTCTTCTTCCACCTTACCCATATTGTACCAACACTTGCACAGGAATGTCAGGTCTGGAGGCCAGGCCAGTAAGGAGGGAACCCTCAAGGACAAACTGCATCTGGTAGTTTCATCGATGTCATGATATACAATGAGCCAAAACAATGAGAGTTCTCACACAGTAACATTATGGAAACAGGGTTTTCTTTTTATTTTGGAGCTGGCAGATATGAAGACAATATCACAAACATTTTTATTAAATGAACTTAAAAGAACCATCTCTTTTAAGCAATGAGCTATTAACTTCTCACATCCTGACCACATGCCAAATTGGGTTAAATGCATTCTGCCAGCCTAAATCCCTTTGGCAGTTTCAGGTGCTCTAGTTACTCATTACTCTTTGCTTCTCCTTCTGGGGCCAGAGTCTACCACTGAATGTGCATGTTTCCACTGACTTGTGTCCAAGGGCAGGTTTTGGCTGCTGGAAATGGTTGCATACTGTAGTGCTACTGGCCCTGAACTGATTTCTTCCATCCAAGGGGTAGCTGCATTCCACTGAAATGATGATCCTTTTATTCATACAGGGTGTTTGGAAAAGGAATAGGAGGAGAAACAGAGAGCAAAGAATAATAGAGGTTTGAATTATGAAGCCTGCAGAGAACATTTGACTGTAATAGGGTCCTACTGACCTTTCTAAAATTGAGAGGCTGTGGTGCTTTTACAAAGTGCTGACATTTGCAGTCTTCAGAATTTGGACAGTCATAACCCACAATTACGGGCACACTAAGGACCTCCTTATGAAGACAAATTCTTGATGAGACACAGATGTTTCTCAGGACCATACCCATGTTAAAAAAAAAAAATAAAAAATCCAAGCAACTGAATTTGTGTTCTTCAAGGCATCTTTAGGGTTTTTGGTGTTTCTAATTAAAGTGTTGTGAGGCTACAGACAGCAAAAATGAGACAGTAAGCTTATTAACCTTGCATAGCATGCCTACAACATATTTTGCTGTTTCCTTACTAATATGTGTTTTCTCGTATGCTTTTAAAGGGGAAGAATATTCTTGCACATTAGGTTATATATATTTTAATGAAGCTAAGGGCCTCTCACAGCTGTAGAGTCAGTAATCATAAAACAACACAATATTTTGTAGTATAAACCCAGACTGAGCATAGATGGGCTTGATGCGATATAAAAACACATAAAAGGTGAGAATGTAATAATTTGTTACTAGGAAGCTGAATAAAGGAAGGGGATTAGATAGCAGGTGGTGGTGGGTGTAGATGCAGGCAATGTGGGAGTGCTGTAGCACCATCTGTTCATGCTGTCCTCGCACCATTAGCTGGTGTTTCTGCTGCAGACCTCTGAGCATCTGGATGTGCTGGTGTGGCTGCAGCCTCCCCTCCTTTGGAGGGGAAAGTGCTGGCTTTGCCTTGGAACCTTTTTGCTCTCTTTCTCCAAACGTTCCTTGCTTCCATCTCTGATGTTTAAACTCTGCCCATGAACTAAAACACATGAACAATTTTTGCAAAACCTGTGCCTGCTAAGGAGAGTAGATTGGACAACAGCAAATACAAGTGTAGCCTATGCTTTGTTTTTATTAAAAGCATATGGAGATTAATCCATGACCTGACGTAATGGTCCATCTTCTGTTTGCAATTGACCCTGTTGATAGATATCACAGTGATATACCAATCTGTCATGGCCTGAGACTTCAGTGGGCTGGATGCTGCACAGCCAAACAGCAGAGATGTTCCTTGTCTTAGAGAGGTTGCACAAGCATGATATTCACCTGGGAATCCATTATTTTCATTCTCCTTGTATACTCCAAATATTTGGGGTTTTTAAATTGTAATAATAACAACAACAATATGTGTCATTAAGAAGTTTAAATCTTTGCAGCATTCAAAAATTCTTGTAATTTCCTTCTTTAGAAATATACAATTTATGGAGATTGAGACACCTTTATTTCTTTTAAACCTTCACTATTTCCTTAGCAATAGCACTCAGCTTGTCTCCTGATCTCCATGCAGTTTCCTGTAAAGAGGATATATTACCATAACCTTTGAAATGCAGTGGAAACCAGGAGTTTATTTCCAGACCTGGATCCAAAGTAAAGTCTTATTTGGGAGCTAAAAATTGTTTCAGTGTTGAAACATTTCTTTGATAGCTAGGAAAAGCTTTTCCATACTTTTGTGATTTAAAAATACCTTCCTGTCTCCAATTTGGCCATTCTATAAACAGCATTGCCTCTTAGTGACATCTGCTGGAAGAGAGAGCATTGAAACATGTTCAGGTTTTCTCCACGCCTGCTACCTGCCAGCATTTTAGCTCCTAAGGGGAAAAACCAACTCACTCTGTATTTCAGAGCACTACCTGGCCAGTTCTGCTTTCAACTTTTCCTTATCCTACAGGACAACTGTTCTTCACCTTCTTCTTGTCCTAACATAAAGAGAATGACCCATATGCCAACATGACAAGGATCCAGAAAGTTACAAAAGCGCCATTGTAAGGCTAAATCCTTAACAGGGATTAGAGCAGTTTGCATGAAGGAAAAGAGAGGAAGTGCATTAGAGCAGGAAGTCATTAAAATAATGAATCACTTGGCAGAATCCAGATTTTTTCTATAGGGTTTATGCATTTTTTTTGCAAGCAGATTTACATTTTCAAGTGTGTCAATTTAAGCTGCATCCTCCACGTAGCTTTTCTTCTGCTACTTCTCGCCAAGAAAACCAGCTGGAGGGGTTTAGTAACGAACTAAGATGGGGAATGTTTTCCTCTTTTTTCTTCCTGAAACTGTTACGATGTGCATCTCTCTACTACTTAGTTTTGGCTCTTGTTGTAGCTGTAACTCCATCATTGCTTGTTTTGATATATCTTGTACTTACTGTAGACTAGAACATGCATATTACTATATAAACCAGAGACTGAATTGTTTTGTAAGTATATCTGGGCCTATGTGACTAAGATTGTGAAGTTAAAAATTGAAGATGAAGGTTCTTTCAGTTTTTTTGATTGGTCTACATTTTCATGGAAACAGCGTAATAGACTGATCTCTGTGTAAATCAGTGAGAAGATATAGAGTTTAGTAGAGGAAGTCAGGAATTTAATCTCCAGAAATAACAAGTCATTATCTTCTTTTCCCCCCACTTTTTCAGGTTTTGTTTAAGACAAATACCAGTTTAGAGCAGATATCTACATCCCTAACTCTTTATTGGCTAATGTTAGGTGAGGTGAGTAACCCCTCAATGACAACAAGAACTAGCAGCTTACAGCATATATACAAATATTCAGGAAAGGCAACATTTGCAAGTGAAAGAACTATCTCTTTTCTAGATCGTTTTCTATAGCTAGGACAAATGAACCAACTTTTGAATATGAGTTTTCCTCAAGTCTGAAGTACATACAAGTCCTCAGACTGAACTGTATCTCATTGCATTTGCTTCCTAGAGCATCTCCAGCTCTTTATATATGGATTCTAAACTTGGAACTCATCATCTTTTGGAAGTGAAAGCCAATATCTGAAACCTCCTGCTTGCTGTCACCTCACCTGGAAAGATGCATTCCGTGGTTTTTTCTGCTCTATTTTTTTTTTAACAGCAGCAATTCTGATCTGCATAAGTCACAGTTCACAAATAAAACATTTTTATGTGTTAGTAGTCAAATCTATCAGTGATGTAAACCTCTAGACTGCATTGGCATTGTGTTGAGTTGATTACATCCCAGGTACTTCATCTGGAAGCTGAAAAAGTAAAACATGTCACCATCCCACATGGATAATTTGCACTGTGGTTATAGGATATTTAACCCTCAGAAGAGGAAGTAATTGCTGTAGGAAAAGCAATTGGATTTCAATTGTATACACATAATAACAAATGAAATGTGTAACTAAACAGATGCTTTTTTTTTTTTGACAATATAATTTGAACCCTTGTATAAAGTTTCACGACCCTTAGACCAAAGCCATATTCCCTCCCACCTATTTCCAATGCTCAACTGCTACTGAAGTCTCCTACTGTCAAATCTTTATGCTGTTGTACTGTGTGGGGTGACTTTTCCCTGAGATAGCCAGGGCTGAAACAAGACTCCCAGGATTTTCTTCTTGGTTAATGGGGTGGGAAATAAATACCTGCAGAGTGTGATTCAGTCCATTGCAATGCAGGCAAGTGCAAGCAGTGAAGTGACACACCTCTGGATGTGCCTAGGCTGCGTGGGGAGTCTAAGGGGATCAAATTTGGACACTTGAAATTAGGTGAGAGGATCTTCTCAGTGTTCTCTCATAGTAGCTGGCCCTTTCAGTGTCAAATAGACAGTAGACTCATGGTCATTTTGCTGCAGATTCCAGTTTGTGAATGCAATGTATTTTTACCCCAGGGCATGGCTATACTGTAATTGATTTAAACAGCTTGGGTTTTAGTTGCCAAATATATACCCCGGATCTCAAACAAAGTTTGGTAGTTTATGCTGAAGTCCACTTTCCACATTTTTGTTCCTCTCAGTATGTGAGCTGCTGTGGTTTCAATGACACCTGACTGCAGAGCGGACACATGTAAAGGCAATGCTGTGTATCACTAAATGCTTGCCTTGTGCACCAGCAGCACAAAGTCTGCTGTAAAGCCCTTCATGGAAGACTTGCCCAAGTCCTTTTTGCAGCTATTGTAATCTGAAAAGATAAGAATATTCAGAAGTTAGTGTAAAAGAAGCCTAAATTATGGTATTACTGTTTTATTACTTTTCATTATAGGTATTTTAATGTAAATTTTAGTCAATCTCTTTTCATTTTCTGTTCCTGAGGCATTGGGCACTCAGATAATATTTTGTACTGCTTTATTTTTGTTACTGAAAGTGACTATTAAGCATGAAGTGTATATGCTATACATTCAAACCAAATACAATGCATATTTTTTTCTTTACAATATTGCAATTCAATTATAATTTTTTTGCTTAGAAAATCTCTGGTTGTCCTCTGAGGGTTATTTTTCTTTCACTTTAAAATGAAGTATAAAAATATTAGTTACTTTAATTCTTTCAAAAATTGCTGTTACAGTTATAGATAATTTTTCACCTTACTGATTAAGTCCCTTTAGAATTACTGATATGTTTTTATGTTGACTGCAGCACTGTGCTGCTGCTCTAAATGCCTGGTACTGTTTCTTCAATCCCAGCTGAATTAATTCACCAAGCAGGAGGCCCAGAAAGTAGCCACTAGGATTGTGTACCTGAAGACATGGAAATATTTTCATGTTCAAGCTTTACCTGGTTTTCAGTTTGGACACAGCTTTTCTATAGGAAATCAGCAACTTGGCATCCATGGCAGGAAGCCATGCAAGTCCATTTCGTGCAGGTGACAGAGAGCTTCTAGAAGGATATCATTCTCAAAGTATCATCTGGCACACTGAGCAGGACATTAAAATCAGCATACATCTCTCTCTCTTTTCTGGAAAAAGTGTTTCCTTTTTATTTTTTTCCTGAGCTTTTGAAATATTAAAACATGTCTTTTGTAGGATTTAAAACACTTGCACTTCCTTTGAAACCTGGCTTTCTTCTTTTACATTCTCACTATCAAGGCAAACGCTGAAGATCTCCCTGGATATCACTAATGTAATTATTAGAGTTTCAAGAAAGGGCCTTACAATTCATGTCAGTGAAGGTGTGGCTCTGTTTCTATTGAAATTCAGGTAATGTTTCTTGTTCATTCAATAGGGAGGATCAAACTTTATAGTTATGGTAACTTTGTGGAGTCGGAAGAGCACTTGCTTTTTTTTAAACTATTTTCTAAAGCTCCAAGAGCAGTTCAGTGGCAACACTTGAACAATAAAATTTGCAGATTATGATATAAAAAGTATATTTTACCATAGATTACTTTGCTTGATTTACATCCTTCTCTCTCACCAATATAACTTAGAGTTTCTTATGGAACAGCAAACGAAAGCGATAAGGCACATCCACATTTTCATTTGCTTGGTTTGCCATGTTTTGGATGAGATCCAAAGCTCAGAATTGAGGAAAAATACCTGGCTGGCATTTTACTAAACAATATAACCTCCTCTTTCAACTTCAAAAGAACAACAGGATTTTGTTTCCTTTGTTTTTCTTAATATCTCCTATTAAATGGGACACTATCAAAGATAGGAAATCTGACTTTCTACTGGATTAAATGATTTTTGGTTGTCCATTTCCTTCAGATACATGCAGAAGCTTTTCTCAGTTACTCTCTCCTGGTAAACCTGTTTTCCCACTTTTCTCTTTGCATGGTAATCCAGCAGGTATGTTGTTTTCTCAGGCTGACCAAAACCTGCCATTGCCTTCTGTTTCACTAATTTTAAAAGTACCTTTATGAAATCAGTGATGAAGAGGCACACATAGGATGCATTAGTAATTACATAAAATTAGTTGCAATAAATGTGTAAATAGGGTTTAATGTTTTGAATTAAAAAAAAAAAGAAAAAAAAAACACCCAATAACCCCCTCAAAAAAATCTCAAAACCAAACCCAAAGATCTTTAAAAGACGATTTGTTAGAATCAAGTTACAGATTGTCAGTAAACAAATTTTGTTGTGTAACACCTGAATGTTCAGGAGAGAAAATTACTTTGTACACTATATGAATATTTAGACATGCTTGCAGTCCTTAAAAATGTCCTATGCCTTACAATTTCCATACAGTGCTTAGGAATGTAAGGGTTATTTATGTAAGAGTGCAATGATCCTTATGTAATATCTGTGATAGGAATCAGTGTCTGAACAAAGGACATTAGTTGACTCATCTTCCCAAACTGAGAAAACATGCTCTCAGTCACCTGGCAGATATAAAACCAGATTAAAAACCAGATTTCACAGGGATTTTTTCTGCACATTTTCATCTTTCATTTCACCAGTCCATATCTGAGGAAAAACTGAAGTAAAGGCCATTTTTAGCAGTAAGGACAGGGAACAATTTTCATTTAGCTACTGGTAATTAGAGAGTTGTTCTGCTTGACATATTTCAGGTTTTTGCACAGGGCAGAGAAAAGGGAATAGTGAAAATCAGGGATGCTTGAGTACTTATCAAAATCTGTGGAGATTTCCAGACTAGACCATAAAAAGGGAAGTTTTTTTGGTCAGGCATTATTGTCAAGAAGGGAGCAAATGACTGTTCTCCATCACTCTGGGCCAATTTCATCTCCATGGTCACACCACTCAAGCCAGTAGCTCTTTATCATTACAGATGAATTTGACTCACTCCTGTCTGTTTGCAGCCAGTAAAGTTTCTTTTAAAAGCTATTATTGCCAAGTCTCAGCATTTTCTTAAATGGGTAGTTTTAACCACCGTCACCATAAGCAATAGGAGTTCAGATGAAATATTTTAAAATGCATGATTGTCAGAATTAACATAAAAGCCAAGCTCCCATATCACTGAAAATTGTAATGATTGTCTTTATCATCCAAAAATGTATTACAAATACTCAACAAAGTGTTATGACATTTAATAAAATTCAACTATGTAAATGGATGTTTAAAGACAAAAATTCTAAACCAGGTGATTTTACAAGGCCATTACAAAATAAATTTTAAAAAAAGCTTTTTAATTTATTTATCTTATCACAATGCCCGGTGGTCCCAATGCTTTTAAATACGGCTACAAATTGCACAGTTTATCCTTCCTTTGGAAAATACATACATTTCTCATGTTTTTGTAAAACATGGGAATCCCTTACATGTACCTTGAGTCATGGTATATGAGCTGTATGGCCAATGTAGCTCGCTTTCCCTTTGTCCATAGTCTGTCCCTATCTTCCACTAGAAAAATAACTGTGGCTGTTGTGGGACAGAGAGAGCAGAACAAATCTAATAAACAGCAGGTTATCTAACCTGCATTTCCAGCACTGCCTTCATTATATCCTTGGATTCTTCACCTTCACCTTCTTCTCGTTCAGAATGTCACTGGAACGGAAAGTTTTTTGAGTATTCATTCTGTATTTAGTTATGAAATGCCTTAAGCAATTCCAGCTGCTTCCAGGATTATTTCAATTATGAACACTGTTCATCAGCTGATTCAGGGCCTGGATATCATTATGGAGCGCAAGCAATGTACAGATATGTTGCAAAGGAAAAGATTCAAAAATAAAAGATACAGACAGGGAGAAAATGAACAGTCCTTACCACTGAATGAATGAATTTTTTCTACATACAGAACTAGGATTAAACACCACAAAAATTGACAAATACTTGTTGCTTTGTAGTGGTTCATTTTTCCACAAATTTCTATGAATCAACCAGTGTCCCCAAAGCTGGAATTTCCTTTGTAATTGGGATCCACAGGTTACTCATTTTGCATTTTCCAGAGGGGAAAAAAAATAAAACTAGCTATCCAAAAGCTAATTGAAACATATAATCTCAGTCATGGTAACAAGCAAATTGCTAGCAGAATTTTTAATTATTGTTCATCTAAGTTAAAATGAATAATATGGAAAGATCTCAAAATGGAAAGGGGTCATTCAAGAAATATTACAAAACCCCAGACACTTCTGATATTTACATGCCTGCAATAAGAAACATTTCAAACAACAACAAATTCAATTCCTGAAGTTGTTCTAATTCACCCCTTAAAAATTTATTTGCATAAGGTTCAGCTGATTGTGCTTGTTTCTTGGGTTAGTTTTGCTAAGGCAGAGTTGTCTGATTTGTTATCTTGCAAAGACTTCTGCTTTATATTGTGCAGTAAATGTCAAGGTGGTTCTAACAATAGGTTTTTAATCTACATATTTGCCCGGTCAGTGTTTTTCTATTCTACATTGATGAAATACAAAAGAAAAAGTATTTTTTTCTCCAAAACCATTATTGATTTCTACCTTCAGTACTTCATGATTTGCTTATGATGTAAGAAAACATTTATATTTTTTATTACAGGTCAAAAGTATTATTGTGGAGGTAAAATAACTTCAGACAGAAGGTCGGTTTCCTAAAGGGAAACTGTATTTTTAATTTGAGAAATAATCTTGAGCTAAATTGTGGTCTAAAATCTGGTTTCTAATATTTAAAGGAACAATGCATTGCATTGAGGTCAGCCATGATAGTGGAAGAGGTGTTCATCTCAGCCTGGTTAATTATCACTTTCTTTTATTTTTCCTGCCTTCAGTGTGTGAGTGTTGACAGGAGAAAACTGTGTGTAATCCTGTGAAGACATTATGTTTTATCTCAGATTATAATCTGAACTACTTGTGATCAAATACATGATCCATAGGATGCAGTCAGAAGTTTCGGGAGTTTTCCATGTGCCTTATTTTGTCCTACTGATGTTTTCCTAGGTACATGTAAATACAGGAATTTCTATATAGGATCTTACTCCATCATTCCTAAACCTTATCCACATAAACTCTCTACACCATGTGCTTCTGAGGAAGGTGACATGACTTCACAGGAGCAGAAAATTCTCTCTTCCCCACATTAGATCTTAATTTCAAATAGTTACATTTTGAAGCACAAAGATAAATGCTCCTTTTATTGTTTTCAGGGGTGATTATCAAAGCCCAAGATACTGCTCATATCCCTGTAAATTTGTTTTCTCAGCCTATTTAAATGCACTTAAATATTTGAACTCCACAAATTTCCTGTCACAGAAATTCTATATTTTTATGCCTTTCTTAAGAAAAACAAAAATATTTATTTTCAGAGAACGGGGTTTTCCTTTAATTTTTATTGGCTTTTTTTATTCTGCTTATTTTTTAGCAGTCTGAGATGGGATAACTAGTGTGAACATAGTGCATTAGCTGAAGATACACCTCTGATATCAATAGAATTATATTTTTGTTTTTTCTCTGCTCCATTCCTTATATAACTTAATGTTCTGACAACTCAACAATTCACACCAAACAGAGGGTAACAGGATTCAAACAAAATCAATTAACACTTCAAATTTTTCCCATACTCCATCTGTTCCTGTTGTACAGGTACAAAAGCTGATATTATGATAAGACTCTCAATTTAAATTTTATTTACTTCTATGCAGTGGGAACCAGTAGTTTGGCTGAATGCTTCTGTAGTAGAAAAAAAATTGTGGTTTGTTCAGTCCTACATATGAGTCTTGCTTAAGTCAATAAGGCAGCCAAGATCAAGCCAATCCCTGCAGCACACTGAAACATTACTTAATTTCCATTCCTTTTGGGAACCAGTGTAGGGGTGACTATGTTCCCTAGCAGACATAGTTCATGTCTTGGAATAGTTGACAGAAAAGAAGAATCACCTGATTATGCTGGCTGATGCTGAAGACAGAAGATTTTCTTTCTTTAATATATTAGTAAAAGTCAACCTGCTTTTTAAAGCATCTCTGGATTTTCATCTACCAGTTTTAAAACCTGACATGTCAGAATGATCAACACTAATATTAGTGGTAGGATTTCTTTCCTTCCTCACTTTCCAAACCTCATGAACTCAATATGTATTGAAAAGATCAGGAATTACTCTGTATATTTTATATTAAATATTAACCCCAGGAACTGGATATACAAAGCTTGCAGTTTTAATAAATGCCTTTGGAAGCCAAGCTAATGTCCATAAAATGTCAGATGGGGTTTTATTGCTTCTAAGTAAGGTGTTGCAATCCATAAAGAGTAATCTTCAATGTGGAAAAAAGAAAATGCTGCTGAAAATACAAAAAGTATTATTTTTGTTTCTCATTGCTTCTATTGTGATTGGTTGCTTATGACTATCTTTGTTCCTAAGATGTTGATAAAATTATAACAAAATGCTGTCTGCACTTGGATAGATTTTCACCCCGGAACTGTTATGTATAACCTGCTAAGCTATCCATTATATGCCTGTCAGATAAGAAATACAGGGTAACTTAAGTATTTGCCAAAATTCCTTAATTTTAAATTAATCTTTGACTTGGTAGAGCAGAGGTTTCTTTCATGTGGTTAGGCAATTGTCTTATCCTGGTATCTCTCCAAGGTTTACGGATAAAAAGAGATTGTGATGTGGCACCACTTAAATCAATAGAAGTTTTTATTGATTTTGCAGGGCTGGATCTCCTTGGTTTTCTGGGTTCACATTTTCTAGAACTAGCTGAGGAAGCTGATCCATTATGCAGTCTTTTCTGCTTCCCTTACCTTCCCATATCTTTTCCCCTCTCCTTTATCACATCTGATTTATCTTCTCATAATAAGACATCCTGGTGTTAATTTTTTTTCCCACTGCCTCTTTGAACTGCCCTTTGTTCAGAAGGAGTAGTGAAAGATTGTGATTTTACTGAAGTTTTATCTAAACCCACAAGACTGATGAGAAGAATTATTGAAAAACATCCATCAGTGTTTCTATTGACAGAAATGGGAGAAAAGGCTGGGGATAGAACTCATCTCTCTTGCAGTTCACTGTAGCTCAGTGGCAGGAACTTTACCTGATAAGCAGAAGGACATTCAGAGGTATTCCAAAGAAAAGAGCAGGACCTGGCAAATATAGTACTTAGCTAGTATAATGTGTAGTTTCGTGAGGTAAGTTAACTTTGGTTTTGAGTAAAAATAATTTTTGTTCAACACCATCATCAATTAGTACGATGTGACATAATGAACACAATGGAGTCAAAGGATTATTATCTGGCTAATACACCAAAAAGGGATTTTCTCTTCTATGTGGTTTATTCTGACATTTAAAGGGAGCTTAAATTCACCTAGCTTTACTCACATAAAAGTACAGCATCTATTGATCCAGATCCCTCAGCAGACAGATCTAATGTGGAAAAAAAATCCTCTCTATCATAAGCATATGGCTACAAGAGATAAATGATTCTGCATTGTCCTAAGGAAGCTGAGGAAGCTGTCTTAGACCTCGTGACTCGAATTGTTAACAGGCCCATGTTAGACCAACACTTCAGTTTAGATTAATCCTTATCAGAATATAATAATCTTCTGCCTAAAAAGTTACAAGTCTCCACTGAGATGTTTTTGGGACTTGTGGGTCAGTGTTGTGGACAAGCAGAGACATCACCCTCACAAGTGAGGAAGGCTTGTCAGTAACCTCCCCAAACTCTGCTGTTTACTTTAATGGCTGCAGCTGCGGCCAGTGGCTCTTGCCTGCTCCCATACAGCTCATGATTATCAACATCTGTACATTAGGACAGAATTAAAGAACCCTGCAATCATTATTTATTTCATTTCCAATTTGAAAATAAATACAAAAATATTTGACATTCTCATGACAAGATTTTTTTTTTATGTTTTTCATTATTCCAGAACTCTTTTTTCCCAAAATATAAGCCAGAAACCATGTCATTCTAACATTTAACTTTTTTGGTTTTTCCCCGCTCTCGTTCAAAATAAAACTGTTTCTGAAGCTGTAAGTCTTTCTGTGGAGTGGAAATTTCAATGTCTATATACTTCTAGAGTTTTCTGAACTATGCAAGTCTTTGACGTTACTTTGCCTCTGCCATACAGACAATTAAAATATGCAGTTTTCAAAGAAGTGTGATTTACAGTTTAATCCATATTTTACTCCCATAAAACCACAGTGAATCAGGAATACACTTTGTGAAACAAATGAAGCTACAGACATTTACTGTTTTTATAGCCCAGAGAAGAATCACACAGAAATTTCAAAATCTTTTCCGTTTTAAATTATACTCAGAGCTTCGAAGAAGAGGTCGCTTTTTTTTTTTTACATTTATTCATCTTACTTTAAGCTGGCAGAAATGAGAAGGGACAAAAGCTGCAAGTAAATTCTACTGTTCCATAAACTAAAAGAAAATTAAAAAAATAAAAAAATTGGCACAGCTGCTTTCACAGTCTGCTTCAGCTCCTTGCAAAAGTTATTTACACTCTTGTGTTCACAACTATATTAAATCCTCAAAATAACTATGTTGACTGCCTACTTTAATTCTTGTCATCAAAATTACTTAAAAGCCATTCTGGTAGTATAAACAATTCTTCAAGGAATTTACATATTCCCCAGTTTGAAGAAATCCCTTTAGCAACACAGAACACAAGACATCAACACTTTTCAATCACATGCTAATTAAACTGAACTATACGTTTGCAGAGTAAATGTGAACAGCACGAGTAAACAACAGCAGCCTCCACTGCCGTTATCTTTCAGATTGTGGCTACATTTCAGTTTTAGTCTCTGATTTAGTCCATGATAATTTAAAAGAGACACTTCTAAACAGCCACAATTTTTTATGGAAATCCATGAATAACATTTTGCTTTGAAAATATTTCTGCATATAGCGCATCTTATTTTTCTTCATAAGCATTTTTTTACTGAAATACAAGAACCTTTCTTGATAATAAGTGGATATATAAGCACTGCCATTTCTTTAACTCAATCATAATCTTCTGTTTGTATTTGAAAAAGACCCTTTTAATTATCAGATCTCTAACAGGCTCCTCTTTCATCCTTCTATGTCTCTCTAACTTCTTCTGTAAAAGGTGTAATTCTATGCTCTGTAAGAGCTGTTTATTCCAATAAAGAGCTGATTTACTTGTTCCTGGGACCTGATTGCGTTAACCTTAAAGTTCCTGTTACCCTTCTTTAATTATATAAATTTACAGAACTTAGACTTGGTTTAAAGGAAGCTTAATTTGAGATCCTGTTGAGTTACAAGCTATGCCTTGGCTTCACATCCATGAATAAAGACAATCCATTGGTATGATTTCCTCCTCATCACATTCAATTTATATGCCTTTACATAGAATTTTGCATTTGGTTTGGGGTTTTGTTGTTGTTGCTTTGGGGTTTGTTTTTTTGTTTGTTTGGTTTGGTTTTGTCTTTGTTTTTCAATGGGCAGCTGACTTTGGCAGCTTGGCTTATATTTTTGCTTATGGAGAAAAGCCAGGTATTTGGCTTGTCTGAGTTTTGATTTATCTGCAGGCTTGCCCAGATCTACTTAGAAATGCCCATGTGCACTACACTTCAGGGGATTAAAAAAAAGGAAAAAAGATTCAAAGCTTTTAATTTACAAATTGGCAAAGTATTCATAATCACATTGCTGCTGCCTCCTTTTTCATTTACTCTTGTCCCTTGTGGAAGTCTGGCCATTTGCTGAAAAAGTCTTCTATTGCACAATAAGCAATTGCTGACAAATGTTCACTCTATGTTAATGTACCTAGAGAGGTCATTATTTTCCCTAGAAATAAAAAGCAATAAATAGGATAAAAGTTCATAGCCAAAGTCCTCTACTGGGCTATAGGAACCCTGGAAAACAAAAAAAAAACAAAAACAAAAGAAAAGTAGTAAATCTCTTCAAACACCATCCTCTTCTTTAAAGACCATAAAGCAATGGTGCAGTTTAATTGTGTGAAGAAATGGAATACTGTAGTCAAAGAAATAAATAAAAAGTATGAGATTTTATGCCTGACAGCCTCTGTGTAGGAATTAATATGGAATACATAACTACCAGAGTAAAGACACAGGTCTTTATTTTAGAAGGTGAAACACATCAAGGTGTTTAAAACTTCTGGAAATTGTCACCAATGCTGAATAGTAGGTCTTCAGATACACATTACTGAGGGGAGGAAGTCGGAATTTTGGCTTAGAGAATATCTATCAGTGATTCACTGTCAAGCAAAAGCAAAGAATTAGCTGTTCTGCTGGAGTCTGTCCAGATCTGTTTCTACTGAGACCTTTCTTAATGACCTCAGTAGACAGAAACCTGTGGTAAACCCACAAGTGTCATGAAATTGAGAGGAATTTTAACATACATTGGAAAAAATAGACTGGAATTCAAAATGGCAATAACAGACTAAAGGAAAAGAGAATGAAATGGAATAGAGCCCAGTAGAAAATACCCAATTTAGCAATCATTGACTACACAGTATGGAATGAAGAATCAGGAATTAATTTAATTACTTCAGGAGAGGAGATGAAAGTTTCAATCATGAACCAAATATGAGATACGTGGAGGAATGGTTCCAGCATGAAGAAGTGAGGACAACAGTCTTCAAAACTGTTGTACAATGGACAGTAATACCCTATGAGGCCTATGATAGGAAAAAATGTGCTCAAAATAAATCAAGAAACAGACATAGTAGGTGTCAGAAAAAACCCAAACGGTAAAAAGCTTGGAAAGACTGGAAAGGATCTGCAGAGAACTGTAAAGTTTCCAACACTGGAAGATATAAAACCTGACTGAAGACATAGTTTTTCATAGCATGAAAAGTGATTTCTTGCACAGGTCCAGAGGAAGTTAAAAAGTCACTTTATACGATTTTCGATTTTATATCAGTGTGCAAATATTTATTTTTTTCCCTAAATAACTACTAACAAAACTTTAAAACAGAGAAATACTTCCATATTAAATTGTTTGAATTTTGGGCATTGCCTATGTCTTCTGTACTATGAACAAATCTCTGTTAATCTACTTATATTAGTCTCCAGTTAGACATTACCTCAAGGTTCAAATGTTGATCTCAAAATTTAATTTCTCAAAGTTTTTAAGCTTGGATAAGTTTTTTCATCTCCATAAATGTAACATTGAATGAATACAAATGTCTTAAATACAGTTTTATAAAAGGTATAAATTTCTTATGGATTTTATCATGGCTGCTTAAAACATGATTTTGACTAGATAGAGGTTGAAGAATGGATCCATAAAAGTTTTACAGGATTTTTTATTTTACGTTACTGTTTGAGGCATAGTTAAACATTGGTTTAAAATAATGAGACCAGATTAAAGCCCTGTGCTGCAGCACTCACTCCACTGAAATTATACCAAGGGTAAAGTTGGCCCAACGTTGTTTGAGCAGCCCCAAATGAAGATTCCCTCAGCTACCAGAAGAATCAGGAGGGAAAGAGGGGGAAAGAACAGATGTTGACTCATTATTCTTTGGGGAGTTTGTTTTTCATGACGTCAAACAATTATGGAGAACTCAGCTGTTGTTAAGGCAGCTTTACTTTAATTAAATATAAAATTACATAGGAATTTTGCCTCAGAGTGGCACTGCTCTTTGAGAAAAGATTAAAAATCAGCAGGATGGTGAAAGCACAGTTGACAGGTAATGTTTTTTATTAGTACAATGTTTCCTGAAAAACAAACAATATGGTCTATTTTTAGAAAAATTCCAATTAGCTTCTTTTTCTTTTTTCTTTTTCTTTTTCTTTTTCTTTTTCTTTTTCTTTTTCTTTTTCTTTTTCTTTTTCTTTTTCTCTTTTTCTTTCTCTTTTTCTCTTTTTCTTTCTTTCTTCTTCTTCTTCTGCTGCTTCTTCTGCTGCTTCTTCTTCTTTCTGTGCGTAGGATTGACAGCAAGTCTTTGGATTTCTGCTGGCAAAGAATCCTACATATGCCCTACTGACACATAAAAACTACCTTTGTGATCCTTCTAAAATCAGCTCCTCTCCTGGACCCAGGCCAGATGTCTCTGTGTTTGATGTTTCATCCATACCCTTGGGGAATACCTCTCAATCACACTACGGCTACTTCTAGCATTATAAAGGAGCTTTAAAATATCACTCATCGTGACACTTTCCTACATCTGTGTAGTGAAAAATGGCCTTAGTGCCCATGAGAACTTAATTCTAAATACTAATGAGGAATTTTTCCCACACATCCATGGCTAGGCCTGAGAGGTGTCTGCTCCACAACATGCAAAGTGGAAGGAACATGTCCCTTCATGACCACGTTGACAGGGCTGTAGCAATCACACTGCGCCTCCTTAGTGGAAACACTACTTCATGTGCTACTCCACTCACAATAAAAATGAACAAATTAACGTTGCAAGAAATCATTTATTATGTGACTGGTACGACTGCACAGATTTCCATGGAAAGCTGCAATCCTCGTTTCCAACGGGGAAGAGTATGTCAGGAAGTGCTTTATGTGAAGAGAAAAAAAAAAGAAAACAAAAGGAGACAACAATTATTTTAAGTCACATCTAAGTTTACAGTTTCCATTGAAAACAGTCTGCCACTAGTTAATCTTCTACTGACAGGAACCAAGTCACTGGTTGAGGTCTTCCTTCTGCAGAGGATACTTACCTGAAGGGTAAGAGGTTCCTGAAGCTTGATAACCCTGCCTGAAGTGTTGATAAAAGTGTGGCCAAAACTGTCACAATTTTTACCTCCAGCATGTGCATGGTAGGCCATGATAGCAGACTGAAGGTTCTTGTTGTTTTACTCTTCCTGACAATATTTCAGGTCACTAATATATTTTTGTTTTCAGGACTATTTTAACAATAATAATTTTAAGATATCTAAACTACCTAAACATGTATTTCAGACAGCATTTTGCTGATGAGGCTTGAGAGTTCACTGGAGTCCAAAATAATGTTTAAAAAAATAAAAATCAAGGGTATCAAGACCACTATGTAAAGAAAGGTTTACTTATGCCAAAGTAGAATTATCAAGAAACGTAAAGGCTGTATTCACAAAGTCAGCCTTAAGATATCTCATAAATTTCAACATTTTGTTATGAGAACAGGTACATACACGCATACCAGATTAAATAATATGTGTTTTCACACATTCCCAAATAAAAGCTGTCTGTGAATGCTTTGGATATTTAAGCCCACATTTCAAATAGGCACAAAATGAGGATGTACTTTAGCACAACTGGCCCCAGAGAAGTTCATTAATTACATTTCCCCTAATTAACCTGAATACCTACAAAACAAATAAACATGGTTTGTTTGACTGGAGCTAATGCAAGCTTATGACAACTCTTCAGATTTTTGCCTGGTGCTGCTTCTCTCCTTTCTTATCATTTGGATTGTGTGATCTTAAGTAAGATGGCAAAGCCTGTGCTTTGCTCCTGAAGAAGTTAAACCCCAGGCAGACCTACAAAGTATTGGATTCCAAGTGCATTAGTGTTAATGCTAAGGACTAAGTAAAGCACAGAACATGCTGAGCCCAATGAAAACACCAATTACCTCAACCAATAATTAAAGTAAAACAGTTTGTGGGAGTGAATGGAGCATTGTTGGAATCATAATGACAGTGAAGGGAAGTGGGAAAAAAAGCTTATCGTAGGATGGTTTATCTCTTAAGTAAAGAGTTTGAGCTTCTTTGCATTTCTTGGGTTTCAGCTGACATCTGTGTTATAATCTAAATCCAAGATTCTTTATTGATTTCATCAACAACAGCCTATTTCATGACTGGTATTAATAACACTGCTATAAGGCCTCTAGGTCAGAGCTCAAGGACTACAGAAAATGCCTTAATTAGACACTAAAAAAACAAAAACAGAAGCAAGTATTTATTCAGTGCTAAATTCCATTTACAATTACATGTGTGTTGATTCTCCTGTAAGCTAGTAATGCAAAACATTACATGAGTTCACTGCTATGCCTTAAAGAAATGTCCACGACTTCCCTCCATCTTCCTACTTCACAGATTTAAGTCTGAGGTTATACAGTGTTACATTAATCAGATAACCTGATGGCTGCTTCAACTTTTGTTCTTACAACTTTCTTTTCCTGCTTTTCCCGCTTTTCCCCTATTAGCCATCTACTTGAATGCTGCTGGAATATATCCTTTGAGTCAGGGCATGCCTTCAGCTTCTGTTCCTTAGGCTTGTCCTCCACTGTTCTAGTAGTTTGTTTCAGAGATCTCTTGTATTTACCTAGGACAGACAAACAGTGACCAGGACTTTCCATCTAATTTCTTTGCACTTGTTCTTCTCCTTTTTGCTTTTAACTCATTCCAAATCTCTACACTATGTCCTTAGTATGTGTTCTGTCATTTTATTTCTGCACTGTTCACCTTTCTTCAAATACAACACACTCCTGTAAATAGATTCACTTTGGTGGACAACAAAGCAGGTAAATTTCTTTTCCATGTTGCTATTCAGAGACAAAATGTATGACTTCGCAGCAACCTCTTCCTTAAAAATCCCCAAGCCAATTATTCTTATACTATAAAAACTGCTCAGTGCAGTGTAGAGATTCAGTAGTCCTTGTTCCCAAAGGCATAGGTGTTATTTAAATGCACAGTATAGGACCTGATCTGTTCCAACAACAGGCATGATATATTACAAAATAGATTTACCAGGGAAGTGTTTAACAAACACTGTAGACAATTGAATGCCTTTTTTTAGTATATTAGTAGAGAAGCCTACCAGTAGCACACAAATTTTTGTTGCCACTATGCACAGAGACAGGGTTTGTCTAATCATGATGCTCTCCATCAGTTTTTCTGCTATGTTTATTGCTCCTACAGTGGAAAGGATCAATAAATGAAAATGAGGCTGGTACTGATCTTGACTGCATCTATATAGGCAGGGAAGAGAGTTCTTTTTTTTTTTTTCTGAAGCCTCTGTATGTGTGTGACATGAGCACAACGTGGAGTTCAATTTTTTGGGAATGCTGGACATAAAAAGTTAGCATAGAATTTGCTTCAGGTTTTTGCTTCAGAATTTGCTTTCATTTACTTGCAATTTCTGAAGACTAGTAACACTGTTAGGAGAAAATTTTATAGGCAGATGTGTATTTAAGAGCCTGAGTTTCTCCCCTTTGATGCGCTTCTGGATGCAGAATGTGAACTTGACTGACTTGAAATTATAGCTGGACCTCTGCACTGGAATGTCCTTCAGGCAGAAAAATCTGCCTTTTACAGCAGCCCACAGCCCTTCCCTCCAACTTATTTGATTTTAAACTATTGCTAAAAATCTAAAGAGAGCCCCCTTTTGGTTTAAACCCCTCTCAGACGTATATTGTGTTTCTGTCATAGGAGTGATTCTGAGAGGGACTAATTAAAAGTCCAATGAATGTGTGAGGGTTAAACTCACAGGCTCTGCTCATTAACAGTCGCTCACCTAAGAATATTTTGAGACCTCTTTTCTGTGATGGGAAAGGGAGGAATAAGACTAGACAACACTTAAGAGCTCACATTTTATTGCACAAACACACATTTCTGTTGCATTACTAGGTCTGCAATGATGACAATGTCTAATTTAACAAGAATATTCCTCCTTTACCTCTGTGTTTCTTTCGGGAAAATAACAAAAGAAAACAAAAAAATCACTAATGAACACCCCTTCCCCCAAGAAATAAGGAAAATCAGAACCATTTTGTTAATTGTCTTTTTCCTGCTGTTTCCATGGTAATACTGGCTACTAGACTTCACCGCAGAGTGACAGTCCAACAATTCACACACTACACCCTTTCAGGCACAATGAATGGCTGTGAAAGAGGCAGAACAGGCACTATTCAGGAAACATGTGATATCTACTCAATGCACTACCTTTCATCCACATTTTCCAAATTGCAGCTAATTTAATTCCAAACAAATGGCTAAGGGGTACAAATGAGGATTAAAAGGAAAAGAACATCTTGAGCTCTAATGGGGACGGTTTGTGTGAAGAACAATATAGCACTTTCTTCTGATGCCAAGGCAGCCGAATTGAAAGATGCACTTTCCCTCTTCTTCTGAGGCCTTAATTATACTCTACATCAATAGTGAAATAAACATCGCAGATATATATATTTTTTTTAACAATTTAAGTAGATTTTGTCTTTCCCTTCAGAAACATTTTTGTTACATGGAGATGTAATTTTGATTTTCTTCAAATGAAGAAGAAAACCTGTATTTTTCCAAGAAAGACAGCTTTCTTGACTAGGCCTCTCATTCGATCTGTCTCTGAAGTTATTGTTTTAAGTCTCATAGAAAAAGCCATGACAAATACTTTGAGGTCACCTTAAGAAACAACAACGGACCTTTTGAGAATGTTAGTGCCCGGAAGGAAATTATTATTCACATTAGATTTAATGACAGTGAGACTTTTTTTCATGTGATTCTTTTTATTTTAACATGCAAAGTGTATTATTTTTGCTTAAAATGGATCAATGAAAATGTTGATTTTTGCCATATTCAGTTAAGCATGAGGCAAGATGCTTAAAAAAGTCCCATATTTGGTAACTTGTAGTATGACATCATAAACACCAACAATGTGTCAGACCTGCTAATGACTGCACTGAACCACATGCAGTTTATATTGAGAACACAGATGTTGTAGAGGGAAATACAGCAGATTAGCAAAACAGCTTTAAAGATTAACTGTGTTCCACTGATTTTCCCCCTTTTCTATTTTAAATCTTGAAAATTATTTAAACAATGTGTGCAAAATACTTCCTACTCAGAAGAAATATTCTTCATTGCAGCCTTTTTTTTGTTGAATTGATGTTTTTAAAATGACCCTTTAGATGCAATTGCAATCCATATTAGTTTTTAACGTTCTTATTTATTCTTCAGTTAAAAATACTTCAGCTTTTATGAATTTCTTACATGGAGATACTATATGTGTCAATTTTTTATCTGTAAGAAGCAGCATTTGATACTCTATTTCCAATAAACAAAAGGACAAAAAAGCTTGTGAACACTTTTCAAGTTTTGCTGATAAGTGCGTCTTGACTTGCAAATGTTTTCTATTATTAGGTTCAAGGGAACATTCTTACAGTATTGACAAATAACATTTCCAAATCAGCATTCCTTGCTTGGGCCTCAGACAGAGCTGTTCTGTGATGTACCTAATATGACACTGATCTGTCCTAATTTAAGAATATGAAGAAGAGCTGAAGACTTTTAATGACTAATTTTGAATGCAAAGTAGTGTTTTTAAAATCTAGCTACCAAATATATACTTTTTCTTGTAGCAAGATAAGACTTTAACAGTAGTGTAACACTTTAAACATCTTGTTGCATTCAATTCTTAACAATTAGTGATAAACATTCAAGATATTACTTAATTTTACTTTTTATATGAAGGGACAGAATATTACTGTAAAATTCACTTAATTATGGGCAACGAAGTTGCATGAGCTTGGGTACCAAACAAATCGTTTCAGAGATGTAAATGTTTTAAAAAAGTGTTAAGTCCTACAGATCTACACTGACACTAATAAGGTAGATTGACTAATCACCTTTCAAAAGAAATCAATGACTAGTGTATCAAAATATCTTGGGTACTGTTGAATTGCTGGTTTTAACACAGAGTGAAAGTTCTTCCATAGCACCATTTTGCTTTGCTTTGGAGCTCCAAAGACTCTTTGTCTTTTAAGGAGTGTTAACATAGTTAGACACCTACTATGGTTTATGAAACTTTACACTCCCACAAAGAGATACTACATCTCTGATTTGCAGTCTGCACTGGTTTTGGTTTATTATTATGCAATGTTCAAAATACCAGAGGGTAAGAAGAATAGTTATAGATTTCCATACTTATCTTAGTACTGTAAGAGCAAATTTTGGATTTAAAAAGTACTGGAATGGTAGTACACTCCTGTGCAATTAGATGTTGTTTTGTACACCAGAAAACAACCTTGGTGTGCCTTTTGAGATCATTTTAGAGCACGCAATCCAGATTTTAGTATGTGTATTTCTGAAAGGGGTTAAACATGCACATAAGAGATAACCAACTCTGAGCCTGGACGCTTCACTTCCTTACCCTGGCCTGGACAGATCCTTTTCTATGAATTTGTGACAAATACATTCCAATGGAAGGCTGACGCTGACATAGTTAAACCTGGAAACAGTTGACTTGAGATTTCTCCTGGTCCTTATCCAAGTCATCAGGGGATAGCACCTCTTCATGGCTTCCATGCCTCATCCACAAACTTCTGGTGCCCACAGGATGGCACCCAGGACTCTGCTTAGATGTCTTCTCTGTGCAATCCCTTGGAAGGAGAATACTAAAGATATTTCACTCAGTTTCAACTCCTTTGCAAAAGAAAATACAAAACTTCAAAGTAAAATTAAGGCTAAATATTTCAGTCTCTTTCACTGCTGCCACCAAAATTCCACTCACAATGAAACAAAAAAAATTCATCCTTTTCCCCCTCAGAACTTGGTTCAGTCTTGCCCACAGTTGGCTAAATCACCAAAGTTTAGGGGCTTTCAGAGAAAGACTGGCTGAGTTTGTAGCAGAACCTGAAAGCAATAAACTGCAAGCAATTTTCCTTGATCTTTCAGGGAAAACCCCCACACATTGCTGCATGATAAGTGTTGCAAAACTGGTTTGATAATATTAGAGTTTCATCATATCTGAAGAAGTGTTCTCTTTTCCTCTTTTTGATTTCTGCTGGAAATACTTGAGAAGGAAAGAACAGAAAAATTCAGAACTATGTCTCTCTTTACCAAATAGTATTGCAGTTAGTGCTTCTCCAGAACAGCATTTTTATTTTCATAGTAAATAAAAGAGAGGGGGGAAAAAGGTTAATATAATAAACCAGGTAAGTAGTAAAGCTACTAAAAACAGCACTGAAAACTAAAGCAATTGACTGGAATTATATCGACAAATCCTCTATGTTTTTGCTAAATATACATTAAAGTCATTGAAACACATTTACATGTCAATAAAACAGTGAACAGGCAGAGATTTTCATGCCTCTAGCAAAGTGTTGTATTCTAAATTTAGCTCAGAATTCTTTAGCAGTTCAGGCCTCAGTAAGTTTTACAAGACAATTTTGTTGCTTGACCCCAGGCCTTGGTTTCTGTTTTTCATTTCCACTATGGCTTATTTATTCTTGATAGAATGACAGACGTGCCGCCCTCTCCAGGTCACAGCTCTATCAGTGCATGGATCAGCCTGCCAGGAATATCCTTAGTGCAACCAGCACATCCACTGGTGAAGTAACACCATTCCTGTGAGAGATCCTGGGCCAGCTGCACAGCCGATGTAAATCCACGCTGTGGAGCAATAAAGATTTGCAGCAGCTGAGATACTGACAGTACCATTCCCAGCCAAAGCAAGTCCAGCCATCCATTGATTCCAGTATCTCTTTCCAAATGGATATTCCCATACAGAATAGAAGTCTCCTGTCAGGTCATTCAATGTACAATTGTTTGTTGAGTGTTTCCCATTCCTGGAGTATCTTCTCCTCTTTTACAAAACAAGTCCTGTGACTCTTACATTAAAATAAATAGTTATATATTTATTTCTAAATATGGAAATATTTTTGTAAAGATGACTCGTATGACAAGGAATAGTTTATTTTTAGGGTTTTTTAATTAGTTATGCAACAAGAAGGACATATTGATAGAAAAATCATGCTCTTTTCTTCCCGCTTCCAGTTTAGTTTGGGCACACATATGAAGATTTGGGGATCTTTCACTGCCAAACCCTCTATCATTCTCAGAGGATTCTTTCTTGACTGACCTAAGCCTCATCCTGATTCTAATGTAAAACAGATGAAAACTTTCTACTCTGAAGGGAAAAACAAAAAAAAAAAAAAAAGAGAGAAACAAGGCAGAAGATATTGTCACTAGATACATATTTGTTGCTTGTAAAGTAGTTATATAGCTCCCTGGGCCCACTTTAAAACCAAGGCCAAGATCTGACCTCAGTGTTTTCCTCTGAGCAGATGCTTAGCTATGAATTCACTTGTCACTTAAGAAAGGAGTCCTTGATTTTTATTTTTTTTTGCCTTCCTCTACCCTCATAACAATTGTTCTTTTAAACAGTCGCATCCACATTTTTTGTGTAAAGGTTTTTTTCTAATGTCACTGGGAGCAACACTTCATGTGATGGATTTTATTTAAAGACTGATGCTGTCACTTTCCAATAATTTGAACCATTTTTTCCAGATTGATGCATTTGTCTTTTCCATGGGTACTTCCTCAAATGTTTTCAGCTTTGTGATTAGGTATTTCTGTGCCTCAGATCATGATTTGAAGCCTGTTGTAAAATGTCAGAAAAAGGTGGAGAGAGCAGATGAGTAGAGGACTGCACAGGACCCTCTGCATGTTGTCTGTGCTGAACAGAACCTGTGAGAAATGTGTGAAAGCAGAAGTTCAGGGGCCATAATGCAGCAGTAGCTTACCTAGTCAGAAACCTGGGCATGACTCTGAGTCACCACACAGCATTTGTAGACCTTACTCATCAAGTTTTTACCCATTACAGCTGTGAAAAGCATTCACAGGGAAACAAGAAACCGCTCATGGTTGCTCTGGTTTCAGGTTTCCTTATAAATTCAAAAATGAAGTGAAGCTCATTCTGATTTGGTAACGTTTGCTAATCTGTTGAGAAAAAATAGACTCACATTTGATTATTTGAAAGTGTGGAAAAGGAGTGACTTTTCAATTTATACTAAATTATATACAAATATACTAGATACCATAATTCTAATTTTTCAATTTGGATTAGTGTGAAGTTTAATGTTTTTTTAGCACACAGACACTACATTCAAAAGAGTACTGCCAGAAATTGCCCTAAAGGAGAAAAGAAGGAAAAAAAGAAAAAAAAGAGAGAGAGACCTCAACAGGATAAGAAAATGCAAAATTAAAAAAAAATATATTTGTAAAGGATTTGGAATGAAATTATCCAAAGTGATGACCAGATCTCATAAAGCAATATAAGTGTGGAATGGAAATGAAGGGATGCTATCATTAAGAGAAATAAGAAGACTCAGATGCAACTTAAATATTGAATACATTGAATTTAATAAACATGGAGAGCCAGCAGCAGAGACAAAACTGAGCCAAAGTGGCTGGTTAGTGATAATGAATATTTCATTTTTGTACTACAGGCTCTCTCAGAAAAATTTCTATGAAAGCATGAGCATTTCACATGCCATAAGAGAATCAACTCTTTATTTATTGTAACAGACAAAGAAACTATTTCCAGTGTGAATGTACTCTTGTTGGAAAACTTTTACGTTTAAGATACAAGGACACTGCTTATAAGCCCTTTATCTTGGTGAAATCTAACGACTGACTTCTATAAACATACTATATATTATACTGGAGACCTTTTTTGCTAAACATCAGAAATGATGTCAGTCTTATTTATCAAAGCAGGAGGTACCCTAGTCTTCAGAATATGAACTACTTCTTATATTAGATTTTCATGTAGGCTGTTACTGTGGACAGGAGGTCAGAATTTGTCTAATTTTAAACTCTTTCCAGCATTACACCTTGGCTTGACTCAGATTTTTAGAAAATACTGACAGCAGCTGTATCAAGGACAGAGGCTGCAGGTTCCCTGGCTGATCTACACAGAAGGACCCCAAATACATCCCCTGGCTCTAGAAGGATTGCAGTGAGTAGGATTAATGGCATAAATGGCTCTGGTTGGGATGACAAGTGCCAGTTCCATGAAACTGCATGAAGATGCATGATTTTCATTCAGTCAAAAAAATCATCAGGCTCTAATAACATAATACAATCAATACGGGCAAGAATAGTGATTGTGTAAGTTTTGTTGTTGATATGCTGGAAATGTTGGGATTCCTTGCCAATGAACCATATGTTAGACAAGGAGCAGGTTAGCATATCCAGGCTGAATATCTCCCCGTGCAAAGTGGAGCTGCTTCAGTGTTTGGAGATATTTCCTAGAGAATACTGACTTGGACAATTTATCATCTTCAACTGGCTGGCCCTTACTGTTTTCATAAACTACTAAATAAGATGTTTAGGTAATACAAGTCTTGTATATGATTATATCCACAGTTAAGACACCTGAGGAATAGAAAATCTGGCAAATATTTCAGCTTTTAAAAAAAAGTAGGGTCATGTACATTGTTGTGCTGGCCAAATGTTCAAGTGTGTGGCAAATTTGATTTCTTTTCCACCAAGGCATTCCATCATAATAAATCTTTTTTTTTTTTCTTTTGGTTTTGTTTTGGGTTATTTCCCCCCCTTCTGCGCTGTTGTTGATTTCAAACACAAAGTTTAGACATGCATTTCCCGCAGCGCGCTGCCAAGGCCTGTGTCCTGCTTCGCTATCTACAGAACACATGAACGCCGCCAGACGCTGCCGAATAAACGGGATTTTATCAATGTTTATTTGCTAGATTCTATTTGTGGCTGTAAGGCCTGACAGGGCCGTGCTATCCCCTGTGACCCCTGTGTGGCCAGGACGGGGCTGCGGGTGCCGGGAGCGCCGGGCCGGGCCCTGGGTGCGCCCGGCGGGAACGGCGGCTCGACAGCGACCCCGCGCGGCCGCGCCGGGAACAGCCCGGGGCTGAGCCCCCGTGTCCCGAGGCGGGCTCCCGAGGCCCGCGGGGAAGCAGGCCTGTGTTCAGTCGGGGATTCGGGAAACATCCGCAGCTCTTTTTCCCTGTGCGTTTTCACTTACGTGTTCATTTCACTCACACACCGTCCCCACCCCTCCCACCGCCCGTCTCAGCAGCGGCTTGCAGCTAAAAAGGACACCTGACCCGCTCTCTGTTTGTATTTTATTATTTCCTCCCCGCCCCTCAAACTGCCAGAATAAAGAAGGGAATAAAGGGCAGAAGATCGCGTTTTCGGCACAAAGCCCCACGCAGCTGGGGTGCAGAGGTGGCCGTGCCTCCCCTGGGCCTGCACAGCTGTGCCCCACACTGGCCATCGGAGCAGCTGTGCTGGCCACAGCGGCCCACTGCTGGGAGCATGGGGGACACCCATCCTCTCCACTCCGTCCCGCTTCCTCCTGACCTCTAATCTTCTATTTGCACACTGAGCAACCCAGCATCTCTGACTTTATGGCCCTCGAGTTCTTCCTTTGAGAGGTGTGTTAAAGCAATCACAGAACTCGAGCTGAAATAGGGTTTGAACTTTTCTGTAGTAAAGTATTGTAGCAGCTCAGAGTATTTAGTACAACAGATAGAAAAAATCACTAAAAAAGTAATGTTCACATACTCCTTGGCTTATTCTTCTAGAGACTGTGGCTGCTTATATGTTAAAAAATGGAACAGCACCAGATGACCAAGCTGTGCTTTAGTGTCTATCTTTGCAGCATTAGCAGTGTTACATTTGCTGCATGTGCATCATTGCCATCAGTTGTGTCTCTCAGAAGAAAGTTTTGTTTTCTTCATCACTTTTTTACAAGACACCGCAATAAGCCACAAACTGCTCAATTCCTCAACAGGAACAAGATGTAGAAGTTTATTGCTGCAGTAAAAATAAGAATAAATCAGCAGACCGGTTTGATTTTACTGTTTTATACTGAAATTAGCTTGAAAGCCTCTGCCTCAGTTGTTTCTGTGTCCATGGGAAACTTGCCAAATATTATATTGACTCTCCCACTATCATTTGCATACATTAAAAATATAGGCCAAACTCCTTCACCATGGAATAGAAACTGTGCCCGCATACAGCTCAAAGCAGGCTTGAGAGCAAGGATTTGGTTCATTCTTATCTTCTTTAACAGTTCCCCTAGAAGTTAATTTTCCTCATAAACTGAAAAAGAGTTTTGCAAAAAACATCTACTGTTTGAGAAACTTGCTGTTTAAATACTGAAAGCCAGATGATGGCTTTGGTCTTCCACTGAAAATTTTACAACTATAATAGAATATTTTTCTTTTTTTCATTTCTTTGAAAAAAGGTCAAAAACCTCCTCATCTGAACATTTTCTGACTCTCAGAAATCATGGTTGCTGCCTTTCAGTGTTGAATGATACGTTGTATATAAAATCAGTTCTAATTTATTCTAAGCCTTCTGAGTTATGTGCAAGGAAAAGACAGAAGTTTTCTGTTGGTTTAAGCAATGAGGTGCTTAGGTGATTTATTAAGCGAACTCGTATGTATTGCTGCTAACTCTTCTGGTTTTGTCATGAGTTTATAGTGTTTCTCTTAAGCAATCATTTCTTGGAACTGTGTAATTTCATGATACTCCTCACTTTTTTAAACAAAAATCTATTATGCTTCAGACATCACGCAAGTATAAATTGTTTGTGAATATAAAGTAAATTTATTTCTAAGACTGAAAAAACCTAACCAAAAAGAGTAATGAAATATAATTCATATTTATTTTAACCAGTCTGTATTCAAACCTATCTTAGGATTTTACTGGATCTTATTCTTAGTTTTCAGCTGTTTCAGTATTGTAATTTTTATTTAGAAAAATATAAATAAAAAGTAAAAACTAACTGCTCTCAAGTTTCTTAATTAACTCTAAATAATTTTGAATAAAATAGGATAAGTGCGTATAATTTAACTTTAAGACAAAAAAGCGTCAATATAAACACTAACCCTTCTTGAAACATGGACTATCACTCCCATGTTCCCCAGCCTTAAAAAAACCCAGTACAACAAGAGACAAAACTATGCAAATCACTGGCTCTGGGGACAAAGTTGCAAACTAAAAATGTGATTCAAAACAATATTTTTTTTTAATACGTGACAGTCTTAAAAACATAGGAATGCTTTCTTATCTTACACAGCTCATCAATGTAAATCAGTAAATATAAATCAACTTTTCATTGATTAAGTATCTGTGCAAGAGAAGAAAAGTAACACAATTAATTGGAAATTTATATTACTGAATTACTGTGGAGGGTTTTTTACTAAGGGAAGTATGATTGCTAAACCTTGACTTAGACGTTTGTAAGAGTGGTTTTGGTCAGACTGGAAAACTTATAGATTTTCGCTCTCCCTGTAACCAAGAATGGCTACAGCTCCTTGGTGTTGGTGAACAGCATCAGTCAGCTCCACAGTCAGTGGTTGTTATTATTATTTTTTCTGTGCTAGAAATACCAAGTTTTTCCATTGCCAGAGAAAAATATAAATATTTTTTTTGTAAAATAATTTTAGACACTTTTTCCTTACTGGCAAAGAAAGCTCTGGAACTCAGAATGATCTTTGGAAGCTAAAGCTAAACAGAAGAGTAAACCTTTAATGAATTTGAAGTGCTGCTGTTATTTTTGTGTGGTCAGCAAGAGAGTAACCTGTGAATGGTCTTATGCTGACAGATAATCTCAAATATACAAAACCAAAATATTCTTACACATTTTGGCAAAACCCCTGTATGTCACAGCACGTGACACTATGGAAACCTTTAGGTGCTGCTGTATTAAATGACTGGCTAAGTAACTGGCACAAATTTTATAACACTTCATATAGCCCCATGCTCTGAAAGATATAAGATGGTCAATTAATCCTTCATGTCAAAATTATTTAGGTTGGATTTCAAACTGTGACTTTCTAGTCAGAAACAAAACCAAGGCAACCTCTCCATCTGAACCAGATACGAGACTGAAAAATAAAAGCTCCAGTTCTGGGTGGATATGTTCGAGTTCTAAGATATATTTTTGGGGTTGGCAGTGATTTGGCAGGCCCAAATGTCTGGAAAGGAATAATTAACATATGGTATATTCTACTTCCAGAAGATAAGGCCAGAATTATTTTCCACTGAAAAAAAAATTCTTAAAGGAAATATTTTTCAAAGGAAGGCCTTCTTAGATCTTGATTCCTTTGCTTAGAAATGCATAAGAATAACAATGCCTGCCCTCAGGGGAGAAACTCGACCTTTTTAGGTGTCTGTCCACCCTTAGGGATTAATGTAAACCAAAAAAAGGATTAATAATTTCCATACAGCTCTGCAAGTTCTGTGAGTCACAAACTTTGAAGATGTTTTTGTTCCCCTGCCCAGGTCGCGAGCAAGTTTCTCCTGCTGCTGTGTTAGTAGGTGCATTATCACACACTGAGTAACAATCCAAAGCAATAAAATTGTATTCATCCCTGCCCTGAAGAATGAAAACAGGTTGCAAATGAAGATTGCCAGCAGAATAAAGACCCCAAAACCATATCCTACCAAACACTCTTTATTTAATTTCTTATGGTTTTAAAACTATAGGTATTTTAGTCTTATGGTGGGTCTTATGTGTAGCTCTAAATTTCACTCTAATGGTGATTTAGTCTTTAGTCACCCATTGCCAGGAAATTTAGTGTTGTGTTCTTATTGGCTGACTGACTGAAGTGGCCTTTACTGAACTGTAAGCATGACTAATTATTAGGAAAGTGAAGTGCAGAAACAGAATTTAAGAGATTTATAATGTTTGGAACACACATTTCATATAATAACAACAGTCTTGGTTTTGCATTCATGGCCATATGAGGCAGAGAACCATAAGAAAGAAGGGAAAGAAAGGAAAGAAAGGGAGAAAGAGAGAAAGGGAGAAAGAGAGAAAGAGAGAGATAAAGAAAAATAAAGAAAGAGAGAAAGAGAGAGAGAAAGAGAGAAAGAGAGAAAGAGAGAGAGAAAGAGAGAGAGAAAGAAAGAGAGGAAGAAAGAGAGGAAGAAAGAGAGGAAGAAAGAGAGAAAGAGAGAAAGAGAGAAAGAGAGAAAGAGAGAGAGAAAGAGAGAAAGAGAGAAAGAGAGAAAGAGAGAAAGAGAGAAAGANAAAGGAAAGGAAAGGAAAGGAAAGGAAAGGAAAGGAAAGGAAAGGAAAGGAAAGGAAAGGAAAGGAAAGGAAAGGAAAGGAAAGGAAAGGAAAGGAAAGGAAAGGAAAGGAAAGGAAAGGAAAGGAAAGGAAAGGAAAGGAAAGGAAAGGAAAGGAAAGGAAAGGAAAGGAAAGGAAAGGAAAGGAAAGGAAAGGAAAGGAAAGGAAAGGAAAGGAAAGGAAAGGAAAGGAAAGGAAAGGAGCAGTGTTTACTGGAAGAGCTGAATGCCTAACAAAAATAAAATCACTAAAGTTAGCACTCTTGCAACTTCAGTACTTAGTCATATGAGGGTGTGCTAACTGAGGTACTCCTAGCCAGAGGAAATAAAAATGCTTTCTCAAGCTGCTAAGTGCAATTTTAACTAATAAGGCCAGTAATACAGATGGGCAAACCTCAAAAGGTTCAGAGTTTGGACTCTGTTCCAGTAAGCACACATGCACATTTGAGTGATTATCTCCTTTCGTGTTTGCAAAATTGGACTGGAATCCTGACAAAAGTGAGCTTTCTTCTCCAGGGATAATTCAGCACTTTTAGTCATGACTGCAAAGCAAGCTCTCTTCTCTTGGGGTAATTCAGCACTTCTAGTCGTGACTGAAAATGCAGACATGCAATTAAACCAAAAAGGACATACACACAGAGAAAAAAATTTCTTTCCTTCTGAAAAAGATTGGTTCTGTATCATTTTTAATTCCCTTATCTCTAGTCTAGCAGCATAAATACTGTGGAAAATTAAAAGAAGCAGCTTGCAACTTGCATTTTCCAAAATGACATTTAAAATACATGTATACAAGCAGGAACAATATGAAAAACAGAAATAGAAAATGGCTTTGGGATGAAGAGGGAAGAAAGTAATTAGGTTTGGGGTTTTTTTTTAAGTATTCTCCTAATGTTTGAATATTTGATACCTGAAGTTACATCAATTATCAAGACCAGGAGACTCCTAAATATACCCCTATATATATACACCAGGAGAATTTTATCCATTAAGAAAGAAAAGCTATTTTCCAAGGTTTTTCATCCAAACTCACAATAATAAATGATAAAGTTAATTGAATGTTGAAAGATTTAGACTATCATATAAATTTCACTTTAGCTAAAGCCAAAATTTCTAGGCAAAAAAAGTAGTATTGTGGTTTTATAGAAAGAGTGAAAGAGAGAGAAACTGTTGTACAGATGCAAATAGTCACAAACCCAACATGAACATAATTATTATGGAAAAGCAGCACCAGGTAGATGCTGAACCATATCTGATTAAAACTCAGGCAACCCACTGATGACAGTCCTGTATGTAGCAACTTCTGTCTATGGAAAAAAGGAAGCAATTCTGACTATTCAGTTTTTTAGAAAATATTTTATTTGTTTCACTAAAAGCAATGAAAAATAATGTTTGATTACCAGTTCCACAGAAATCTGTAAGATCCAAGATGTTCACCTAATTGTAGGCTCTTAACTAAGTCAGGAAATTGAGGTGTGAGACTTGCCAGAATCCCTGTGTCCACAGTAAAATCAGGGTGACTGAATTTCTCAGTACAGGCACTTCCTTTTCTAGATAATTTGAAAGGAAGTGTTTTCATATGTTAAACAATCAACTGTAATTGCATATGACTATAATGTTTATGCTGTTTGAATGTATGCTGACATATTTGTATCTGGTTGTATAAACCTATCCTCGGAGGAAATTTGGTATTCCTGCCCTGAAACTAAACACATGTAAACTGCTCCAGTCAACATGGGTGCTTTATTTGTCTTTCCTTCTGTGAGATATAGGTGATTCAGAAGGAGTGCTTAGGAAAAATGCATCCACAGCATTAAAAATCTGTCAGCTTGTGACCTCAGTCATGCTTGCACAACTTTTATATAAGTCATGAGACCCTTACACTCAAACAGCAAATACAGTAAAGTGGGACAGATGATTTGGAAGAAGTTTCAAAAAAAATTGAACAAATCTGCAAAGCCAGAACAATGTCTTTTGTGGTTAAAACTTGAAAAATATTTTTAGGATGCTGGTATTTTATGAGGACTCGAGGATAAATGGCTCGTGTCTGATACAAAACAGGCTGGGAGTCTGGTAGATGTAAAAATCAAAATGGGGGCATGGAAACAAAGCAGCACACCAGGAAAGTCATCTTTGCAAAGTCATGCTGTATTGGTCTGCAGAGTCATAGCCTGAGTGTGACTGACTGAGGGGAAGACACTAAGGTAACTGAAAAGGGAAAGAGTGGGAGTCTGGGTGGAAATGAGAGGATATGAAGTGCTGTGTCTTTGAGAAGTTATTTAGAAACAAGTCTTTGAGAATTAAGCATACCCTGGTAAAAGGATCTAGTGGAAAACCTGCTGGAGAGTTTTCCCAGACTCCAGTGACTTTCAGGATGGTTCATTACTGTTTAGCATAATCAAGCAGTTATGAGTCCAAGTGAGAGCTTGGAGTAGCACATCTTTAGCCCTGCTGTGCCTGAGTTCATAGCTAAATATCTGTGAGGAGGCATCAGAGATGGTCTGAGGCTACACTGAACAGGAGCAGTCCAAACAAGAGTTGTCTCTACAGATCATCAGCAGAAATGGAAATCAAATTTGTGTACGAGATCATCCGAGGAGGTGTGAAGCATGAAAAGGAGTCCATAACCAGAGTCCTGTGCAGCAGTTTGTAGTGAAAGGTGAAGGGAGGAATTAAAGCATTCAAGGTCCAACATAGTGAGAACCACTTGAATCACAGATGGAGACACCAGGGAGAATGATACTAAGGATATTAGTATCCAACAAGGCTTTTGTGTCAAAGGCACCAAAGTCTAAATGAAAGTCTGAATTCAGCATCAGTTGTGCGGTTTGGATATGGAAACTTGGTCAATTTGGGGAAAAATGATGCAGTGGGATATATAAAGAACAGGAATTGGGTTACTGTTAACTTCATCTGGCAGGAAGAGATGAAGAAAGGAGCAGCAAGGAAGGAAAAAGGGACAGAAAGATTTTTGGCAGTGGAAGGTTGTTGAGCTTATTTGTAATGTAAAGTCGAAGTCACAGAGACAAGGAGGCTTCCCTGGAGCTTGGAGGGAGCCGCTCTTCTCTCATGTGAGGGGTGAAGAAGAAAGTGAGCTGGTCACTAGCAATGAGGCAGATGCTGAGACAGAGAAAGCTTTTTGATGTCTGTATAGGAAAGATACTAAAAAAAAATACTGCTTTGTCTGTGATAGTTCTGTGAGAAGAAAAACTAAACGTGTACGTAGAAAACAAAGACATCTCAAAAAGACTCTCCAAAATAAGATACACAGATTTGGGGAGAAATTTGAAAATGGCAGATAGGTTGGTATATTAGACACTCTTCTCAGGGGGTATATTAGACACTCCTCTCAGGGGTACATCACTGCATGCTTACATGAAGTCAGCCTGGACAACCTCGATGCTTATTTAGTGTCTAGAAGTGCCTCCCATCCAGAGCCCGAAATTTCTAAAAAACTCTTGGGGGACAACTTTCAAAAGCAACTTGGTCAAATCTGTGAATGCTATATATAAAAATTTGAAAAGTAGGTTTCTGATGGCATGAAAAACGTAGGAAAAAGGAATCAACTCTACAGCTGTTTCTTATTAACACTATCTTCAGGAGTTTTTATAAGCTGTAAAATAGAACATGCCAACATTAAGTCAGTTATAATTAAGCTTCCATTTCAAGATTCCTCTAGAAAAATAGACATAAAATTCCTACACCAAAGATGAATAATAGTCTTTTTATAAGCCTTTCTGACATAAAATGATTTTGAGGTTTAAGGGCACACTATTTTAAGGGCCAAAAGAACACATGGATTCTTCTATATTTCAGTGTCATGGGGATTATTTAAAATATCACATAAAACAACATTTCTTACTGTAAATTAACACAGATGACCTAAAGTTCATGAAATTGCAAGAAATTACATCAGTGAAGGGTCTGGGCATTTACCTTTACTATTCCTTCATTCCTATCTTTGTTTCAAAGAGAAAAGGATCCCCTACTCCAAGGTAAGATGTGTCTTCTGTACATTTCAAAGGTATTTGCTTCTTTCCAAGCATCTATTTCTTTTAGAAGGGTGAATTTTACCTTTGGAATTGCATGGGGAGATAAAATTTATCTTTAACCAAAGACTCATTACTCCTGCATATTATTAGGTACATACAAAATGTAATTTTTTTTTGGCTCCCCTCACATGCTAATTTCAATACGAAGTTCAGCCTCTACAGAATCATTTTTATCCTGTAATTTTAAACTTCAAATTTTATAGTTTTCATCTGGCAGAAGCTTAACTGAAATTGAATTTTGAAATTACCACAGATCTCATTACAAGAAACTAATTTTGTTCTGAACAAGAAATAAATTAAGAATAATCACTACTCTAAGACTTGCACTGATGTCACCCAGTTCCATTATAAACCTTTTAATATCTAATTCAAAATTCTCAAATCCAAAGACTGACCTTTTTAAAGCTTCTAAATACAGCCAGGACTACTTTCTAAGGTCTTCCTTGCATCTTCTCATTCTTTACACTTTTTTTATAAATAATGCCTCTTTCCTAAAAAAAAAAAATTAAGAGGTTGATAATCCAAACTACACACCTCCTGGAACCAAAACATGAAACTTTTCAATTAGGGTAAAAAAGCATCTTTATAATTGAGACATGACTCCCAGATGCAAATGTAGGAAGCAAACTGAAATTTTACTTAAAGTTCTCTTTTCCCACTTTTACCCATAAATTGTCTAGATGTGCATGTGTATACTTAGGCAGAGAAAAATAAAAAAAAAAACCCAGGGGACTTAAATGATCTGCATGATTCTGTATTTCCAAAATTTTCTTTCACGTATTTGTAAGTGACAGTAGGGACAAGAAGTGTCTAGATATGCTGGCAACTGATGAAGTCAAGATAACTTAATTTTTTGTGTGTTGCTCACTGTTTTTAGCCTGAACTATTGAGCAAAAAAAGAGAGTTACCACTAAAATAATCAAGGCAGTGTGGAAAGAAAAGGCAGTTCCTGATTTTAACACAGAATTTCCATTCAAACTCGCTATTTTCCTGTATTCCTGTAAGCCCTATGTTACATGAGATGATTCCTGTCCACACCATATCTTTTGAAATGAGACCATTTTTAAATGTCAGACACAGCCTATGGCTACAGACTACACATATATCAAAATTAGGTAATTCACTGCTGATATCTAGTAACAAAATGGGGAAACCCTCCCCCCACTTTTTGTACCTTTAGTCAGTCACACATCAGGAATTTTTTGTTTTCATTTCATTTTTCTCTTTTGGAAAGAGGAAAAGATAAAGCCAGATTACTCCCTGGGAGTAGTCTGTTTGTTGCAGCAGACACCAGATTTAAATCAATGTGCCCCACTACAGATCTGATTCCCAGGCTTGCATTTCATATTTGAAAAAAAAAAAAAAAAGTTCATTTGAATTACTATAGAGCTTTGGGGGTTGAGCTGGATCCACCTTTCTCAGGCCGTGCCTCCCCAGCTGGGCACTGTCAGATTCAAGATTTTAGTAGAACTAATTAGCTCAATCACAGCATGAGTTAATGCAACTGGATGGGCTTCAAACTGAAGCTACCTCACACCCATCTGTCTTGAAGAATGGGCAGAGGACTGAGCTCTGCCTGTGTGTTGCTTTGCCTTAAGCCTCCAGGACAGGTTTGCTTCCAGCTTCACACTCCAATTCATAATGTGAAATTAAAAGTGTGAAAATCCAAGTAGGCTACAAAGATATAAAAGTAACTTGGTGTTCGGTGGAACAGCACTTGCCGTCCAATGCGCCACCTCCCACTCTTTGTTTTAGATTAATTCAAAGTACAAACTTTCAATAAAGTCACTCTCATAACTGCATTGCACAGCCAGTGCCGATTCCTGTGCATAATTTTCAAAGTCTACATTTGCTATGAAGTGAGAGACGGAACAGGTTTATTGCAAGCAGATGACAACTGTAATGACTTGCCTTGAGCTAGAGAAAATTTTCAGTGCATGTTAATGCATTAATTTGAGTGGCTGGGACTAAAGCTAAAACAAGTATTTGCAACTGTACTAATGGCTGGATAGCAGTTCTTCACTGAACTAATTATACTGCCAGGGGCTTTAGTCTCAGGAGGGTCAAACTGAAGTCGTAAACACAACTAAAATGAGGAGCATAATCAGCCACTACTGTGGAAGAGAAGGAAAATCAAGAATTTGATTCTGCTGGCTCTTAGACTTAGAATTTTAGCTCTCTTGGTTACCTCAGGTTCTTTTTTATGTCCCTGGGAATATGTCATGGAAATAGAACAAGGAGGAGGGGAGCAAGGGCAAAACAGGCAACCTGACCTCCATCGAGGGCTGTAGGAGCCCCCCGCTATGTGAATGCGGGTAGGGCTGGCCATGCTGGGAATGTGCTGACTCCATCTACTGTCCCTGGCCAATGTAATGGGGATCTCTGCTATTCCCTTCACATTTGTCAAGGTCTCCAGGATAAGAGATCAGTAACTTCCTTCCCACAAGGAGTACAATGCTCTCTGAACAACAGCTGCATTCATAAGTGGAAGTTATTTGAGATTTAATTGAGATTTGTAAAATTCTCTGGAGTCTTAAATCCATTAGCACAGCTTACGCTGAAAAGTAATTGACAGCACTTTGTCTGAAAGCTCCAGTCAGGCTCTTCCTCCTTCTCCTCCTCTTCCTCGTTGCTCAGGGCCATATCTCAGTGCAAACAGCAACACTTGCCATGGCTTGTGGTCCCGCGGAGAGCAGCGAGCGTGTCATTCAAACGGCCGTGGTGCTGCAGCTGCACAGCCCTGACCGCAGCTCCACCGGAGGGGTTTTGTTTCCCATCCTCCTCCTTCCCTTCCAGGAGTAGCTGGGCTGCAATCTGAGACAAATAGTTGCACTGTGTCTGCTCGCTGCATGAGCCGAGGTGAGCTGGGGAATGGTGGCTGCCAGGTTCCAGATTGATGGCGTGTCGAAACCCCAGAGCAAGACATGTTGGCAGCAAAGTGATCCTCCATGGGGAATCCAGCATAATATGCTTTCCAGATTTCTGGGCCAGCTTCCAGCTTCTCACTCCTATGTAAGCAACAACTATCCCTCATGAGGGAGAAGAAGGGCCCTTGCACTTGCTGCTGCTGATTGCCCTAATAAATGTGTTTAACATATGTATGTTTATAAAGCAGCCATAGGGAAGCAATTTGACTACCTCTTTCCACATATATCTTCCTTCTGCCTGCCTGAGGGCTGGCATGATGCCAGCCTGAAGACAATGCAGTATAAACTTGACAGCCATCTATTCATGTGCATGGTCAGACAGAACACTGTTCCTTTGAGATTACTCCTCCTATGCTAAGCACGCTGCCAAAGGAAATTACAATACACTTTCCACTTTATGATGCAGATAATCAATGTTATAATATTCATGTTATCCCTGAATATTTGATTTTTTTATTCTTGAGAGAAACTGAGCTATTGTGACTGTATTGAACACTGTACCTCTGAACCAGTTCCCCTGACTGCCATGCAAGATCTCAAAAAGCTCATTTTGTAGTTACATTTCTCAGGATACTTGGTCTTGGGTATTGCTATGTTCAACCAAATTTAAATTTCTCTGTCTTTTAAACAGCTTTTGCCAAGGCTAATTGGAGCTTGTCTCCAAACTCTGCATCAGTTTGACCAAGTCAGGACAACTGCCTGCATTTGGTTTTGGCCTCCAAATAATTCCCTGGTGAAATATTAAAAGAAAAAAACCCAACAAAGTACATATCTTAAATTAGGGGAAGGTGAATTAGCTGCCTTGAAAGTGGCAGATGATTTTCTTTGGTAGGTGTTTAAGGTGTTCCTTAGTCAGTTAGCTCTGACTAAGGAATTTAGGCATACCCTAACTGTAGTGATTAAAGCATGCAGCCTGTGCTACAGTCACCGTAGAGGTACAAATATCTCCAAAAGCTGAATCATGCCTCTTTACATAGAAGTCTAAAATAGATAGGATTAAATATTTTCTGTGAGGAAACTTTTTCCATTGACTATGGAACAACTAACACTGGAGTCCTGTATTTTTGACAAATAAAATTGTTTGAGACTAATTCAACCCTAGAGCTGTACTAAATTATAAGAGTTGCCCAAATTTAACAGATCTTGGTAAATCCTACTTACAAATAATCTTTCCATTATTCACCTTAGGGGCTCTTGAGATTACCCTACAAGTAGCCCCAGGGTTGAGCAATGAGGCAGCATTTTAAGAAAGTAGTCTAAGATGAGGCTACTTCTTTAAAGAATTACTTGCTTAAGCCTGCCTGCCACTGTTACATCAATTTATCATAATTCATTAAAGTAGCGATGGCAGTGTATTGGCAAACATCCCTACTAAGTATGTCACTGGGAGAGGTGACTGAAAAATAAAGAACAAATACCAAAATCAGAGCTGGAACTTGATCTTGGATCATATTATGTGCACATTGAGAGACTTGTGGAGTTGTTTAGCCAGGAAAAGGTAACAACCAGAACACATGAAAAAGATCTACAAATACAGAATAGCTTTTTTTCCCTCTAATACAGGAGTTAAATCCTGAGCCTACGTCATGAATTGATACTATGCTGTACTTAAGGCCAACTGTGCTGTATGTGAACTGCTTTCTTTAAATTCTTTTTAAGGGAAAGGACATCTGCAAGGTAAGTATGTCCCTCCAGGTAGGCAAGATACCATGATCAACAAATGGGTACTTAGACTGCAAAGTCAAAGGGAGGTTTCAATATGCTCTGAGATATGACTGACCACTTGGATTTGTCCAAGAAGCACTTACCTACTTTTCTCTCTTTCTCTACCTTCTGGTTCCATGTTTTCATGAAGTCTTTTATTCAACATATATATATATATATATGTGTGTATATATACTTTCTTCTCCTAGTTTTCAGGCTAAATTTAGAATTATTGCTTCCCTCTTCAGCACACCTGGGAGTGAAGAAGTTCCTATAGAACAGTTGATTGACCCTTGTAATACCTAGGAAAACAACATTCAGTGAAATGAGGAAGCTGTTACAGGCTAGACATCCAGCTCTATTCTGTTCAAATCCCTACAGAGAACAAAAGCATGGAAAAGAAAATAAAAGATATTTAAATATTGGCTTCCTCCTTGGTCATTTAATACTAAAGTCTGGAAATTGTCCTATCACTTTCCATGGTACATGACAAATGGTGTGGAGATGATAACAGGAATGACAAGTCATGAAAAAATAAGAACACACATGTAGAAATCATTCAAAATGTTCCTCTTGCTATTTTTGCAAAGAAAAATATTGTCTTGAGTGAGTGGGTTCACAAATAAATATTTACAAGTTTTAATTTTAATAACAATTTTTAGGTTCTTCTTTTGCTTTTTAGAAAAAAGAGACAATTTGTGGAGATATTATTAAACTATATTTTTAAACACTACACATCCTTGTTATCCATATTAAGTGAATGCTTAAGCAATAGGAGTTTGAATTGAACTACATTACACTGAAGCATATTGACATTGTCCTGTAAGGGACATTATGCACCCCTCAGGTTACTCACCAGAAGCATGAAATAGACTATGAGCTTTTGGGTTATGTATATAGTTTCTCCACATTTAATGTACTCTACTTTGTTTTTTTTTCTGCACCAATGTATTTTATGGGAATACCAAAACCAGTTGAATATTGCCACAAATTTGTAAATGAATGGGTTAAGATATTTTATTTTATAGACACCTTTCTTTATTTATTTCCCTCACAAATCTTGAAAATTTGAAAATTTGTTTGCATTTACTGTTTAATAATAACCAGTCTCACTGAGTGTTGTGATTTAACCCCAGCCCCACACAGCCTCCCTTCCTCCTCCCCGGTGGGATAGGGGAGAGTATTGGAAGGGTAAAAGTGAGAAAACTCCTGGGTTGAGGTAAAGACAGTTTAACAAGTAAAGCAAAAACTGTGTACACAAGCAGAGCAAAACTTCCCATGGACAGGCAGCTGTTCAGGACAGCAGAGCTCCATCACATGCAGTGGTGACTTGGGATGACAAATGCCAACATTCTGAACACACACACACCCCCAACACACACACTGCTTCCTCCTTCTCCCCTCAGCTTTGTACATTGATCATGAAGCCATATGGTGTTGGGACACCCCTGGGCTCAGCTGGGGTCAGCTGTCCCAGCTGTGTCCCCTCCCAGTCTCCTGTGCACCCCGAGCCCCCTCGCTGGTGGGGTGTGGTGAGAGGCAGAGCTCAGTGTCACTCAGGAGTGATGTAGTTCACTCTGTAGCTCAGCAATAACCACAACATCCCTGAATCATCAACACTGCCTCCAGCACAAATCCAAAACACAGTCCCACACCAGCTACTAGGAAGAAAATTATCCCAGCCAAGATTAGCAGTCTGTGTTACTCTAGCAAAGCTCTGCTGAGTCAAATGAGAAATGATTTATATGTACTGTACAAACCAACATCATCATCTCACAAAGAGAGCCACCTTCCTGCCTTCCTGTTATTAACTTAATGTCCTGAATATCTAAAAAAAATAAAATAATTGCTTATATATATATATATATATATATATATATATATATATATATATATATATATATATACACACACACACACNACACACATATACACATATGTATATAGTGATGATACCGGAAATTCAGCAGAACTGTTTCAAAATGTGAATTGGAAATATTTTTAAAGAAAAATTGAGATACAGAGATGTGAAAATAAATCTGACCAGACACAGAACTAACTTGAAGCTTGAAACCAGGTCCTTGTCCCAATGACACTTTTAAGCAGTGAAGTAACTAATAAAAAGCAAGAAAGAGGAAAACCCTCTATTTGTAGCCATTATTAATAGCAAAATCTGTTTCTGTGTAAGTATCTCTCACTGCATATTTTATGTGAAAAAATGCAAGACAATTATTCCACATTCAGAAATGCATCACCTCTGGGAAAACACTCAACAGTGGCCATGTTTTTCTACTGTTTTTTTCTTTAAGAATGTGAGAGATATTTTCCGTATTTGTCAAGACTGTCTGTATTATTTTTGCTGTACTTTTTGCTGTAACACTCATCTATATATTTGCCATAGAAAGATTCTTGACCTTGGGATGACATCCAAAGGCTAAACTTCTTTTTAAGCCATTTGGAAACATGAGTATTTTCTGCTATTTTTTTTTTATACCACTGAAATCTACATTTTTTTAAAAATACATGATGTTTGTATTTTAGTGCAAACCTAAAATTTATGTACTTTCCAATTGAAAAACAAAACCTGTTTAATTAAACAAGCATGAATGGTATAAGCTATTTCACTTTCAAGCAGATCTAGTATATTGCATGGAAAAAGAAGAAGTTTCCTACACCTTTAGGAGAAATATCTTTAGACATTTGCAGAATGATTAGAAGATCTGAAGTGCTGGCCAAAATATGTTGTGTTTCAGTATACAGAGTATCTTGAAATCCTCCTGGCTCCATCGAAATCTAGCGGATGGAACCTTGCTAGATTGGCATTTCTGCAAAAAGGGTGCACTGGGCCTGATTTCTGTCATAAACTCCTAATGAAAACTTGTCATTTGGCCATCTTGCACCAAGAAGAGCCTCATACCGAAAGGGAAGAAAATCAACAGCAGAGTTTTACTTGCTCAGCAGTCACAGACAGAGCGGCCTGGAGTGTAAAAAAGGAGTTTCTCCCTTATATTATATCCTGAACTAATAAATGTCAGTGCGGCAAAGAGCACAGATTAAGCAAATGTATTACTTCTGGCATGCCAAAATTCTAACATCTATAACTTAAATTTGGGGTCTTTATGGTTGGCTGGTTTTGCTTATTGGTTAGTGGTTTTTTATTTTATTTTGTTGTGAGTTTTTTTGTGTTTTTTTTTTCTTCCCCCAAAAAATCATGACAGAGAAGAACTGTATCAATGCCTTACAATGGAAGAATTTATTTCTGTGTAAAAACCTGCTTTGCTTTTTCAAAATGGTGTCTACCAGAGTAGAAAGAGTAAGTTTTAGCTGACTTATCTTTTTGCTAGATTAAAAATTTTCTTTCACTTACTATGGAAATGAGCATAAATTTATTGTTCTATTGTATTTCCCCAAATGAATAATTAATTTGCCAAGAAACTGAGAAAAAAAAAAAGAAGGAAATATTATCTATTTGATATTTCTCCTTTAATCCTCATTGCTTTCTGAAATTATAAATATAAGCTGACAGGTGAAAGTTCATTCAGAAACTGGAGTAGACAGGGAGTGGAAGCTAAGGGGAGGTGATTCCTGAATTTACTAGGAATTATGGGCATTTGTCATTTTAGCAAAGATTTTGGCATGTGTTTTATGTTTTAAAGGTGATATATGGGGGAACTCATTTGGTGTAAAGGTAAGAAACCAGAGTCCACTTCTTCTGTGACATAAACCACTATATGTCTTAAATGCTTAATAAAAAAAGCTTTCAGCAGAATCACAGACAATGACATCTATATTTCAATTGTATCATGCTTGACCATTTAAAATTAGATTAATAGTAATCTTCAGATCTGATGCTTTCTTTACCATCTTAGAACAGCCATAAAATATGGAGACTTACTTTGTATAAAAAGAGAAATAAATCATATTTTTACCTGTGTGGGTGCTTGTTTCAGAGTCAATCACAACTAAATTTATCCTGCTCTGTTCTGTTCAAGCCTAACTCAGTTTTCCTAAAAAAAAAAAAAAAANAAAAAAATAAAAAAGTTGAGTTGTGTCTGGGTGACATATATTGACATTACACATATATTGTGATATTGCAGGAAACAATACAAGATCCTAAGAGAAAAAGAAGTAAAGGAAATGGCTATACTTGTTCAGTAATTTATAGTAGAGCAATGATGAATTCTGCCTCTCCACCATATAAAACAATTCTGTCAAGGTCATATTTTATCATGTGGATTCAGAGTTCCTTCCTAATTAGTTTATCCACACGACGACTACTGGTACCGCCCATTGCATTTGCTGGGTCCTGAGTTAGGCTGGGGATGACCACATGGCTGACAGACGTTCCTTGCAATACTTATGTTTTTTGAAGTGAATGATAGAGCTTTTTCCTCCTCGCATTCCGTTCTTCAAACCAGCCTCAAAAAATAGTAATTCCAGAAGAGCAAGATGTGTTTGTGTGCAAGGAAGGCACAGCTCAGTGTAGGGCATGTCAAATGTGTTGGCAGAATGAATAAATATGTATTCACATACCTTGCACAGTGAAATACTTCAGACTTCAAAACAGAAAAGTCTGAAGTGATCTCTATATTCACTTGGCCTTCACTTCTAAACAAAATGTGCAGCTTGTACAAAATATTTTAAAACAATATTTTAAAATGCTCAGTTGGCTGGAATATAAGAGATTGGTCATACATTTCTAGGAAACAAATTATTTCTATGAAAGCTTCCTGTCTTATTTCTTATTTATACTCTGCCCGAGATTTGATGAGACTGTCAAATGTTGGCTTTATGTAAAATAATTGGCAAAATTTAAAAAGAGGAAAGTAATCCTGTAATAGAAACAGAATTTCTCCTTTAAGTCCCATGTATTATATGACTCTAAGGTTCATATTTCTCTAATCATCACTCTTTTTCTGCATTTGATTTTTGCAATTGATGAAACAACTTCAGTTATACAAAATACTTATTTCTCTCAGTTTTTAATTTCTAACTTTGCATTGGAATGAGGGGGGCGAGGGAGAAGAAAAGATATGAATGATGTAGAGAGATGAACCAGCCAGCAACCCCTAGAGTGTTCTCATGACACCCACGTTTTATTTAGTTATCTTTATATTTTCTAAAAAAGGTTTTTTTCACTGGAATTGTTGCCTATGTACCTTTCAGCAGGCAAATGGCCTTGTAGCCAACGCACAAAAGCCTAATCACATTTCTCCTCTTGTTGTTTAGTGAGGTCTTAAGTTGAGATGAATGTGATCTGTGGCAGATGGCTGTAGAGCTAACGAAGGCCAGGTCAGTGTGAGGCTGAGTGAGAACTGCCACCAGACAAGGTCAGGAGCCTGGCCCCAATTGTGCTAATAGCAGCATCGAGCTCTGCTGCTGTTCTGGCACAGTGGCAACACTCAGCCTTCAGCTCAGGCACATATGCTGGGAAGAGCTTTCTTCACCTGAGCTCTTTTAATAACCCTCCATCACTATGAAATATCTGACCACTGGGGACTTGCCTGGCAAGTCTAACAAATTAGGGCTGCCTTTACAAGTAAACAGCTATGCCTGCCAGTGATTTCCATCTGTCCAGCACTGCCAGGTTCATTATGAGCATCAGGAGATGGAGTTAAACAGATGGCAGGAAATGTGCTTGGCCCTTGCACTCAGGAGAAGAGGACAAGAGGCAATTGCTTTGCATAACATCCCTTTCCCTTCATTACTTCACATTATAATATGTAAATAGTCACCCCAGGAGGAATTTAAAAAGCACTTAGCATTGAAATATAAGGGTGCTACATGGAGAGAGAGAGAGAAAGGAAGGGATGAAGTTTCCGCTGTTTACAAACCAGAGTTTGTTTCCCAGCCCGCTCCAGTCCCAAAGAGGCTTCAAGGGCTGCTTTTATTTCTGACACACTAAATACAGCTACTTCTAAACGTGTCTCTCTCATTCTCTTTCCCTGGCTGTCTCCAAAGGCTGCAGGAAGCTGTCAGGCAGCAGCTTGCAGTAAGGCCCAAACGTGCTTGTGAGACACGCAGGGTGTTCAGCACCAGCCAGGCAGGCTCTGCTCAAAGCCTGCGAGCTGGTGGGGAAATATCATTAAACACTGCCCCACACAGGAGTAAAGAAAATCATCCCGTTTTCATATGGAAATTTTAGCATCCTTGGATTAAAATGGGAACACAAATAAATCTGCATAGGACTTAAATCTCAAAGTAGAAAACATTTCTATGCTGTGCCCTGCCAGAGAACTCTTACAGGATGCCAGGCCTTTGACTTTCCGAGTCTAAACAAAAACAAATAGAACTTAGAAACAAACAGTTGAAATCTTTGGACATGAGGATTTGGGTGGAAGTTAGACTATCTGAACATGGTTCCAAACTTTCTGGAAGACTGGCAGTCTTTTTTATGCATTACTTTTATGCTGATTATATCGAGAGCCCCATCTCAGCTGAAGCCTGCAATTGCTGGTGTAAAACAAGAAACAAAAAGAAAGAAGCAAGAGGAGAAGGCTAATACAAAAGAGAGGTAAAACAGCCTGGCTTCAGTGGACTGATAACAGTTATGAATCTGATGATCTGACCCACCAAGTTATATATTTTCCTTACATATTAAAGGAATAGGTTATATTTAAAAAAACCCAAAAAACCAAACCAAACCAAACAAACAAAAAACCAACCAGGAAGACAAGATACAGTGGCAATAGTCTGTTGAGATTTTCCTCTTCTTTGAAGCATCTGGAGTTCACATAATGACTGGAAGATACATGATATTCAGTAATGTTTAGATGGTTAAAAATGTAATCTGAGCATCTTCTCAGAAGAAGGGCACTGCAGAATATTCTCATCAGGTCTGGGAGGAGTCCAAGTCATTTTGAATCCTGAACAAATACTGGAGGATAAAGAAATCTGTGAATATGATGCATGTAAACACACAAGCCAGGAGGGTACCATGCAACAGCTGCCAGCACACTTTCTCCAAGAGGGAGTTATATACCTCAATTAAATGCCCTGTAGTAGCAGTCTGGTGCCCCCTCTGCTCCAGCTGAGACCAGATGTTCAGAGGCCAGCAAAGAATGCTGTATTTTAAACAGAATTGTGAGAAAAACTCTCACAGAAGAAAAGAAAAATTGTTTCACATTTGCCAGCTTTCTGATGGTAGACTGCTAGATTTCAGCATGGCCAGCAGCCCAAGCTACCAGATGTTCAAAAATCCCAGACAAAAGACCATGGTGTCAACAAAGAAGAGCTCTCCTGCACACCAAGGACAAAGCTGCTCTGCCTTGCACAGTCCAGGCTTGTCTGCAATACAGGAGGCTTGTCACGTATGTGCAGATCTACTGAGTGTCCAAGATATGTCCAAAATGAGGCTCATAAAACCCACTGCCTGTGGACTTGCCAATTTTGACAGGTCTGAGTCTGGAAGCTGCATATAGAGTGAAAAGCTCCTCTCTGTTTGTAGTGGCAGGAGTCGGTACATCCAAAATTTAAGACTCAAACCTTCCATGACTTCTCCCCAGTAAAATTCATAAAACACTAATGCTTTCCCCTTGATCATCTTTATCGCCTTAAATAAAAAACACTCCACATCCTGTCATGAAAATATGGTGTAAGTGTATTTTCCATAAAACTTTTTTCTCCTCCTCCTTGGTTTCTTCTCTCATTATCCAATTTCCTACTTCTGGCTCAAAGAATTCATCAAACTGAGTTTCTCTGTTTAAGAGGTACGTTTACTATTTTCTTTTTGTTGCCTCAGTGTTTTGGTCTGCACTTTTACTTGTAAGAATTGAACTTGTATTATTTAACTGTCTCTTACCAAACCATATTTCCAGCTTTTGAAGCATTTCTGCCCAACGGCTCAGGCACCCTTGCACACCCTTGCTATTAAGAACACGAGTGAATCCTTTCACATCTTCCTCCTTGCAAGGTTAGACATGGTTTCTGGGGATCTCTTATCCCACACAGGAATTGCCTCCACACTATATACAGGGATCAATTGATATTCTTGCCTCTAATTAGTGCAAGATTTCTTTGGACCTTCTAGGCCATTCTCTTTTACACAGCCTAGCATCCTGATTAACTTTGGCATATGCTGCTCACCTTGTCAAACCCAATTATACTGTAGCCCCTGTTACTTAGTGGTTTGACAGCAGTTCATAAAGCAATTTTTATTTGGGATGAGGCTAGATCCTCTTGCTCTAGTTTGGAGATGGTGATTGCTTCCCTGCAGCTGCTTTCTGTGCATTTTTTCCCGTTAATTTTCTGGCAACACATTGGTGCATGGAGTTATTGGATTTCAGGCTGAAGTGAGAAGGAGTATCTGGACTCATTCTCCAGCCATCCCAGGGGTGTGCTCGGGGTGTGTGATCCTAGACAGGGAGGCTGGGAAAAGAGAATAACACCAAAGAAACCATTCTTGTCCTTAGTACATTGCACTAGTGTTCACTCCTTACCCTCAAGATCTCCAGCTTTTCCTCTTTAACGGCCAAAAAAAAAAAAAGCCAAAAAAAAAGGATATGAATTTACAGGCTTATTTAGCTGAGCCAGGCTCAGAAAACGCCTGTACCTGTAATTTCAGTGGGAGATCTGGGTGAAATGATAGTGTGGTTTCAGTTTGCTTTCTCTGCCACTGCTCCGTGCCCTTTTGCCCACCTTCCTCCAGTGACATCCTGTATCTTATCAGGATCTCCTTGCAGGGGCATGTCTGTGGGCCCCTTCAAAGGTGGGCAGACACACACACAGAAAGATACAAACACAGATAAAGTGAACAGTAAGACCAGGATAGGGATGTGAAGAGACTGCTTAAAACATTTAAAGAGCAGCCATGCAAACACTGTGTGAAATTTCTACCACATATATCCCCAAATGAAGCTCCAATTAGTCAGACTCTGTGAAACACAGTATATATAATATTCTCTCCAATGTCTCTTTTATAAAAAAATGGCAAGGGTTCCCCCAAGTGCTATATCCTTACTCAGCATCTCCAGCTATGAAAGTTTATTTAGAGTTTGCAGTAGTAAAGAATTCAGTCTCTTTTTGCAGCACTGTACTTTTTCTCTAGTTGCAAAGGAATTGTTTGCTTCAAGGGTCTTGAACAGACAGCAGATTATTGGTTTGCCTTACCAAGGTGTCAGGAACCTGTGGGATCACCTGAACTGCCTTTGCCCTGAAATTTTCTCTGCAACACTTCCCACTACAGCACCTTATTGAAAAGATCTTACAGAAAAATCCTTTATCTGTATTTTCTCAGGCTTTATTTTTATTTCACATTAGGAATTCACTAAGGACAATGAAGGAAACAAATACTTGGAGAAGTGACAAGAACACATCTACCCCTTCCTGAAATGAAGGAAACTTTTGCAAGGTTCAGAAGGGTTTTAAAATTCTGACGCCACTTTTGATTTTCTAGTTAAAAATAAACTATCTTTTAAACAACAGTGGAATTCATCTATGTAGCTGAAAGTATTTATTTATTCACATTAAGCTATTTGATATAGGTAACAGTCAAGAACATTGAAAATATAGTTTCTACATATTTTATATTAACTGTGGGCATTGCAGTTTGTTCATATAGAAATTTGAAATAGTATAAATCATGGTTCTTTAGCTGGTCATGGAGAGGCAGCACCCATATTTTCTTTTTTATTTTGCCTTGTTCTGCAGCTTTATGGAGCATGTCAACATTGTCCCAACATTCCTCGTCATTAGCAGGCTAAACCACCTTCTATTTCCTGGAGATTAGACACTCCAGAGAGAAGAGGTTTTGCTGTATCCCCCTCTGTCTGCTGAGACAGCTGTAATGGCTTCGTGCACCTGTGGCACAATAGCCACCAGCAGCCAGCTAGTATTGTTTATTGCTAATGAGGCATATAATTGCTGCAGTTAATCCAGCTTCTGAGGTTACTAGGTAAAGGGAAGAAAACTGCAGTGAAACTGGATAGGGTTACAGAGTGAGCAGAGTGTCTCCAGCATTTAATTTAGCTCTAACAAGGCAGTTAGTGTTAGATCTCGACTGATTGTTAGAGAGCACTTACTGATGTTAATAACCATAATAATCAACTATAACTGGCATAAATTAATTCAGCATTACAATACAAAAGTAATAAAATGGGTAATCATTATGCTCTTTAAATTATATTAATGTGCACATTCAACCATATCAAATGGTTTAACTGTTCACCATTATAGCAATAGTAAATTAATTTGGGAGAAATGCAATGCAGCAAACAAACCCTAATTGCCATTTAATAAGTATGGTAATTTCTATTTAATTTGGCTACACTGTCCTGTTGAAAGGGAAAAAACTAAAGTATGTAGAGTTAGGAAAAAATATGTTTAAGTGGTTCAACATGACTAATTGAAAGAAAGCTCTACAATTCTGTGGTCTCATTTCTGTGTTTGGTTCTTTCAATATTAGTCTCCTCTGGCCCTGCAAAGTCCGCCTTTGATATTGATCTGGCCAACAAGCAGCTGGCTGTGAGTCCCCAAATGTCTCAATACAATATTGACAGAGTGTGCCCAAGTGTTTTATTAACAGATTAAGGGACAGGAAAAAAAATACAGACGTATCCTATGCATCCCCTCAACTCAGGAAACTCAAAATAGCAGTGCGAGCCTTTTTAAAAAGCTGGAAGGAGGTTAAAATTTTTATATAACAAAATGTATGTGGTACCCAAAGGTCAGAGTGAATAGAAAATGGATTTTAACCTTCACTAAATGCTAAAGCTGCAACACACTTCTTTTAAAGCTTTGCTGCTGTGCAAATAAACCAGAGGCAGGGAGATATTAATTAAACAGCCAAGGCAAAGAATCTACAGCTGCTCCTGCTGCAGTCCCACAAGGGGTCTAGATGCTGCTAATCCTTTTTATGGGTAAATACAAAGGTTCCCATTTCAAATCCATGTGCCTCAGCTAAGGGTTATTTCCTTACTTGTGTATTGCAGTCAAGATGTAGGTGGCAAATCTTTGCGCTTTTGTTGTATTTTGTTTTCACACATCGCCATAACACTGTCCTGGCTCTCTCTCCACATTTCAGTGTTTGTATATCAGTAGAGGAAGCAGTTGTTACAGAGAAGAAAGAGGTCTAAGATAAGCATGCAGGGACAAACCAGGCAAGATATTGGAGCACAGATCTGCGGATGGGGAGAGAGGGGCAAAATTCTGAGCTTTCTGTCTCTCTGTTCCTGCCACCAGTGTCAAGCCTGGGATCTCCCTGAACTCTGAACTGGTTGCAGCACTAAATGCAACCTCTTTGAAGTAATTTAGTCTTAGCCCATTAAAAAGGTGCGAAGGAGACAACAGACTTACCAAAAGCATTTTCAAAAAGATTGGAGTAAACCACCTTCTATTTACATCTACTGTTTTCAATCAGCTGGAAAAGATGTTTTAAAAAGTCTTTTTTGCACAGAATTCTTGAAATTTCTTGAAATTTTTACTGTACTGCTTTCTGGTAACCCAGGAGATGCTTTTGGGATTTGAAGCTGCTGATTGTAACTGGTTTGGAAGCTAAACACCAGCCACTTGGCAAAGTGCTTTAGCAGTCAGGTAGTTGTTCCTCTGAGCTTTCTCCAGGAATAAAAATCAGGGGGGATTTTCTTTCAGTCAACAGGAAGAGCTGAACAATCAACCTTGCCTCCTGGGAGAGAGGTGGGGGGAAATATATATAAAAAAATCAGTCAGTTCTGGAGACAGTTAATCTGCCTCTTTTCTACTGGGGAATTAGAAAGATGGAATTGTCATTATGTTGTCATTTTATATGTTCAATAAAATACATCTTAATTCCCGGAGCGAGAGTCAGTATTCTCATTGGATTCTTTTGATAGGAAGACCTGCCCATTTGAGATGAATCATATTTTTCTTTAAGGGAATAGCAGCATATAAACTTTTAACATTAAAATGAGTTCATACTAGTTCTAAGAGGAGAAATAAGTCTAACACTCTGCTTTTAAATCTCTCATAGTTACTTTGCCTGATTTCAAAGCCAAACACAGCTGTAGTGGAGCAGCTCTCCGCCTTTTTCTCTGAGTCCATCCATAAGCACCAGACCAGGATACAAAGATGTGTGGGATGTAGTCAGTGTGGCAAATCTGTCTCAATTTGTAAAGCCATTTTGTTTAATTTATATTGAATTTTTTTATGCTGTTGTCATTTTCTGCTGGGCCATAGGAAAGGAAGTGGGGCCTCCAAATTGTGATCCAGTGTGGAAGTGCTCTCACACACCTGGCCTAAAGCACTTGCTTGGATTGTCTTCTTAATTGCTGATCATTGACTCTGGGAGGAATTACCCCGTTGTTCCATATGAATTTTTCCTATCAAATCATCCTCCAAAATGCATGAACGTTTCTGTGAGAGGCAGAACCAGGGTGTCCCTTGAGGAGTGGCCATGCCCAACTTTATCAGAAAGTACAGCAAACAAAAATGTAGAGAAACTCATAGTTATTTTAGTCACAGATAACTTCTTATTTATTAACTAGGGTGGAAGAAACTACTATTTCCAAGAATTAACTTTTAGCTATAAGCATTTTTCTTCTAGTTTATATTTAGTTTGGTGCTTTACCTTAATGTGTACCATAAATTTACTTATCTAATAATCCATACCAAAACATACTGATAAATAATTTATTGAAGTTTGACTAGTTCAAAACTGCTGAACTTCATCAATATGAATCAGGAAAAACGGAAAGAGAATGAGAATAAGTAGAAGAGAACATCGGTGTGAGAGGTGTTTCACGATGACGTCAGCGCTCCGGCAGATGACGTCACGCTGCTTGTTGCGCGCCTGGCGCCATCGGCGGGTGTTTAGCGCCATCTTGTGGCCATGCATGGTACCGAGTCTGGCGTTTCTACCACCTTCACTTTTTTTTTTTCTTTTTCTTTCTTTTTCTTTTTTTCTTTTTCTCTTTCTTTNTTTCTTTTTCTTTTTTTATTCCCTTTTCCTATTCCTTTTCCTTTTCCATGTGCTTGATACAGTGCTTGATTCCACTTTATGAAAGCACTTTGAACTGCGATTCTGTTAGGAAAACTGCACATTTCTCTGTAGGTAACTTCACACACTCGCTGTAAAAAAGTGCATTTCAGATACTATGCTCTTATGTACTATGAAGAAATAGGCTCAAAATATAACTTATTTTTTTAGAAATGGCTACAGAGAACATGAGATTCTTAAGTAATTGCATCAATTTTTAATGATAAAAAGGACTTTAACTTTTTTTAAATTTTGTTTCGCAAGACTTAATATAGACACCCCTGTTATATCCACACCAAAAAGGTCTCTGTCACCATTATCCTGCAGATTCTGAATTAAGGTGGAATATTTACTAAAAAAATATTTTTTCCCAACTATTATTGGCACTACGTTTCTCAGAAAACATTCTTTATTTACATGAGAGCTATTAAGTGACTTTAAAAACAAGAGGGATCTGTAATAGAGATCAGCTGAGTTAAAACTTCCTGTGCAAAGACAACCAGTTTCTGAGGTAGAAGCAGAACAGCCCCTGTTTATGCTGGGTACCTCCTGAAGAGGTTTTGTGGACAAATATCTGTTGGTCAACTTTTGCACTTGCATAGCAGAAGCTGTGGTTATGGTCAAGGTTACTCCAGCACCCTTTAATATTTGGCAAAGCTTATGCTACAAGGATATAAAGGTACTGTGCATGTAGCAGATTTTGCTATCTTGCCTGCTTCTCCCTAGAAGGTGAGGTGCACAGGATTAAACCATGTGGCCAGGAGCCAGTGGCAGGGAGCAATATGAATATTTATGGCCTGTTATGATCAAAGCCTCTTTGATTTAACCCAAAGGTTAAGAGATGAGCAGTCCTTCATGTTTGTAGTGTATCACTGCCTTTCCCCTCAGCATTCAGCATGGTCACAGCTGCTGATTCAGAGGGATTACACTGGTAACATTTCAATAAACATTGAGCACTGCTGGCAGTTTATAGTGCTGTTTCCTGTGCTGTTTCCTGAGAAAAATAATTCCCTAATCAATACAGTTAATTCCCTGTAACAGTTGGGTTGTAACTATCTTGGCAGAGTTTTAAGCACTTTGATACACTAGTTCTGCATCAAACCACACAGCAGTAAGCCAGCAAGGTAGAAATTTGGGCCTATTTTTCTCCATAAGGCTAGCTTACAATTAAAGTCAAAAGTTAGTATTCTTATCAAATATAAGTGCTAAAAAGATCCTTCACATCCTGTAGAAGCTGAAGACAGGCTGAGCAAAATTTAGCAACTACATTTTTTTCTTAGCTTATGAGGTTTTGAGATTTGTTCGCTTCTCCTGTGTACCTGAAAATGTTTTTCTCATTTCAGTTTCTATGAAAAATAATTCTGCTTTTGAATCAGACTGTACATTTTTTTTCTTAGAAAAAAAGAGAACCAAAATCCCCAATGGAAATGTTTGCAAGAATATTTGGCATTAATGATATCAGCCTAGCCTAATTTTTAAAAACACTCAAATTTTGCTTCTCTTTACTGTATTTGAAACCTCTCAGACTTACAAGGGCAAAAGGCCTTGTTGGCCCTAATTCAATACATTTTTATGCAATCTCTTGCACTTGTAAAAAACACACCAGAAACCATAACTCTCCCTATGTCCTAATATGTCCTCTATGCAAAATAAACCAGGGGCTGAGCATATTAGGCCCTTTTTATGTCCCTTAAGAGATTCTTACCTATGACATTTCCTAAGTTTCCGTTTACACACTTATCTCTCCATCCATTTTAGACACCAATAAAACAGAATAAAAGTTTGTGACAAAGCAGACAAAGCAGTCTGTGATTTTGTATCATATATACAATACGGAACTAGAAATAAATAACATGTCTTTTAAAAGACAGTGCTCCAAGCACTATAATTAAATCTGCACACACTGATTGAGTGAAAAACTACATCAAAATTATTTCAGTCATTTCAACTTAAGAGTATTAGCAAATCACCAGGAAAACTCTTTTTCAGGGCTTATCTTGGAACTAAATTTATTTTTATTGAATATATGCATCCAGTTTGTTTCTGGTTGTACAACATGAAAGCATGTAAGCAGATTGTGTAAAATGGTGCAATATGCAACATCTTTGCTTAGTCTAACCTGATTGTCTGCATGTTAAACCCTTGAACTATGACCTTCATGAGTTATTTAAAATCATTACTTTCTAACTGATCATATATATAAAAAAAAAATCCTTTCTTCCTTAATCTATAAGATGATCTTTTCCCCTCTTCTCTCAGGAGACTTCACCTGGAGTGCAGTGTCCAGCTTCAGGCTTCTCAGTACAGGAAGAACACTGGGCTGTTGGAGACAGTCCAGAGGAAGGCCACAAAGATGATTAGAGGGAAGAATCCTTTCGCCTGTGAGGAAAGGCTGAGAGAGCCTGGACATGAGAAGACTCCAGGAAGACCTTACAGAACCTTCCACTACCTGCAGGAAAGATGGAGAGGGACTTTTTTGTGAGGTTGGGTGGTGACTGGACAAGGGGGAATGGCTTTAAATTGAAAGAAGGAGGGGTTAGATCAGATAAAAGAAGTTTTTTACAGTGTGGGTGATAAAACACTGGAACAAGCTGCCCAGAGAAGCTGTGGATGCCCCATCCCCAGAAACATTCATGGTCAGACTGCATAGGGCTCTGAGCAGCCTGACCTAGTTGAAGATATTCTTGTCCATGACAGGGAGGTTGGACTAGAGGGCCTTTAAAAGATCTCTTCTAATTAAATAATTTTATGATTGTAGGATTTTCTAAGTCCATTGATCTTGGATTTAGAGTGGGCAATCCTATATTTCCAAAACATTTCTTACGTAATAATACAGGTGATACTCTAAAGCCTATAAATTCTCCCATAGTCAAATAGAGAGAATGATGCAAAGTTATATCTGGGGGTATTTTTGCAAAATCTAGCACACATTAGAAGTGAATTTTAGATAGCTAAAGTAAAACTTCTTTTAAAGTCTTCCCTGGGCAGTCCTCTCTTCTATAAACAATTTAAAAAAATGTTTTTAATTCTAATTTTTTAGAATTAAGGCACAAAGAATAGGGAATGGGCTTTGAAAGCCAACCTGTAAATGCATATCTATCCATAGAAGAGTAGGGCATGAAACTTTAGCATTAACATATAGATGTCTGAGGAACAGCAGGAATGGCCAAGCTTGGAAGCATTTAACATGTAGTTTGTCACTTCAGATTATTTCCTCTCTACCAATTAAAGCAATTAGGATAAAGAAAAATACTACACATTTTATAGGTGAGGAAAAAAATAGTAGAAGAGACAGTCTACCCTCACGCCTCAAGATAGGTTTGTACAAATTTGTGTCTCTCTTGAGAGGTTTACCTCTAAGTGTTTCAAGAGCTTCACCAAGAGAGTCCATTAACCCTCACAACAGCTTCTTCAAGTTTGAGGTTCCAGCTTGTGACTCACAGATCTGATTCCTGTTTAATCTCAGATGATGGACATGATGAATTTGCTGCAGTGCAATGGCCCTAAGCTGTAAGCCAAGACCATCTTTGCAGGACAGAGACAAAAAGAGACACCCTCCCCATCAGCCACCAATTTTCTCATTTGAGCATACTACTTTGCACACCGAGGAGAAATCAGAGGTCTTTGTCACCTCCTCCACCACTCAAGTCTCTCTGTAAAATACCTTGTCACCTTGTGACCTGTTAATACTTCCCAAAGAAAGACATTTTGTGTTGGAGAAAACTAATCATGGTCCTTTTTTTGCCTAGATAGGTGCATGTTACTCATCTTAGAAAAACCCCCAGTGTGCCTAATAAACCTGTTGCCTAGGTGACTGTCTTAGTACTGAACTGGCCACAGTTTAAACACGTCACTGGTGGAATCTACCTGCTTCTTCCCTGGACTAATTTCCAGCCCTTTCTCACTAGAACTCCTGCAGATAGTCTTAATGCTCCAGGCTACAGGGATAGGACACCTTTAGCAAACACACATGCTAAAAAGCATTTTAGGACTGGACAGAGTTTAAGACAAGTTTTGAGAGCTGAGAAATTTAATATGAGGATATTTAGCTTTCAATGAATCTCGAGAAAGTGTTTCTGTGTTTACTTATCCTGGTGTTCCCAGCGTATCAGTATGTTCAGAGGAGTCTCTCTGGGAAGCCATCTGGTTGTGGCAGAGCACAGTATGTACTCTCTTTCCTTGCTGCCAAATACATGCATTCAATTAATGATAATCATCTGCTGCTTCTACACAGTGATACATTTTCTTCCCCCCTTTTCCTGAGTAGTCTTAGCCAAACTTTGCATAATCACCTTAGGAAACCTTGGTGCTGAGAATTTGATTTCCTTCCCAGACTGCAGCATACCAGTGGGGTCTGACACAGCTCTTGCTTGTTGATGAGGAGGAAGTGGGAACACAATAGCATTGCTTTCTCTCACACGTTCACAGCTGGGCTCCCAGACAGAGTCAGCAGAAAAAAATATTACAGAGCCTGCAGAAATGTCATCAGGACTTGAGAGGTGCTGATCTAGGAGTAACAATTGCTCTAAGAACAGCTGTTTCATCCATAGAGATTTAGCAGTGCCACCAGGGAAAGAGTTGAGCCTATTTCCTTATCATGAAAAAACTTATTTCAGATGTGTTTGTGAACAAAGGCAGAACAACTCTTTTAATGGTAAAGCAAATGCACAGAAAAGCCAAATTGCATTCAGGACTGCACCAAGACTGAAATCATCCCTCAATCTTTATTATACTACGTATCACATAATAAATGGAAAGGAAATAAATTTGAAATGGAAAACAATTGCCTAACACATACCTCATATACATTAAACTTTATCAGTTACCTTTTCATTCATATCTTATATTAAAGACATATTTTGACCAAAGTGGATCTGCATTGGAATGTAAATATATATTCCCTATCCCTGGTTGAGATCAGGACTACATTGGGTGAAGACATGGTGGGAGTTTAGAGCAACAGTACCAGAAAACAGCTTTTCATGACCACACATCAGAAGCCACAAAAAACACGTACAGAAAAATGTAGGTTTTCAGTAAAAACAGTTGTTATATAGGTTGCCTTGTGATGATGTTTCAGTGCAGACAAACCAAAGGCTTTTCCATGTACAAGCATACAAAATATGACATTACACAGACAGAGAAAGAAGATATCTTTAAAAGCTGTTGCTAAACTTGAATCAAAAACATCTGTGTGGAGTTATGCTGGTTCTTTCACTATATAAAAATAGAATACAGAGGGAAAATCAACTGAATAATTAATATGTCTATGTGTTGCGAGTCCCCTTAGAGCACTGAGAGGTGTTCTTAGGCCAGGTAACAATGGACACTGGAAAAATGCTCATACAGGGATTTACAGTTTTACAAATGTTAATTTTCTTAAGGTAGCTCCCTACTCCCTCTTGTGGCTCTCTAGAAAAATACATTATTTCTACTTGAAATCCAGCTGAATTAAATTTTTCATAGAATATATTTGATGTTAAATAAAGAGATGATAATGGGTTGTGAGTTCTATCCATTAAATATATTCCTTTCAAAATACAGATTACAGACACATTTCTGTTCCAATATATCTACACATATATTTCATATTTCAGTGGTTATATAAAGTAACTTGAGAAATATTTTGACACAATTTTTTCATCAAGCATAAATAAGAATTGACTGTGTTTTAGGGAAAAAAAACCCAAATTTCAGGAGTATATTAACTAACCTCCAAATAACACTTTTTATCTGTGTATAAGCATAAAGATATCTTTTATATATGGAATTTGTTTGTATAATCAAGTTTTCAGGATGCAAACACAAGATCTGGTTTGGCCACATGAGGCACAAATTCATTTTTTTCTTATTTTTCTTATATGATTCTGGGTATATACCCACTGAATGCAGAGGGAATAGAAATGAGCTGTGGCACTTGCATAACAAGGGAAGTGACAGAATTCATTATTCCCGTGGCACTGTCAGTGATCACATTCCATTACTGTTGGCTGTCACACTGCACACATCTCCCACAGATGCAGAATACTGATGGGAGACACTTTTCAGCTTTATTTCTCCTTTTCTGTTTACCTAACACATTCCCAGTGGGCAAAAACCCCTCCAACTTCAAGGGCATCAAAACTGTCTTTCCCCCATATTCATTACACTAAGCTATGCTAATTTTTTCTATTTGTTATCTGAAAGACTTCTCAAGAGATCAGGGTGTAGCTGAAGAATCAAAGACCAGGAGCTTTGCAGAACATGTGGGTAACATTTCAATACCTGCAACTCCACATTTGAAAACTAACAGTGGTAGTGAATATGAAAAAGTAACTCAGCCCTCTTTCCCTGAAGGTTAACCTTAAACTGCACATTTTCACGATTGCCACCAGCTAAGAATGTGCATGTGTTGATAACATTTAAATCCTCTGTTACCTAACTGCGAGTCTCAGTTCTAGGTCATTGAGCCAGCAGTCTCCACAGGTGAGGCTGCTGCCAGTTTTCACCCACTGCTGTATCAGTTGTGTTCGGATAACTTGGCTGAACCTCAACATTTTCCTTCTCTAGACTTCTCTAGTTTTTAATTTTGCGATCAAAGGTATGCTGGGCATGAGGATACGTTTGATGGCAACACACAAGATAGTTATTCTGTGCTTCAGATTCTTGGCTATGATGTCTTTAAAAACTGAAAAAAAATGAAGAACAGTGATTAGGAGGTATTTGATTTAGATGGATTGGTTTAAGTGAAAAGAAGGGGGTTTTTTTGTTGTTGGGGTTTTTTATTATTATTTGGAGTAAATTAATTTTTCTTTTTGCCAAATATAAAATCTTTGGAGACAGAAGAGATCTCTGAGATATATATAATCAGTACAGTAAGCTTGGAATTCTGTATCTTCTTCTCTTGGCTTTTGCTGCAGAGAGATATTTCTTTGAATCCAGTGCTGAAAACTAGAACAGATTACAAGGTCTTAGTGAATCAGCAGTGCAGTCTATAAAGCCCGACTTGCACTGAAATACCCAGTCTGTGAAGTTTCCAGAACCCGACAGTATTCATTTAGAGATAAAACCAGCTCAGTTCTGATTTTCAGCTGTGGACATTGCACTAAGGAACAAATATCAAAGGTCTATTTGCTTGTCCATATCTGGGTGATGACTTGCTACACAGGACAGAAAGAAGGGAATGAGATAAAGTCATAGAATGAATTTGCTTAGAGCCTGGAAAAAGGGGAAAAACCCAAATAAATCCAAGCACTCTAATTTGTCTTAAAATGTTTCAGACTTTGAAGAGGAAATTCACACCTAGAATGGACCAGATTACATTTGTGTGGGAATAAGGAGAGTGTTTCTTTCTTTTTTCACATCATGACTTGGCATTCACTTTCCAGTCTGCTGGGAGCAGGGTTTTGTAGCAATTCTATTTTAGAAGCTCACACCAACGAACTGACTCTATCGTAATGAATCATTTAGCACAGGGCTCTCCTTCCAGAGTGCTTCTGCTGACAGATTTCTCAGCCCAGCAGTGCACATTTCAGAGTAGTCACACCACCAGTGTGGCAGACTGTAGCATCCCTTGGGTTATTCAGTAGAGGAATAGTCTGGGACAGATAAGGGTAATTGTACATCAAGATACTGAAATATTCAGGAAGATTTTTTCCTTAGGGAGTTCCAATGTACAATTTCTGACAGGGCAGGTGCACAGCCACTGGGTTATTTATTAGACAGCACAAACATAGAAAACTAACTGCAGTCAAGGTTTATCTTTAATTTGACATATTCTTTAGAAGCAGTAATTCCATTGGGAAGAAATGACTGCTCTGAATTTCTTCAGCTAAAGAAAATTAACACTTGGTGTGTAAGAAAGTTTACAATTATTCTGAATGTAGAAACACTAGCTCAGTAATCACTGGAGACAAAGGACAGGAATTTAACTAGGATTAATGCAAAAAGGATGAGATTTTCTCAGCTCACAAGCTTTCCATAAGTCAGACCTGATGCAGGAAGCTAAAGGGAAAAGCAGTAGTGTCTTCTGCCTTATGTTCTTTGTCATGTGTGGATATTTATATAGAAGCTAAATAGCCTAAGGGAAATGACACCAGTCCTGCCTCTTTTGCCCCAGTAATCTCTAGGTGTCCTTTTACAGGGTGTGGTGAGAGACAGATTAATGGGCTGGACCTTTTGCGTCCCTCTTCTTGTCCCTGTTAAAATATGCCTGGAGATATTTTGGGGGCCTGTCATGAAAACAGTGCCATTTTTTCATTGCAGCTATACTTACTAAATGTGTGTCACATTCACACTCTATTTTTATGAAGTTACCTGTTGCATCCAAATGCTGAAAAAAAGATACCAAATGCTACAGCAAATGTTACATTCAATTCTTATGGAGTTTGGACTGCCAGGAAAATGGATATTTAATAAATGGGGGGAAAAATGAAAAGGAAAGCTGGACTTGAAAAACAGAGGAAGTGGGGCAAGAACTAGACAACATAAAACTGATATATTTCCTTATGCAACATGCAAATAAGAGCTGCAGAAAAACTGAGAAGTTGAATTATAAAAGCCTATAGAATACTATTAGAAAAAATAAAACAGCTCCACCAGCAGATATGGACTGGTGAGGACTGACTGCTCTCTTTGCCGTTTTAGTCTTCAACCAAGAACACTCCTTATTTTCTCTTCAGTCATCTGAACAGCAAACTTAATTTCAGGCTAGGATGAGTACTCTAGTTTGAGAAGATTTTTTTTCATTTTGCTGTTGTGTTAGAAATCTCCTTTCCTATGCACTCATGCACACAAAACATTTACTAGGACATACCATAATAATTTGCAAATTTTATCTCCCCCTGCACCTCTTGATATACTGTTATGGTTGTAACAAATATATATGAAAGAATGGCATTCACTTGCTTGCGCCGCTGTTTATGGGCAAAACCTCCTTTTCTAGCTGCTGACACAGCCTCTGAAAACTTGCAGACACTTGTTTGTTTGTTTGTTTTCCTTCCACTGCAGCTATGTTTGGCAGAGAAACCCACACTAACATGCCTAATGCACTGCACACGTGTTATTTCACAACATTGTCTCTCGTGTAATATAAATATGCCACAAATGCTTCCTTATCAAGTCCCCTTATTTAAGTTTGGTTGACAAGAATGAAAATGCATGCTGAACCAAACCCTGTGAGAAGTTTATTGTTTTTAATCCGGTTTTCTTCAGTGCCAGAATGGCATTTTGCCTCCACTGAAATTTGTTTAAATAAAGGTTGTTTTTCTAAAACCCATTTAAAACCCCCCAACAACATACAGTTATTGCTCTTTGACTTTAGTTCCTCCTTTCTTCCATCCCTTCACAACACTTCTATATTCACTTGTTTAAAATAAAGTCCAGAAGGCTGGATGTGGGTCCAATGAAATCTGACCTGGTTCCTGCTAACCTCACAGGTATACTTCTAGACTATTATTTATAATATTAATAATATTATACAAAACAGAGAATACAGAAGAATAGAATTAAGGTGTTTCTTTTCCATCTTGCGCTTGTATTCTGTGTATACGATACATTCAAATCAACTGCACTAAGAAAATCTAAAAGAAAAAATAAAATAGAGAAATCCAGTTTTGATGTGAGATGAGATGCAACAATTGCTTAAATATATTAAAGCATCTTCAATTTTCCTTTTAGATCCTGGTGCCATTGATGTATTTGAATCCAAATTTTTATTATTCAAACTGTAAAGAAAAATCTTCAGGTGAAATACATTTATTCTTTACAAATCCTCAGATGAGCCCTCAGTAGAATTTTTGTTAATTATGCCTTTTCCTTGCCTGTCCCTACAGTGTATTTCATTTTTTTGGTGTGGATTTTCTTTTGGTTCATCCTTTTTTTCATTTTGTGAGTGAGGGCTGACACTTTTTGTGGAAAGACTTGGTTGAAGGAATGTAACAGCTTTTTTATTCTCAAAATGAACTAATCTTGGCATCTGATTTTGAACCGTTCCATCTCCAACTGACCTACACTGTAAATCTTATTTGAATTGATGGAGTTATTTCAGCCTTGGGAGGTGTTTTAGTACTTTGGAATCAAATGCTTCAAAGTATTGAGCCAAACTATACTGAATTGATCCCCGAATTATCCACACTTCTCCTGACAACAGCCAGAAACCCGAGGAGCGTGCAGACATTTGGCAATGGTAATTTATGAGTAAGAGCTACTTTGAGAACTGAGGGCTCCCCTCGCCCTGCAGTGCCTGGTGGTTACATCTGCTTTATGTGACATCTTATTTTCAGGTGCTATTGTGTCGGTCCTTTCATGCACAGTAATGGAGTATCCAACAGCAGGAAACACCTTGAATGTGACTCTTGGACACTCTTCATGTTAAACTTACTGTGGGGAGAACTGCCGGAGGTTTTTTGTTAAGAGCAGAGATGCTAACAAATATAGCATATGCACAGAAAAATTATCTGTACTTGGTACAAAGAAAGGGTGGAGATTGTTTTCTTTGGATCATGTTAATTCCATTACATTGAAAATGTCTCAAAAGCCCCTAATGACAGCATGGCTGTGGGTGTAAATAAGATTTTGACAGGAAGGTCACATTCTCTTGGCTTTAAAGGCAGATGCTCATAGCAAGAGTGTTATTATTTGAGAGGTTTGGATTGCATGTTTCCTCATATACTTGGATTCTCTAATTTCCTACTAGGAAACTGAGATTTCTTCGTCTTATCTTTTCTTTGGTTATAACCTTCAACACTCCCAGGTATCTCTAATATAATGTCATTCATTCAGCTAAGGCCTCCCAAGGCCTTCTTGGATGGAATTTGCCCATTTGCTTCCAAGGAGTCTGTTCAGAATTTGGCATGCAATCACCGAAACTTTCATTTCTGTTTCTCATTTTTACAAGACTACTCAAAACATGTGAAATTTACAACTCAATTGTCCCACATTATAAATTTGTCATGAAAGCTTTAGCTAAGTTTGATGTGACTTATGGTCCACAAAATTTTGGAGGTTTTGTGGATATTTTATTAATGCAGACAAATGTTAATCATATGCTGGCCTAGTTAAAAGCCCTGTGGTGACACAATCTCAAATGTGATTGAGATTGATTATATCTTGCCATTAGAGTTATATCTAGAGTTATATATATAAAAAACTATATATAGAGAGTTATATGGAGGAAATTAATTGTAAAGCCCACCTCCTAACTTCATTCCTTCATTTCCACCCCAATCTGAACTAATTGTAATAGTCTTTATAAATAAGAATAAAAAAGCATGCAATTCCTTTCACAGAGATGCCTTTTGAAGGATTTTCTCTAAATTTCCTCACAGTAAATGCCTTATGTTTTAAATTCTAGCACAGGAATTCTGAAATATTAAAAATAAGCTACTAGCTTTATTGATAAGAAAAAGTTTATTTTTATTTTTATAGAGTGAGTTTGTTCAAATATTATTCTGAAGAAAATCTTCTTGATACACTGTTTCCACCCCTTATCCTAGGCAATTTCTCTATGCTAGGATATTTCAGAAAACTTTTGACTGATGTCAATATATGGCATTATTTTCCATATTTGTCAGTGCCCATAACTCTTGAATAACTTGTCTTTTCCATCTTATATTTTTCTGAAGTATGTAGAACTCAGAAAGTTTTCAGTAACAATGGTGCTGCTTTAATTTGAAAAGCTCATCTAGTTTTCAATTCTCAGGGCTGGACATACCACCAGTTATACTTGCTGACCAAAAACCCCAGCACCTGAATTGCAGCACATATTCTACATATGGAATAAGGAAGAAGAAGCTGTGTATCCCATTTGATCATAGGCTTTTTTTTCAATATAAATAAGATTACCAATATTACCAAAAGCTGGCTAATTAATTCTTTTGCCTAGTTTTCTCTGAAAATACGATTTCCAACTTTTCTTTTTAGATAATAGAATATCTCTAGCATTTTCAAATCTATGGAGTTTATTTCTAGGTTTAGAGGTAAAGTCATTAAGGTCATGAAGTGGAGAAGATCACTGTAACACTAGAATCTGATTTTGTTCTGTGTGCTGCTTCTTTTGAAAAGAGTAAAAACTTCTAGCATTTTTTGCTGTGAATCCTCTAGGAATGGAGTTGAAACTGACTATTTTTATGCATAAAACAGTGAATAGCAGCCACAAAAGCAGATTAATAATACAATATCAGTCTAGAGATGATGGAGGTGAGAGGTTGGTTTGGTTTTTTTGGATCTCTGTGCCACTGAACTCATTTACTTTGAAACATGTTGAAATATTAACATTAATACCATAGTTAACAAAGCACATTAGTCGATGTCTGAGAAGTTCTTGGCAATCACAACAGGAAGGTCAATATCTACTGACTTCAGTGAGACTTACACATGTAAGTCCCTGCTGGCTGGACAGGAAACCTGCCCTGGGTTAAGGCTTTTGTGACAGGTGAGTTACTCATGGGAGCTCTGTAGACATTTGAACGATTGCTGAATCGTGGTCAAATTATGTGTTCAATCCATTTGAGGGTTTAGGTTTCATTAAGACTTTGGGTAGATATCTGAGCCACACTGGGTCATAAAGTTAAAGTACCATTTAAGCTGGAAAAGAAGTTGAAGATCATTGAATCCAGCCATTAACTTAACACTGCAAAGTCCACCACTAAACCACGTCCCTAAGCATCAAATCTACATATTTTTTTAACACTTCCGTGCATTTATTGAGAACGTTATCTTGAGAAGCAGATCTGCTTTGAATAGCAAAGCCACAGTCTAGTAAACCCAGACTTGCATGTAAAGCTGCAGTAATTAACCTATTTCACCCTATCTCACCCCTGAATCCTTGCATTCAGCCCCTGAGGAATAAGAATTTAATTCTCAATGAACAGAAGTTCAAGGGATAATTCTACAGACCATAAGGATTTCTTCCAACCCAAACCATTCTATGATTCTATGGCTGTATGTGTATGAAATTAAGACAGTTAGTCCAGGCAATTTTCAGTAGGAAGTAAGAAAACATATTATCATAAAAATCTTACACTTTTCAGAGAAAATAAAATGAGCTAGCAGATAAAACTGACAAACAATTAAAATACTGTGCTAAAAATAAATTATACCAGCAGGGCATATTTTCTTAGCATTCTTTGCAGCAATGCTTTTGTACTTTGAGCCTGGAGATATTTTGGACTGATACAAAATTTTACACTGCTTTGTGTAAGGGCTAGGTATGGCTGACATTTGCAATATTTTCCGTCTGGTTCTTTCTACATAACCAGGAGGTCTAAGTCTATAAATATTTCCCATTATATAAACTATCCTTTCTATAAACTTAATGGCTCTGGAGTATTTATATAATCCAGTTAGTTTCCTAATATGGCCAACTTTCAGTTATCCCCAGTTACATCATATTTCCTTATTACACCCATATGTCTTCAGTGCTGTGTCATTTGATCCCTGTGATTTCTGTGGAAAAAGCTGATAGCTCTCTTCAGTTTGTGTCCACTCTCAGTTTCACCTTTCATCTTTGAACTTTGAGTATTTTAAACTTTTGCAGCAGTTCCTCCTAAGTTTTCATTTCCGAGAAGTATTTATTTATCTTTTTCTGCCTCTGTCATTCCACTAAAACACCGTTTCCATTTGTTTTATGGACAGATCTGGCATGTTTCCCCATGCCCTGCTCAGCATGGGTCTGGCTGTGCACTGCTTTTGCCAGTGTCTGCCCAAAGTAATGCTGGTGAGAGCCCTGCTGCAGCCAGAGCCTTCTGAGCCTTGGTGCTGCTCTGCAGAGCTGACAGTGGACCTGCTGCATGGACATACACCCAAATTTGCACTGCTCTTTGTGCAGAAGGGAAGTTTTGCTGAATTTTAATGACCCTGAAATATTTTTTGGCCACTTTCCCACCCTGATGCATAACACACTTGCAGCTCTCATGCTGAATTTCAGAATACAAATTTGCAAAAAGAGAAATAAACCTATTTGATTCCATGTTGTATTCTTCTCAGTGTGGATACTTACACAAACCTGGAGGTAAAATCTGAAGCATCACTCCTGACATGTAACCAGCTGACTCAAAGAATCCTTTAGCAGCAAGAACAAAATTACAGGATTGCATGGCCTAAGGAACTGAATTCCAAAGATTAGCTACAATCTACAAAATACACATATTCAAATCATTTGTCCTTTGAACAGCTGAATACATGCAATATTTTGGACAAACCTCACCATTAGACAGTTGCAAAAATCAGTAATGTAAAAATTAGAAAAGTAAGATGTAAAAATTTATAAGAATTTACATATGCAGACTATGGGCTTAAGACATCTGTTAACCTATGGATCTCAAATATCAAAATCAAAGCTGTCACACAAAATCGTAAAAACTTCATGTTGTCTGGATGGTAATACAAAGGAAAATGAGCAACATTCTAAAATAATCCAAACATAGCTAACAAAAACTGGTAGGTGCAGAATGTTTAAAATCATGTAAATGTATAATTCTCCATCATCTAGAGCTGAGTAAAATTTGGAACTTAGACTTGAGGCTTTTATTGTGTACAAGGTAACTTGTGAGCCCACACACATCTGAACCGACTCAGGGTGCAAAATTCATCTTCTGGAAATGCTGCAGACCAATGCAGTGGGTGGCAACAGTTCTCTGCTGTAATAAGAGGATGCTTCAGTGAGAGGATTTAGCAGTTAATAATGTTCAGAACCTTTATTATCTGCAGCAAATATGGAAATATGAGATTCTGTGTTGTCTGAAATGTATGTGGAGTGAGACTTTTCCATCATGAGATGATAATTTCACTTTAATTCTTTGACAGTTACAGTTGTCCCTAAAGGACTTAATTATCATATTACTAACTGCCTGGAATTACACTGGATTTATTTAAATAGTCTGCCATAGACTTTGGTTCCTCAGGTTTGCACTCTTTTCTGTAAATACCACAAAACTAGCATATGTGGGAATTATTTTGGTGGATCAGGATTACAAGGATCTGGACCTCTAAACTGTACCAGGAAGGCTTATCTAGACCCTTATCCAAAAACTTTAGAAAGGTGTCAAAATTTCACACTTGATGTAAAGTATTATTGAACTGGAGCATCATAACATGGCCAAAAGTAAATAGACATTAATAGAATATGTCTAGACTAAAAACTATGTAAAGGCAAAATGGCCAGGGAGAATACTACATTTTTTTTATATATATATTTTTAATTTTTTTTAAGAGGAAACTTATTTATGCTTTGGGTAGAGGGGTATGGAACATGCCTGGAGAAAAGCAGAAATTACAGAGAATATTTATTTGGTCTGTATGTTTGAGAAATTTGGAACACAGAAGTGTCAGAAAGGAACCACTGAAGTCACCACATCGTGGCTCACCCCTCCCCTCTGACTGCATGGCAACGTTGCTGTCAACAATGGAAAACTGGAGGTAGGTGGTGTGCATGAGGAAAAGCTTCATTTTTTGATAACTAGACAGTAAATTCAGAATGTCAGCACTGTGGCTTTTTTTCCTATGTTTATAGTCATTGTCAGGTGTGTAACACAAAGTAACGAAAGAATTAAAAATGATATTTCTTTACTGGTACAGTAGTCTTGTGAAATCTCATGTACTGTGGCGCAGCCTCTCTGAAGTTATGAGATCATATTTATCTATGTTAATATTTATGCTGTTGCTCTTCAAGTGTTATGGTTTTTTGTTTGTCTGTTTGTTTTTGTTGGGGTTTTTTTAGGAATTTATAATGTCAGCTTTTTGGATCTTGGTGAAGATTTGTGTTAGGTGTGGAATATTACGTTGGGAATGACGGAGAATGCTTTGGTCCCAGATGAAAAGAAAGCACACATATTGATGAATTGAGACCAGTGGAAGAACACTGCACTAAACAGTTTTCCACAAATAATTTTTATAGAGAACATTGCAATAAGGATGATGGAAAAAAGGCTTCAGATGAAAGCACCCAACTGTTTCGGACTTTCCAGTGTCACTTTCCCATTTATGTGCAGCACTATAAAACCAGAACTCTTGGCAGATGTTTATGAGGTTCAAAATTCAATGATTATTCCATCATAAATAGTAGAGGCATTAATGGAAAGATTTTTGAAGATATTTGTGAGACAGATTTCACTCCCTCCTCACATAGCAGAGGCATTGTTTTAATTTCTGACAGATTAACCTCAGGCCAGAATTTCCAACCTGTTGACAAGTGTTTGTGACTGGATAATTTATTTTAGCTAAAATGTCTCCAAATCAAATAAAAATACCAGTCTACACCCCCAAAACCCAATCTAAAATTTAGGATCAACCTTAGTCTGACAAACTGCATTACTTCATTCTTTTTAAAGAATCTACCATTATCATGTGGTGGTTTAAAGTGCCTTAGTGCTGTTATGCAGCAGAAAACCACACTCATTTTTATCATCTTACTATTCAGGCTGCTTTGGTCCCAGTTCAAGAGGACATTTCAGTCTTAATTTCAGTGAAGTCTGGATGTTGATCCTTAAAAAGAGGATGTAAGCCTTTAAATATATGAAGGTGACTGCTGGTTTTAACTCTAAACTTTTTCTACTCTCAGCAGTGAATCCTGCCAATGTGTGACAGCTGGGCATTGCTGGCTTGCTTTCTATACCTGCAAGTCCTGCAGAAGTTTGCAAGCTGAAGCAGATGAAAGGAAGACAAAGAAAGGGCTGGGTGGTTCATCCTGCTGCAGCTGTTAAATGTTAACTTCAAAATGACAATGCAAATCCTCCTTTCGGTGGTGATATATTTGGGAGAAGCCATTGCTTGAAAAGAAATATGGTAAAATCAAGATCATAGAATCACAGAATCGTTTAGGTGGGAAAAGACTTCCAAGATCATCAAGCTCAATCTTTGACCAAACACCATCATACAAACTAAACCACAGCACTAAATGCCATGTCAAGTTGTTTTTTGAGCACTGCTAGGGGTGGTGACTCCACACTTTGCTGAGCACCCATTGAGATACTTACCAACCCTGTAGGTGAAAACATTCTTCCTGAGATGGATTACTTCCTTCACCTATTATTTGCTATAATTGGGAATTAATTCAGTAATTCACCCTATGTTCTATTTCATGCAAAAAGTTTGAGCCATAAGTTCCTAATAATTCTCAATATTGTTATAATATACAATTTAATGCATCGACATATGGAAAGAACAAACAATTAACTAGGCTCATTTTCTTTAAATACAGGTTTCCTACGTTGTGAATTCTGATTTGGGGATTAGCTGAAGTTGCATTATATATAGGGAGTATGAGAAGATATACAGGGAAAAAAGAGTTCCCACTATATACAGTGAACTGTAGAAGGTAGAATCTTTTTCTGTAGTCTAGGATTAATGTATATAATGTGGATAAAATTAGGCATACCAAATTTATCGGTGAAATATTTTTAATGGAATTAATCTACTTACCCATTACTGTATTGATTCATTCTATTATTCCATTTGAAGAACTACAAAGACAACAATTATATTCTTTGGTTGTTTCACTACAGCCAGACAATTAAAGGAGTTTCTCTTAAATAAGCTCATGTATTTCACTGTTCAGCTTAGAAATTGCTTCACTGTCTCCTCTACCCTCTCCTGTCTCTAAGCTATTGTTTGTGTCATATGGCTATGTCTATGGAATTAAAGAATCAGTATTTTACTTAATTAGCTGGCTTTACACAGCCAGCAACTCTCAATATTTGTATTCCCAGGCAGCTTAATTTCAAAATCATTCTACTAATTGGTGAGCCAGAACTGAAAAAAATACATGCAGTTGATGAAGGTTGTCTAGATTGAAATGCCAAATTAGTACTGGAATAAAAGTTTAACCTTAGATCAAACGTGAAGCGATTAAATCATTATGTCATTGAATGTGTTTCTTGTTGAAATCTATAAATTCTCTAGGTTCTGGTCGTTCCTTGGATTTCTACTTCTTCTGCAGCTTAAATTGTTACATCTCTTATTTGCTGACACCTGAAGGTGTATTTAACAGGCATTAGTCTGTTACTTGTAGACCTATAAGAGACCAGGGTCTTTGGGGAAAGTCCTCAGTAGGTACTCTGTCCAATTTTCTCCTTTGAATACTGTTTCCTTGACCAGTTTCATCACTGACAGTTTTTCTCCAAGCACACTTGTAGGAGTCCGGAGAAATCTTAAGTTCACAGGTGTTGCATTAATGTGCAAATCACATAATCAACAACAACATCTGTCCCTTCATGTTCTCTTTGACAGGCCAGCCTCAGCCTCAGCACTTTTGGGACAATGTCGTGGTTCAGAGTGGTGCAGCCAGAGTGCTGTCAGGCTTTGTGCTGAGCAGATGCACAGGCAGAGCATTTTATTTTCCTCCCTAAATCTCTGACATACAGAGGTAGTTCAAGTTCAAAGCCCTGCAGACAGGAAACAGAGGTGGTATTTTGGTTGATAATGTCCTTCCTCCCTTTGCATTCCCATTTACAGAGAAGTTGTTAGGGAAGCCTAACTAATAAATTTTATTTTCAGAACCAGGTTAGCTGTGCCCCAGTGACAAATTTAACACTAAACACATTGCAGTTTCATGTGTATTATGCTTTTATGAAACATAGGGTTTTTTTAATGCACTATTGATTTGGCAAAATGTGCTTGCTCTTGCTTTTATGTTCGGGAGAATATGGGACACATAAAAAATGAAAGTTTACTTTATGTTAACTATTTCCCATCCTTTCCTCAATTCATTCTAAATCAAGGTTAGAACTCCCCCAAAAATTAAGTCCTGGGCCAAATGAGAAATGACAAGGACTGTTGAGGTTAAACACTGCTTTTGGGGAGTAAATATTAAACTTGTACATATTTTTTACTGTATTTCACTCAAGTCTATCTCTGAGGAGCAGCACTAAATCTTTCCAAGTATTATTATTTCATTTTAGTATTTCTATTTCAACACTTATTTAAAACTCTACAACTCAATGTGATCTTCACTACACAACATCTCTTTGGAAGAAAAAAAAAAGACTAAATGGTTCTATTTGTGCTTCTGATTCTTTATGAATACTAATGCTCACAATCACAGATTAAATTAATGTCAGTTGCCTCAGTCACACTTGGTAAATGAATCATAAAAGATTAATCTTGATATGGTAAGTTGTCCTTGACAGCAAATTAAAATCTTAATAAGTGTCCTATTCAGAAAACACATACATACACATACTCCTCATTCCTAGAAATCATGACCAGAATGTGGGTTCATTGTGGATTTTGTTTAATGAAAGCTGCCTATAATTATGTGTTATTTCTTAAATGCCCTGCTATGGTACAACAGGGATTTGAAGCCTTAAAGGAAAATATTTTTTTTCTACTGCCTCAGCATTTTAGTAAGGACAACCTCAATAATATACTGAAAGTGAAAGCAAAAGAAGATGAAATACAATAATTTTATTTTTAGATTGTGTTTCAAAGATTTTTTTTCTCAAAGGCACTCAATTTTTTGTGGCTTTTTGCTGATAGAAGTTCACATCCTCCTCTTGAACTAAAAATTGGCTTTTGTACACCTTTGAAGACAAAGGGAATGTTTTGCTATTGGTAAGTGGGAGGAGCAGTACTCACTACCCAAACCTAGTTAGCTCATGTCCATGTACTACTGGGGACAAGGGAGGAATGGGAAAAGAAAATTATATCCTTCATTTGCTTAGGAAATATGAATAAATGAACAGCCAGGACTGTACATGATGTCAGACAGAGTACTTGGATTGACTTCCATGTGTTATAAGTATTAAGGACTGAGTTCAACAGGGTGAACCATAACATGCAAATTTAGAAGCCATAAATGACCTCTTGCTTGTTCACGACAGAAATTTATATGATATATATAACAGGCCTTCTAATGAAATGAAATGATACTTAATTCTATCTGTAAATATTTTGAAATTCAGAGTTGATTTTCATAGCTGTAAAGATAAGTTCTCTATTTGCCTTATCCAGTACAAGGACATTGTACAGTAAGATGAAATTTCTTGTTAAGAAGCTTGCTGTATTTTGGCAACAGCAGGTGTTTGAGCAGCTTTCTGTTTTTGCAGAACTCTTTCATATACTCGTTCTATTTCAAGGGCTAATTCAGAGCTTTTAGGCTGCATAGCACCAATGTCCACACAGCACCAAATACAGAATCTTTAATTATTCAGTGGAAGTCTGCAGATACAGTAGTGCTTATGAATTTCTACAGAAAATAATTACGGCACACGTGCAGACTATACTTTTCTACATGAAATAATCCTAGATTTTTAATTCATTTTGTCAAACAACTAGCTCACATTCTGGACAAATGATCTGTAAAATTTCATTTGTAGTGCAAAATAATACTAGAGATGAGATCTTTTAAAATCTTTGTAGAGGAGTTACTGGTGTGTGTTTCTATCACACTATCTGCACTTTATAACGGAACCAGTGACAATCCTTTTTAGTGACAGAGCAGCTGCTGAGCAAGTACAGCAGCTGAACAGACAAGGTCATCCAAAAAACCCCAGTATATCATGGAATAGGCACCGTTGTTCAGATTCAGCAGTGTTGCCACACTTAAAGGAATCTGTAATGAAAAATAACAAGGTTTTGTTAAAATAACAGAATGACAATTTTTTGCTGTCTTCAGCTGAATTTGGAGAAACTGTAAGTGTTAGAAGATATAAAATATAAGGATGTATATATGTGAAGCTTTTGTTTCCATAAGGCCCTCCTGGTTCAGTTCAAGGAAGATGATCTCTTGCTCTTGGGCAGCTGTACCTCTATAACCTTGTTTATATTCACCACAAATCTTCTGAATACAACCCCGGACACAGAATGATCTATTTCTTCATGGCATCCTTTGGATTTAATTATAGCTTTGAGTCCTGTGTGAAGGATAGTGAATGAAATGCCAACTCTCTGATGTGCCTCAGTAATGCTGCCTATAGTCATTGAGGCAGAGAAAGATGGGAATTAAAAACAAAGTATTAACTACGATGAATAACTGCTTTTAATAGCACTATTCACTGTTAATATCTATCAATACTGAGAGTACTTTCAAGGTGCCAGATTGTATCCTTTTTTAGATTTTGTTCTTATTCTGTTTGAACTTTGGTTTTCCATTTTTGGGCTGTCTGCCTTTAAGTCAACAGAAGAAAACAATGCTTATTTAAAGGCTAATTAATTTGACAAATTTTAGACAGCATCTTTAAAATGAGATGAACTGTGTCTTATACTCCACTGATTATATTGACTATATCTCTGTTGACAGTGGAGGCAAGGTACTTTATAGACTTCTCTATTTAGTCTGATTAATCACATTTATACATCAAGTTGAATTGTAGACTTGGTAATGTGCACATCTCCACATGGAGATTTACTAGCACGGTAGCTAATCCCTGGGGTTTATACTTTTATGACTTGGCTGTAGGACCCAGCTTTGTCTTCCTGAATTCACTCACCAACAGATTCCAGCTTCTGAAGCAAATAAATCCGAAGTTGTACAGGCAGTTGTACAGTTTGTCAGCCCTCTGAGGGGATGTGGCACAGAAGGAATGCCCATCCCAGGAGGTGGGAACCTGTAGGACCATCCGTTGACGGCAGGGAGAGGGAACTCTGCAGACTGGAGACACTCTAGGAACACGTGGTGTTATTGCAAGGGTCATGGGTAGAAGGGCCTTGCCTTCAGCCACCAGCCTCGGCTGAAGGGATGCCCCAAAGAGAGAGGGACAGAGAGAGAGAGCAAGAGGGTGAGAGGTAAGAGCAAGGGTAAAAAGGGCATAGGTCCTTGTTACAATATGTCAGATCTCCTTTTATGTTGAATATTCTAATTTACAGTAACCAACCGGCGCGAGATACAAATCCTACAGACTTTGCATACAGCCCATGAGAACTGCTATATTACCATATCACTCTGTATTCTAAACTCTAAAGGGCCTTGGTGTCCCTTTGCTATCACTCAACCCATCTCCAGATAATCACCATCTTCCTGCCTGCCATGCCTACATCTCAAAGCTAGCTTTCATTTCTATTTCACTCACAGGTTTTATATTTTTAGAATCTCTTGCCAAGTAATCATATCTGTAAGCTTTTCCTGTCTCATCCTTCCCAACAGGTATCAAAGCAGTGGGGTAAGGATCTGTAGTTCCAACACATGGACAATTCCTACTATGATGGAACTTTTGTTTTAGATCAGAGATTGAGAATTGCCAGTCTAACACAAGCTATTGATAAGGTACCTAGAAAAAAATCAGTTTTGCCAAATCTTAGAGGTTGAGAAGACAAAGATATCACAAATATTTGCAAATCATTCAAAACTCATAAAACTCAGTTCCCAAAAAAGCAGACAAAGCCAAACACAATTGTATTCAATGTACAATGGAATTCTTTCTATTTTTACCTGTAAAAATAATAACATTTTAAAATCAGATGCTGTTTCTGTGAATTTCGTCCAAGTCTGAAAATGGCCACTTCCTTCTAAGCCTTTCTTCTATAGCATAATTGGGCTATTACTTGTCTTGTTGTCCTCTTGAACTTTCCCTCTCCACAGGACAGGCAAATCTGTTGGCCTGATAATGCAATCATATTCAGGCAGAACTTATGCAGGACAGCATCTGTCAGGAAAACATAAATCTTTTCTTTATTAAAAACAAGGAAAAAAGGTATTATCTCCAAGTGTTTTGGTTGTCAAATGTTCAGGGCATGTGCACTTCACAGTCTTTCTTCAGTGCATGTTGTACATTTATTTGCATGGTGATGAAAACACTTCATTTTTGATTGAGGCACACTGAGGTAAAATGGAGAAACGGTCTGTGACTTTGATGGGTGCATCTTTGGTTGAATTTCATCAGCTCTCATCACCTATATCTGGAGGCATTTCTAGGGCTGGAAATCTGATCTTAATGGAAAGTGCTGGCAGGCTTGGTGTGTTTTGTTGCTAACGTGCTGTCTGCCTTCCCCTGGCAAGAAATCCTAGGATCAGTAACTGACAGATACCCATTGCCTGTGCTGACTAATATTTCCTGAGTTGTGCTCTGCAGCCTGCTCTCTATGATTAATTGACCACATAAACCATATTTGTTAATGGGTTCATAGTATTTTCCTTAGTCAGTTGGCTAAACAAATACTCCGTATCTTTGAAGGCAAGGATACACTTTATTGCTTCCACATATGGCTCTACAAGGATGTGATACAGAGGAACACAATGTGCCTAAGCCAACAGGAAACTTTAAAAAAAGAAACATGTACAAAGGCTCTAAAATTTTGTTTTTTCTTCTCACTCAGTTTCTTGCATTATTCACTCCAGAAAAACGGGCCAGCAATTTAAACACTGAAAGGAAATCTGGGAGGAATATAGACAGTAGAAGAAAATTCAATAATATAAAATATTTAGATTGTATAGACTAAGCTGTGATGTTCTGAATTTTGGCCAAAATCAAAGAGAATTGTTTGGGATATGCTTAAGCTATTAAGAAGACAAAGTACTTCATAGTTTAGGCAATGAGTCATGAAAACCCCATGTTTGCAAACACTGCTGCTCTTCTAGAAAAATAAAAAGCTAAACACTGAACCATAGACAGGTTAACACAAAGTTCATTTTGCAAAAACGCCTTCATTTAACTTACTTGATCACAAAGGATCCTCTGTGCTCAGATTTTTCTTCTATGAGTAATAATTGATCATCTCTAATTGTTTCTCAAGCTATTTGCTCCCCACAAATATCTTCCCACCCCAGCAGCATTGCTGTGCTTCCCTCGGGGACAGAGACCTCCAACCTTTGGGTGTGTGAGAAAGATTACAAAGGAAACAAATCTCCTGATCATTTTTTCTTCAAGTTTTTAAATAAAGATGTTTCCTGTAATAGTTTGCTCCTAGGAGGAAAAAAATAAAGTATTTTTTAATTGTCTTTGACTTAAAACCAGAAGCAGGGCTGGAGTAGCAAGCTTGGACTTTTTGTCTTTGCTGCAGATCTGGCAGAGTACTGATGACAGCAAAGGGAAGGCACCCAGGAAAAATACTGGGTAGAAAACTTGAATTATATCATGTCTACACTGTCAGACAATTTTATTGTCATGAATGCAGACCACTGAGGGGAAATCAGAAGCACGGAGTCAGATAAATAGTTTGTTTGTATCATTGTCAAATAGTGTTCAAGGAGTTGAAATCTGGGCATTATGCTGGACTATTTATTAGAGAAGAGCCCTGTTTTATTTTTATTTTCTGAAGGATGGGAGGGTGGCTTTTCTCCATGTGTGATTTTCAGAGCTGTTAGCTGAGTCACTGGGGTTTGGTGCAGTGCCGAAGATCTGGCTTTGATTAGTTCTTCAATTCTGAATCCCAGTACTTGAGCTATTCTGATCTATTTTGTTTGTTAATAGCTTCTATCTGTTAAGTGTATGCTGTGCAATGTAATATTATAATTTTTAATTTTTAGTGTAAAAAAGTAATTGCCATACTTTGATTCTAATCAACCATGATGCCAAAATACTTTTCTTTGTGATTCTGACTCACTATAGCCTGATTCAGATGGAAAACTTTGCTGCAATTTACCACAGCCAAGTTTTGAGCAAATAGTGCCTTTACCAGCATATCATGCTTAATATCAATTTTGAACATGTCTTTTCACTGAACTATATCCTGAATATCTCTAGTTATTAATCACTTTTTCCCCCGAATTCCTGTGCTAAATCCAGATTAACTCTTTGTGGGCAATTACATGCCAAAGATCTTCTGATCTGATTCTGCTCTTATGGGTGACAGAGCAGAGACACTGGAATAAGCAAACAGGAGTCCTCTGGGCTCTAGTATGTTCTGGGTTCAACTACACTGCTTAGATAATGTTTATATTTAGAAAGGGCTTCTGTGCAAGCCTACACGCCTGGTGCTCTCCCAAGCTTAGATGAAACAGGCAGGTTTCATCACGAGCTCAGGAAATAGTGTCAAGTGTCAAAACTCTGATGGGAAAAATAGGTAAGTTAAAATTTGCCTAACAGAGTTTAAAAACATTTTATATTTTAAATGAAATTATTATATGATATAATAACAATAGGTTCAGAAGTGAAAAGGAAAATCTTCCCCTTAAAAATTATTTTGAAATGGAGTGTTACATTGTATAAAATTTCTCTATTTCTCAGACACAAAAGAACAGTAATATTGACTCACATTAAGAAATTATTTAAAGAAAATTTTCAATGAATATTCTAACAGAACACTATTCAGTAAAAATTTTCGAAACCTAAAGTGGACATGCTGAGCAGGAAAATATTCAGAATATTCTTTTCTTATCTTGAGAGGAACATCCAAAGTAAATTTTAATCTACATGCAGAGCTTCTTGCATCAGTTCAGTCATAAAATAGTTTATAAGCACTATACCTATATTCCTTTGACTCTTAAGAGAGGGTCCTACCCCAAAAGTGCTTAAAATGCTTACAGATCTCCATGATGGATATTTCACTGTCTTGATAGTTACTGTCAGAACCACCAGTGAAAGCTCCATGAAAAGATGGAAACAAAATATGTTTTTAGAAACATCTCCAGGAAAATTTGTAAATGTCTATTTGTTAACATCTGAGAGGACCATGAACCAAATGGAAAACATTTTGTTATTTCCTCATAAAAATGCATGTTAGCAGCAGAAGGTAACAGAATGATGAACCTTAAAATGGCAGTATCAAGCCATGCCTAAAATAACAAATTTCTTTATCTGGCACAATCAGAAAATGTACTGGATGAAGAGAATGAGATATATGTGCAAGAAAATTTTTCAAGTTTCATCACCTCTAAATGGAGCTAATGATGTTTGAGAAGTTTCTTGGAATGGATGCGTGTATATGGAAAAGCAAAGGGAGAAAATAGTTGTAGAGACCAGCTGTAGATTCAATTTTGTACATGTCTTTCAAAAATTCTGGTTTTATGGTCCAGTGGCAGCTTACTTTTTGAATGAAGCTCACATAATTGTCCCTTGCAAAACTACTCCTGCAATTTGGTTGTTAACAGACAACTCATAGGCACTGTTTACTCATATGGAAGCTAGGAATGCTCTGAGTTTGCAGAAACTATTAGACAGTAGTTAAAAAAGAATGGGCAAAAAACATCAGTAACACCATTGCAAGAACTGTTTGTACCTTTTACAATAAGATCTAATTGAAAATAATTCTCCCACTGATCAAAGTTCAAACAACAAACATCAAGAAATCTGCCTTGCTGCAACTTGGAGAACAGTTTTAGAAATAGAGTTGGAAGAAAAGAGTTTTGCTCAACCAAACAATTATCTAAAGCTCTATAAAGCCTTATTCAGATAAAAGATTACAGGGATGGTTATATACAAACAGCTATAGTGCCTTGCAACAGTTTTTACGTAACTGTTTTTAGCATGAGTTTAAGTTATTAGAAAAGGAAATAAGTTATTAAGAAGAAGCAAGTTACAAATATATTTCATACCATGGTTTTCTTAAAGATATAAAAATAAAAAGTGCTTACTGGAGAGGCTACTGCACTTCAATTGTAGGCAAAATGTTCCCTGCATGTAATACCCAGCTTTAATAAGTTTTTTGAGGTTTATGTATTATTTGATCAGGTTTTGAAGATGAGCACTGGAAAAAGAGGGGCATATATTGAAGCATTATGGGCATATATTGAAATATTATTTTCGATTCTTGTCAAGCTATACTCTTTGAAATTGTTTGTCCTCCAGTCCAGTGGACTTGCGAAACAAGTCTGGAAGAGACATAGTAAATTCCATATAGCTACATTTTAGAGATAAACATGTCAAAAGGAATGTGCCTATTCCTTGTGGCACAGAAATGCTGCTTGTTTTTTAATATATGACATCTCCTGCTCTGGCAGTTTCTGAAAAAGCCTCTTAGTCCAAACTCACTCTGATGCAGCAGCTTTTAGATCCTAAGCTTACAATACAAAATATAGGCAGCTTTAAGGAAAGCTGTTATTTATGAACTGCAAGTAACAGTTCAATAATTCAGGTCCATTAGTCATTTACTCATATCTACTTTAGGTTCATCCAAGGCAGATTTATGAATTCAGTTCATAACAAACAGTAGTCACTTTCCACTTCCTAAATCTGCTTAACATTTGTAAAAGTTGAAAAAATACAAGTATATGCACTGAGGGGCTTGGAATCTTTATGTCTTTTATATAAATGTCAGAATTGCTAAAATGCATTTTAAAAGAAAATATCTGTAACAGGCACCATTACGAGACACACTATTTTGAAAAAAAATCCGAAGGCTTTTAATTATGGAAAAAAATGGTGAAAGAGAAGTGGGAGCTCTATTTTTTAATTTGTGGTTTCTAATTTGTTACAGCAAACATTTTTAGGGTAGCTTAAATTCATTGGCATTCTTAGAGCTTCTTGTGGTTCTTACTGAATAAGGAAAATTTTCAGAATCAAATTTGCTTGCATTGTATTATTTCCACTTTCAGCCATTCAGCATTTTCGAGAAGTTTGGGAGCATCAGCCTGTAATTAGTGCAATGATAGCGATTAAAGGGAGTTACAATTAGTAAGGGTGACTTCTGGCCACTCAAGCAGTTAAAATGATCAATGGGTCTCCAACGTGAACATTGTGTTTTAGGAGTGGATGCAGAATTCCAAATGTCTGAGTGCAGGATATAAAAGGAGGAAGATAACGTGGCTGGGAGGTATTACTGAGGCTGACATCATGTCTCTTACAGCCAGACGTGTGGAGCAGCAGTGTATCACACATGCCAGATTTGAACAGCCTTTGGAAAGGTGCTCCACACTTGAAAGGGAAAATATCCTATTAATCATGGAATAATGTTTCACTGGAAGAAAAAAAGACCCAGTACTATGGTTTTATCAGACTCCTCCAATTCTTGCCAGCACCAGCTAACAATGGTTCCCAGTAGCAGGAAAACACAGTCAGTTCCTGAGAATTCCCATCCTATTAGCAGGCAGATACAGGAGAAGGCCTATCACAAATGTTGTTAGGTTTTAAAATACATGGAACAAAAAAGCCTACCACCTGAGGAAGGAGCTCTGCAGGCTTCTAAAATGCTGTCATTGCAAAGGCTTTCTAATATCTCTGTGCTTTTCTTTCCAGGGTCTGTGGGGACTAGTACTTACCTCAGAAGGAATTTAGAGCAAATTTTAAGCTTTATCAAAGAACTACAACCGCTGTTATATGAATAATCTCATAAATACTTTTTTGGACTGTGATACAGAAGGACAGCCACTCTGGACTTTATTTCATGTCCTGTGTAGCACTGACCTAGGTATGAATTAACCGGGAAAGGAAAAAGACTGAAAGGAACCAGAGAAATTCCAGACTGGTTTACAGTCACTCACATTACCTGATGATCTCGATTACAAAGGAAGTTTAGAGTATTTCAGAGTCACTAACAATCTTAAAATACTTGTGGTAATATAGAACCAGGAGAATCACCAAGACCTCTACACTGATTTATTATGCTTGCTTTATGATTCTTTTATAAGCAAATGCCATATATGAATATTAAAATAGTTAATTTATATGCCAACTTTTATGAATTTCCCCACTGAAAATTGCTAGTAAATTTTTGAGATTTACTCAAAGAGAACCTTTAATGCAATAAACAAAGCAGCATTTGATAGTTAACTTTGAAATAAAGCTAACACAGTATACAAATAACGTACAAATAAAAGCTGAATCTTACCAGTACAAATCCTCATTAATTTCACTACTGACAGTCAATCCTAATTTCTGAAAAACTGCAGACCAAGACTGCACTGGTACAAGTGCTGTTTTTATTGATTAATAACTCAGAAAATCAGAAATTTTAGTATTCCTATGCATCATTTCATCTGCCAATCTACTAGAACTAGTTGTAAAGAGAAGACCACTGGAGGAAGACGGCTTTTTTAATGAGTTGTTAAGGTTAATATGATAAAAATAGATAGTGAATTTCTTAAGGAACTCCTGGGGAATGTGCCACATTCCAGATCAACTTTTAGGCAGAATGAAGATACATAACAGCTTACAAAAGGAAGCGTGGAGAAAGGACTGACATAAATCATATTATGGTGTAATGGTTATTGCATGTTTTCCTATGTGCTGCTCATCCACAACTTTATTTTATTTTATTTCATTTCATTTTATTCACTTATAAAGATCACTAAGCCAGGAAAAAAAGTCTAGGAATAAGGGACCTTCCAGTATTTCTTCTGTTACTTTGTCACCGATTATTCCATGCTACAGTTTCTTCCCCCTATGTCCCCACTATTGATTACAGTGTACTGCATTGTATTTTGAAATTTAGGATCACAGTGAATCTTAAAAAAAAACCAAAAACTTAAGTTTTTGATATATTTTCAAAAATACTCAATTGAGCACAGAAACCTACTAGCAGCAAGGTACTTCTGAAGAGACGATTGATGGGACTGGATTTGATTTAAATCCAGTGCTTATGGGTGAGTGACAAGAATGGCTTCCCATGTTTTTTTACAATGGTATTCTGGACGCCCTGGAAAGTAATGATTAGTAACCATAAAACTGGCTTGCACTGATGAACTGCAAAATGAAGCCTGTTCTGTAATCCTTTCTTTGCATCTCCTTATTCAGTTTGCTTTTAAATCAGCGTGCAGAAAGTCACTGTGTGGTAACAAATTGCCAAATTAGCAGTGGACTGATAAAATGAAAAAAGGCCAGCTTGTGAGGCAAAGAGATGTGGGCTTTAGGAAGGTTCTTAAAAGCCGCAACTTCATTTTTGCAGAGTTGCTTATCAGGAGAAGTATTTTACTGTACCTCTGTTCCCACCCTGGCAATCCCCAGCTGGCTCACAGCTGGGGGATGCACAGCAGTGAAAAAGGTTTTGAGCGGTGTTGGATGGAAGCATGTGCCAGGCTCATCGTAAAAGCTTCTGTTAACCAACAGCCTCTCTGCTCTTTTAACAGAAGTGTATGTTCTACACCTCCTGTCTGGGAGCTGACAAGCAGCTCCTGATTGCCAGGCATCTGTTACTGGCATGAATGGACATTGAAAACCCACTATCCAGCTCTGGTTTTGGAGATGGTTGGCTCCTGTGTTTATGGAGAACTGCTCTGCTTCCAATAAAAAATGATTTAGAAAAATTTACTATCTCAGTTCTCTTCTTCTGAGAACAGACTGGCTGCTTTGAAAGGGAAATATCTCCAAGAGTGATATGACTCTCACAGTGGCTGTGAGGACTTGAATGCAAGATTTATGCTTAAATATACAGACTGCAAATCAAGGCTAGGCTTGCAATACAGAGGAAGTACAAGGGGAATATTTTTTCCCTTCTGAAAAACCAGTCAAGCAGAGATGCTGGCGGTGAGGCAGTGGCTCCATGAAGAGGAAGCCAGTGAAGGTAGGGGATGCTTGGCAGGATCTGCCACATTTGCTCACCCTGTTCTGTGCATGTTGAGTTGGAGCCAGAAACAAAGACTACTCTGTGGTCAGCACAAATGCTGACCAAATGCTTTTTTATTGCAGAAACAAGCCTCAAGGCATGCTGATCATGGCAACATCTACATAAACGTTACTTTTTGCATACGTAGACACTTTAGGGCAAAATTTTGTTGAGTTTCTAATAGGATGGCAAGCAATAAGGCAAAAATAAGGCTGCTGAAGAGCCATACGAGCTGTGGGAGTAACTTATCATTCTTGCCAATAGGATAACTTCCGAAATCGATGAAACCCCTTTGGCTGCCTTTGCTGCGCATCCAGCAAGGCCAGCAAGTTCTCATCTCCACTGCTGCTTTGGAGTGGCTAAAATACTGATTTGCCTAGTGCCAGCTGGATCTGCCATTGAATGTCCATAGTCTCTGACCACCTCAGTCAGGACTGTAAATAAAGCTTTACATGGAAGAATTGAAATCCTCTACTGCTGCTGTGTGAGGACACAGCAATTCGCATATGTGAACCATTGTTCAAAAGCAGTCCATATTCTTCTGTCCTAATTCTAAATTCACACACAGAAACATGTGTGCATGTATTTATTAATTTGTCATAAACTGAGCAATGGCAAGAGTGTGAAGAAAAAAAAGAAATAAAAGCATTTACATTTTAAATTACTATCTGAGGAAATTCCAAAGTTATGACAAATTGTTTCCAAACAAATATTTAGGGGAATGAGTATTACATTTTATAAAGCAATTGCATTGCATGCCATAGTTCATGTCCAGGAGGGGACATTGCAAATGCATCTCAAGTAAGATTGGAATTAATTATTAATAGGAGTATAATTACCTATTAGTAGCAATTATGTTTAATGCTAAGGTGAGCAAAGATCATGTCACAAATCAAGCTACGTCTCCTGGCACAAGACGGACTGTTGCTTTTTTTTTTCTGTTTGATGGTCAGCAATAAACAGAACCCATCAAGCTATCAGAGGTAAAACTGAGGCCCTAAAGGTTCTGGAGGAAGCAGAAAACAGAGTTTTGTCACACTGACAAATACTTAACTCCCACCTGCTTAAGAGATGTAGACCCTCAGCAAATATAATGAAGGTGATCATACCAGCATCACTGACTTTCAGTTGAATTTGATCTTCATGACATACAGCATTTCCATTTCCATACATTCAATCATCAGGTAACTCGCATTGTGGATAAAAGTATAATATAAGATTGTGCTATGAAATACAAATTTCTGGACTTGTGGTATCTTCACCCTCAAATGAAAATCAGTCTCAAGAATGTTTCACCAGTAGGAGTCATATAGGAGTGCAGGAATTCTGGAACAGGATGAAATTATTGATTAAAAAAAAAAACTGAATGCTAAAGCACAATACTTACATTTCCCTGGTCCTGTAAACAAAAACCCCTAATTGTCTGTGTAGTGTTCTATAAAAAGAGAAATAAATAAATGACAACCCACATGCTAGCAAGCTGAATGAGCTATTACCAGAAGATGGCAGTGATGTCTTTTTGCAGCTGTAGTCACCATGCCATTTACAAGAATAACCTAATTGCTGTACAGTTATATCATAGTAAAAAAGGGACATTGGTATAGTCAAAACAATTACCTCCTGGTATCTTTATTGGTCTACCTAATGTGGTACAATTTTTCAGTAATTTTTAGTTCAGTTTTCTTTTATGTTAAGGCTATGGTTGTTTTGGAGATCAGCCAAGCTCTAACAACATGTATATTTTAGTCGTAGCATTAACAACAGCTTGACACACCTTAAGTTCAATTATTATTAGAAGAATTTCATTGGAGGCCATTTTCCTATCACTCACTAGATCCTTATTAGCTTCAGCTTTTTGCTAATTTAAAGGGTCTTTGAAATAATAGCAGAAAATGTAACAAGAGTGAATTTATTATAAACAATAAAATTTATTTTATTTTATCCACCTCATAGCTTTTTGTGTAAGTTCCAAAATGCTAGCCCACAGTGTGTCACACTTGAGGGGAGTTCCCTAATCTCAGTAGAATTATGCTATGCTTGCAAAATGCCTTTAATTTCATGTAGCAATGAGAGCCTGACAGTCATTCTCTATCCTGGATGATGCAAGGAGCTATATAAAGAGAAAATCAGGGTTTGTGTTTCTAATTTCATAGGTCACAGAATTATACCATCCCAAACTAGACAAATGAGTGATTTGTGGAAGATATGTGATGCCTTTTGCCATAAAGCCTGTCACCCCTACACACTTCATTGTCTCATCAAAAATGAGTGTGTCTGCTGCTGCCAGTGCTGCCATGATCCAAAGGCTGTTCAGATCAAAGGTGCTGCTGCTTATCAACAATTCAGCAATAGCAATATCGTCTGCCCATTTAATTTTTTAAGAAAAATAAAGGCTTTTAATTTTAATTGTACCATGAGCTTAAACACTGTTATTGGCAATAATACTGCCTTAAATGTTTTTTTTCTTTGCCAGTTACAGATTCCCTAAGCTCATTATTGCTATGTAAATGTGGAAAAACTCAAACCTTAGCAATGGATTGGAACCACTGATTCTCCTAAAGTCCCCTAAGCAAACTGAACACTGAGCTGCCATGTCAAGCCTGTTAAGTCATTTGAAGGAATTTGGGAAGTCAGCACACTGGGGTAATTTCCTGGCAATTCATCTATAATGTCTACTGCCTGTTCCAATTTCTGACACATAGATATATTATACTCAACTGTGACCAGCCTGCATAAACCGTAAACTCTCTTGAAAATATAGAATGTGAAGTAGTAGGCTTTCTTAGTACTTTTAGAAAGGTAGATAAATCATATCAAACTTGAAATAATGGATGACCAGCTTTTGAGTGGCTGAATACCTGTGTATATTTTTATCTAAGGACGGAATGTAAAATATGTCAATAATTTTACTGGATTAATGTTTGAAATTATTTCAGAGCGCTTGCCAAATACCTAAGTACCTGAAGCAATCTTCAACACATGACTCAGTTTCATGTTTACCTAACACAAGCTTCATCCATTTATTTATAGAAAATGAATTAAGTTTTTTCTAAAGTGCATTGGATTTTACTTGAATTTGTGGGTCAGTTGTGTATGCCCCATTCCTGTAAGTCTTCAAGGCCAGGTTGGATCGGGTTTTGAACAACCTGGTCCAGTGGAAAGTGTTCCTATCTGGCCATGGCATGGAAAAAGATGATTTTTAAGATCCCTTCCAATCCAAACAAATATTTGAATCTGTGATTCTTTGAATTTAGCAGGTTACTGGTGCATATTTTAATTTATGCTACTTTATGGAAAGGATAGATAATTCCTAAAGATTGATGGGCTTTTATAACAAAAGGGAATGGGAAAGCTTTTAAAAGATCAAGGGCATTTAATACAGAGATGTAGGTCAGCTGAAATTTAAAGTTCATGAAGTACTCTGAAGGCCTTTGAATACATCCCAGTAGGAAACTGTGAGTAAGACTTCAGGTCCTTCCCATGTGGAAATACTTTTTTTATTATCAAGTTGTAATGCTGAACTGCAGAACCCTTATATTTTTTCCTTTTGTTATTGTCTGAAGATGAAAAGTTCTGTTGGGCTCTTCATCACTAAATGACAGTCATAACTCATGCCCAAGGAAATGTATAATTATTTTATAAGTTTTGATACACTACATTTTGAATTTAAGAAAAATCATTGTAAATATTTTGATTTTCAAAGTGAACAGAATAGCTCAGTGGATGAAAGAAAGTGGTTTTAGAAAGCTAAATATGTGCACTGTATTTGAAAAGCAAAGCATTTCCTTTACAAATTGATTACAGTCTTCCTCACCCTATTGAAACTAATATTTATTACCATAACTAGGGTTTTGCCAGACCCCACTTCAAGATCTTTTCCTTCCATTGTAGTGAGTGACACAACATTGAGTGAAACTGCACAGATTGCCATCACACAGCCCAAAGTCTGGTCATGAAATCTAAAGAACTGTTTCCTTTTTATACTCTCACTCCTTTAATTTTCCAACTATGCACAAACTTTAGAATATTTCAGTTCCTGGATAGAAAAGATATTTTCTAGTTTTTGTAGGGTTTTTTTTTAATGGAAAGAAAATGAAAAAAATCAATATTCTACTGAAAACAAACATTTATTTATATCTCTTCTCCACTGAGATAACCAGAACACCTCAATCTGGATAACGGTTTTAGCTGTAATTTCTTTTTTAAACCCATACTCATCCTAATCTCCTTGCAACTGTCAGTGATGCAACTTAAAAGAAATATTTTGGTTGTTATGTATAAACTAAAGTCAGACCAAGATACTCTCTGGATAGGATTATTTATACCAGTTTCTACTGCGACTTTGTCTATTAAAACAATCAAATGCAAAGTTCACTCTAATGACTGAAGAATTGGATTGCACAGCAAATAAAAAATTGGCAGAGAAAAACATCTGAGCTGTAGGCTACAAAGGAAAAAGGAACATAGAAAAGGTCTCTGTTAAAAAGAAAAGAAGTGACTGAAGAATCATTTCTGCATTCTAGAGACCTCTTGAAAAAGAGTGACCCTGGTAACTGGGCAGACAAAGAACACATTATTAGTGAGCATTAACTTCAGGACTGCAGCCAAGGGACAGATATTAGAAAATGAATAAAGAACTAAAAATCTCTTTCTATCACAAAACTGTGGAGATATAATGGCAAATTAATTAAGAGGAACCATACAATCATGTACTACAATCTTGTCAATTCACAAGCTAAGAAAGGTTGTATGGGGTCAACATTTGGATGCAAACCCCTCTTAGGAACAACCAGATCAACAAAGTCTAAGATTCTTAGACCAAAGGCCAAACACATCATTCAGTAGTATCAAAGGGCTGACATCCTCTTTTTGGACAGATTCCATTATCTTTTCTTTAAGTAGCTTAAATGCAGAGCAGAGAGTTGAAAGCCTAAGTCAAGTTTTCTAGTGGAAATTCATGTGCAATGCAGGAAAATAATTATTTCTTATAGTAAGAAAAGGTGTAAAGAAAGAATAAAAGTCAAAAGTTTAAAATGAGAAAATCTCAGTGGTGACTGAACATTTCAAAAATCAACTCCAGGGCTTCAGAAAGTGGGACAAGCTTTTCAACATGAGACTGGTTGGCATTAAAGAATAGCTTAAAATGTAAATAACTATAAAGTTTAGATTTTGAAAGAAATAATTAGACAAGATAGAACTATGATGACTTATGTTTGGTTAAAATTTCTCTCACTTAAATTAACCTCTAAAATCTTTGAAATGTTTTCTGTGGCCCTCAATTACCAATGGGACTAGAAAGAAACTAGAAATTCTAGAGGGAGAATCTGTTAGCATTTTTAGACACTGCCTTTGGACCTACCTTCCAGATGTGCCTGTTTCTCCACAGAGCTTTGAAGAAGCTTGAGATGTTTTGATGATTAATGTGGAAATGTAACCCATCCTCATTATCCCCTTTCTCCTTTGATTCTCTGAAAATATGAATGATTACAGGATCATCTCACAGGAGCTCTGAGTTCAATAGGGAAGCTATGGGTGGTTTATAATCCAAATTCTGCTAAGACCCATGGAAATGTATTTACTGAGGTGGTTTTGTCAGTTCAATACCTCACATCGCTTTGTCTGGAAAAGACTGTGCAAATGTATCGATTACAATAGGAACCTGGAAGGAACTTTAGAATAGCAAAATTTAATCATGTTTTCCATATTCATATTTTAATACAGTCCAGAAAGTCAGATTACATGCACAAAATACCTCAAATGTCTCTTTCTAAAGCAGCCGTCAGTGTGTCATTACAACTTTCATTTGGGAGGAATCTTTTGTGTGGTATCTTTCACTATCACAGTAGTGATAGAAATGCTACAGTCACTATAATGATTTGAAAGAACAAGCATTATAACATTTCAGTCGGCTTCCTAAAAGGCATTACTTCTTTTTTGCAAACCTTGTTTTAGTTATACCTTTTGACTTGGAAAACACTGACCATAGCATGGAGAATAATAGCAAAGGCAGGGTATTTTTGACTGAGTCCACTGCTTAGTTTAATGAGGAAGACTGTCATTGTCTGAATTGTTACAAATCACTTTGACAGTTAACGAAAAAATGTAGGAAAAAAATCACTTGGTGCCTCTTCAGTTCCCTCTCTGATGCTTTTTAACCAGAGTTACAATGGTATCCCGTTTCCCTGACCTGTATAAGGAATGTAGGCTCAGTTACCTTTTAGTTTTAAAAGTCAGAGATTCCAGCTGGTAACAGCAGCTTTTCTTTCTGCCCTTTGAAGTAGAGATAACAGATGATATTAGATTTACAAAAAGCCCAGCAACATTTATTAAATTTTAGAAGCCTTCCTTCTAAACACACAATATCCTTTAAAAACTTGATCTAAGGGGGATTATGAAAGACAGAGTGGAGTAAGAGAAGAGAGACTGCTGCCTGGTGTAGTTCAGAAGCAATAGAGAGCACACTACAGAGTATTTTCTTCAAGGGATTTTCATTTTCTGCCTTGTTAGTCATTTCAGGTACAGTGTTCAGTTTGAAACTGAGAACAATGCTAATCTGAGAAGATATATGTATCTGCTAGAAATGATCTACCAACCCGTGGTATTCTCTCACTTGGCATCCCAGCTCTATGCAATGAGGTATTTCTTTTTCTGCAAGAAATGATAAGGAGCTCATAGACAATTACTTTGTGGGACTGGAAGGACAGTCTCTCCTGAACAGGCAGGCCAACACATCCTTACAGACAAAATTCAATGGTAATCTTTCTTGTATAATTTATACACATAACTGAAATTTAAAAAATCTGATCACACCACTTTTCAGAGGGGTAGAGGTACAAAAATAAAAATACATTTTCATTGATGATGATGACTATTCCTCTAGTGAGATTAAGGGCTAGCAATGATCAGCAACACAGACTTCTACTAATGTATTCTGTCAATTTATATGGTGGTAATAGCAAAATAATTAGAGTTAGTTTGAATCATCAGATCCTACTCCATATAGGGAGAACATACAAACAGGCACAGTATCTACTGAGACCTGAGACACTGAAGGTCAAAGAAGATTTTCTGCTATTCAATTCCAGCTCCTCAGGGAACTTTTTGCTTTTGCAGCAGAAAGATTAAGGAGCTGAAGCCAAAGCTCTGCGAGGTCAAGGAGGACGTGGGATGGGCGTTCAGTCCCAGCTCTTTTCATGCAGAAGAAACACACAAAAGTGTGTGGGCAGGAAACGGAAGAAAGTGCTCCTCTCATACAATCACCCAAATACCTACAAATATGTGATTGAATATTCCATTTTATTTGATCTTTAAATATTCAAATTGTGATTTATTACAATTTATACTCAAGATTTATCAGACCCATGGGTGACTTATTCCATAATTAAATTTTTTGAGGAATAATATGTGGTATGAGAAGTCCAGCTTCCAATCTTCAAGAATTCAGGGTGAAAACTTTCTTTTGATAAAGGAGAGAATGTGATCAAAGGTCTCTCCAAAATCAAACAACAATTCATACATGAAGTGATACAAAACATGTTTGCTCTACTTGAAAGCTTTCTTTTAGAGTTTTTCTGGGGTTTTTTTGTTTTGCCTTTTTTTTTTTTTTTGGGAGTATTGAGTTGTTGTGGGTTNAAGAGTATTTTGAAAATCTTACAGGCAAGTGTACTTTCATGAAAGCAAAATATTTTGTTATATAAACTGCATTCAGCCTAAAAAAAAAAAAGGAAAAAAGTTCATAATGAAAAATATGCACACACTCTTTTATAAAGAGCATTTACTAAGACAGCAGTTGCAAATTAATTGACTGATGTAAAATTCCTGGTGAATACAACTTTCAGAACACTCCAGTTTCAGATGAACCAGATGTCTGGTGCATATGTGGAATTCCCTACGTGACCTGTTTATAAAATACTTGACATCAACAAAGCCACAGGAAAATATTTGAGTGTAGAACATTCGTTGTACTTGTGAGTTTATACTGCATGTGTTCATTTTTAGGGAAATAGCTGGAAATTTAAAGTAACTCATGTCTTTTACTTCACCTCTGTCTTTCCAGTCAGTAAAGTGAGAATATCTAGAACTTTTCTGTGTAAAGTTCTGTCATTGCACAACTATAGCTGTAGTTTCTGGCCAGCTGTTGGACTAAGGGGGAACATTTTTTTCCATGGAAATACATCTTCATCTTCTAATTCAGCCTCATTTGAATAGAAACTTGAATGGTACATTAAGTTCTTGGTTGAAGAGTGGAATATCTGCCAATATGTCATGTCAAATGATGGAATTCAGCACAGCAGAAAGGGTAGTGAGCAATACATAACAGCCCAGTCACGGCACGCTGCAGTTGGACGTACACGAGAATACTCTGAATTCAGGTTTCCTTTTGCTAATATTTTTGGAGATCAGCAGTGACATGAGCTTTGTGCTCTGCAGTCTACAATTAATGTCAGGTTTTCAGGGAGTCACCTGGATGGACAATTGCTGCATTTATGGCAGCCTTAGATGTCTGAATGACTGACCACTGGTAACAAATCTGCTTTATGCTTTTCGCCAGCTGTACTTCAGCCATTGGTCACAGATCAGCACGGGCAATTAGACACGGAGCTGAAACTCACTGAGTCCTTTTCTCACAATTCCCATTTGTACTCTCTTCCTGCTTTGAAAGTAAACGTCTTTTAATGTAGTTTATAGGAAATCTGATGCCTTTTGCATGAATTCCTCAACTCTCAATACCTGCAAAGGACTGTAACATTCCTGAACAATAATAAATGCTAGTGTTGCACTGCATGGCAGCTTTATTTAGCATTCAAGTTATTTGAACTTTAAAGTTTCTAAACCTGAGTTTCAAAAAACAAATCAAGTGCAAAGTATGAATCTACGTGAAATTTTCTTGGATGTCCTACTTTTTTCGGTACAGTCAACACAGCTGTTCCATTCCTACACTCTAGAATTACACAAAGACTTTTTTCCAAAGCAGGTGTCCATTTTGTCTTCTAACTAAACCAACCCTAAAAATAGAATGCAAGCAAAACAAAAAGCTTGGAATTTTCCTCTTTAAATCTTTTCTGGAGAAAGTTGTGACTGGTTTCCTTTGCACTGTGCTGCATACCTGCTTCTAACAGCCATGATCTATGATGCTAAAAATAGCAGCACACAGCATGAATATTAACCTACATCATCATCCTACATATAAGGATTTGCAGTTACATTTACATCTATCCAGAATTTTTGTATTTATGGAAAACTGTATATGAGTTTAGAAATGCATAACCACATTATCAGAGAGCTGGGTAGTTTGCTCACAAGAAACAATGGACAGCTGAACTACAGTATGTTTCACTACAACCAGTACAATATTTCTGTGTAAATTTTTTTAATAATTCACCAGATCATATACTCCATCAAGATGTATTTCATGTACTGACCTGTCAAGTGAAAGCTACAGCTAATGCATCATGACCTGTTATCTAAATTAGATATTCTTCGGGTTTTGTTAACTGCTTTGATTGTCAAAGTTTCACATAAAACTGCAGCTTTCAGTTAAGAAATTAGGTAGCCAATAAATCATAGAAATTGAAAGATTAAAACATTTTTTTAAAGCATTCTGAATTTTCTAGGTTTTTGAGCATAAAAAGGGACTATTTCTTCAGTAAATGTCCCTTTTTCCCCCCAGCTTTGTTCATTTGCTTCCTTATCCTTATAACCCTTTTCCTTATGCACATGAAGCATCGCTGTAGTAGGCTACACATATGGGCTTGCCTCCTACTGCATCAGCTTCTTCTGTCTGGCCTACTCCTTCACAAAACTATTTCTGCACAAAATGACACTCAGTGTATCACACTGCAGATCCTTGGTTTCCTCAGTCTCGTACCCTGTGCCTTCTTTCTGTCAACTAATATTCCAGCTTCCTACCACAAATATCAAAAATACAAAATATCAACCCTATCTTTATGGAAACCCCTATACAAAGAGGCACAAATGTGCAATAATTCAATCAGTGTTAGGAACCATCCTCATGAATATATTTTTTCCCCATTCAACCACCTCTTCCAGCAATGTCTAAATAAGATTAAGAAAATAACATATGTAAGTTGCTTACCAAAAAGCATTTTATATTTGTCATTTTATGTAATATAAACATAAGCGGAACATTGGAGGAAAATTTCCTGAGGTGCAGATTGACACTGAAATAGTTTCCCAGTGAAAATTGAATAGGAAGCCTTAGAGACTTAAAGCTAAACAAGATAAAATAAAAGACTGTAGGGGAAAACATTGCAGTGATAGAGAGTGAGAATATGTTTAATAGGTCTTTTTCCATCTCTCACCTCTGTGCTTTCATGATTATTTTTTTCTGCCTGAAAATTTTGAAGAGGTTTCTTTTTGATAAACAGAATGATTCTGTTCTCTAAAGCTATATGACTTTAGATGATGGTAAGTGACTCAAGAGCTTTGAGTTATTGCTCTTGAGGTAACACTTGAATGATGATAGAAAAAAATGGAGCAGCAATTAAATACATTTTAAGGATAATCACAAAAAAAAGTGTCTTTAATTTAAAGTACATTGATGCCATTCTGCAAAGCCATATCAGTTCTGAAGAACACTAAACATTATCTGCTAAGCTCATTTAATAGAAATAACAGAATTAAATCAAACTAAACATAAATTTCTGACTTCTCAGTGTGTTGGCCCTTCTGTTCAAACTTGGGGAAATGAAAATTTTATTCTGTATTTGAACAAATCTTAATACAATCGAGTCTTATTCCATCACTCAATGTTATGACTACAAATCCATAGGAAATAGCAATCTAACTTACCTGGCTGATAGCAGATTTATCAAGGCCAGAGACATTTAAAAACATTTGGTTTCTGTAAAAAGGAAATAGATGTCCATCTGCAAGTGTAGGAATAATATACATGAAACATTGTCCTTATGAAGGGACAGAACTGTCATTTATTTATTTATAGATAAGAAATTACAAGACTCAACATGAATTATTGAAAGTATTAGTAAGTTTTAGGACTTCGTAATTCTCCTAAGAGTCTTGTCACACCACGTAAAGTTAAAAGCAGGGAGACAATCAGTACTGCAGAACAGTTATGCTAAAAAGCTCCGTTTGTTTCTTTTTTTCTTTATTTTTATCTCTTTTCAAAAAATGTACTAATTTAAATAAGATGTTATAAATTTAGTCAAATCCATACAAACTCAGCACTTGTAACAGTTGAATGCTTTTCCAAAGCAGGTGTCCATTTTGCCAAGTTATGTGAAAGTTATTTAGATAAAGGTGTAACTGGCTCATGTGTATCTGCTGTACAATTGGTTTCACTCCTCTAGGATTGACAGGGTTTGAAATACAACTTGTAAGAGCCATCATCTCCATTTAAGAAGAGGTACTGTTTTCTGAGGTCATAAACACTGGATATATTCAATGAGCTTTAACTATCCAGGAAGAAAAGTAGGTTGAAGTGAAATGATTTGAAAGGTACTTATGATGTGCAAAACAGAATTAATTATTCTGCAGAGTAGAGGAGCAAAATAAAAAAAAAAAAAAGAAAAAGGGTTGAGAAACTAAGAAAATGATTGAAGGTAAACAGTAAAAAGAACCAAGAGGGGCATCTTTGCCAGCAGAAGGACAATGAGAAAGGCCTTTGAAATATAAGAGGGCTAAAGAAGTATTAGAGAAAATGGGTTTAGTAATACGCTGGGGGAAATAAATTAATTACAACTCCAAAAGACTTGTGATAATGACTTTTTTCTGTTAACTTGTCTATACCAGGAGAATAATTAAGAAACCAAATGAGGAGAATTTCATAAACTATTAAATTATATTTTTAATTACTGAATTCAGGTTTACTCTAGTACGGATAAATTAGTGTGAGGTCATTGACTGCAGTAAAATTGCACTGGTATCTGTCAGCTGACAGCTTGGTGACTTGTACACAGTTTTCCAAATATCCTAACCTTAATAAAATGCTTCTTATTGCTTGATACCTCTCTCTGTGATTTTTTTGTCAAGTTACAGGATCTGACTTGTTCTGTAATTCTGTAAAGACAGATGGCTACAGCTGCTCTTGCAGGAGTTCTGATTTGTTTTCTCACTTTTGTACCTCGTTTGGATAACTCTTTTACTAATTTGAACTGAATTTATCCCGTCCATCTAGAGCATTTTAAACAACTTGCATAATTAAATGGATGAGGATACACTAAAAGTCCAATCGAGCATAAATATGAAAGTCCAACAGAGAACATGATCTTTGATATTTTTGTTTTGTCTTTGATGGGTCAAAAACTTCAGGAGAATACACTTTGAGGTGGGTTTTTTTTCCACTTTTATTAGTTTAGACAAATACTTGCTGCTAGTTCATGATATGCAGCATTTACTATAAAGCATGCAGTAGCCCTCTGCTTAAAAATGAAAACAGTGTAAAAGATGTGTTGTCCATCATATTCAGAATTATAATTACAAGACAAGACAAAGTGCAAAAGCTGCCTACCTTAGTCCTGGTGTACACACCAAGTCATCAACTGAGTAAACACAGTGATTTATATGAAAGGAAAGTGAGATGAACATTAAAGTCATGCAGTGGTCTATGAGGTGTGAGGAACCTCAAGCTTGCATTTCCAACTTCCCTGGAAAACCCTTTACCTGTATATCTTTATGTCTGTAAAATCCTTAAATACTTTACCTGGATTTTAAAACATCTATTTATTTTTTTTTTGAAATATGGAAAGGACATAAATCCTGGTGCTGAAATTTTAAATGTCTCATGTAGGCCATCAATATGTTTTTACCAAAGTGTCCAATATTAGATTAACAATTCTGCAAAGGTACTTTTTATGATCAGTAGAGAGCAATGGGGTACTTTCCCATATTGGCTCATTTCAATACAGTTATCTGAGATAGATCTGATGTGCCAATCTCAAATGCCTATTTCTTTTCAATGACCATTTAGAGGTCCAAGGCTGACTAATGCAGATTTTGAAATATAAAATTTAGAAATCAGATATTAAAGACGGATTCTTTGGCACAAGGTTTGTCTTGAAACGCTTCTCCACAGCTGTAAATTTAAGCTACACCTGACATTTGAGCACAGGTCGAGTAATCTGTGCATTTGCATGGATGATGCCTCTCCTTTCAGTAACTGGTGGGGAAATGGGATTCTTAACAGAAGTGGAGTCCAGTAAGTAATGCTCAGTTAGTGTCAACTAAGTACCATTTAGTAGCCTCTCAAAAGGAGATTTTAAGTAGGTGGTGCAGTTATTACTAAACAAAATCAGTTGAATATTACTGCAATCCCTCTATAGTAGAACTGCTGTAAAACAGGGCCATCAAGAATGTCATTAAAAGTTAAATATCTTTCCTTCCCACCCTGCTGTAATGCAGTCTGTACTGAAGCAATGGAACTCTGACAGTAATTGCACAATATGTTACTGTATTAATGGTACCCTGAATAAGGGTGATTACATTTTTTAAAGTCTTTAAAATAGCATATTTTCCTGATAATCTCTGATAATAGTTTTGCTTTGCCATCTGTCTAGCTAACTCCTGATTCTTTGTTAAAGGCAAGGAATGTAAGCAGATGCAGATGGCATCAGAATCCAGGATATCTACAAAGATTTGCATGAGTAGAACAAGCAGCACATGGATAAGGTTACCACAGAGTGGATTTGCATACCAAATAGAAAAACAAAATAGGAAAAAACAGGAGGCTGCACTGTGTATCTGGTATATGCCGTGATCACACCAGGCTATAGTGTTTCATATGCTATTAGGGCATGTATATTACATCAAATATTAAATGCTTGTAGAAACAACAGAAGGTACTGAAAGATACCTTTGTTTCCTGGAGCTCTTTAGACGCCCTAAGGGGTTAGAAGAATACTGGAAATCTGTTACACAGTTAACACTATCAGAAAACAAAGTTAATACATTGTGCTTTTAAGAAATGATTTATATTTACAGAGTTTTACCCAGTAGGAGGTCAAGCTTTTACAGCTTTATGAAAATTAATGTTGTTACAGGAATGGAAACAGTAATAATCTAATAAATAACAATTAATTAAATAAATACTTCAGTCTATTTGATTAGTTTCATTACATAGCTACATACAATCTAAGAACACTATTCCATGCTAATACTTTTTTACCGTTTTTCTCATTTTAATTTGAAAATAAATTGGATCTTTTGATATTCCTTGGAACTATAGAGCTCTATGGCAATGCCGCATTTGCTAGTGACTTCCATTCTCCTGAGAAAGAAGAAATTATTTCTGTCCCAGAATGAAACAAAAAAGTCAAAATAAAAACCTCCAGATCAATAAACTGATTGTGTTAGAAAGGAAAACCATATTTTATTTACAAAACAACCATGATGCAGCATTTCTTTCTAAGCTGATTTTCTGCCATGATGTATCAAAATGTATTATTTTATAAATCATAGATTTACTGCACAAAATAATCCTACTCAAGAGAAAATTAGGAACCGTTAAAAGATCTAGGTTCTGACCAGATATTTCTGTTTTCCAGGATACTTTCTGGCTGGAGCTACCTGTGCTGTTCAATGACAAGAAGAAAATACCACTAGGAGACATAGTCTTAAACCACTGACCTCCCTTGAGACTTCTGTTGCTAAAGGTTTTAATTTTCCTTCTACTGCTGGTATTGTACTAACCAACTTGCTCACCAAGGGGTATTTATATCATCTTTTTTACTTTCTTAGAACAGATGATTAATTTATAATTACGCTGGGTGGCATTTTCTGGTTCTTATTTAGGTCTTCCACTGAGGTGGCAGGATCTGTCAGTTTTTGTAGCTTGTTAGATTTCTGCTTGTGCACTAGTCAGTATCATCCAAAATTTGGCCTAATTGCTTAGAACAGGTTTTGAAGAGATGTTTTTGCCTAATACACAAGATTTTCACTTAACTGATAATGCCTCATTCCCATAACCTGGTTCCAAATAAATGAAGAAGCATTCACTTTTTGACCTTTTTACTTTTTTTCCCCCTTTTATTTTATTGTAATTTATACACTCAAGTCCAGTGCAGCATCCATCCCACAGGAATTATCTCTCCATGTTTAATAGCCAAGACAGTTAAAAGCTTGTCATAGTTTAGGTATGGTATCCCATTTTGTTCCTGCTGAAACACCTCAGACAACACACTGCTCACTCACTTACCTGCCTTGTTGCAGGGTGAAGAGGAGAATTGGAAGAACAAAAAAGTAAAGGATATGACTGAAATAAGAAAAATTTACCAAAAACAGCAATGAGATAAGGAAACAGTGATGATACCAGTGCTAGTAAGAGAGTGTCTAATGATTTACAGGTGATTACTCACCCAGCAGAACACGGCACTACCTGACCACATCTCCCAGCAAACAGGAAGGAACATGCCCCTGTATGGCCCTCCTGGGCTTGGTGTAAGGTGACATGAATAACCCCAAGGTCCTGGCTGTGCCCCTTACAAAAATTGCAGCTGATTTTTTGGGTACTGCAAAAATTAGCCCTGTCTTGGCCAGAATCAGACCAGGTATCTCCCCCATGACTGAGATACTGGCAGCACTCCTGTCCCAACTGTGTACAACCAGAAATCTACCACCTGTGTTGAGGCAATTCAATCAGTTTCATGTGGATATTGATTGTTTATCCCCTCACAATTGCTTTTCAACCTTCTTTTCCTCTACAGTGATCTATGCCAGCATTTGAATCAGTCACATCTTTTAGTTGAATAGAAATGCATAGTTCTATTTGCTGGGTTTTCACCAGAGCACTTTAACATCTTCATAATGGTGTTATGGTACAGCTTGCAAAGCGGATATTTCATCACAGTTCATAAGAAATATGCAAACCAACTATTCACAATAGAGACAGTTTTTTCCTTGTTTGAGGATCCAAAGCTATCTGTAGGGATCCAAATAAACACCTTTTACTCTGACAAAAGAAATTTTGGCATAGACCTCATAACATGTTTTAGACATCCTGGTGCTGGCTAAATTACACCTTGAAGCATATCTGAGTATTTCTTTCCCAATAATAATACCAATAAATTAATTACTAAACATGGCATTCAAAGGTTAAGTCTTTTAGTGTTAAAACGTGTCTTATTAACATTCGATCTGATTGTATTTAAATGAAAGAGACATGCTTATCAATTTTATTTGATACAGCTCCACTGAGTTCAAGGGAAGAACTTTTTTTACATCTGGTGATAATTTTGGCCCTTGGACAAAAATAGATCCAAGATAAATAATGGATATAAATGTGAAAAGAGTCCCAGACAAAGCTGATTATCATGCTTTACATCTCACTGTGCAGGTACATTGTAGCACTATTTCCTCTTACCTCTTGTGAAAGTTACTATACCATAACTATAACCGCGGTTTGCACTCTATTCTGGTGGAAATTGCAGCTTCAGGAACATTGGATAGCATATGAAAAATGGAAAATGTGTATATGTTGTGTTTAAAATAGATTTTGGTGACGTGAATATTGTGCAGAAGGTACTTGAAAATTATTTTTACTTTCCTTTTTAAAACCTATGTGTTACTATATGTTCAGCTCTGACTTCTGAGAGGAGGAGCACTGTGTATTCAACTTTGTGCTATAATCCCACAGGAGGCAGCCTTTACAAGCACAGATGTTATAACTGCCCCATTCCCAAGGAAGGAATGACTCTCTAGGTCTTTTTCTCGTTGTCTGTTCACACAAAAAGGTTACAAGTTTAGCTTCACCACAATCCCCCTGCCCTACGGAAAGAGGATGTGGCTGGATGTAACAAGAGCACTGTTTGTTTGCTCTGCACTTAAATTACATTAATCGCATGCTCTGGGGTTCCAGTGGGCTCTGTTGGTTGAGGAGGGAGGAAGCCTCCTGGCAACTCCAAATTTTGTGGCTTTTGTGCCTTCCTATAGGGCAGAGATGTGCTGTGACACAAAGTGACATGAAAAAAGGTGTGATGAGATAACGAGGAGAATTTCAATTTCTCAAAACTTAAGTAGCATATTTTCCTTGCATAATCAAAATTTAACTGAGTACAAGACTAGGTCACATGGGAGGGAACTGCAGGTATTTCTTTGGTTGGATCACCACAGGAATGCAAGTGATCCTAATAGTTTTCCCTGGACCCATTGCCCCTTTTTCCATACCAAACTTTGTTAGCCCTGGGAGCTTCCTTCTTGTTCCTTCCTGCTCTGTTTCCACAGGAAATTATATTTCTTTTTGATCTTTCATTTACAGGTTTCATACTTTTAAATGGATGGTGGAAAGGATATTGTATGGGAACATGTACTGCAGAAACTATTTGGATCCCCTGAAATAAGTCATCAAGCACAGTATTTCTTGTGATTTCAAGGGCATTAATATGTAAGTTCCTCTTGGTCTTGTCCAGTTCCACATTCCTACTGTAAAAGACTCCTGAATTCACTGTGAAACAAGAAAATTTCAGAACAAAAGGCTGAATTTGACAGAGTACTAACAGGAATATAAGGAAGGGGAAATAAAAGAGGATGCTATAGTCTCATCTTTAAATCAGTAAGGTTTATTGAACTTCTAAAGCCTTCTCATAGCTCTTTGCTAAAACAAAGAAGACTTTAAAACCAATATAATAATTAAGTGGGATTTCTGCTTCCCTGAAGACATAGAGGGAATGCTTCATTCAAGCACCAAAATGGCACCAAAAATACAGGCAGATAAAGGACTCGTGACAGCCAGAGGTAAATTTTGTACTCAATTGTTGGCAGACATGGGCTTGTATGGTAATTTATCTCCTAGACTGGAACTATATTTGGACAAAACTTAATACATTTTCTAGTCTGTGGCCTACTCCTTCCATTGACTACAGTACCACCTAGTAAAATAAATTATTTCATTTTCAGAGTGATTTTCATTTTTTTGTCACATTTAATTGTAGGTTACCTGAGCAAAAGAGATAAATACATGAAATACAAGGAAAAAAAAATACACTTTCACACAGTTTTGGTTTTTTCTTAGCTGTTCCATTACAGAATCGAGAACTCGATGCCTGATCAAGGAAACAATAGAAATAAGATTGTATAGTAATAGAGTTGAATTTAGCCTTTTCATCTTTATTCATTTACCTGCTGTGGTCATGTTCAAAGAACTGCAAGTAAGTGGTTTAAATGAAATAGCATATCAAGGAAAAAAAATATATCCATGCTTCTCAGAAAGACATAAACAAATCTGTACAATCTGCAGACCATCATCATTCTGCAGATACATTTAGCTAAGCACAAGAAATTTAAAATGTCCATATGTATGCATTGCCATCCCATTCCTCAGCACAGATGTTTTCAGAGAAAGAATACAGAATGACTTAACTGGGAATTCAGCTAACCCCTTGACTCTCATCCAAAGTCTTTAGCAGGTGACTTTCTGGGCCTACTGTGGCTTAAATTTCCTTCTGCCTAATCTTTTTCTCTAGTAGGTTGCAGCTGTAGATATGTGACGGAAGAGTTATATTTGAGGGGATATCAGATTGTATCACTTCTGATACTCTAGCTAAAGAAATGAAATCAAGTCTGTGCTAGGTTTCTGCTGTGCATCCACCACCTTTTTTTTTCCTTAATACTGCATGGAAAAATATGCATTTAAAAAAGTAAATACTGTACAGACTTTCTCTGCAATCCCCTGCTGTGTACTCTACAAGAATAATTTTGTGTTTGAAGGATTAAAGATCTCAACAATTCCAGGGCAGTGACAGCAACTGAATTACATCTTCTGAAGTTTAGTATTCTGTCTTATTAGATATTTAGTCAGATCTGAAGCTATCTGAACACTAAACCCTAACTGGATACTCATACAGAGTTTTTTCAGACATACATAATTTACATAAACTTCCATTATTTTCTCCAAGGCACCTGGTGTTAACTGACTATCTAGGAATGCTTGAGAAAGCCTAGCTGGTCTTCACAATGGAATATGGGGAATGGGAGGAATCAGTCAAAATCTGGATGTGGCAGGTAGCACAAAGCATTTATGGCTGGACTTAATAGAGTAAAATCTAAGAAGCAGGATGCAAACTTCCAAATGAAGTGTACTGGGCTTAGGATTCCATAGCATTCTTCTGTTCTCAGTGCTTTTTCAGGAATCAACTAAATTTTAACAACATTTTAAATTTCCAAAGTGCAATAATGCAGACTGAAATCTCTGAAGAGCTCATGCATCAGAGCTCTAGCACTGATTCCCATGCCCTCTGCTGTCCCTGTCTCTGGGGATGGCAGAAAAGGGTCTGGTTGGGAAAGAACCCTGCCAGGCCAGTCTCTTACTGCCTTTCTTGATCTCAGAAGTGTAATGATTCTATTCCATCTCTGAATTTTCAGATTGTCTACCTGGGCTTCTGGGTCCTTGCCCAAGAGGACCAGAAATAAGGTCAAATAGAAGAAAAAAAAATGTGTTTTAAACTCTATTTAGAAAACCTTTTCGTAGCATTACAATATTTTCAATTCCTTTATATGGTCTTTTTTTTTTTCAGCAAGAATAGTGAGTAAAGAAACAAGACTGAAATAAGAGATTAGTTTTCTACTCTGCAACTCTAGCTCTGATCTGTGATTTTAAGGACAAGGAAATAAAGCAATGCTCTCTGCGACTTGCACCTAATCACAACAGTGTGTTCAAGTGGGAGGAAATAGAATGTGTGCTGGCTTTGTGCACAGAGCCTGGCATGCAGCAATATAAAAGAGTGGGAGCTCTGTGATGTACAGTTTATCTCAGCAGCACAAGCAAATCCCAGCCATTTTCCAATAGCTGTGTTGTTAAAGAAGGGGTGTAAATGGAATTGCTGAAGCAAACATTCAGCCAACTGGACTTGTGTGGGTAGACACAGGTTGTTTTAGCTGGTTGTGATTTCTGTTACTCATTTGAAGTGGCACAGAGGAGATAAAGAAAATAATAAAGCTTGACTTTAAATTGGATAATTTAAAGTATGTCTATGTGATGTGGTAGGAAATGATATTTTAAAACATTATAACCCCTCTCTGGAATGAAACTGAACAGGAAAAGAAATTACAGAAATCTCAGAAACTTTCACCTATGTGGATTAAAAATGAAATGAGTTATTTTTCCAAATGTGTGGTTACAGTAAAATGGCTCAGTTTAGGCATAAGAGAAACCATTCTATTTCTATGTTTTACTGTGAGCATAGTTAAAACAAACTGGCTGGAGATGTGGTGGATTACTCTTGGGAATTTTGTCAAAACAGATTTAGACAAACATCTGGTAGGGGAGTTTTCCCACTCTTCTAAGCACCAAAGAGAGTGTCAAAATATAGACTGTACAGAGAAACTTCAAATGAAGAAAGATGAAGAACAGAGCGGGAAGGTCTTTGGGGGGAGTGGCGGTGAAAATGGAAGTTAAGGTATATACTGAGGTTAAAAATGATGATGAGTGAAGCAGATTGAGCCAGTGCAGTTTCCTGGGGGATGATTTTCTCTGTTTTATTTTGAATTTTAAAAGGTGAAATTTTCCCCTGCTCCCTGAATAATAAAAGTATTTTGCAATTCTATAGTGTCTTCATCTTACAGTTTCAAAGGACTGTAATGAATTAGGCCTCTGAATTTTCCTCTGAGCAAGATAGATGGGCTCCAAGTGCCACCCTTTGTATGTCTGACTACCTGCTTTTGAATGTCATCGTTCTCCCATGGAATGAGGAAACATGAGTAATGGAGGAATGAATATCTTTCAAATTGAGTACATGAAAGCATACTTTTCATGAAGGCAGCTTCCCATCCTGACACTTAATGCAAACACAGTGACCCACATACATCCAGAATGGGACTGACAAAACTTACGTTAACTGCTTGATTTAAAACCAACAGCTGACTTCAAAAGAAAAGAAGTGACACAAATACTTTTTTCTAATAAGAGAGTATTGCCATCTTCTCTCATTAATATGGTAAATAGTCATATTGTGTACATTTTAACACATGACTACTTTGAAGTCTGGCTTCAAAGTAGACAAGTAGAGTTACATGCTTTTGCTGTAAACTTCAGAGCAGGGAGCATTCTAGTCATCTGTCTGTTTATCTGCTGGTCTCCTGTGCTATCAATCTCTTAAAAGCAAAATATCCCTCACCATAATGCCACTAATTCACAGAATATGTTTTATTACTAAAAATATTTGAAAACGACTGCATGTTCCATTATGAATAAATACAGACAGATGGAAACTGTACTAATAATAGATCCCTCTACAACAGACCTTTTTTATTAAGATGATTCCATGTGACTATAACTGGAGTAGGTCAAACGCTGATTTGGTGATATGTAGGATATTTTGGTATTTTTCAAAGCTTTTAGTCTGGGCTGGTATGCAAACAGTAAAATCCTGACATTTTCTACAGGAATGAACTAAAAAAGGTTTTCATTTAAGAGCAGCCTAATTTCTTTCTTTCTATTTCCTATTCCACCTTTTTCTCCTTCAGAAAAGAAAAAAGCCTGAAAAGATGCTAGGACTGGTCTGAGAAACTTGGGACCAGAAACAGTCTTGATGAGAGTCTTCTGAAGGTCAAATAACGATCTCAGAGAGGGCAGGAGTGCAGCAGTCCTGGCAGATTTATGGCAATTGCTGGAGTGAACCCCAGCTGTGTCACCAGCCCAGGCCAAACCCCACACACCTGTCCTGGTACGAGCTTCCACTCCAGGCTCCCTGCTCCAGGAGAATACCCAGGGAAGGAGACAGTCCTCAGTCCCTGGAAATCTGTTCTGTGGCTACTTCCAGTAGGTCAGGTCTTTTGCCAGGAGGGGTTTCTTGGCTAAAGTAAATCTGATTGGCATATCTGAGTAGGAAATGAAAGTTCATGATGTCCCAGCAGCCTGCCAGGACAGCAGGCACACTGATACTGGAAACAGCTGGCATTTTCATAGGATGCCATCAAAACCATCCATATAAAACAAAATGTGGGTTTGGCCCATTTTGCCCTATTTGTGCTGTTGGACATACGCCTATGTCTCTTGACTATTTTGCCCCTGATTTACTCCTGGTGTTTTTAACCAGATATATCTATAATAACAAGTCTCAAATATGCCACTAGGATATATTGGTTATGATGAAGGTATAGCTGAGATCCCTCGAGTTTTACTTCCACTGGCTTTAACTATTCCTTCCCTTCATTTGTGCCATATATCTAACTGATATTCCTTTGGAATTTTTGCCTGAGACTGAGTGAGCTCAGCATTTATTTGAACGCTGTTGATCTAGTGATAATGTTAAAGTCAGTCTGCTAAGCTGAAACATGCAGCTCTAGCACAAAACTCCACCCTATGAATCATTAATGGGACTTGCTGTAGTTTGCCCCTAAGGATGACAAGCATTCATGTGTGCTGTGTGAATCATCCCCTTGCTATGATGCCTGCCACTGAAAGCACTATCAGATTATTTAACAGTTACCAGAGTTCTCTCTATTATTATTATTGTTGTTGTTAATTTTATCCTTATTATTTTGTTAATATTCCATACAAGAAATCCACACAGACCGTTTGAGGTTAGTTATTCATGTCAGACCTCTCTGCTTAGCAAGGCATATAAAGAAGAAAGCAAGATCAAATATCCTCATGTCATTGTACCTGGGGGGTGGGGGGGGGGGGGGNCTGTCACAAAATTATACTCCAAAATCAATGGGATTATTTGTGCCAGAAAACCTGGAATTCTCTCTTTCATTCACTCAAAAGGGGGCAATTACATAATGTGCTATTTGTTCAACAGGTGATGATGATAAAAGTACTGGACTTAAATTTAGCCACTTGAAAAGCTGGCTTCAAGAATGTGGCTGAGAGGTATCAGAGGAGATTTTCAGGCCTCTCATCTCACTTGTTTTTGTCCCCAAAATCTATTTAATGCAGCATTTATTTTTGAAAGAAGAAAAAGGGGCACGTAAAATGATTGTACTCATTTGTGCTTTAAGGGATTGATTTGCTTGAGACTTAAGCATCAGAATGTCACATAGGAAAAAGAGCTCTGATGTTTTATACAACAAGGAAGTACCTTTTGTATGAATACATAAATATTTCTTTTCAACTTATATTACACGAAGGCTGTGCACAGAGCATGCCATGAGGTTTTACTTTGCTTTGAAGCTGTCTTTAGCACAATGCTAACAACCATAAGACTGAAAACTAGCCACACCCTGCACCTTCAAACTGAACAGATTAAAAAGTGCTTGTCTTAACGCAGCCTGCTCCAAAGGCAGCACCCTCCAATAATCCAGGCCTGGTGCACAGAAGTGTGGCTGTTAACTGCCTCAGCTGCAGTAATGTGTATGGGCAAACAAAACAGATAGACAAAGCATGTTACAGCCAAAAACAGATAAGAAAAATGAGAATTGTCTAGCTGAAAATGGGACAGTTGGCATGTATGAAGGTAGAGATGGAGAGCATTGCTATAGAAATGCAGTAATGAAAACACCACTTAGGCATAGAAAAAATTCAATGGTTTTCATCATGCTGAGTCTGCGTGCTGCATGATTTCTGTAAAAAGGCTGCAAATTCTTCCTTCAGCATTTGACCCAGTCATTATCTTTTTTCCCTGCTGGTTCTGCAAGAATAGTGCTGAGGAAGTGGCATTACTAAAGAAAAGGATGAAATCAACATGTCTTTTAGCCATACCTCAGGGATAATATATTTTGTTAAGTAAATATATATATTTTTTTTAATTTGAAACCTGCTCATTTGCTGAGGCTGTGAGCAAAAGGCTGCATCCTGTTGTCCAGAATTTTTAAATTTGAAAAGGTATAGAATACATCAGAGCCTTAAGTGATGACAGTTTCATTCCAACAGTAGTTTGCAGGAAAGGATTAGGCTGTCCCCTATAAAAGATTTCTCTATTTCTGATTACTGTCAGAAAGGCTAGGAATGTTCAATGGGCTGAGGAAAACTGAAGTGATGGGCAGCATTGACTCAGCTCCCCTTGTGGCCACTTGTTGATTAAGGCACTTATGTGAGGATGCTCATTTCAAGAAAAATGCTAAGCTAGTCACGTCTGCTCAAGCAGGCCAATTCCACTGTCCTTTTGTTTTACAGGACAGGTGAACAAAGCAAAAGTGCTAAAAAGGTGTGCATAGGCTGTCAAATGAGCGGTTCTTTGTGGTGTTGTAAGGCTCTAGAGAGTCAATCTATATATTCAACAAGTAGTTCAGGTTTTGGTTCAAATCTAACTACCTTGGAGACTTTGAAGGAAATCTGTCCTGTTTCAGACAGCTGCAGTGAGCAGAAAATGGCTGCAAGATGCCTGACAATAGAACAAATATTGAGAACATTTTGAGAGCAAATTCCAGAGCACCTGTGAGCCCCAGTGAAGCTGTCACTCTTCTTGGTAGCTAAGACATGAAGGACTAAATTGTTATTTCACATCACTGCAGCTTACTTATCCAAATCAACCCATAAAACAAAATAAACAACCCCCTTCCAACTAACTTGGAATGAATCTTTTAATTCGACAGGAAGAGCTAGATCCTCTGTTCATGCCGGTTGGGACGTAGGATGCTTTGTGAAGGAGCTATATAAAAAACAGAAAAGACACTCTTGCCAAGTTGGACGTTTGTAAGAGGACCTTGCCCCTTTCATCTCCACAGAAGTTGGCTTTCCATCCTCTAAGCAAATGTACATTTCACACCTTATAGCAGCAAAGAGCAAACTAAACCATTGCATGAGATATTAGGCTTAGTGTGTAGTGTAAGGCAGCATGCTGTGTTGATTAAGGCCACCTGTTTAATATATGAAACTCTAAGGGCCCTTCTTATCCTGTATAATGTAGAAGTATATTTAATAAGGAATCTGAAGTATTGGCAAAGATTTGGTTTGGAGTGCAGATAAAGATAACAGAATCCAGAAATGCTTCATGGTAATTTAATATGTATTACTTAAGAAAACCATGTGAGTTTAGAGTAAATCACAAAATATTAAAGTAACATGGAGTAATGATACTGACATGATATTAATGTGAGCTAACTCCTTTTTTATTGTGTGCAGAGATAGCTTCAAGTGAGCAGGGTGCTTTTTATGTGCCTTCAGTCAAAGAACCAAGGCACCAAATGTATCAGGTTTAAAATAAGCACAAGTCATATTACACACATAGTTAAATGAGGAATTTATTTTCCCATGACTTTTTCACATAAGAATTCTATATAATTTGGTAAATAAATTAAAAATTGACAAAAAGAAAAAAAAGTGGAAAATATTAGGTACAGTTATACCATCTGTGACTTAGCAGGTCATGAAGGTGGAGAATGGAAAATGCTTTGGAAGAGTTCTGGTTTCCCTCCTCAAGTGTCTGCTGATGGCCACCACCAGAGACAAGACAGTTGGTTAACTGGACCTGCTCAACTGTGTGTGATATTTATCAGCCAAAATCAGACTCCTGCTGTATATAGGAGGCAGATGACTTTTATTCTGATGGGTTCTGAGTGGCGGAACTTAGGTCTTATAGCTCTAAAAAATGCTATAACCAACATAAAGGCATTACTAATAGGCATTCATGGAATTTTACTCAAACAAGCATCTTTAATGAAGGACATGTCTTTGTTAATTTGCCACCACTTTTCATTCAATATTTTAATCCCAAAGTTAGTATGCATGTGGAAGGCTACAACAAATCACCTCTAGAGATGTAACCGACTTGTTGCATTGGACATGAGGGAAACTATTCTCCTCTGAATGTCTGTGTTTACATTAAATGACATTATCTACTCCTGCTAATGAAAAAAATTAGAAGAAAATTAAAGTGAAACTGGAGTCCTCAGCCAGTGAGGCAAGAACTGCCCTGACTTCAGAGTAAAGATTGAAGAAGGCTATACCTCACAAATCTGAGATTCAAAGAGTTTTGAATTGTCAAATTTTAAGCATTTATTTCCTTTTTCTCCTTTTGCATTTCCTTAAATTCCCAATAGGAGTTTTAGACATGACTTATCACATTAGAAACAAGTTCCTGACAAAGAGTTTGCTGGATAAGATGAAGGGGCTGGTTATTTGAGATCGAACCATGTGAAGAGAGACAAGGGAATATCTCTTTCCAAAATTTAGTCAGCACAAAGGTCACAGTGACTTTGGTCTGAGTTCACTACAAAGCCACATTTTTCTGTACCATGTCATCTAGAGAATTCTACGTGGAACACAGACTCCATAAACTGCAAATGTCATTGCACAAGGCTTCTGGCACCTTGATCTGCAGAAAACTTACTCATCAAGAAAATTCTTCTCTCTTGGAACAGTTGATATCTCACCTTGCTTCCAGGTCCTATGTCAAGAGAAGTTTCACGTTTGATTGAGTTTGAGATTGTTTGATATGAGACTGCAACAGGCTCTGACAGAGGGAATTAGATCTGACACTCAAAAGACATTTATTAATGGAGAAATCCATAATCTAGAGAGAATTAGAAGATGATGATAATGATGATGATAGTGATTAAGAGGATTGTGATGATGAGTAAACCAACTTCAGTTAAATGGGTATTTTGAGCTTAGAGTGTTCTTCGAACTTATTTTGAATCAAGTAGGTTTGTGGCTCACAGACTGGAAAAAACAGTCTTAAAATAAATGCAAGTGTGATAATATTACAGCAGAAAATTAGGAGCAAATCCTGAGGAAAATTAAAACCTGTGGAGCTTTTAAAATTTATTTTTAATGCAATTTTGCTTGTGCCAGTATCTTTTTATTTTTCCTTTTGATGATCCATAGCACATTTTTTAGCCAACAAGGTTATTCTTGAGAAAGAAACAGATGCTCTGGTAAGAAGTGATATTATTTGTATGTACAAATAATATCTGACTACCCTACAGATGTCAATAGTTTTAACAGAGTCTGGTGTTTATTTTCTAGCAGAAAATGAACACTGTTCATTTTCCAAAAGTTGGTTTAGAATCTCACAGTAAAGAAGCATCATTAGTATTATTTTCTCATGTTCTTTTAATTTTGGTAACTGGATTAGTTCACATGAAAATACATATCAGTGACCATCATGAAAGATAAGAAGCACTAAAACAACCAGAATGCTTAGTAGAGTGATATTTGGGAATATAATTTGATTTACTGCACCATCTAAGATGGACTTTCAGTTGTTTGGATGACAAATGAACTGAAGACATTTTATCTTGCATATTATTTTGGAATATGCTTAATTTAAAAATAACAGACATTCTCATGAATCCAAATAACCTAGAACCATCAAATTTAAAATAAGATGAAAGTACTGTATGGTTGTTTGGTTGGACTATCAGGTGTGATTTGCATGATCTCAGTTTATTTTTCACAGCGTTCTCTTTGTTAGTCCACTGTAACAGTAGATTCCTCCCAGATTCGCAACAGAAAAGCTAAGACAAAAGGACAATGAGGACTACTGTAAAACTTCTGATTCTGATGTCTCATTTAAAAGCTTAAGTTTTAGTGCATCAGCAAAATATTTCTTTGCATTTAATATTTTTCTATGATTATTCCAGACACTTTTATCATGCAAATTATTTCACTCCTATATAATATTTCATCACCATCACAATCATGAGAGATGCAAATTCTGGAAAGAAACAAAAATACACCGAAAAAATTAAAATACTTTGTCACTCTCCTGACTTTGATTGCTGATGATGCCACCATCTTTCTAGCATATGAAGTGCTCCTCAATGTTCCCCATGCACAGTTGGCAAATAAGTCCCTCAGGATGACTTACAGTACAAGAGAAACTGTAGAGAAGACAAAGTAGGGTGAGGTGTGTACAAAAAGAAAGGCTATATATCAGTAAATTGTAGTAGAAAAAGTGAATTAATTTCCTTATAACATTAAAATAAAGTAGAATGAATTATTAACATGGTTTTTTGAAACGCAGATATTAGACAACAGCTTTTGTACCAACATTGGGTTATGACACCGACACACGAATGGAGCAGTATTAAAAAGGAGCTAATGCAATTTTGCCAGATATTATGGTAAAAAAACCTCCAATCTTTCCTAAATATTTTTTTTTGTGGTTTGAAAAATTTATGTCAACTACCTTTATATCTTAGAAATTCAGATATGGCAAAGAATTCCAATTTAAATATTTCTCCAGAATATGAAGTTTATTTGCTAAAGTCTTTGAAATACAGTCTGCAGTACTATTCTAGAATTTTTATCCTTTATTGCTGTTAGTTAGTTTTAGATAGATCAAGTATTTACCAAGTAGGAGTTGTGATGAGATGGAAATTTAGGAAGTGGTCTGATTCTTTCTGTAAAAGCATGAGAAAAACATACATCAGACAGAAAAAAAAAAGTCCCATTTCTGTCTAGAGGACAGCACCAAAAAAAAGTAATTCTGATTGTTGAATCTGACTTTAGGTAACAGTTTGTTTTATATAAACATTTGAATTATTTTTATTACCAAAAATTGTATAATCCAGTGAGAATGCATGCAAGCATCACAAATGGACCAAGAAGTGTTTGCTTAAAAGTTTTTCTGATTTTCAAAGGCCACACACCCTATTTCTTATAAAGTTCCCTTCCTATAACTGTCTTCTTTCAAGTTAAGATATGTATGTTTCTTCCTGTAAACAAGAACACTAATAGTATATTAATCTTTAAAATAAACCCCTATGCTTTCACTCTATCAGTGGACATCTGGTTTAATATTCTCCTTATTTCTAATCACTTTTAAGAAGCTAAAGTTTCTTTTGCATACAAGTTCCTTTGTTGTAACCAAGCCATACAACTTCCCATCACTTGATTGATACTACTGAGAGGACTACCTTCCCTAAGACACAGACTTTTATTTCCCTACCTTTTAAAACTTATACTTTAAAATAGATAAATCTCATTTTAGGCCTCTTTTCTATTTCTAAATGTGGCATGAGTCTGGAGAATGTCTAGTAAAATTATGTTTCTGGTTCTATTCCTAGCCCTGGAATATGTTAACATTTACTACACACTGAAGTATTGATCACCTGCCTGAAGAAATGGCTCAAAGTTCATTGCATTTGAAATGATTCTTCTTTGATCCCTGGCTCTGGAGAGAAGATGGAGCAGTTTGAACTATTTCTGGGAATGACTGCAAAATACACTGCATTTTAATCCCTTTCTGCACTCAACTTGGCAATTTTTGTCTGTAGGACACTTTAAGTTTCAAAATACCATTTTGGAGGAAAGAGTAATGAAAGTAGTTCTAAACTAGTATTTACTAACTCAGAAAGATCAAACACATTTTAGAATCCTGCTTTCTTTATGCAGTACAACTCTTTGGAAAAGATAAATGTGATAACTATGGCAAGCATCCAGTCCTTTTTTTGTGAGGAAAGTCTTAAAGTTGGTTAATTTTCACATTTCTGTGTTAAAAGACGAAAGAAAATTGTTATCGAGTCTCAAATATTTTATATCAGACTACATGTGATAATTGCTAGTGGCCTGTAATTCTGGGATGAATTCCCTTTGTACAAATTCAGGCCACCCAGTAGGTCTCAGGGATCTCTGTCTATCCCCATAGGCTACTTGGAGATAGAAACCTTTCTATTTCAAAGCCCTTTCATAGGAGTTTCCTTCAAAGACTCAAGTCTATGTATTGTAACAAACACTGTTAATCAGTTCCTTTGTCATCGCCTTCACATTGTCTCTATTTTTGAGTATTTACGAGTTAATTAAATCAGTTCAGGGAAGTTGAATCAGAAAACACCTCCTTTCTTAAAACTTCCTCTTTCTTTAATATTGTTCACACCCCTTTATCCTCTTTTTAGAGACTCAAACTCAGTGATCAATTTTGCTGAAATTGAGTGTTCATATTGCTGAAATTGAGTGATTCATGTTTTTCTCACAGAATCAAGAAGTTATTATCCTTGATCAATTAAATTGGTACTCAAAGTATGAACATAGGGCCAGTCACCCAAAAGTGACTGTTCACAGGTTCAAGGCTTCCTAGTGAGGCTCAGCGATTCTCAAAGGTGACATCATGGCCTTTATACAATGGTTCCAAACCACCAGGGAAAGATGGTATCCGTTGTCTACATTATATTATTTAAAAGGCTAATAGAGCCATCATTATCCTATGGATAATAGGGGCATGTGTCTCTTATTTAGTATGCTTAAAAGTTGCAAGTGAATAGTTAATATATTTTGACAAGATTTCCTTTTGCTGTCATACAAAAATCAAAATCAAGTATTCAGAAATCATTATAGCATTAACAAATTTGGATTTGAATCACCTCATTGATGTTTCCTGCAGGGAGAAAGGGTCACTCATGTCTGATGTGGCATTTACTAAGAATTATCCACCATCTGTAATGTTAGGACTTACTCCAAAACCCTTTGAAGTCTATGGGAGGATTTGCATCAACAGCAGGGGACTTTTCTTAGGTAACTACTGCTCTGAATTTTGAAAGCTAAATGCACTAAATTCTAATCCTCAGAGATTCAAAGGTGTGGGTATTTCGAAGGGATTTGAACAGATGACTTTGTGAATGGAATCACCATGATATGAGTACTGACACTACTGATTTTTCAGCAGGATACAGTCTTGTTTCCTTTACATTTTTGAAAGCAAGTTTTCCAGGAACCAATGCAACTGCAAAAAAGATCAGATAATTCTCTTCTGTCTTATTTAACATGTAATAGCTACTACTTAAATCCCGAGTGTGTTTAGAAAGGATATGTATTCTTCAATAATACTTGAAGGACTTGTGAATCTGATCTAGTGAATCTAATTTTACAGTTCAGATGTGAAGTCCCAAAGCATAATGACATGTCAAAAATTAAAGAGAAGAAGACTTTCATTAATCAAATTCTACTTTTCATAAAAGTAATAAATGAGAACACATTGTGTAAAATACTGAATTTAACATCTGACCTTGTATTTTCCACCAGCCTGCCATGGTTTAACCCTAGTCAACAGCTCAGTCCTCATTCACTCATTCACAGTGGGATGGGGGAGATAATCAGAAGAGTAAAAATGAGAAAACTTGTGGGCTGAAATAAAAACATTTTAATAGGTAAAGTAAAATCAGAGCACAGAATCAAAACAAAACAAGGAATTCATTTGCTATTTCCCATGGGCAGGCAGATGTTCAGCCATCCCCAGGACAGCAGGACTCCATCGTGTAATGGTGATGTGGGAAGACAAACCCCATTGCTTTGACCATCCCATCTTCCTTCTCCTCTCTTTATGTGCTGAGCACGGAGCCATATGGTTTGGGACACCCCTTCAGACAGGTGGGATCAGCGGTCCCAGCTGTGTCCTTTCCCAACTCCTTGTGCCCTCCCAGCCTCGCTGCTGGTGGGGTGAGAGGCAGGAAGGCCTTGACATGGTGCAAGCCCTGCTCAGCCATATCTGAAACATCCCTCTGTTTCCAATGCTGCTTTTGTCGCAAATGCAAAACACAGCACCATACCAGCCACTGTGCAGAAAGTTTACTTTATTCCAGCCAAAACCAGCACATAGCTCTAACATTTTCTCCACCATTAATTAGCATTTCTCTGTGATTCTTTGTCGTGCCAGGTCAACATTTGATCATCTGTAAAGTTGTGGTTATAGTGGAGTTTGATATCCATGCTTATTTTATCTACTTCTTTGCCCAAAGGAACAGAATTTTTCATTTGCCCAGTCTTTCACTAAATGAAAATGGAATTTAACTAAGCCTAATTTGAAATGAAACAGCTGGTGTCTATTGAAAAAACAGAAATCCCAGAAAATATCAGGAAATCTTTCCATAATAAAAATTTATATTATTTCTAAATTGGCATATCTGGCTAAAAAATCATTTCTAAAGAGTAATATGAACTGAATATTTGGTGATTTAAAATAAAATTATATTCAGAAAAGAAAAAAGGACTGTAATTTTATTCAAAAATCAAAATATATTTGTAAATAAACATTGAATTTAAATATCAGTGATTTCCTACTTAGTTGAATATAAGGTCACATGAATAACAATATAACTGCAGTGAGGTTTTTTGAGTTAAAACTTTCCTCATTGGCACAAGTTTAGGTATTGCCCTACACTTTAAAAAGTTCTTCACTTCAATCAAGTTCATACTTAGGGATTACTAGTGATAATGATGAAGTTATTATTTGGCAACTTAAATCTGGGGAAATGCTGATCTTAGGTGATTGCTTACAGATACAGGGTCTTTAAAGAGACAAACACATACCATTTCCTTATTCCTTCTTATGCCATTCACCGTCTTTGATTACAGTCCATTATTTCATGCTTCAGTAATTCCAAAGAAGTAGAGGTTTTTTTTAGTGAGTAGTAGTAGAATGCCTGGTACTGGATTTGATTTATGGGAATTTAATTAAAAAAGAATTAAGGAAAATCTAATTGATGCCAATCAACATGGGTTCAGGAAAATGAAACATGTCAAAGCAACTTAATGTCTTTTTTGATGAGATTAAATATTTGTCTGATAAAGATAATAGTGTTCATGTAATACGATTATGTTTTTGATTTCACATCACATGCCCTTTTGATTAAAGAACTTGAACAATATGCTATCAACATGTAAAAAGGATTAAGACCTGTTAATTAAGGGGACTCTACATCAAATTGCAAATGACTAATCATCAGTGAGTGGATGTTTCTGAAAAATTCTCAGAGATTTTCATTTTTCATCCCATGCTGTTTTGTCAATGATCTAGAAAGTTTAAGATGATCTCCAGTAAATCCTGCAAATGGCAGAAAGTTGGAAGGGTGTTAAGTGAACAGAAAAAAGCTTACCTGTCTAACGGTGCTGGGCAATCTGGATTGATTAACAGCACCAAAAAAGACAAAAAAATGTGGGTTTTAACACTGACAAAATCACATATGCAGAAGGAAGGGCAATATGAAAGAGTCCTGAAGAAGGAGCTACTCTAAAAAGGACTCAGGCATCTCGGTAGACAATTGTGTTCATATATAAAATGAAAGATATTTAGTCTTCAAAATATGTTTTCCAGATGAGAAAAGCCTATTTAAAATGGCCTCTTGCCCATGCTCAGCACCTGAACTCTGCCTAGAAAGGATTTGGAGGTGGTCTGATTTGAACAGACCAAATACACAGGGAGAGGGGTCTGATGGAGATGAATGATCAATCATCCACTGAAACTGCCAGACTCTCTGCGATGGCTAAAAGGACCAACACTCTTGCACATGAGAATGAGAAAATACTTATAGCGGCAGTACTTCATGACTGATGGTAATGCTGGTGATTCAGGAGTTGTATGCCTAGAATTGTTATACGTGCTTCAAGAAGGGTGTTGATAAGTAGGAAACAGCTCAGAGACAATCCACAGTACTGATAAAAGGATTTAAAACCAACACAAATATATATGAAGAGTTTAATCCTTATTTTAGCAAAAGAATGTTAAGAGTGTTCACAGAGTTGTTCACAGACTCTGAATATATTTATGGAGCATATATTCATATACTCTGGATATATACACATATATATTAGAAAAATTAAATATATATGTAAGTATACACATCTATTTTTAAATATATATATATATTTAAGAGATTAAATAAATGCATATATTTAATCCAAAATTTAAAACAAGTTTCAGGGCATAGTAGATGATCTTCTCTCCACGGCAATGCAGAAATTTCAAATCAAATCTGTCATATAGCTTCATTCAACACTACTTTTCTAGCACACATGTAGCTGTAATGTCTCCTGAATCACTGCAAAGTCCTGTAGTTTGGATGACTTTCAGTAATTTCTTTAATGAGGAATAGGTATTCCTGCTGTGTTTTAATCATTGTACACTTCAGCATCTGAGGCAGAAGACAGAGATCATAGCAGGCCATGAAGCACAGTTGTTAGTCAGGGATCTCAGTAGAAAGGTGTTACTAAAGGAACATGACACCCTAATGCCATTTATGGTGATGTAGATTAATTTTGAACTTAGAAAAATTATAGGTTTCATATAATTACACCTGAAATACTTTCATTCTTTTTTTAGCAGAGTCTAAACAAATCATTACATTTTCAACTAGTAAAAAAGAATCCTAATGTCTTCCCACCATTAGTCTGTCCCTAGAAATATTTTGATCTGATTTACGGCTGAAGTTTTCAGAAACCAAAAAAATGTACACAATAATCACTCAGTTTTGATTAATTTGCTTTTCTAGATGCATTTTCCCAGAATCAATGAAATTTTAATTCTATGTAATAACCAATAAGTAGACATGAGAGAGATTTTAAAACTAAAATTTATAAATTAATGTTTTGTTCAACATAATAAAGCATAGAGGGTCTTTGCAAAGTAAAATGAAATTCAATTACTAAATTACGTTAAAGTGTAGTATTTGTATATATTCAAATTATGAAAGTTCATGCAAGGGAAAAGGGATTCTGAAAGCTATGTGTGTCTGAAGTAAAATGCTCAAACCTTCTAAAGGTTGAACTTCCTGGGTTTTGTTTTCTAAAATAATTTTAAATATTTACACAAATACTGCACAGTCATTTTACAGACCAATGTGGGAAAAAGTTAAGATGAAAAAATCTATAGCTAATGAAATAGGACTAAGATAAACATAGAAATCATCTTGGAGCACACCATTAAAAGTGAGTAAAAATGTTTCAAAACTTGGCCACCTACGTGATAGTTGATGAAGAGAAATGATCATACATTCCAAATATTTTTTGACAGAATACACATGAGAAAATCAGACTTTGCATACAAAAATGAAATAAGGTATGAAAGCAGATTATAAGGACATTATTTTAAGATTTAGCTTAGCTGAAATGGCATGGAAGTGGGACGTAGGAGTAAGGAAACATTCAGGAAAATTTGAATACAAAAAAGTATTCTCAGTTTCTCTGATGGAAATGATAGTTGCTAATAATAATGAAGAGACGCAGTGATCAGATGGTGTTGGCAACTTCATTAATTCATGCTGAAAATACTGCCATATAAAGATGGAACAGAGGCAGACTTTAACCCCTTTCCCATCACTGGGAAGCAAATGTTTTAGCAAATATGATATGTGGGGTCCATGTGCTCAATGTTCATTCTCCTCCTTTCAGCTACATGTAGATCATTTGCAGCTGTGAAGAATTCCCAGGCCACAGCTCTGGGCACCTGTTCCAGCTGAGCCTTGAGTATTTATTGGAGTCAGTTTTCTGTGCTTGGATTAAAATCCTGTTTGATTATAGCTTGCACAGACAGAAAGCTCGGGACATAGAATGAATGAAGTAGTGGTTGCTCTAAGACTTCCATCCACTGGAAAGTCAGAGACATCCTACTAGGTTCCCTTATGGTGCTGAACTGAGGAATCTCATGCAAAGATGGAGAATCTCATGCAGTGTTTGTTGACCAGAAGGGGCCCATCCTGAGCAGGGGACCTTGGGGATGGTTTGGCAGAGCTCTCACTGCAGACCTCAAAGGTCCAGCATCCAGGATTGATCCCAGAGAACACTTACTGCACAGGTAGAGATGTGGTTTCAGGGGATCAGGATCCTAAGACCCCTCACAGTTTAATTTATGTAACAGTCTAAATGTGGTAGAAAAATGCTTATGGAAATTAAGAACAATTCATTTTCAAGCTACTTCAGAAGCTTGCAATCCTCACTTGAGCAGCAGTGATGGCATTAATTAAGGAAAGGATCTTGTCATCTTACTCCAATGCACATTAGCTTTGTCTATCTGATATTCCTAATGGATGTGTCTGTGTAAAGACCCACAGATGGCTCCAGCAATGAGGAGGAGGAAAAGGAAAACACATAATCTCTAAATGTCAGAGAAGAATAAAAGCCAGCTAAACAAACCAAACAAGATGCTGACAATTGACACTACCCTGCAGCAGGAAGCTAAAATCCTGCCTTTGCAGGAAAACTATAATGCTTTTTTTGGTTGCTGTTATTGTTAATCACCCCGAGAAGAGAGCTTTGCCAAGGAAGAAAGAAAGATCGATCACTGTGAAAAGTGCCAAGCTACACAAAATGGATTCCAGTATTTTACTGACCTGAGTGCTAGAGTGTTGGCAGAGCATATGAGTAACTATTTGTCTAATTTAGGGCTGGGTGTTCTCAGAAAAGTACAGTTTATTAGCTTCATTGAGGCACAGCCTACGAGTCATAATAAGTGGTTAACAACCCCCATTACTCCCTAGCCAAAAGTATTCAGTGAGTCATCATTGAATGTTTTTCTACTTGTTTACACCTTTTTATGTGAAATTAAACCAACTTGAAAGGGGATATAGTTGGAAAAATATCAATTTGTTTTTGTTATTCCAGCGGAGACCAGCAAAGCAGGGCATTTGGTGCAATTGTGAATCCCCTAACAATTCTGGAGGGTGGTACAACTGAGAATTCAGCAGAATGTCACGACAGGACCCAGAAGCTGGAAGGGACTTTCAGAGGTGTTTCAGACATGTGCTCTGAATTCCTCTCATGGCATTGCAGCAGCACACTCTGTTTCAGCACATCATTATCGGATGTGAAATGACAATGTTCTGCAAGTAACTGCAAGTGACACATCCATAATAGCGTCTGCATGGGAAACATTTGCAGAGACTGTGCATTGGATATTCACTTGGGGACTACTTTCTTATTTCTTCTCCTTAAGCCACAAAGACATCATCAAACAATTGGTTACTTAGACACTTCCAATTATCTAAATGATTTTGTTTTATTGCCTTGAGTGTCAAGCTAATTATTATTAGAGATGTGAGAAAATATTTTATTTCCCAATTTGCAAATGGATTATATAAAATTCTGGTAAAAACAAACAGCTTCTGATAAACCATCATTTGCAGTCACTCAGGAGAAAGAAAAAAATAAAACAGAAACATAGTATATTCATTGCTCCTGAGACTATAAACACTGTTTATAAACTACACAATTTTCAGTGTTCTTCCCGAAAAAGGAATATATTACAATACCTGGAAAATCTGATAGATATACTAGTCAATGGATTTATACATAACTGAGCAGGAGATACACAGTTCTGAATTCTTAAAAGCAGCTAAACTAGATTATGCTTAAATTCTGACAACAGATACAATAATACTGACATTGCAAACTAACATGTCCCAGATACTGCTGTGCCCAGACATTTTGTGAGTCCTTGACGTGATGAACACAATGCAAAGGACTGTGTGGATATAGTGTAGGATTATTGCAGGCATGTAGTCATCAAGAATACAAAGCAGCACAGGCCTGGCAATATTTGTGGCTCAATACCCTTTTCAAAATCAGTGAATTTTGGAAATCTCAGTGTCAAAAACTTGGTTCTGAGCTGCTCCATGCCCATCTTCCATATTATCAAAGCAAGAACAACTGCTTCTCTGTCCTGTAAGAGAGATGGGATTGTAAATGGTTCTAATAGTATGAAGATTGAAAATCTAAATAGACTAATAGAAAATTGCATTTGATTACACACCAGACTCTCCATTGTGAATATGTATCAGATAAGTTGAACTAAAAAATCTCTTTCCCTTACTTTCTTTCACCATAGTCTCAGGGGAACCTTACACCAAGCTAGGGAAAATCTTTGAATTGTTTAAATATTGACTTTCTTTTTGATGCAAAAAGAAGTCAGAATTTAAAGATTCTTTTGGGATTACATCTTATCTTCAGATTTCCTATGAGGAAATATTCTTCTTTGGCCAGTTTTATTCAACAGGGTTTGTGACATGGTCAATAGAAAACTCTTCTTGTTCTGGATAAATGAGAACTTTGGATACAGCATTCATCTTCTGCGCAATGTCTGGTCTCCTTCTAAAATGTCCCCCCTTCCATCCTTTTGTATAACAGAGCAGAACAAGCAGCAGCTCTTCTACATGCCTCTTAGATGTCTTTCATCTAAAGATCATTGAAATTTCCAGCACTTCTTCCAAAGCCTTTGAAATCTGGCACGCTTTTAAAAAAAGCAAACTTGAAAATTATTTTTGTTTTTCATACATGAAAAGTGCATCTGGATTTATTTAACTGCAAACATCATCAAGACTCCTCGTTGATGTGACATTCCTGACGTGCTGTATTTCACTGCAGTTATGTGCCTCAGCCACATTTACACTAGTTCAGACACATTCACAAGCCTGGAATGGTATAGAAATTGGCTATTTTCCTCATTGTGTAATGTCTCCATAGGCTATCCCAGAAGGTGCAAGAAGCCTTAGCCCATCTTTAGAGCAGCATGATTTTGAGTAACATTATGTGGACTTGGCCAGATCTTGATGAATTTAGGATTTCAGAGTACAGCCCAAAGTACATTAAATCAAACTGCAGAATTTCTGTCAGAAATACAAATAATATATTCCCTAGTTTATACATGGAAAAACTGATCAGTAACAAAGGCCAATATGTACTTCCTATACATAAAGGACATAAGACAGAAATATTTGAGTCAACAACATGCAGACAGGGCAATAAAATAAAGTATATTATTTCAAAAAATCTTTTGCTGCTTAGAGGAAAAAAAGGAAATTATCATTGCACAAAGAGAAAATATAGGTGCAGAGCTCAGCAAAACAGTCTTATCTTAGATTACTTAAGATCTATGCTCGTTACTGCTGTTAGTATGGAGTTTTTCCTCTTAATAATCTCAATTATTTACCCTTATTAGAATTTTTGATTTTTTTTGATAAAGATTACAGTATTAAAATCTCAGGCAGGAATCAGGAAAGTGCACTGTAACACAATTTATGTAATCTACTAAATTGTGAACACTGTGAGCATGGCATCTCATGTATATATGCACATAGAGGCATCTATGTCTCTTCCATATTAAGACTTTTTCAGTAAGCAGTGACAACATTTTCACTACCACACTCTCTCTGAATAGTGTGTTTCTCTTGCTTGAAGAGCTTATTTCAGAATGAAAAAAAAAAAAGAACAAATCTGAAATTTCTCTTAGAAAATGGGAGCACAGTGACCTCCTTGGCTGTATTCTCTTTTTGAACTGAAACGCAAAATGACATCTGCTCTGGTAACAGAAAGTGCATTTGCATTTAATGGCATAGTTCTAAAATAAGAATGTGTGGTGTCTCCTTTCCCTGAACTCTGCTTTTACTGCATCAGGTGTTGTTCACTACTGATTTTGTCTTCTTTTGCATATATCACAACTCCTGAAATCAATGAAGTTAAGAAAACATTATCTGTATCTGGAAAATGTCATTATCAGATAATATTGCCATATGGTGCCACTAAACTGTCATCCTGCACTCTGAAGAACTTGAATGCTCTTTTTCCAGGGGAATTCACAGTAGGCAAAGTTCCAGTGTAAGGCACAGACTCTGAAATGGCAGCTCCCAAAAGAGTGCTCCAGGGCTGACTCGTTTCCATGTACAAATGACAAGTTTCTTAGAGTGTCTTTAGGAACCTGTTGTGTCTGTGGTACTTCGGATGATCGAATTGCTGTGTGCTACAGCCAGGCTGGTGAGCCCAGCTGAGAACTGGAGAGTGAATGATGGTTTCCTTCCAGAAGCAATTGTCTCTGGGGCAGACTACAGATACTGTTGCTATCTGTACTTCTGTCAGGAAATATTTATTGTGGCAAGGTATAAGATGAGTCTATTTCTTACATCATGAAAGAACCCCATCTTATTCCACTGAAACTGCTGTTAGTGACCATTGTTTCATTTTTGATCACTTGTTACTTCAACATAAGGGATATTTGCACCAGCTTTAGCTGTACTCAATCCTTCTGTGATCCCATTCAAAACACCTGAGAGCATTAGGGAAGTCCTTCATCAGCTTCTCATGTATAAAAATCTGTTTACATCTTCTTTTCTTCGTAGGTGAGAGGTTTTAAATCTACTTCTAGCTGGTGAATTTATTTGTCCAAAAGTACTGGGAGTCCTGATAGGAAGGCAAGGGATACGCAAATGTTCTCTTGTGAAAATTACACTTAATTGACATGAAGGTGACCTTGGCAGAAACTTTAACATCTTTCAGAAATGGTTATGCGAAAGAAATGCAAACTGTGTAATAGCAGACTAGTACCCCCAAACTCCTGACTCGCTGGTAGTTTGCTCTGCTCACTTTTGTTCCCTCTGTCAGCTCCTAATATAAGATCTTTTCCAGCATACCCATTTGTAGTAAATTGCTTTGCCAGAGCCTCCCTCTTTCTGATAGCACTGAACATCTCTTTTTGAAATGTGTTTTGCCCTTAAATATGCCAGAGTACATAAGTGGCACCCTTCCAGGTAAGAATCAGCATTACATTTAGAAGTCATTTCTCATGAAATACAGTTTGGTTCCTGGGGGAAGGGGAGTTACAGACTGGATTTTTAAAGGTTTCTCTCAGTCTGCCTTGTATGCTCTTGAGAATTATTTAATACTTATACAGTTTTCTGATAGATGCTGAGGCAATTAGAATATTAATGAAAGCATTAATGATTTCTATTTCATCCTATCCTTAGATATATTCAAGCCATGCAGAATATCTTTTGGTAGTCACTGTGAAGTATGTGATTTTCTTTTGTTGTTATTGTTTAGTTTTGCCTTTTTTTTCCCCTCAGCCTATCTTTCTACCATCTGTGATTTGCTGAGTGGAAAGTACCCATCTATAAACTATAATCATTCTCAGCACAATCCCATCAGACAGAATCTTAGTTTTGGTTAGGAATGTGTTGATGCGATCAGACTTAAACTTCTTGCCTTAAGGAATAACCAACAAAAATCAACAATAAAAAGCCCCCAGTGAAGTGCTCAGTCAGCCATTGATATATCCATAGTAAAGATAGCATTTAGTGATCAGTTATATGATTCCACTTCATACACACAATGCATTAGTCCAAGAATGTGGTATTTGGTCCAATTTTTATTGAAATAAGATGGAAAGATTTTTGAGCCTAAGTCCATTTATTTATATGATTTTTTCAGAGTCCTTGATCTGTTATCACTGTCATTGTACTTGATATAAAAAAAATTAAAAAATATTTTGAAATTTTTAAGTGACAGAAGAAAAAAAAAAAACACCAAGGTAATATTCTGGTTAGATACTGCTTTGCCTGGAAATAAATTTTAGAAAAATACTGAAGTTAATCCTGTGACTTTCACCAAAGGACAATGTATGTTCAAATAGAATCGGGGCAGTGGTGGTGCAAAATTCATCTTTATAACTATGAGATTTGAAAATCTAGATGATATCTCTCTTCTAGATTAGTCATTTCTGTTCTCTTTATATCAGCATCTATGAATGTCAGTCAAGGAATTCCGAAGCTAGCGTTTACATTCTTCTACAAGTATAGTTTGTTTTGAAAACAGGTCAGAAATAGGAATGGCAGGGTTCAAGTTGAAATTATTAAGGTGTAGACACCTAAGACTTAAGCTAAACATTATACTAGCTACATCCTTCTGCAGTCATTTGTGAGGTCTGCCCTAAGGTCTCTTGAATTGGATTCATCACATGAGGATATGAGGTGCTTCACAGCTTTTTAAAAGATTCACTGGAATCACTCTCAAACAAGAATGTGTCTAAACATGTCTGGCCTTGATCTAACTTTGAATATGATAGGATCTTAAGCATTACTATCATTTCTATAGCTAATCATGAGACTAGAATCCTGTATCACTTGTATATCTTCAGGAATAGGGTTTTACATGTATGGTTTCTGAGAAATTATTCTTAATTTCTGAAAATTATATAAATTTACTCCTTATTAGAGGGGTGGCAGGGGACACAGAACAGCTTCATTTGTAATCAGAGACAGAACACTGTGTAGAATTCCCAGGCTTGGTTTATTTTATTATTATTTCAGTACAAAAGGAATCACAAATTTATAAATGCATAAACAAGATCCACACTTGAATATGAATTAACTTATAAGGAATGCTGTGCTGACATGAGTAGCAAATTTTCAATTCAGAAGCAGCTTTGCTATTTCTGCTTGAGACAGCTGTATTCTTTAGAGACAAACAGAACAGAAAAGAGAGCCCAGAGCAGCCAAAGTATCGAACCACCAATATTTTGGAAAATCATTAAGAAATGTGAGATTCCAGATGTCTGGAAGAGAACAAAGCCTAAAGATGCAAAGACTGTCAAAGAAAAAAAAAGGTGGATGTTTTGTCTTGAATGTTTTCTCAATCCCTCGTTCACAAAGAAGCTGATAGGAATCTTTAGATAATTAACCATTTTTCACTACTATCATTACTGTTATTGATAATACACCTTCAGTAAGAGTACAGAATTAGAAGCTGTGGGGTTACATTCCTGTTCCTTTGTACTGCAGAAGTCAAAGTTTACTCAGGTGGATGTTGCTTTCTATTTCTTCTGAGACAGTGGATCTTTATTCTTTCCTTTTACCAATCCATGGTCAGCTAAAGGAACCTGAATTTTTATTCTTGGTAACAGTTCAACGTTTACTACAGCTCACTGGGCTTTTTGGCTTGTGCTGTCAGCCTTTTCTATGATATTTTTCATCCAGAAATGGGCTGCACTTGAAGGGCTTGCTATGGCCAAGTCTTCTCTCACTCGTTTGTTATATTTTACTTGTATGCCTAAGGTCAGCACTTGTTCTGAAATAAATCGAAATAAAATCTTAATACAAGGTGGGTTACATACTGAGGAAGGGTGGGTAGAATCAGTGTTTGCTTTCTGGGTATCCTTATTACTCAAGAGAAGAAGGAATATAGAAAGAAAATTTGGAAAAATGAGAAAAATATTAGAAATTAGTAAGTTCTCTGCTATGGTGAGAATTGTTTTGATCTGTTACTGTGATACCTGCATCAATAACTGATGAGATGGTACCATGTTGTACTTAAGTCATGTAAATACTTGTGGTCTAGAATGTTTTATTAAGCTCAATTAATTTGTTGAATAATATTTTTAAAAGGGGAAAGTGGAAGTCCTGGGGAAATACAGACTAGTCAGTCTCACTTTTGTGCCAGGCAAGGCCATGGAGCAGAATCTCCTGGAAACTTGCCAAAACAAGGAAAACAAAGAGGTGAGCAAACAAGGAAAACAAGAGGAGCCAACATGGCTTTACAGAGGGGAAATCATGCCTGACAAAGGTGGTGACTTTCTACAGCAGGGCTACAGCACTGGTGGATGGGGCCAGAGCAACTGACATCATCTGCCTGGACTCAAGCAAAGTGTTTGACACTGTCCTGTATGATTTCCTTGTCTCCAAACTGGAGAGACGTGGATTCGATGAATGGACTGCTCTGTGGATAAGGATCTGGCTCCAGGCCTGCACAGAGTGTGCACCCAGAGGATCCATCTGGAGATCAGGGATGAGTTCCTCAGGTCAGTACTGGGGCTGATGTGTTCATCTTTATCAGTAACATGGGCAGTGGGATTGAGTGGAAGTTTGCTGATGACACCAAGCTGTGTGGTGCAGTCAACATGCTGGAGAGAAGGGATGTCATCCAGACAGATCTGGACAAGCTGCAGAAGTGGCCCCATGCAAACCTCATGGAGTCAAAGCAAAGTGCAAGGCCTTACACCTGGGTTGTGGCAATCCCAGACACACCAACAGGCTGGGTGAAAAAGTGATTGAGAGCAGCCCTGCGGAGAAAAACTTGGGGGTGATGGTTGATGAAAACTCAACGTGAGCCAGCGGTGTGCGCTCACAGTCCAGCAAACCAGTGGAATCCTGGGATGCATCAAAAGGACCGTGACCAGCAGGTTGAGGGGTGGGATCCTGCCCCTCAACCCTTTTGAGACCCTACCTGGAGTATGGAGTACAGTTCTGATGCCCCCAATATAAGAAGTGCTTGGAACTCCTGGAGACAGCCCAGAGGAGGCCCATGAAGCTGGTAAGAGGACCAGAGAACCTCCTTCATGAAGGCAGGCGGGTAAAGCTGGGGCTGTTCTTCCTGGAGAAGAGAAGGTTGTATGGAGACCTCATGGCAACTTTCCAGCAGCTGAAGACGACCTACCAGGGTGCTGGAGAAGGATTCTTTGCCAGGAATACCAGGTTGGACTAGGCCTTGAGCAACCTCATCTAGTGGAATGTGTCACTACACCTGGCAGGAGGGTTTAGAACTAGATATTCTTTAACATCCATTCCTACCCCTTAACATTCTGTGATTCCATGATTTTCTAAAAATCATGGATAATCCCACCTGGATATTTGCATAAAACCTGCTTGGACTACTATTTAAAGTCATTCCAAGGGTATTATTTTTGTGTCGCTTAGAAACTAATCCGTAATATGTCTTACGTTTGTTTGCAATTTTAGATTATTAAATGCACTACATGTCATTATGTCTGGCTTATGTTGGCAGATGTCAGCATTTCACAGTAAAGTCATTCCTCCAAGAACTGCACATTTCCAATCTTGCTAAAGATATCTCATGAGCTAGATTACCTAGTGTCTGGATTAGAAGAAACATTTCTGAAACAAAGAGGTATTCATGAAAAAGTAATAGAGTCCAATGAAATGACAATGGCATATTTGGTGCTTCTGACAGTGCTGCAAATTGAGGCAAGGGGGAACTGGAATAATTATTATTATGTTCAAGTATATGTAAAGATTGTGTCTCAGTAAATCTGAGCTGTGTTAACTGAAAGAAAAAACTCTCTTGAATTCTTCCATTAAGACCTTTGACTAAGACCCAGACCTTATTTTAATGTGAAAAATAAAACAGCTGACCTTCTGCTTTGGTTTTGCAACTCTGTAATTCTTTCTTTTGGAACAGGCTGGATTACTGAAATACTGAAATACCACGAGAAAAACATCATATGCAATAATTTATACAGTATAAAAAAAATAGAAAACTTTCTAGATGGGCTTTCTTGGAAGAAATGACCCTTCTCCCTGAGAACAGGATCTATGTAAAAGGACTTGTTGCAAAGCTCTGAAAATGAAAGGATTCTTTCATTACTAATTTCTCTTTGTTTCTCCATTTCACATTAACATTTCTTGTAAAAATTCAGCATAAGAAAGCTTCCACAAAGCTCATCGATTCAAGGTCACAAGTGTTTCATTGAAATTTATTCAGTGCAAGTCAGACAGTTTAATATACTCTAAATTCTAGGATTCCAAGGACATCTACTAAGTATTTCAAGGAAATGTGAAAAAGCTGCCTGAAAAATACAGGGTAGTGCATGAAGAGCTGCTACATTATAAGATAATTTTATTGTCTAAATGGTGGTAAAAATCATTCTCTATGAAGATTTATTAGCCTTATGTCTTGTGTCACTGACATTGTTATGTGAGTTTACTAATTTGCCATCAGGTTGAATGCTGAACAAAGCTCCCTGTGCAGGACAGTTTACCCCTCGAACTCTTACAAATGCAAGAGCAATGTGGAGAAAAAAAAGATCATATTGATGTTTGAATATCATCTCATATTATACAGTAGGGGGAAAAATAAAAAATTTAAAGGCTTAATTTCCATGTGCTTCATGTGAAATAAATAAGACCAAAGACAAAGAACATGAGAATATTACCATTTTAAAATGAAGTGAGAAAATTAATAAAAAGAAATTGGACAGTTCAGTAATAAACAGCACAGTAGATTACCACTAAAAATTAGCATAACTGGCAATTGGCACGTTTAATTTGTCAAAGTGCTAGGAAGCAAGGCAGACTTCTGCAGGCATTAGTGGGGTTCAGTTCTTATTTGCTTGAATATGATCAATGATTCTTCAAAAAATACTGGCTGTAGATAATCACAAATGAAAGCCATTAGAGATATTTTTTAGCTGCTTATAGAAATAGAAAGGTCTGCATATTAATTTACCATGCTACTTCATTAGTTTTGTGTCATTTGTTTCATTAGTCATCTGCTGTTTCACACTGATGTCAATGATACAAAACTAATTTCTGGCTAAATTGTACTGGTGAATTGCACCCCATTACAGGAATAATTCCATTGTGCTCATTTGTATTTGGAATGAATGGTTACATCAAAGCTATTGGCTCCAACCACTTCATCCAAAACACTTCCGCTGTGAAAAGATGAAACATTTACTATGAGTGGTTAGATGGTGCTTGAGATGGATTTTGAAAGTCAAACAGTGAGTACCCAAGTCCTTTTGTAGTTCTGGTTTTAAATGCCTTCCCTGGTACATGTTTTATGCAGGACTCCATCTATGCTCGTCTAGTGTAGGTATGTACAGCTATGACATGTGTGCAAACTCTGGAAGCAAAGTCATTCAAACAAATAAACAAACAAAATTGGTCACCACCACCACCATCCCAGAAACCCAGCCCTGAAAACCTCTTGCCAGCACAGCATAAGGAAAGTGAAGTAACACATCTGATAAGGACTATAAATCTTCGTATCAGTGATTAGTTAGTGAGTTAATGAGTCTGTGGGTGTCTCCCTTCCATTTCTCTGTGGAGAGGAAGCATTATTTTGTTTAATTTATTTTTGCAGTTTTCTCTAGATTAATTCTGGTTTTCGGATGGGTCAGATCCTACTGAATTTGACAGGAATTCTTCTAGTCGACAAAAGTGTTTTGCACTTTTGTTATGTGGCATGTCTGCTTCCAGAGACTCTAATTCCTACCGCTGTCTAGAAGGTTTCCTTCACATCAGATCTTTAAAAAAGGAGATGCAAGAAAGGGAAAAATAGCATCTTATGCTGCAAGAAAAAAAAAAATTGGAGACTAAATTGTAGGAAGAAAAATCCGGTTCAAAAAACTCCTGAATTTTCTCCATAACAGCGCAAAATCCACACACATAAACTAGATCTGGAGGAAATGCCTTACATAAAATGAACAAATGACATAGAATCTAGCCTGACACCTCCAGCTGAGACTGAACAGCCACAATCACATTCTCTTATTTTCCTTCTGTTATGTACTTAGAAAGTGTGCAGTGTGCTACTGTGTAGTAGGAGAAATAAAATACTGTATCATTTGTGTTTGCAGTTCACTCTTACAGTATCTGATTAAACAATTTTTAAAAAGCCAGATTTTTTTTTAATCTCACAGAATGACTATTCTTAGATGTAGAAAAAATAGAATTTTTTTCTGTGCTTCCAGAATTGCTACACTTTGGGCAGCTGTTATCGAAAGGAATTGGGCACTTCTGCAGTCTAAAGCAAACTGACAGAGCAAATGACAATGTCTTAAAAGGAGCAAGCTACTTCATTCTGAAATGCATAGCACAAAATGACATGTTGTGACATATTGAAAGATGTCTAGCAGGCACATTTTTAATCATCTTGCTGGTAACCTTTGACCACTGCTGTGAGTGCTCTCAGGTAAGCAAATGCTGCAGCCCACCACTGTGCTCTGTGTGAAGTTACACTGTGCTGTGTGATTGATCTGCTAAAATAGTGCATTATACTGTTCTGGGTCAGGGGTTCAGAGCTGTATTAGGAAGAACAATTTTTGTCTCTCCCCATGTTTGTAGGGTTAAGATACTGCTCCTGAATAGGTCACTTACTCCTTGTAGCCATAATTTCTTCTCATTGGCAAGTTTTTAAAGTAAAAATCATGAAATGTTACAAATACAATCACCTGCATATGAATATGGATTCAAGAATATGTTTATTAATTTTTCATAAAGTTATTTACTTTTCATCCCTTTCTAGGATGTGACTCTAAAATGGTATAAGAAATCAAAATTAATTCCAGGGACTTACATGGCATCAAAAGGCCAACAGACTCTTGAATTAGATTTCTATAAACTTTCATCTCAGGAAGTCCAAGCAGAACACGAGGCTGAACAATTAATCATATCTAAGGCTGCAATTGAGGTTGTCATGTGAGATTACCACACACTAACAATGGCAAGAATGTAGAGAGCCCCTCTAAGCCAGACAGTTTGGTCTCACTCTTAAGTACTTTAATATTGAGAATTCACAGGACAAAATTAATCTGGAGTGTATCTCCTCACTTCAGTGAAGTTAAATCAGGTGATACATTTGCTCCAGTCTCTTGAAACACTGCTGTACTTGATGTACTTTGCTTTGTGTATGACAGAGAGAAACCTGACAGAATGTGAGTGATGAAGTTTAATATGGTTATCAGATGGTCCTTTAATGACTGTAATAATTCCAAAATCCTGAGCTTGTCAAGCTAACTGCTTTGCTTTCCTTTAATTGTGACTAATCATCATTCTCAGGGACAGAAAAGGAGAACTAAAATACAGGAAGAGAAGGATGAGTTGCTAGAAGGGACTTCATATGACCTTATACTGCTATAAACAATTAAAACCCCCAATTATTTTGTTTGATTAGGTGGTTTGCACTCATTCTGTTCCAACATGAGCTTCTTCTGATCATGCCATTAATCATGTTATGTAAGTGGACATTAATCTAATGTCTCTTCATTATGAAAAATGCTAAAGAGACAAATTTGTCTCAGTGATCAGACCAATGAGCTTTCTCATTTCGAGAGTAATAATTAAAAAGTGATTTTTTTTCTGCATGTTATACAGAATTTCAAATCACAACAATTGTGAAGGCAGAGCATCAGAGCTTTCAAAATAAGAAAATTAACCTTTTTTTTTGCATCAGGCTGCTTTTTTTTGAAAGAGCAATATGCATACCTCAAAGAAGCCTTCTGACTCACATGGGACAATCACTGTAGTTTGAAGTAATTTTATGGAAATCACAAAGCATAGTACATTATTATGAAAATGACTGAATAAAAATAATCCATGAAGCCCTTTATTCAGAATCTGCTTGCATGTTAGGAGTTTGTGGAGCTTTAAAATTTTTTTAGTTTATTTTGTTTTGTTTTGACAATCTACACAAAAACCCCCAAAGAATAATTACATCCAGTGTGTCTTAGCTATTGCTCTTTTTCAACAATTACACATCAAACATTCCAATTTAATGGTCATTTAATAAAATAAGAGGATTAATGCTTTTAGAATTTGTGTTTAATATGCAGATAGGGTGTTAACCTCATTTTGGTTAGGCATCAACTGTTGCTACTAAGCAGCTAGGGTAGGAAAAATGTCTATTTCAATAACAAAATGCATCTTAAAACCTAATGTTATATGATTGAGTTGAATTAAAACATACAGCATAAAAGATATTCTAAATGCCTAATTTCTAAGGTTCTTTTTTCTAGTGTAACTAGACAAGCTTCATACTGAAATTCAGGAAATGTTAATTAATGTGAAAACACTTGGAGCTGTCTTCTCCCTCAGTCACGGAGGGATTGTCTGAGGAGCTCACAATGGGTAAAGAAACTCTAATAAAAGAGTCACTGAAGATATAAGATCATCTGGTTCAAGGACACCCCCTGGTTTTATCATAAGCCTTGTGCAAGGGGAGGTGCCTTTATGTTCCAAGGCAAACCAACTCACTGGACAGGCAGTGAAGGAACAGGAGTTTGGTTCCCTGTGCTGCTGCCACTGCCTCCTTTTGCATAGGCACAAAAGGTCTCTGACAAAGGTTCTTTACATTAAGGGGTTTTACCTGTTATTTAAGCTGTTAGCAGTTACCTGATTTACTCTGACCAAAATGTTTAGATCACAGCAGCAGTTTCAGGGAGGATGAGGCAGAGCTACAGCCAAAAAATGTATGTCCCCAGTACTAAAAATATAGGCTCCAGAACATCGTTGAAATACTTGAACTATTATCTTTGAAGAAATTAGATAAAAAAATTATTCTTTGACCTCTTCCATTTCACAGAGCAGACAGTGAGATACTTGCTGGGCTTCTCGACTTTCCACTCTCCCCTTCCATTTGCCCTTCACTTGTTTGAGAGTTGAATTGTTATACAGTTGTATTATTCTGTATCAAGAAATACTTTTTTGATTTTGTCATTTCAAGGCTTGGAATAACTCCTTGGAATTATTTCACTATCCTTCTAAAAACCTGTAGTATACAATTGACCACGATATGAGAAAGAAAATTGAACAAAAAGTAGGAAATGAGAGCAGCAAAGGATCTGACTCTTCTTGGGATCAACCACTGCTGCCAAGTAGGTGTAAAAAGACACCAAACAGAGTTTGCACCTACCAAGACATAGTGTAGAGAGCAGAGGTACATAGAGATAGGTCTACATGCTTTGTTTCTTATAAATTTTCATTGTCTTCTGCCTGGAGGAGTGACTAGAATGATAACATCACAAAGAATTTAAGGAATCTGCTTTCATTATGATTAGTTAACATATAACTTACTTAGTTTCAGTAATAATTAATTTCAACACCAAATGAAAGGACATGTTTTGAATATATGCATGCATATGTATAGACATCTGTAAGTGTACTGTACACACATGAATTTTAATATTTTATGCTGGACAAGTATCATAATGAAATACCTTTAAACATCATGTCATAATTTCCTGGAAATAATGTGATACACATCTACAATTTCTCTGTGCCACATTCTGGGACTTTACTCATGTTCATCCTGTTACTAAAAAAATACACGCATGTGCACATACATATATTTGTATGCACACGCAAGTGTTTATCTCTGTAGTCACTATTTATAAGTATATACCTGAACAAGATTCTCTTGCATGCACATTTTATAAAGAAAATCATTATATTCTCTATTTTATTCCTTGTAGAGAAATGAATTTCCTGTACTGTTTGCTATCATTGCTTCCCAGTAAACTCACAGTAAACACTCTGACAAAAAAGCAGTAAGGTTTTCAGAAACTTTTGGGAGGAAAAGTGGACCCTAGAGATAAAGCATTAGATAAGCATAAATTGTTTTGAGTGAACGAGTAAGTACCACATTTCCTAGTAACATCTGCATATATGAGTGGAGCAGACTTTAACATCTTGGTGTCTGAGTGCTTATATACTAAATACTCTTTCTCGTTTTCTCTGTGTGCCTAGTAAAATCAAGGAAGAAAAAAAGTGCCCAGTAAAAGCAGGAAGATAACAATGAAAACAGACATGAAGAATTTTATTTATTAGCGGAAAAGGTATTTTTTTTCCTCCTTGGAGACACCTTTGAAATCGGTAATGAAAAGTACAATAAATCTATTCACTATCCAGGTCTCTGCCATACTGTGCTGTGATGTGGTGGGACTAACCTTTCTGAGGCTGCTGCCTGGCTGTGCAGAGCATAGTGGTGTTTCTGATGCTCCCTGGAATCCAACATGGGCATGGCAGGGCTGATCTGCCCTCCTGTGCTTCCTTCCCCTTCTCTTGGGGGCCAAGTGAGTGTGAATGTCATTGATGGCTCTAAACCATGTTATTGATGTAGCTTGCCCATATAAACACAGAGATCTCAAAGACTGGTTAGAGAGACAAAAACATGTCTGGATTAAGAGACTGCCAAATAATATAAGGGTGCTGAAAAGAAAATGCATAAGTGTCCTGAAAAGACATGGAAATCTGGGATGCCCAGTTAACAAAAAAGGGATATACAAGCTGATAGGTGGGGGAACTGAAGCCCAGATCCCACTGGCTCTCTGCCTTCACGAATGAGGGTGACCAAATCACTGGGAAAAATAAAGAGACAGAAATCAGAGTATTTTAGTATTTTGAAATTTCTTTATGAGACTGTTTTGGTTTTTAATAAGGTAGAGGCAGTTTTCTTCCCCATAGCCGGTACAGTGTGAGTGGCTGCATGGTACTTAGTTGCCACCTGGGGTTAAACCCCGACAGGGACCAACATCTCACCAGGTGTGCATTTCCTCCCACCAGGCCAGGGCATGAGAAGCAACAGAGCTGTAGGGTGCTATAGCACACAGTCATGAGCAAACATCATTTCTTTTACTGGTACACACTCTTACACAGCTTTAATCCCATTCTCTGAGTAATGTGGAATAACCACATCAACCACACTGTTGATGAGTAATTCTTCCTTTTCTCTTGATTGAAACCAGATTACCTCTTTTTTATCTTTCTAAAACCGGTATATTGAAGCAATATACAACACAATTGAGAAAGGAAGACTTCATAAAGAAAATAGTACATTCCTAATGCTTAAGAGTTGCAGGTTACTACCAAAAATATTTCTTCATGACCATGATCCAGCATGAAGTGATCAAAAGGGGGAGCTGGCTATAATGATACATACTTTTATGGGTTTTCTGCACAAGTTCCCTTTAGCCTTGTTAGTCAATTCTCTTCTTGTGTGCATTAGAAGATTTTTTTTTTCTGCTGTTCATCTCCAACGTTTGACTCCTCAGTGCCTGTGCACTTTTAAAGTGACAAAGCTGTTTCATGAAAAACAGGGCTGGTTCATAACCTGGAGGGAGGCTGAGGTCTCTGTGACTGAGTGCCTTCCATGAAGAAAAAATTCAAAACAAACTCTTGCTAACAGCAATAAACAAATGAACGTGAAAAAACTATGAAACAGTGGATAGTGACATTTTATTTCCTATTTCTTCACCGTGAATATGACTGGAACTTAGCATTGCCTATTAACATTGCAGCCTTCTATTTAAACATTTTTTACTACTTTAATTAACAGGAAATACAGAAACAGTAACAGCTTTTTGGATTATTCCTAGAATTAGTTTAGTGTCCCTGCTATGCAATGACATAGATATAAATTTTACTTGAATGGGTTAATATGAAAAAAAACTAAACAAAAAACCCCAAAACACCAACAACAAAACACAGCAACAAACAAACAAAAACACCTATAAAATGTTCTTGAACATTTTTATTATGTGATTTTCATTTTTTTGCTTTTTGAACTAAGTGTTCCAATGTTGAGGGAATGCATATTTTGTATGTTTATGTCTTTTTATAAAGTTATTTCACCTTTTCATTTATTTTTGTTTGTAACATTTCCAATGCTTATTCTAATACCATTCATTAGAAGATTGATTAACATTTTCAATTATGATGCAAATTTAAAGAAATATTTTAAGGCTAGGGTGCTAATGGCACTTACTGAATTTACATACTTTGGGTAGCAGAGTTATTGTCTCACAGTTAAGCATTATACAGTGTTTAATGCTTGCAAAATTTTTAAGCATATATTCCCTTTCCAACTTCTGATTTCTCGTCAGTATTTTAGTTAACCTATTATTGTGAAAGAGTATGCTAAAATTTTAAAAGTTTTGCTTCTTTATCATCCATTCATATCCCCCACTTCTTCAAAACATCCTGAAAGAAATTGGCAGGAAAAAAAAGAAGCATCACTAATTTTATCAGCGCCATGTTTACATTTTTTTCCTCTGCTGAGAATAAAAGAGAATATAAGTACATGGTAACAATTTCCATAGTAGCTCAACTTTCTTGCTAGCTAGAAAATTTGCCTTTGCCTTCAGTAGGCAAAAAACTGGACATGAACGACAAGTGAAGCTGAGGTTTCTGAAAAAGGGTTAATAGCTACTGCACAGGTCTAGCACGGGGTTTATGCTTTGGTTCAGTTCACTGGTGATGGATATTTTGACCAGGTCTATTTCTTTGACAGATATTCACTTCACTAACTGTACTTGCAGAACCAATTTTAAGCATGTTTTGAACATATTTAAAATATGTCATGTCCTTCTATTTGTTGAGTTTTTTGTTCTGAGCACAGGTAATTGCCATTTTTACGAATGACAAAAAGTGCATTATTTTCACTAAAGTGTAAAAATTATTGCAACTTAAGGGCACATGTTCCATGAAGGACATTTTGCTGCTTTTTTTCAAAAAAGCAATAGAAAGAAATGATACATATATATTATTTAGCATTACACAAAATTATTTGAACTATAAGCCTATTTTGATTTTTTTTCTGCACTCTTTTCAAAGTCAGCTGAATGTTACTTAAGCTCAGACTGCTCTCCAGTCTATTTTTCATTTATTTTGAATATGATAAATGTAATATATCTTGAAGGCTTGATTCAATTGCCCACTTGTTGCTGGCTAGTGACATTTCAGATGCTCCTGTCTGCCATCTAAATGTCACAGATCTCCCACAGGTCCTAAGGACCATCACAATAGGATATCTCAGATACTATTAGATATTGCATTGAGTTCATACCTGTGAGCAATCAAAGTAGGTTGCAAGTGACTGCCTTGATCTTCCAGGTAAGGTTTAGCTCATAGAAATGAACTCAAACACCTTAAATGTTTGAGTCAAAATGAAGAATTAAAATGTAAGTTAAATTTAAATTTAAAAACTTAAATATTTGCTTAAATATAAGCTAGAAAAGTAGTGTGGACAGCTAGTGAATGCAATTAACAGAAACTTTAGGGAAATTTCCAGTTTAGAGCCAAGTAAACACTTGATGTTCTAAACAGCCCTCTAGACCTATGTCTCAGCTAGATCTCCACTGGCACACACTGAAAAAAATCCAAAATCAGGTGAGAAAAGGGTCCCCCGCTTGTGTGCAGTCATTCTCAGCTACAGATAGGTTCAAGCATATTTCTAATGCTCAGGTTAAAATGTAATGAGTGATGGTATCCTTTTACCTAAGTGGGGTTTCTACTTGCAGAAGTATGGTTAATTCCTTGCATTAAAATTGAAACCACAAAAAGAAGTTTATTTGTGCTACACTGGAATGTGTTTCTTCACCCATGTTTTTTACTACGTATTTTCTCATGTCTTGTATCTTTTATGTGTATAATTTATGTCTTTGAATTGAGTGCTCCTAAAAGGCTTTTCCTCCTACCTTTTACTGATAATTTAAAAGCTCTTTCTCTTTCATATAATTTTCTCATTAATCTGCCCAATTTGTCATTGATTGTCTGTGTTCCATTGCTTGAACTTGGTTTCATCAAGTCCGACATTTGTTAGTTTTACAATTGACACAAATCTAAGCACAGTCAATTGCCTTAGATCATTTGTAAAGCTATTATTTCTTGTCCAAACCATTTCATTATCAGTTCTTTTTTCTTTTCTTCCCTCTTTCTCCTTTTTTTTTTTTTCTCTGCAGATTTCCTCTCAGGAAACTCATCTATAGAGTCAGTATCTTTGGCTGCTTTTTGTATTCCAAGCTCTAAAACAGTAGCTCTATATAATATAATCATGACTTTTAAGTAGTTATTTGTACTGAAAAAAAAAAATCTTTCAAAACTTATTGACTTTTATAAATTCTACATTAACCAAACTGCTTCTCAGGAAGGTAAAACATTTATCTTTGGTAAAAAACATTCTCTTTCAAAAAAGTTGGTTTTTTCTTATCTATTTTAGTCCTTGGTTTCTTAATTTTTTACTTTGTTTTATATTGTTCTTTTCTATTTCTTCTTCTTTTTTTAAATTCTTCCTGGTAGCCTTCATTTTCATATTTTCTGCTTTTGCAGTCTCCATCATAAATTAATCTTGATAAACCAGTCTTCTCAAGTCTGTGAATTCATTGCCATCAGTGAACATACAGTTCTTCACAATTCCCTACTAGAGCATGATTTCTATTTCACATCTAAAAGCTAAAAATATGACTCCTTCTAGCAGTAAAATGAACATATCTCATGACAGTCAATCTTTTATCTATTCTCACTGAACCCATCAGCTTACTGAAAAGGTAAACTACCAGCTTGATTGAGTTCTAAAAAATAATATACATTTTACAAAGTTTCTTTTTTTTAATATACTATCAAAAGCCTATTTAGAGCCTATCAAATTTTAGCAATATCCTAATTTCTGTTCCGGAAAATTACTCAGCATCTGTTCTAACACAAAGCAGCTGAGCAGTTGTGTTGATCTAAACCTGTTCTGCCCCTTCACTGCCCCTGCTCCCACAGATATCTTTATTTATTCCTCAAATGTCATAGCAAATATTCTACCTCTCACATTTAATAAGCTAAATTTGCTGTAGCTTCTGCATTCATGCCTACCTCAGTGCTGGCTATTTTTAAATTTTCTTGGAGAGCTACTGAGTTGATGAAGCTTCATGGTTTCCCAAGGTCTCTTTCTTTGTCAGATTTTCTGCTAGAACATTTATTTCTCCTAAGAAATCTGGTATCTGTTCTCCCTCGGTTACAGTGAGAGGCTTTATCTGTCCCCTAATGCTCAAAAGTATATTCTGTGTCTTTAACACACTTCAAGATGTTTTTCCTATCTATTAGGTTTTGTTTTTCAGACATCCTTTATTATTCTCGGTGTGCATTTCATTGCACAAATATCAAAGTTATTTCTCTGATTGTGTGATACAGCCCTAAGGTTCTATTTCCTTTGGGTATTCCTCTGAACAGTTGAACTCTTTGATTACCCACTCACCTCTGCCTTTTCTTCCTTCTTTTCTTATCTAATGAGTCTGTAGTATAAAATCAGTGCATATGTGCAGTCAGTTGCCCTTGCTACATATTTAAGAGTTACTTTGGTGGTCAATCCAGACCATGCTGCATGCAGCTTTTTCTTCTTTCTTGCTCTTAATTAATGCTAGGTCTCTGATCATACTTCTGCTTTTGCAACAGAATATCAACTTGTAGTCAATTTTTTCACCCAACGTACAAGTTACCTGACCAAAAAAAAGGATTACCTTCCTTTCTAGACAAAAGCTCACCCAAACCTCCATTTTTCCATTTGGAAGGCAATTTTTTACCCACCCTCTCTTTAACATTTTTCCTAAAGAAAAAGATACCATAAAGACTGGCATATGTGCATATACATATCATATAGTTTTTTAACTGAAGAATTGTTCTAACAGCTGGGGTTTAGAAATTAATTAGCTGTTTGATGCAAACTAGATATTAATTGTTATTGCCATGGAAGTTCATGGGCTACGACAGAAATTAGATAAACTGAAGTACCATCAAGGAGCTAAGAGAAAGTGCACATTCTTGGAAAGAAAACTTAAGTTCTGCTAATTCCAGCAGCTAGTACAGCAGTGGAAATGTGATATGTTAACTATATGAAAATACAAAAAGATCTGAAAAGATGTATTTAGTGCTTCTTTCTGTTTAGAGAAACTCCAGGGTCTACACAAAGATGACTGTGTGCCCTGCTAAATGTGTAGCCATTACAGAGGGTTTCAATGGTGACAGTATTTGATATCTATCCTAAGACTCTGTGTACAGTAAGTGCAGTATTAGCATTCTCTAATTTCAATGAGAAATTGAAATCTTTTTCTTGGAACTCATGGTTCATCTCTCCATTTATATTTTTTTTTCTCTGTCACTATTGTATGAAGACTTTATAAAGAATTTTTTAGGTCCTTTTGTGAATTTGGGAGAAACCCTTTCATTGACTTTCGAGTACACAGAATTATTAAGTTTCCTCAGTTAGGAAATATACCCATGAAAGATGATCGAGAAAGTTTTGCCAGCATTATTTCCATAATGCATCTTTTGGGGCTATAAATATGAGTGTATGATGTTTCACAGCTTTTCTACCTATTTCACATCTTATTAGTGCTTATCAAATGCATTTTGCCAAAGACAGGGAGATCAATAATTCCATTTTGCATATCAAGAGACTGGGAAAGGAAAGCTGAAGTGAATTTTTCAAGGTCAGCTGAAGGCTAGTAACTGATAGAGAGGTAGATGCAGGGCTGAGGTCCCAATTGGTTTCAACAGGCACCTGGGAGTGCTGCCTTTCAGCTGGGAGAACAAAAGAATACTGTCTTCTGATATGCATCTTTATGCAAACATGACTGTGTACAAGTGCCGGGTACATAGATGCGCTCATATAGGATGAGTATGTGATGTGTGATTTATTTCTTAAAGAAACAACTTCTGAAATCTTGGAATTTTCTCCCTGTCTCACTCATCTTCTGCTCCAGCACACTGAAAAGGTCTTGACAGTATTTAATCTCATTCATGTGTTATCATTACTACTGTCAGGAGGTTTTGGATAACAAATGCAGTGCTTTACCAGCTAAAAACATTTTCTTTTTGCACTGACACAGACTCGTCAATAAAACCCCACGGCATGTTAACTTCCCATCTCTCAGATGTGGCACACTGGCATTTACAATGCAGAGAAAGGTAACAAAGTGTGAAAGAGATCATAAATCATTTAAAGAGATTTAAAAAGAGACTTAAAACAAAAGCCTTCAGGAAAGGAAGGGGAAAAAAAGTGAAAAAGTGTGGGCACCAAAAATTATTTTATACAAGAATGAAACAATGACCTTTTCACCTATCATCATTCACACTGGTTTGCCTTTCTCAGCCTCTGGAGTTTAGAACAATTCAGTCAGTGTGTAGAATGCTGCAAGAGGAATGAACCTTTTATTTTATTATTACCCAGGGCATGATACCCTTGAGAGGAATGACAAAAACAAATAAGAGCAAACAGAGCAAAAGGGAAAGCAAAGGCACTACAGGTTTGGGATAATAAAAGCAAGCAATGAATGTGATATACTGAGAGATAGCCTTCAATTCAAAGTTCACAAGGCAGGCAAATGCATTTCATTGGAAACTTTTACATTTCAAAATATGTTTTACAATCTTTTCACTCAGCCATTTAAATATGGGCTTTGCAGATGCCTGAAAATGTAGCAAGGGAGAGGGGTACACTTCATCATAGCTTGAAAATGTGAACGTACAAACAGTACTCTTCAAGAAGGCACACAACAGAAGGTTGGATATTTATATGATCAGCTCTAAACCATGATGTTTTACAGGCAAGCTCTGTTTTAAAATAAGTGCATCTAGGAAGGTGATATAGGCTCGTAACCAAAATCACAGATGGTGATTGACACAGATGTCCGTGTCAGACTCCTCAACTCTCCATTTTGGGAAAAAACAATTTATACAGCACAATTAAGTGAAAACGTTTTGATATGAAATACAAATGAAAAATGAAAACAATTATCAATTGTGGCTAGCCTTTCAGAACCTATTTTACAAACAACAGAAATAAAGAGTGTAACTCTGAAGTCAGCAATAATTCACCTCTACACAGCCAGGTAGTTCTGAGTGAGAGCAATAATATTAATGAATATAAAGCATTTTGTTATCAAGTACTTCACAGACATAACACATAAGCTAGTTTCAGATTTTGAAACACTAGTAGTCATCTGAAATCTAATTACTTCTAAAAAATACTGTGTAACAGGTTTTGGCAGGAAGAAAGGAATAATAATATATCCAATTAACAGTGTAGAAGGTATTTTAGGTAGACAGATTGACATTAGTAAACTAGAATTTGAAAATTACTTCACAGTAAACCATTAGCTTCACTGAACAAATTAAAGAAAAGAAAGAGAAAGCTATTTCTTGGTGTGAAATAGACTCAGGCTTGATCTGTGACTTCTGTTTGGATGTGAGGTAAGTCACAGCAGTAAGTAACACAGGCAGAGACTTAAATTTCCACCTCCTTGATCATATCTGATAGTTTCTATGTCATCAGTGATTTTCCAACAAGTTATTCCCAGGCTGAGAAAAAAAAAATTAACCGCCTTACTTGTAGAGTCTGTAAGAAAAGGCTTCTAGAGATCAACATTGTCCAAATGTACAATTCTGAAAACACCTTTTTTAAAAAAAAATTAATAGAAAAGGCACCAAAAAAAAGAAATATCAGTAGAAACCACTTGTGGGTTTTTTTGCTAGCTCTCAAAGCTCTGCCTGCTGTCCATTGCATTCCTTTCAAGATCTGGAAAGGTGCAGTACTGATTCAGTCTTGTTTGCCCTCTAAAGTCATGTGTGGCTTACTGCCTGCTATCACAAGCTGGTCATTTGACCAGGACTGTTTTTCTTCTTTTCCCCTGCCATCAAGAATGCATTTTGAATTGCAGTCACTGCCCTGAAATTTATTAGACTATATTTGTCCAGTCTGGATCTGACTAATTGCCCTGAGACAACGTTGCCTTTCACAGACTGATTCAGACTGTTGTTGACTCACACAGAAAGTTCCATCTATCTAATAACAAATTTTAATATTTTTCTAGTGACACGTGATATTTTATATCTATTTTTTTAAATCTGATTAGTGAGTTTCAATATCATACTTAAATTCAATTTTCCTCTATTTAGTTTGCCACAAAAATGTGGTCTCTTAACCTTGTCAAAGGGCTAGCAAGGAGATGTAAATAGCTGGTGTTGCATAGACATTCTGAATCTGTGATTGTTTCTAAAGCAGTTGAAAAAGGCTGAAATACAAACATGCATGAGGAAAATAAATGTGTACTTTGCATCTTCTCAATGTTCAATTCTCCATCACTGCTTGAATTCCTCTGATGTTTCTCTCAGCATGCCTTATCCTCCATTTTACACTTGCTTGGCAGATCCCATTGTTTTCGGTAGGCATTATGTCTTGAGTAAAAAAAACTGGATCTGACTAACAGTTATCTCTTAGAACATACAATATGCCACACAGAATGCCACAGTAAAGGAAACTGCAGAAAGATGCTATAAAAATTGTGAAGGAGAATACAAACTTGCAGTTTCAACTAGGCAACTTGCCACAGAAACTTTCTATGTTCGAAGTTAAGTTTCTTCAGTTAGTATTCTTTCTTAGTTCTATAAGATTTTTCTTTTTCCTTATGCATATAAGGCTTTAATGAGAACATCTATAATGGTTTCAACTCCTAATACAGCTCTAAGTGCTGGTAGAAAACACCGTCTTGTAATATTTCTTCTCTTAGTGAGACTGATAGAAATGCAAAATTGGGAAAAATATTCATGATTATTCCTAAGGTTCATTATGGAATCTTAGTCAGCACTTTAATTTCTGGTTCCAAAGCATTTTGGTGGAACTGGAAAGATACAGAATGCCTTTTCATTTTTTCTCTCCCTCATAAGTCAAATACACAATAAAATTACAGCAGTAATAAAAATACTAATAGTGCACTGTGAATCTCTTTAACCAATTATCCCATTTCCTGCCTGGCTGTTAAGTTGCACTCGGAATGCTCAGAGAAAACACATTTGCACTGTACAGTAAAAGGCAAGTTTAAATGCATTACATGACAGCTAGTGTATTAATGTCACCTGTGATCAGGAACATGAATTGCCTATCTGAGAAATTCATGGGCAGTCAAGACAATGAGCAAATTATTCAATGGCAAAGAATTTTGTGTCTTTTAGGATTCAATAAAGGTACATAAATGTAAGTTATAACAGTGGCCCATCTTATAACATGGGAGTGTTTTGTGCTTGCTATTAATAGGGGATCAAAACTTACAGTCTAGAATGTCAACACCTTTGAAAGTTTAGAACATGAATTCTGGGTCAGAAACTAGTCTGTGTTTTCATTTTGTTTAAAAACAAAGAGTTTTCTAGTAATGTTGTATATGTTATATAGAAGAATTATATGGACATTCAGAGTGTATCTTCTTTTTTGGCTCTTCTGTCTTGTGTAACGTGATCATCAGTGTGGAGTAGTTCAAACTTGTTACCCTTTTTTTTCTTTTTTGTTTTAATCGACTTTTGTTTAAAGATTTAACCATCGGTCTGTGTGCATAACCACCTATAGACTTGTTTTAGCATCATGATTTCTATGCTTAGATATTTGAAACTTTTCCAGTGAACACCAGTAGCACGAATACGTGTAATACATGTAAGACACATAACCTTTTTTTTTTTTACATCAGAATTTAGGATCTTAATGACTGATTATGGATTCTAGTTTGCAATACTCAGACAAAGAAATCCTGACATTATTGAGGTCTAGAAGACTCTGAAAATTTATTCCGAGGAATTTATGCAAAGAGTTTCACATAACTGCTGATAAACATTGTTGCTCCATCAGCATCATGTAAGACAGTGATTCCATGACTTAACATAGGTTTTCCATTGGTTGGTTAAAGGACTATGGCAACATACTGGCAATTAAAGCACTGGGCAATACCTACACTTCACATTTTCTTTGTGTCATTGTGTCTTGTACTGGGTCATTAAACATTCACACAGACATGCACCTATTTACTTTCTTTTTCCTGCTCAGATTGATGAGGGAATGCTGGGCTTGGTGTGAGAGCATGTGCAGACAATAAAAAGACAGAACATGCTGGAACAGTGTTGGAGGTACTCTGCAGAGACAGAGGCAGACTTGCTATAGTGACAGTGGGTTGGAGATCAGAGCCTGGAGAAACTCCAGAACCAAGGCATTTGCCAATAGGGTCCACTGACAGGGAAAACCACCCAAGGAACCTCCCCAAGCTCACTGTATTTGGTGGTGCTCACTATTCCTTTTTAAGAAGTACAATTATCTCATTTTCAAACACATAGTTAAGTTTACTGCAGTTCTGTTGTGAAACTTCTTTGAATGCAGACCAAAATTCTGTCAGTACAAGACTGACGTAGGAATCATAGCAGCACAGTGGCAGTCAGATGAGCCACATAAGCCAGATTCTGCACCTGGGTGGAGCAATCCTGTATGTGCAGACAGACTGGGAACAAGAGGCTGGGGAGTATCCCTGTGGAAAGGGCCCAGGGGCCCTGGTTGTAGTTGAGCATGAGCCAGCAGTGCCCTGACAGCCAGGAGGGACAACCCTGTCCTGGGGACATCAGGCCCAGCCGGGCAAGGGAGGGGATTGTCCTGCTCTTCTCTGGGCTGGGGCAGCCTCACCTTGAGTGCTGGGGGCAGTTTTTTGGTGCCACAGTGTAAGAAGGATATAAAGCTGTTAGAGAGCATCCAAAGGATATCTACAAAGATGGTAAAGGGGAAGCCTTATGAAGAGCAGCTGAGGTCACTTGGTCTATTCGGCCTGGAGGAGACTGAGAGGAGACCTCACTTCAGTAACAGCTTCCCGTGAGAGGAAGAGAAGGGGCAGCCACTGGTCTCTGCTCTGTGGTGACAGTGACAGGATCCAAAGAAATAGCCTGGACCTGAGTCAGGGGAGGTTTAGGTTGAGTATTAGTTAAATACTCTCCATGCTGAGAGTGGTTGGGCACTGGAACGGGATCCCCAGGGAAGTAGTCAGGGGCCCAAACCTGACAGAGTCCAAGAAGCATTTGGGCAATACTTTTGGGCACATGATGGTATTTTTGGAGTGGTCCTGTGTAAAGCAAAACTCAATGATCTTTATGGATCCCTTCCAGCTCAGGATATTCTATAATAAGGTTTTTACATGACACATCATGCTATCATTGTGACTGAGAAAATTGATCGACATTATTATGCATTCTAATAACTCATCAACAAAAAAAAATATGTAAAAGGAAGGTTTATCAGGGTATAAATTTAGACTTTTTTTGGTCCAGATTGTCAGATCTCATTGTTAGCAAAATTATCTTTGAATCCAGTGAAATTTTCTGGCCTCTGAGAAAGCTTTGCATGAAGCCTGTACTGCATGTCTTTCTGAGAGTGTTCTCTAGTTGCTTTTTTAATGTCAATTGCTAGTTCTCTGAAAGGACCTATATTTTAATGTACATGTGGAGAACGTGTGTTTGTCCATACGTCTGCGAGGAAGGTAAAGACCCAGAGTGCAAGAAAGATCTGTGGTAGTTTGTGTTTCTGTAACAGAGAACACAGAGTTCTGGATAACGAGCCAAATCTTTAAACACACATAAGACCAATTTCAGTAGAGCTCATGACAGACACACCTGTGAGATTGAGATCACAGTTTCAATCTTGTAATTACAGCAAGCAGGATAAAGAAGGCTTCATTTTGGAAAGTGAGACCAGATGGACCAAAGGATGTATTGTTGTGTTCCTTTATTATTAAGTAGGTGAAACAGTTTTCAGCAGTGCATGTTTCAGAAATGTGCTGTTGGCATTTTTGCCAGCACAGGAGATAGTCAAGACCTCTGTACCATTAACTTCTCTCCCTAGAACGTTGTTAGCAATGTGAGGCTGGTATAGCCTTATTTCTTTTCTGATGCTATCATTCCATCTGTAACCAGTCTAAGTGTTAGGTTTGTAATATAGCCAATGAAAATTTCACTTGCACTTCTGCAGAGCTGGCCTCTGACATTAAACTTAATTGTAACTAGAGCTACTATATAAAATTTCATAGATCCTGGAAGATTAAGTCTAGTTGTTAATTTGCATAGTTTTATGAAACATTTATTGGATTTTTCTTTAATGTCTTAGCATATTACTGACAGAGATAGCATAATTTGAAAATAACAACAAGGGACTTGAAAGCTTTATGGGGAATTATAAAACTATTCCCCAGTGGAATATTATTGTAATATAGCTTTTCAATGTAGTTGTTCTGTAACATTTTAGAATTACATGCTATCTTTAGTATATGAAAGTTATCTACATCTGTTTCTTATGCATGAAGCCTCTCACAGCTACAGTGTTTCCTCTGTGCTTCTGATTTTGATAATCAGAGGGAAGAGGGGGAGGAATACTGCTCTTTTATTAGCAGTTTAAGTTGGTTCAAGCTATTTCCTTTAATTTCCCTGGAAGTGTAGATCTTTTCCTTACTTCTATATTGCTAAACAGAAAGTGAAAAGTACAGTGCATACCTCAATACCTAAGCAGTAATGAAATGTAAAGTTTTTTTTAATGTGCTGTGAACCTCTGTGATGTTTCTACATTATAAATATGTTGTAATTCATTTTATAGTATTTGGTGTTGCATTGCCTGCCCCACAGGGAAAAAAATTATAACCTCAAAATTTACAATTATGTGTTTGAAATTAATTTTGAACAACTGTAAATAGGAATAAAAGAGCTACACAGTTTGTCCCTCAGCAAGGTAGAAATAAAAATCTAGCAGGCTAAGTGAAAACTGAAAAATTTTTAGAGTTTCCTCATTACACAATGGAATGCTTTTGATAGCCCTAGATTATCACTTCTACTGTTGTGTCTGACATGAATAAAATCACCTCCTCTCCTCAAATATTGTGAAAGGATATCAGGTAAGACTTCACATTTCTGAATAAAAGGACTTGGAGCGTGTTGTGGACACAAAGTAGAACATCAGCCAGAAAAACTCCCTTACAGCAGAGAAAGCCAACAGCATCCTGGGCTGCACTGGGCAGAGCATCAGTTACAAGGAATTGATCCTTCCCCAGTTTGAGAGAGACATGGACAAACTGGAATAAGTTCAGTGAGGGTCTGTGATGGTCATTAAGGACTTGGAACATTGAGAAGAGACTGGGAGAGCTGGAACCATTCAGCCTGAAGAGAAGTAGGTTAGGCTCACCTCAGAAACGCCCAGAAACAAGACAAAAGAAAAGCAATGGAGCAATGGAAATTCTCACTGGATATTTACATTTTTATTTCACCTTGGTCAAAAAGGTTGTCCATAGAGGTTTTGGCATCTCCATTCACAGAGATAATAAAACCTGGACAACACAAGAGCTGGCAAAAACCTGATCTAATCTCGGGTTTGGTTTTCTCTTTCACCGAGATTTAGGTGGTGGTTTGAGAGAGTCTTTTTTGCCCTCTGAAGGCTCTGAGCCTGATGCAAGAATGAAATGGAGTCTTCAAGGTCTTGTTTTTTCTTGGTTTCTCACGTTGTTTATTATTTCAGCCAAGATGTTCACAGCAGCTTGGACACAGGCGACTCCCCCTGTGATGGGAGGTCACTACCTTCTTATTCAGATAAATACGTACTTATTATTTCCAATTCTGTGCCAATGCTTATTACCTGTACTAAAAGGGTCATCTCTACTCTGACCCAATCTCCTTAAACTACTTTGTGCCATCGTCACTGCAGAAGATGGATACTAAGGGAGAACAAGAAGAACCCAAGGTACCGCCCTAAATCCTCCATCTTGTTCCCCATTCACCTCCATTCTGAGAACCCCAAAACTACAAAATTTTCCACCCAGCGATAAACTACACTACTGTCTGTCACACCTTTGTGACTTGTAATTCCTCTCTGTGTTGGAAGTTTTTCTCATGGACTGAAATCAAAGCCTGTGTCTTCCTGGGCTCTGTGCCAGGGTCTACTATACCCCCCCTGGACAGACCCCCCTGGACAGATTTCAAACCCTCTTGCTCGGGTCTCAGACCCCTCTGCCAAGGTCTGTGGCCTTCCAGGGCAACTGAAGGAATGCCCTGAACTCCTACAATCTAACTTTCGAAGATCGAGGTTTTGTCTTGGGAAATGGTTAGATAAGATGGCCAGCCAATGTCCTTCCCAAACTAAATTTTTCCAAACCCCCATGATTTTAATATCTTACAATGGAAATTAGGAAAATCAAATTTTGGTTTTGATCTAGGACTGAATCTATGAGTAAAAAATCTGCATTATGTCATACACTTGGCCTGACAGAAGGTCCTTTTATCATAACCATTTCTCAAATTCTCTACATTCTAACTTGGGTTTAAAGGTCAAAAACAAGAAAAAAAGAAAGAAGGAAAATAAATCATTAACTGGAAAGTCTTAGAAGGACAAAGCCAAAAAATAAACAAAATTATGATGTGAAAAATTTGGAATAGCTCTTACAATTTTTATTCCTTACCTCAACTCCTATGTGCATTCATCATTTGTGTTCTTCAAAAGTGGCTCAGGCTTGGAAACTTCAGTCCCTTTACATGGTGCTCATCACTCAGCCAGTCTTTTTTAACCCTGCCATCAGTTTCAGTTGCATGATTTTTCACAGGATCCCTGACTTTTTCAGTCAGACATCATTCATCATATCAGTCAGCCTTTGTACTTTTATGCTTTTATCGTTATTGAGAATATTGTTCCACAGTTCACAGTATTTAATCTTGCTCAGAAAGAATGAAATTCCCCAAAAGAGCAAGAAATGTTACATTAAATTGCACTTGATGTATATTTTTGCTGTTATTTTAATGTATTTAATCAATTTTGTGCCACAATGAAGGTATTTAAGTACACACTTAAATTTAGAGTGAATCTGTATGTAAATATGTACATACAGACACACAAGAACAAACTTATACTGGAGACAAGTATTACAATCTCAGACAGCAGTGGATGCAGCTCTTCTAAGCTGGCGATTTGTCCTCTCCATCAGTTGATATCAGCTGCCTCTAAAGTCTTTTAGATCCGGCTTGCAAAGGGCTATCTGTCATAATAATTAATATTATGCAACTAACAACAGATTTTGAAGTCTCCTTTGCCATAAAAGGATAATATATCCAGTGTTGCTACTGAAGTGTTGTGATCAGGAGAGCCATTGTGGGTTAATTCCGAAGTTCTCAGAGAAGTATGCAAATCATGATTTTCACAGCATGCCCCATTGCCCATTCGATTACTTATAGCTCCCTAAATATGAATTGGTTGTTTGTTTCACACAGGTTTTGTTTACACTGGTGATACCCTTCCATCTTTTCAATGAGGCTGTTAACATGAACCATCCAAAAAATACTTGAATTACAATCCATAATGTCCTTTCCATACCCTCCAAAATGCTGGTATTTGCAGAGCGAATGTTTTCATTTTAGAATTTGCTCTTCGAGGATTTGAACATGTTCAGTTCCCCATGAATATTAGGGTCTGACAATATACAGAGTGGATCATTTTCTCAGTTTCTGTAATTCCAGCAGCCACGCATGTTAGGAACTCATTTGGCATAAAATAACCATAAATTTGTCTAACTTTAAGACTACTTTTGAAAATCACAGGGAGGATTTAGGAACCAAACAACTCTTCAAGAGACAAGGACAAATAGAAAATAAGTGAATTAGGATTTGCAGCTCTTGGGTGCTATGCAGAGCACAAATTATCTTGGCAGTCATACAGTGACACATTACTACTCTAAATATTCAGATCTCCTTAGTGTTAAAGCGGTATTATGATAAATTGCAGTAGATGTCTCAGTCTTTCTATGTGTGAAAAGTATATCATCACTTATATTCAGTTAATTCAGCTGAAGATGGTTACATTTATATAATTCATTTAGCCTTAAAAAAAACCCCAACTTTGTTATATTGGATTCCAATAAGAAATGTTTTATAGGTTTCAAGTCACATGTCTGATCTTAGTTAATTAAATAAATATTCTCCAGAATTCAAGAACATATTCCAAATTAATCTCTCATGTAGGTGAGATCTCTGTCCACTCAAACAGGATTAAGGTCTCAAAGAAATAAAATGAATTAGCGGAATTAATATCAAAATGAACCATAAGAGGATTTTAAAATTAATGGATTTCATTAACTACTTGAGAAAATCAAATTTAAAATGCCTTCAATTAACACAAAAATAGGTGGGGTTTTTTTATTTGGTGATTCTTTTTGATGTTATTTTATTTTAGTAATCTATTGAAGGACTTAAGAATTATGTCTGAAAAAATTTCCCTCAATAATTTATTCTGGAATGGTTCCAAGTGTTATGCCAGATCAGGTCCATTAAGAAGTGAAATGTGACCATCTCCAAATGTTTTGTGCTTTACTGATGCGAAAACATATTTTGAAGAGGTAGCTGAATATCAAATAGGCTTTTCTTCTCTTTGACGAGATCTCAAGTAAGAGCTATATATAAAATCAACTGGGTGTGGGGGATTTTTTCATAAGCTGTTTCACTCAGATAAGTTTCATTTCTGTGGTGAAGGCAGAAGAGAATCAGTAAGCAGCATATTCTGCCTTTCTCTAGTACAGCATTTCCTTTTTGCTGCTTTAACATGAATATTATAGAGTAGCAGACATCACACCCACAGAAGTCCCATCTTCCTTTTAAATTCTTAAAATAAGAGTTAATTAGCAGGTCAGACTCCAGACAGCTTTGAGATAGATCCCTATTCCAATTTAATTCTAAATGCTGGACTTGCTTGTTTTATTCTTCTGTTGAGCTCTGGGGTTCCAGCCAGCAGGAAAAAAATTCCCACTGGTGATTACCAGCCATGATTTCATTGCCAGTCAGAACTACAGTCAGTTTCATCTGAGGCGAATTTCCAATGTAAAGCAGTCCAATATTCCATGAACATATTGTCACATTCAAATGTGAGCTTACTCGCTTTCTTTATTCCAATGTTCTAAGAGGTAGGTTTTTTTCCCAGTCTCTTTTGTTGACTTTTAAATTGACTGTATCATTATTTAGATCTTAATAGCATTTATAATTATCTTAATTAAAGAAGCTCTGGTTCTCCATTTGTTTCAAATTCATAAGAAGTTAAACAAATTCTTAAAAAACTTTAAAATGACATTTCTTTCTGAATTTGAAAAATAATAAAATAATAAATAATAGAAAGGTAAAAAATATATTCAGTGTCAGATGTATTCAAAAGTTGTTTCTTTGTCCTTACAACTGTTTTTCAATTTACTATTTGACATGTTCAATGTTTGTATTACAATGTGTGGACTCAACTAAGGCATAATTAGCAATTCAACTTTAATAGAGAAAGATGGTCTTGTGATCTAAGTGAATAACATGCGAAAAGTCTTTGAGGAATTCACATCACACACAGAGACCTGCTTCTGCACTAAAGAGTAGGTTCTTGCTCTGTAAGAAATGCAAAAGCCAAACTGATAGGAAACTTGTATTAGCAGAGAGCTCTGTGAAGTGTACCCATGGTGATGTGAGCATAAGTTTTCACTAGGAAATAATTTTGTCATGTAGTTGTGCACAATTAATGTATCTGCAGATATATGCAATTACTTTCTTGCTTTAATGCAATAGCCCATGGAAATTTTCAATAGTTAGCAACTTCTTATTCCCTCTAAAACCTTTCAAAGACTGAGGACAATTTCCAGTCTGAAGTTCTGATTTGGAGGTCTAGAGGCTTTAAGCAAAAATATATGGAAAAAATGAATTGATGAAATCTAAAACCTACTGTATAAAGTATTTCAGGTTTGGCATGTTTTTGCCAGAACTGAGGAGGAGATATCCAGCTGGGAACCTTGCAAGTGCTGGTTGTTCTTTCTACTTTTATTTTCTTTCCAGCAGTGAAACTTTCAGTAATGGCAATAATACAATATGTCTAACGATAGAGAGGAAGTTTCAATTCTTGACTGTAAAATTTTGGGGTTTGGTCCGAGAAACAATTTTCTGAAGTTTCTTTGATTTTTTCCTGACTAGTTCTGATATACAAGAGGAAGAAAAGACCTTTCATAATTGGGTGTTCAGCTAATGCTCCCAGTCCAGGAGCACACTTCAGTTGACTGGCAGAAGTATGAGGTGGTTACTTCCAGAGTCTTCTATAATGTCTCAACCATTTCCTCATTTTGTATTCTGCCAAACTGGAAGTGAAAATGGGAACCTCATGAGATTTAATAGACTGGGTCAGGACGATACCTGGAACAGGCTGGGGGATGAAGGGATCAAGAGTAGCCCTGCTGAGACTGACTTGGGGGTGCTGGTGAACGAAAGGCTGGCCATGATCCAGCAATGTGTGCTTGGAGCCCCCAAGCCAAACAGCTGCATCAAAAGCACCTTGGGCAGCAGGACAAGAAAGGATTCTGCCACTTTACTCTGGTCTCATAAGACCTCACCTGCCAGTGCTCCATCAGCTCTGGGGTCCTCAGCACAGGAGGACATGGACCAGCTGGAGTGAGTCCAGAAGAGGCCAGGATGATGATAAGAAGGATTCAGCACCACTCCTGTGAGGAAAGGTTGAGAAAATTAGGGTTGTTTAACCTGGAGAGAAGAAGGGTCCAGGAACACCTTCAGCCTTCCAGTAAGAGACCCTACAAGAAAAGACGTAAAGGGGCATTTTAGAAGGGATTATAGTGACAGCACAACTTTACACTGAAACAGGATAAGGCTGGATTAGATATAAGGAAGAAATTCTTTAGTGTGAGGATGGTGAAACACTGGAACAGGTTGTCCAGAGAGGTGGTGGATAACACGTCCCTGGAAATGTTCAAAGCTGGACTGGGTGGAGCTCCCATCAGACCCTGGAACAGTACAATCAGATCATCTCTAAGGTGCCTCTTTTCCAAGCTGAACAAACCCAATTCTCTCAGCCTTTTCTCGTGGAAAGGCACTCCATCCCTCTTCTGGTGGCCTCCTCTAGACTTGCTCCAACAGTCAATATCCTTCCATCTTGACATCTAGTACAGGGTATTTAGAAAAATAATGAAATGACAGAGTTAATGCTCCATAACATGAAATTCAATTGCAATCATCCAAAATGTGAAATTTACATGGAAACTGCGTTGAGATCATTCTTGGACAGAATGCAATTTTAGTATGTCAACAATATATTATGTTATTGAAAAAAAAATTAGGGTTTAGGACTTTCATTGTACTGATCAAGTCTTCAGTTAAAAGGAGTTTATTTAAATGGAAAACTACTTTTAATGTGCATTAGAAAGAAAATTAAAAGAAAATAAATAGTCCACAGTGTCTATTTTATTAAATACTGAAGATATTTTTATCACGTCAATGAGCTGTAACACAGGCAATTTTTCAAAAAGCAGTTATTTAAATGTAGCTTCTCCATAAATATAAGTAAACAACCAATTTTACAGACTTATATTTTCCTCTCACTCCTTACAGTCAATTCAGAATTTTTGCATATCTTGTTTTACTACAAGGCAGTCTTCTTTACTATGAATGTGAAGCAAATTGAACATGCTATTTGAAAGATATAGAGGTTGATATCATTTTAATGATTTCTTCAATTTCTTTTGCTTTATTTTTTTTTCTACCTGTATTTGGGTTTGACACACTGGTAAGGAAGTCTGAAGTTCAGAAGGTGGAATAACACAATTTCTTCTGACTTCAGAGACCTCTGGATTGGATAGGTTGGCTTAAAACCCCCTAGTACAGTATTTGCAAGTGCATTCTGCTGTTTGCCACAATTAAAATAAGTACTTCTATTTTCAGCTGAATGCGAGCTTCACTAGTTCAATTACTTCACAGAACTGTATAATTTTCAGTCCTGTCTATGTTGCAGAGTGGGCCTGAGAGATTCTGAAATGTAAGGAAAGTACCAGTTCATAAAGTTCTTGATTTAGTTTACTTTTGAGAAGCTTAGGAATTTTTTCATTCTAGCTACAAAGCTTTCCAGCAGCCAAGCCATACTTCTGAGGTTACCAAACCTCGCGAGGCAAAGACTCACTTTTAGTTTGCAAATCCCTTACAGAAGATTTGGTTTCTCCAAGTAGAGTTCTAAGATATGCTTTCATTTCCAAATGTCTGCATGAAAGTTTTTTATGAGAACTCAACATCTCAACTACTTGGATCTCGCTAATGAAAAGTCATTCCACTAAATAAATGGCTTTTCATGGTGCATATAATTGTGATGCATCAATGCTTTATTTTACTATTTTTTATATCTGTATGACCCAACTCTCAGCATGACCAGACTTGGGTTTGTTTTTTGACATAATTTATAACATTTTTGTTGATTTAAAAAGATGTATGCAAAGAAGTTTCCATAAAATTACCATTAACTTGTGTAATTTTTTGACTATAACTATGTGGAGATTGATGCTATCAGAAGACTGACCTCATGGGGCTGATGGAAAGTATTTAAGGTCAGAATGTGAGATTTCTATTTAAAATTCACCACTCAGGATTAAAGCAGCAAAGCCTGGAACATTCCCTTAAGGCAGCTCTCTTCTCTAGAACAGCTGCATGAAGACCATGTGGAAGACCATGGTGAGTTACCAGGTTCCTTGTTTATTGTCTTCCTCTGTTGACAAGTGTTGTTTTCTAGTAAACATTAAGATTTAGAAGCAGATGCTAGTGTCTGGTACCTGCTTTCTCCTGAAATTTGTGCTCAGTTTTTACTCTTGATGTGATTGCCAAACAACCTACAATACATGGGGACTTCAACAGCAGCTGAGCCACTTGGAACTTTCTTCATTTATCTTGAAATTCATAATAGCAAGCTCTCTTAACACATCTAGGTGTGCACTGCCCTTGCAGAGGTTTCAGCATAGCATTATCAAGGTCTGAGATGATTATGAGACAATTCTCAGCATAATTACTCTATTTTTCAGTCAGTTTTGCTCATTTCTTTGGCAGGAGATCAGCGCTATTACCTTAAGTCTGACTGATGTGAAACTGGTGGTGCTGAAAGATGTTGCTGTTTCCTAACACTTGCAAGGTCAAAGGTTTCCATTGTATTTTATAGTCTGGAAATGTGAGGTTTTTACACCATTAAGATTCAGCAACTGTCATGAGAAACCCCCTGACAGTCATCAGCATAATTTCGAAGAGGACTTTCCACTACACAATTGTTAGATTTCTTCCTTGGGCCTGTAGATGAAAAACTGCAGAAATGCAATGTGGCCAGTTTCAAATAGGATAAAAATCAGAGGTTATCTTGCAAATCCCTTGTAAAGTCTTTTCCACTGTGCCAGGCTTATCTATAACACTGCTGGTAGGAATCTATCACTGATCATGAAAGCTGTAATTAAGTGGTGTCTTCTCACTTTGAAGAGGTGACAGAGTGTGAATTTATATTATTTTTTATTGCCACTCATTCTTTTTCTATACTGAAAACTGTGTCTCAGACACTTTTCAGGAAAAGGGTATTTTCAGACCAGTCTACTACAGCTTCTCTGTGTAGTGGAAAGGGAGGATACTGCACAGCTGTAAATGAAGGTTTATAGGGGAAATGCTTTTTACTCTGCTGTCTCTGCACTTTGCTGAACCTCAGGTAGGAAAAACCCACAGATTTTCTCTGGCTTTCATTCTAACTTAAATGGATTGGTGCATAATTTCAAAATGTCTCATTTTTCTTCCTCACGTGGCTTCAACTTTCCCTACTCTCAATCTTTTTTTACTACTGGGCCTCACCATGTATAAACTGTATTTATAACCATGCACATCCATGAGCTAGATAGAAAAAGAAATGTTTTTCTTCCCTTGCCTCTTCCTTCCCCATCTCTATGATCTTATTTAACCAAATGAGTCACTGTCACTCCCTGACCTCTTTCTTACCTCTCCTCTCCTTTCATGAGGGATCACATGTGCGATTCCAGGGTTTGCCTTTCCAGTTCCTGCATAAAAGGGAAGATCTTAACAGTGCTGCTGTGCCCAACTGGATACAGGGCATAGCAAATTGGCCCTTTGTGGATAATAATGGAGCCTGAGCGTGAACCAGAACTTGTCTGTGATTTCACGTCATTCCAACAAGCTATTGCTGACTTTATTTGCTGCCTTCTGCCACTAAAAGCTTGTAAACAGATTTGAGTCCAGTATTTACTAATATCTTCATATCATCCGCTGGACAGAATCTTGTGTCTGTTGTCGAAGCTGACAGAGACTGTGGCTGAGACGTGTTGATGATGTTTTGGCTGCCTTTCAAGAAAGCACAGATGCTCTGAACACCTTTCTAGAATTCTTAAGTAGTCAGATGTCTTCCCATAAAAATTTACAAAGCAAATGGAGAAATAAAGTTTAATGTCTTTTTCTAAACAGATATGTCTCAATTCTGATGATGAGCTCCTAATATGTTCTGGTTAGAAGTCTTGCACATAGGAATCAATATATTCTGCAAACCGTAACATTCAGATCCTGACTTACAATATAAATACACTAAAGATATCTGAACCAAAACAGAAGCAAACCAACCAACCAACCAAGAAAGAAAAAACAAAACAAACAGACAAAAAGGCCTCCAACCCTCCTGCAATACAGTTTTGGATAAAGTTTCTAACAAAAGCAGAAATATTTTAAGTCTTTTTTCAGTATATTATATAAAATAAGAAGAGATCTCATGTCTGGTTTTGTTTTGGGTTGTGGTTGTTTCGGGGCTTTTTAAAATGTGCATATAATATTCACCAGGTGAAGAAACATCAATCTTTACTTTTTGAATTTGAAGGGAATATGGCTTTTTTTAATTTTTAAAAAAAATCTACTAGCATTTTTAACAAAAGAGATTAAGGGCTGAAATCAATCTTATTTAGCAAAGCCTTAAGGAACCACAGAAACCATCTATCTTTTCTTTAACTGCTTGTCTGGTAATCTCCAAGTAAGAGTCTGTCTTTCACTTTACATGGAAATGAAGTTACAATTAGAAAAGTTCTTCAATCATTTACTGCTATCCTTAAACTAAGCATGGGAAAACTAGCATAGGTAAAAATAAGAACTGACCCCAAACTGACTGTAAGGTCACACTGAACTTGAGTCAATTATTTCGTGTTTTTTTTGTAAGTTGAGAAGACACAATGAATTACAGGAAAAAAAAAATCTTGCCGTAGTGCCTAAAAAGTCAAATTGTCCTGAAAAATAGCAGCTTTTGTGATGTTTACAAATAGAACCACAGGAAATGTTAAGCAAAAAATACTGATATGCCTCATTTCACCTAACTGCAGAATCTGGCTGTCTGGGCAGGTTGTTACCTGTTTACCCTTTTTAGCACCAGTTCAGGGTCTGGAGGCCCATCGGTCTTGTTTGTTGGATTCCCAGCTGGTCTCCAGCTCTGCCACAACCGTGCTCCCTCTGGCCATTCCAGGACCGTGTCTGACACATCTGGGCTTTGCCCACAAACCTGCTCACAAACCTGCAGCAGGCAATTTTGACACCAGGTACCAACCAGTACCTAGTGCTTCCTGATTAAACCATTCCATTCCCAGCAATTCCCTGAAGGACCTGTCCTATCAGCCTCTTCCCTGATGGATGAATAATTCTTAAAGATAAATCTTTCTGTGCTGCAGCTCCTGATCTGTGATGGTCAAAGGGGAGCAGGACTGGCAGGGCTTGCATCTGCATGGAGTGAGGCATCATGGAGATGTGCCAGGGATAAGCCACCCCACACAATTTCCCGAGGAATCCATGTCTTGAGGCAGCAGCTCCTGTGAGCAGGGTGCATGCTCAGCGTCTGTGCAGGAGGATCAGCCACTGCTGTGTCTCAGAAGCCCTTTTTCAGCCCTAGAAGCTGGAACATGCTACAGGCCCTGAATTGCTGTTCGCCCCAGGAACAGTCCGCACCAAAGCAGGGAAACAGCCTTGTAGCCAAGGTTAGTTATCAGCTTATCTACAGCCCTGCACAGAAATACTTCATGTGGGGATTCCTTCTTGTCTTGTTTAACAAACTGAATGCATGTCTTGCTTTACCTTGTTCAGATTGCTTTTCTTCCTCTCCAAGAGCTCCCTGATTTCTTCCAAAGTCAGAATGGTAACGTCAAACATTCCATTTCCATGGCTTCCCGGCAGACAGGGTTTTAGTCCTTGCAAAAACCTTTCACCACTCATTCATTTATGTTTTTGTGATTTTGACGATTATTATTATTTTGAAGAAGGATCCTTTTTTTGTCTTTATTGTTTTCTTTCTTTTAGTCTCACTCTGATCTTAGCTCAGGGCTGATGATTGAAGCCCTGGCATCAGGCAGTAGCTCTTTAAGAAGCAGTAGGTGCTGGCTTTCATTTAGAGTCAGGCTTAGAAACGTGAATATAGAATGGTGCAGCAGAAGTGGAGATCCTGCAGCTGTGGTTTAGGTTGTAACAAAGTCTTTTTGCAGACATTTTCATCAATTGTAGCTGAGCACAGAAGAATCCCAACTCCTCCTGGGTATGTGAAGCTAAGGAAAGTCTGGCCGAACACCTTAACACAAGTAATCTTTCCTTCTTTCTTTTATCCTAGTTTCTTATTTATTTTCTGGCAGGCATCAGCACTCCTGGGAAAACGTTCCTTGTATGTAATAAAAATAAGATTACTTTCATGTAGCTTTTGATTGCCAATGTTTTTCCAGCTTTCAAAGAACCCTACTTCCATATCCTTTGCAGAGAAGTGTATTATTGTTATGCAGTTTGGTTTAACTTCATGATTTGTAGTAAACATGGTTAGTGTTTTCTTTGTTAAAGGAAATAGAATAAGTGCATATCTTTAAACTGCAACATTTCTCAGTTGTCAGCAGAACCTATGCAGAAGGAAAGCCAAAAGAGAGAGGCAGCACCAGAATCAGTTATGTAGCTTTTTAACATATGAAGAAATTAATGGGTTTCATGGTTTTTGTTCCTGAAAGATTCCTCTAAAATTATGATACACAACTTTTGAATAGTTTATGCTAGTAAATTATAATTAATTAAAAATGCTAACTTAAATTTATCTCAGTTAGGAATAATCTATTTAGTTCTATAATACAGTTTTAGATACTCCAAAAGTGACAATCTATGCAATTGTTTTCATAAATCCTTGCTTTAGTGAAAACAACAAGGGAATAGAACTTCTGTCTCCCCTAAAAAACCGCAGTCATATCACTGGTTCATTACTGATCAGTCGCATAATTGACAATAAATGCTGCTGTTTTTCACGTGGCTGTGAGTCCCACAGAAAGATTCTAAAAGGAAAGTTCATGACTCTGCAGTGAGACCATGATTAATTTAGGTCAACTCCTTGAGCTAAATGAGAGGTTTTTTTGTTTCACAAAAATAGGAAACGATATAACTAGGCATAACTCATTAAACTCATAAATATGCATAACAGTATCGAGGCATAGATCCATGTGCACCAGTCATAATTCTGCTGCTGAAACATTTGCAAAAGCTAAACTTCAAGGAGACAATAAGACATTGTAAGACGTAGTCAATTGTTCTGGGGTAAGAGGAGGTCTGAGTATATAGTTTGTCTAAAAATTGACAAATTTATTGAGTTTGAAAATGTTATTGAGAGCACAGCAATTTTGATGTTACAGTCTCAGAATTTCAAACACTGGTGGAAAATGTCTTTAACTGGCACTAATACGAGACCACATTCTAGCCAGGAATAATAGGTACTAACCCATATTAGCTGGATGTTTATCTGAGATGTGGAACCAATTTTTTCCCAATGGTGCTTTTTAAAACTCAAACTAAGAAACCTAAAACTAGGGTGTCTGAGGTTATAAATCCAGCTATATAAATAAAGATACTAAATCCCCTAACTTCCAGTCTTTAGTTCTTTCTTTGAGCAACTAACTTCATGGCTAAATTATTTGGAAGTCAAACATTTCAGTTGCTTTCTTGTGAGGAATGACTCTGATTGGTATTATAAATTCTCATCTAGCAATCATCCCATTCTCTTGTTGAATACAAGTCTCAAAATAATTTCCCATGATCCAGGAGAGTTTACTGAAAATACAGACTTAACTGCAAGCAGCCCAGGAGATTAATGATGTTCTGCCTTTACTGCTCATCCTCTTCCAACCTCACAAAAGCCCCTGGCACTTCAGCATGTTAACATTTGCCAGATGAAAAGATGTAAAAGTCTCTTAAGGAAAGTGTGCAACTGCTAATTAGAGACAGAAATTATTTTGGATCTAGCTACAGCTGAGCCGGTAGACTAAGTCTGTGAGTACTGTGAAACAGAGTTATGGGATTTATACTTGCTGTGAAAAAGTAGTATTGTTTTCACATTTTAAGGAAATTATTCAGAATGTTTGGTGCCTTTAACTTTGCTGAGGCAATAGACAATTTTCGGTATGTCCTCTACAAGAAAGGTTGAAATTCTGATGAGCTCTGCATCTACAGAAGACGCTTTTCAAAGTGCTTTACCGATTAGTCATTCATCTACCAATAAAAAATACAAAACTGGATGGCGATAATAAAACTGAAAACAATGAAATACATAACCATCAATGCCTCAGGCATATTGTTATGATTAGTAATTTCAACCTTGAACAAACTGTTTCAGACAAATTTCCTAACAAGGTTCTCTCAGTAGTTGTTAAGAGTTCAGTAATGAACTTTTCTTGTTCCATATCCAAAGGCTCTGTCACTCGGTTGTGGCTGATCTGTGCTATGGCCCACAAAACATGTTGCGGGCTTCTGCACACCTGGACAAGCAGTTGCTGTTTCACTGTGTTCTGCAGAATGATTCCCTTCTCCCTGCTGATCTGGCTTTCACTTCCCAGTTACTAGAACCAAGAGAATTAAAAATTATGATCTAGGAAAGTGATGTGTTGCTGCTCTGAAAGACTTTTAAAGGTGTTGTAAGGGGCAGACACGGAAAGCCACTCCATCAGGCAATACCTCGGTTCTAACCACTCTGGGCATGGCTCAGTCTTTAGTTACTTGATCACAGCCAAGGCAAGTCTGGTGATGAACCTGGACTTGGGAATAAAGGATGGGTGGGGTGTTAGATGTTACTCTTTCTGTGTGTATCCAGCATGGGGTTCAGGGCCTGAGACACAGAGGCTCACAAGCCTCTGTAGTGAGGAATGCTGTGTTCACACATACTACACACCACTAAGGAATTTTCCAGTCTGGTGCACGAAGCCCATGATGGGCATTCACACTGAAGTACTGAGAAAGCTTCAGTCTGAAGGCCTGAAATACATCAGCTTACATTTTATTGAAAGTCTGGCTGACAATTCATTTACAGTACATTTGCTATATATACAACCACTTAACGTGTTTAGACAACACTCAGGGCAGGATTCAGCATTTCATTGAGTGAAGCAGGTACCTTTAGTCAAATGCATGAATGAGGTGGTAAAGCTCCCCTTACAACTGAAGAGTATTTGCCCAGCAGCATAGTATGCTTTCTGTGTGCCTGTGTGTTTAGGCAGTAAAGCTGACTTCTGGGTATATCCTTTAAATTGAGGTCAGTAGCTCTCTGCATTCCACCCACTGTATTTAACAAATCTCCAGTGTATAAAGTGAGACCTTCAGTACACATATCCTCAGAAAATCAGTTTGGTGTCTTAACCTGTGAGCTGAATCCACTTGTGGCCACGTGTAGACATGCAGTAACTCAGCCATTTCTGGCATAAGATTTTTTATACAACATTTTTAAATTAGAATAATATATTTCATTATTTCTGAGGGCCATTGTGAAAATGAAAAATGATCAAATGCTATAGGGAACTCATTGGATCTGAGTATAAGAAGGAATTTAATAATTACCTCTTCAGCACGGGTTTTAATATGCATAGGGAATGACACAATGCAACAAGTCATAAAACACTTTCCTTCATACAAGTTTAATAAGGCAGAGACAGTATCAAAAAAGAAGTATATGATCAGATAGTTAGTCATTTGGTCACAGTTCATGAATATAGAGACAGACTGTGCAGGCAACCTTCACTGTGGCATGTCTTAAGTCTCAATCTTGCTTTTCCACACTTAGTAACATTTTAAATATATTTTTTTATATATTTTATGTGCAGAACATTTATGACTACATAAAACTTTTTAGTTCCATGTTTCTTCCTTGCATAAACCTATGCCAGTAGGTTTTCATAAATTTTTTACTTCTTAATCCACTGCCAACATCAACAAACTGAAAATTATGTTATATCTGGTTTTTTAAACAGTATCAAATTGATCTGAAAAATACATCAACTTCTTTATCTCCTATTGCTGCCTGACAAGAACAATAAAATTAATCTGAAAGCCCAATACTGGCATTACTAGCTGTCTTTATCTTTCCATCTTAAGCCTGCCACAAATCAATCTATTATTGATAACAGGAGCTACATCCAACAGAATTGAGAAATTTTAGAATATTATTTTCAATTGAGATATAGTGACTATTGCCTTGGATTCTTGAGATAATGCCTTGGGGTTTTTTTTAATTAAAAGAATTCTGGTGAATTGCAGTACAAATATTGTTATTTACTTGAAGTTAAATCAGAACCTCTTTAGAGGCCAATCAGTGATTACCCACTTCCATAAATTTGGATATGAGGAGAGACAAAAGCAATAATAATTAAAAAAAGCAGCAAAATTTCACATTCTTTTTCTAGCGTCAATAAAGTGAGAAAGAAAGAGTCAAGGAAAAAAAAAATCTGTATGGTTCCTACTAAAGTGTAGACCAGACATGAAAGTAACTTGTATTTCATCAGGAATTAAGAATTATCTGGAAGATTTTTTAATAGGTTCACAGAATATTCTAGATAAAATGAACCAGTCTTAGAGGCGGGTCTTGATGATGATGTCCAGATTGTGGAATGTAACTGATTGCTGTGCCTGAGGTTGCTTTGGCAGTTTGCAGGGTTTAAGGAATTTTGACTCCTGATCTACATAAGACTATTTGTGGCTGATGTTTTGTCACCCGTTACCTGTGTCCTGCCTTAAAAGCCACATGTATTTCTGAAACATATGCAATGTAATGTTATTCCAGATGCATTTTAGAAGACTTTACAGATTGACACGCACACCTGCTTTTTCCTCCTGATCATTAAGAGTTAAAATTTCTTATTCAGTTTCCTTAATCTCTTCCGCTGTTTGTTACATTTGTTACATGCCTACCACCTTGTGAGTAACAAAACTGAAAACAGAGAAAATATCCCCAGCAACTGAGCAACAAATTAAACATATAGCAGTTCCAGCTGTACATAATGTTAAAAGGAAAAAAATATATAAAGAAATATGCTTTCATTCACAAAATGAAACAATTATTTCAATGTGTGTGTAATTTATATAATGAATATATTTTCTGTCTTTGAACATTATACTTTCTGACGTTTCTCTGTCACAAAGTGTTATTGAAAGTCAACAGACTCCAGAAAGTCCTGCAAATGCTAATGTTTCCTCAGTGCCTAAAAGAATTAGTGGATAAATTAGTGTCTGTGCAGCATGTGTAGTTCATGTGACCAGAAATGAAGCTCTTCTCTAAATATTGATTTAGCAATAAAAACCTTCAATCAAATTTCCAATCGACTTGCATGTGTATAGATAGGTTTTAGGTTAAAATATATCTCTGGATTCACACTGAAAAAAATTTTACAGGGTAGGGAAATTTCACTGTGTTCGTGACTAGTTTATTTCCTTTACTCCTTACAGCCTCTCTTTACTACTATCTGCCCATGACTATTCATAAATGGTACTTTCCCACTGAGATCTCTAAGAATGTGCCTTTAGTAAACTGAGAACAATAAATAAGGCAAATATGGCCTAAAATGACAATAATAAATAATTATGACTAGAAATATGTTCTTTTAAAACCTGTTCTTGTAAGTTATATTTCACAATGCCAACTATTGACGTCATGACCTAAAGAAAAAAAAGTGGAATTCAGTCTTCCAAAGTCTGAAGACATAGTATCCAGTCTAATCCAAATTCTGTAGGTCAGCCCCATCTGTACATTACATAAAGCTACAAGGAACTAATGATACTGAACTGACTAATAGTAGGTGTTGCTTATACCAGATTGCTTCAGTCTGAATCTGTAGAATTTTTGGCAGAAATACTGTCTATGTTGTTTCTTGCTCCACCAATTACATATATAGAATATCATGTGATATCAGATGGAAGGATCCAAAAAACATTGAACTTTGAAGAGACAGAAGAGTTCTTATAAATGAGGGTTTTATATAATGGGAAGCATGAACGGACTCCAATTATGAGAGCTTTCTGAAATCAGAATCCAAAAACTAGAGTCCAATCTTGCTCTGAAATTCAAAGATTGTGCCAGGTTTTACGTGAGGAGGTGGCAGTGTCAAGCACAGGGACAAGGAAACTCAGCTGAATGCTTTGAGGAAGGCAGGCTGGCTGCAGTAAGAAATCAAAACGTTCCATACCAACCAGTGCAGTTGCAGCACAAAGCTGACAGAAGGTTGAGTTGATTTTTACAAGGTGTGCTAATGAATACAGATGGGAGGCAATAATAGCAATAATGATAATTTTGAGTCCTCCTCTGGTCTGTTTAGGCTCCTTCTGCAGTCACAGAGTCCTTACACAGAGTGCAGTAAGAAAATTGGACACTTGATTTGCTACATGTGTTCAGGGACTTTTCTATAACAGAAGGTCATCAGAGCTGGATTCAGACTGCAGCCTCTGCACTACCCAATCAAAAAAATCAAGCGCTGGGTCATGAAGTGGTAGTCTGAACCTGGCTGCATAGATAGCTTTTTTATATAAAGCAAAGTAGTCTGGATGCTCAGTACAACTGGAGAGCTCAGCAGAAAGCAGACTGGACCTAGGGCAAACAGGAACGTTAACAAGAACATCTCAGGAGCCATAAGTGCTGGAGCAGACATTCTGTTCTTAGATCACACAGCTGAGGCTTTCCTCCTGATAAGCCAGCCTGCCTCTATCATTTCACTTTAGGACAAAGAGGTGCCCTTCTCTGGTCTATGTTAACCTCTGGTCAGAGCACTGCGAAACCCAGTTCAGGCCAGTCTGACAGGGGAATTATATACCCTGCTTACTTGAGGAGTGTTTTAAAGCAATGCATTGCCTAACTCAGGCTGTTGGTTGCTCTCCAACTCTCTCAGTTTTGTTCTTTCCCTACAGTACTGAATATGATTCAAAATTCTGTATGCAGAGAGAAAATGCAGAAGGAATGGAGCTCTGTACTCCAGGGATTAGAACAGTCAAGTGCAAGTGGGATTCCATATGTCCAGTATTGCTGTGTTTATTTAATTGGAAATTTATGATTTTAAGGTGGGTATTTTTTCATTAGTAAAGCTGTCATTTTCAAAATAAAATTACCTTTAATACAAGGGACTTGTCCTTTGAAGCATATACTTAGTTAGTGCTCCTACATGTATAATCTGTACATCAGCAAACTGTCTAATTTGACACAAACCTGTACCTTGCAAGAAGAGATTCTGGGTTCAAACAAGAACAGCCACAATCTCAGATGTACATTGTGCCTCCATAAAAGTTGTCCAGACTCTGAAATATGACCCAGACTTCATAGCTACATTCCACTGGCTGATCTTTTAACACTGTGGACATTTTTCTCCAGACTTGATTTTCTCCTCACAACTTGCTTGGCTTTTAAGGTCTTCATTCTGAATTTAATCATGGAGCAAAGTAAAATGCCAGGATCAGTTCAAGCAATGATTTTCAGTTGTATTAGTCCACCCACTCTGCTGTTCAATCTGGGCACTTTCCAAATTTATCCACAGAGAGATGTGATGTTTGAGCTAAGCTTGGAATACTGAGGAAAACCTGGGGGGAAAAAAAAGTGCTTCAAATGTAATGAGCACCAGAATTTACTAGTATAGAAAAGAACAAGTTCCACTCTGGCTCCATGGTATGAGATGGTAAAAAGATCAATTTCTTACCTTTCTTTCCTATTTATATGTCTACTGATATGCTTGGGTTTTTATATTATAAAGCTAAATTGTCCAAATAAAATGCCATGAGAAAAGTGTTAATTTGAGGGGAGGGGGAAGTAGATACTTTCATACTTTGCATTGATTTATATGGAAGAAGAGTGTATCAGAAAAGGAAGTCTTACTTTACAAAAACAAAGCACAACTAAGAAATAGGAGAATAAAAGACATTGTGAGTTTTTCTAGTTTTAAAAAGTAAGAGTGGAAGATCTGAATGTTCATCAGTCACAAATAAGGATTTTTCCCATTCCATATAGATTTTAAAACCTGACAGGGGAATAATTTATATCTTAGAAAAGAAATCCTTTCTTTGTGGAAAAAGACTAGTCATTATGATAAATTCCGTGTAGTTTAAAAAGGTCTTTTGGATATCCCTTAACAACTTTTTTAAGTTCTTAATTTCATTGAAAATACCATAATTTTTCCTGCAGCTGTCATTCCTAGCTGACTTTACAATAGCATGGGTTATAATGTATCACTTTTCATATTGGCTGGGTATCTTCAAGCTGCAAGACAGTATTCAAATTCTGTTTATTTTAGTAGGTTTCAAACTGATCTTGCAATATCAAAATTAGGATATTCATTTTTTTATTGTGTGGTTGATTTTTTCATCCAGGGTGAAGCTCAACATTTGTGCTAAGAATGACTTTATTTGAGCAGTGTAGGAGAGAAGAAAGTGTAGAGTTATTTGAACAAGATAGGTTACCTAAAAGTTCAATAAAGGATTCTGCTACCTATGCTGGAAGATTGAACTCTATTTTATGATCTCAATATTATATAAAAGTTGGCTATTTTGCTGAGTGTAATGGTCACCAAAATGATCTCTCATAGCACAGCATTATAGATTATATTAAAGCAGAAGACAAAACATTTGCTGAGACTGTGGAAGTTCTGTAAAATTACCTGTCCCCAAAGCCACTTATGACGGCAAAGCATTTCTCCTTTTAGAAATAAAATCAAGAAAAGGAAACATTTGCTGAATACGCGTCAGGATTAAAGCAATTAAATGAGCTTTGCCAGTTTGGGGGGAGTTAAATGATGCATTGAGAGAATGGTTAGTGAGTATTGTGCACAATAATTCAATCCAAAAGCAGTCTTTGATAGAAACAGAACTGACCCCAGAATGTGCAGTAAATATGGCAGTTTCACAGGTGCCAGAGAATTGCAATATTTTATGAAGCTTATACAACAAATAAATTAGATACTCTCAGAAAGCACAGCACAGAGAACCAAAAGATTAGGTGCCTCCAGTGAAAAAATAAAATCTCCTGATGCCAATCATTGGTGGTTTGGGGACAAGTCCTGAAGGAACTGGAAATAACATACACTCTCAGAAAGCATTTGGGTCAGTGCAAAAAGTAAAACTACCATCTCATAAGGCAATTATAAAGAGTATCTGGTGCACCATCTTGCAAATAACCTGTTCAAGACTGCATGGAATAAAATAGCATCTCTAATCCAGTTACTTTAGATATTAAAAAAAAAACCTGTTTAAAATGCAGCCTGAAAAGGGTTCTGTTGTTTCTGTCCTTCAAAAGCAGAATTATAAAGACCTTGGCACTTCGAAGAATGTATGAAAAGGAAATTCTTATTCTCCTGGGTGTTATTCTGCAGACATTAAGGGATAACTGTAAACAGCTTATGCTAATGCCCTGGTTTGCAATACAGTGGTCATGCATTCCTCAATAAAGAGTGTCTGAAATAAATTCAGTTGGACTGGCCAAGTGTAAAGCATGCAGGCTCCAAAAATAATTATGAGCTGTTGCCCAAAGCAGAAATTAATTGAACTTTTGGGCAGCTGCTATTTTCGTGACATTGTGCCCAGAAGTTTAAAACATATGAATGTAAAATGTTGTAATTGCCCTCTCTTCAAGCATAGTTTCTGCTAAGCCAGCCCAGTACCTTTGTTTGCAGGACACACAAATATAGAAGGGAAACATCACCACTTTCCCTGTCAGCCTTTTCCCAAGGTCAAATGTGGTAAACTGCAGTAGTAGCAGTAACAGAACACTATCAGGAATGTGGTGATTCACATTCTGATAATTGAGGAAAGCACAGTGTGCTTCACCAGGCTAGCAGAGATTGGAGTCTTTGGTGATTAGGAAGCATTTCCGAAGGGAAATGATCCATTGGGATCATGCCGGTTAAAGCCTGTTGGAAAATGGATCCTAGAAGCAGCAAGCAGGACCTTACAGCTCTTTCAGCCAAACAGACTAATGTTTGGAATGGCACAGCTGCTTGTCCTTTGATGTAGACAGTCACGGTTGGTTTTCATGACACTCCTGCTCCTCGCTGTTGCTCAGATGGCATGTGACCACGGGGGAGGCAGTGCTGAACCCCATGAATGTGTGTTAAGATGCAGTGGAGTTTAATGCAAATGATGAAAATTGCCAGTGCTTCAATAAAACAACTGTATTTTATGTTTCTCAGTAAACAAAATTATGATATCCAGTGAATTCCCTTGCTGAAGTCTAGATAACTCTGTTTTGAGAATGTCAGTTAACTTATCACTTTACCAGTTTCACCAGTTTATAGTTTCGCCAGTTTCACAGTTGCAAGTCCCAATGACTTTGCACCGAGATATCTGATCTCTATATAATCTCTATACAGATATTTTTTTAAATCTCCATGGTTCTCAAATAAATAAATAAGATTAGAGTTCAATCATCCGTAAAGGTGGGATAGCTCAAACTGAGACAATGAGGACTGGAGGAAAAGAAGGGCAAAGATTCTTGCTTATCTTAATAAACCTTTTCTTAATAAAAGAGGACAAACAAGTAATGCAAGCAGAAGCACAGTTTTATTGATTGAATAGAAATAGTTGATATCTTGATAGGAAGTCATTGCTGTTTAATTATCCCATAAGACAACACCTTCCTATTTATGATAGAGCTGATTTTTTTAATCTATTTTTACAAGATTCTCTCAATCACTTTGAAATATTTTAATGCCTACATTTTATTTTTATTTTCTTACTATAGGAAGCATCTTATATTATTTAAATGTTTCATAACTGTCTTTTGACATAATTCAGTAATGATTATCACATAAATGAAGTAAGGTGTACAAGGCAGTTGTGTGTAATATACTGCTATATACCTGTTATTAATACCAGAATGAGAATGATTTCCTGAGATATATGCTATAGCTGATATTATAATAACTCTACAATCCCCAGATATTGGGGTTTATCTCTGACCACCTAAATCAATAGAAAGAACTTACTCCCCAAGGCTTTGAATCAGGACCCATAGGGAATTACAATTTGTGATTCTGTCATTAATTTAAACAAGATAGGTGAAAATAAACAGTGCACCAGGGCTATTTTTCTGGCTGGGAGGAACAACCACTGAAGGCAAATCTTAGGCCTCTTAGGCCAGGATTTTCAAGGCAGGATTTCACAAGGTCTGGGTGATGCAGATGTTTGAATCAGCAGCTCTTTCAGCAAGACAGATTTTATTATTGTAATAATATACTGTGATATAACTTAACAACCATAGTCAGGAAGCAATGTATCTCACAGCACAAGGCACTGTACATACAAATTGTCCTTCCCTCAAAGTGCTTAAAATCTTCAAAAATCAAGCAGCACAAGCCACAATTGGGCATGGGGAAAATAAGGAAATATAAGGCAATATATTGTCCACTTGATGGTATCACATCCCTGGCCTGATTTAAGGCAAATTCTCTGGTTTTACAGCAGAGGAAAATTTCCAGGAAAGGAATAGAAAGATGCCAGCTAAAAGACTTTGCAGTTAATTTCAGAGTCATTAGCACTAGGCAACATCAGCAAAGCCTGAAGGTGATATCTTGAAAATCTAACCAGGTGACAAGTGAGGCAAGCACCTCCCCTTACCAGTTAGGGACAGCAACTAAATCTAACTCCAGTGAACATGGCAGTTTAAAAGGCTGGATTATTCATGGGTATTCTGCAGCTCAAAAAAAGCAGTCATTAACACTTCTGTGCTTACATCCCAGCTACGTCTATTTTTGTGAAACATGCAAAAATTTTATGAATTAAAAACTTCGTTGTTCTACATGCAGAGCTGATTAAATTCAAACTCATATATTAATGTTCCAGGAGATGGACACATAGGAATACAATGAAAAATGAGATTATTTCACACAGAGCTAGTCATGAATAAAAAGCTCTTCCAAATACAATATGAGCAGGCATGCTGTTAGGATGCCAGTTGGCTTCATCATATGGAGATATTGCTGTCTTTAGTGTCTGTTTCTCCACAGACTGACACAATAAACTGAGGCTCCAAAAAGCTAAGGGCTTCTTAACTGCTCATTGACAATAAATAGTGGTCTCCAAGTACTCTTTCAGATGTCATTATGCTCTATCATGTCAGTGATCCATGGATAATAAGACCATCTCATGTAAATCACTGGGGGGTGTTCTGCTAGCTTGTTAGGTTCTCATATAAATTTAATAACAGATTTATTTCATTTCCCTTTTGAGAAATTAAAATGCCTTGAAATGGCTTAGATATAGCCACAAAAGCAAAATTATCTCCCTTGTTTCACAGTGATGTGTTTCGGCTCTCCAGCCTGTTTTCCTGATTCCCCTCTTTAAATCAGGATGTTCCACCCTGTTTTACCATCTACCAACACAACGCAGCTCAGCTCACAGGGTTCCTGTTCTTCCAGTCAGTTCTCAATCCTTTCTTCACCTACTCCTTCCTGGAGGTTCTGGCACCACACAGGTGCAGGGAGCAGGGCTCAGTCTCCAGGGGTGGGAGGGATTTATCACAGTTCTGCTGGCATGAGATTTCAGGAGAGTTTCCCCACTTGCAGGACTTCCAGCTGGAGGAGAAAAGTCTTTCTTGACACTCAGCAATGACATGAACACATTTCATTACCCACCCTTTCACTGATGCTCACAACTTTTGAGATATCCCCTTGGTTCTGTGCGGGCATATTGGTGTGCAAGCTTTGAAACCGTGTCCAAGACAAAAAATCACTCTCATTTTTCTTCCATCAATATCAGGACTTCAGAAAGATCAGCTAAGAATACGTGATATATACAAGAAAGAACACATCAAGCCCTTCAATTTGAGCAATTACCTTTACTAAAGTTCCTATTATACATATAGAAAGGTATGTGTTCCATTTCACAGTTATTCAATAGAGTTCACTACCATTGAAAGCTCTATGCTATCTGCAATGATTTTATTTCAGTGTCTTTAACTGACCTTGAAACATTTGATTGTGAGTCAACTGCCTTTTTGAAAAAAATTCACAACAAGGAAGGGCTGCACATGCCCCTGACATACTGGATTTAATTAGGTAAAAATCAACTGACTCCCAGATGTTTTGCCAACATGCAGAAATTTAGGTATTTCGAAAAGCTTTAATGATTCTTTGTTCTTCAAATTACTGAATGATACTTTTATGGAAGTTAAAAAAAATACTTTGAGCTTGAATCTAAATAGACATTTTCATTCCTGAGCAATTCCGATTGCTATTTTTTGGAAAACAATTATAATAGGAGTCTAAATTTTAAGAAATTGCATGATCAAATAGGTTACATTTTTCCTTTAAATGCAATTTAATTAGAAATAATTGACATTGGAGGCCTCTAAAACAATTTAAATAAAATTAACTTGTTTCCAAATTTTATTTCTAAGGGAAAGATTTGTGTTTCAAACAACTGTGAGTAGATATAACTACATTACAGCCTCATTAGGAATTTTCATAATGATACCAGCTATATCTGTTTATAGGCTAAAAAAAGTTGAGACTTGATGACTCACATGATTGGATTAATGTACTCAGAGCATTTTTGAGGTTTGATTGATACTATGAAAATTAATTTCCTTTATGCTAGTTTCACTATGTGTACTTAGATTCGCCTGGTAAGAGCAAATCTCAGTTTCAACATTATTCCACTATATGAATTATTGTGACTCTGTGATAACCTGCTTGATTGTCTGGGAATCCTGTTGGGGTGTGTAACACAAAATATCTCTCTGGATGGAAATGTTGAGTGTCCAGTATAAGCCTGATGTTTATGATTCTCTAAAAGGCACCCATGAGAGGTAAATGCATTCAGAAGAAAATCATTCCATCCTAAACCATGTCTATAATTTTGTCAGTTAATGACTCTGAAATTGCTTATCTCTCAGTGTGTTATAGCCTAGATCAGAAATTAAGTCTGCCTAAATTTTAGACAGCTGCAATCAGATTAAATGCATCCCATCTTAAATTACCTTTTCTTTTGTTTTTAATTTACTCTAAACCAAGAGGTTTAAGATGGTTTCTGACTTTTGGATTTGGATTTTTCAGCTTGAGATCAATAGTTTCTAAAGCCACAGTTGTTTCCTTGCATATCACTGTTTTTTTCTTTTGTTCTCCATTTTCCCTTTGACTTCCTCAGATCACCAGTAAATATCTGTTACTGGAGCTGTCAGAGCTAATGAAATAAGAAACTTGTTCCCAAATTGCACAGTCTGATCCTATTAAACCCAAAGACTCAGATGTGTTCTTTACTTTTCTTTCACCTTTCAGTGTGCTCCCTTACAGTAGAGAGAAGGGAGTAGCAGGAAGGTTCCTCAGGAACAACATGACACTAAAGAAACAGGAACACATTTGTGTCCATACAGAAATCTGGTGCATCACCTGACTGTCATCTTTGCTGACTTCTGCTGATGAGAATCAGGGCCACTGTTATTGACAGCCCCCTGGTTCCAGCTATTTCAGTCAACTATGTTCTAGTGCTTTATCATGCCTTTCTAAACACCATTTGCCCACAGTGAGTTTTATTTGGTTGGTGGTATGTTTTATTGCCCTGCTTTCAGTGTTTTCTTCCTCTAAAAATAGAGAAATCCAGGAAATATTTTGAAAAATACATTAAAAACATTAATTCCATGTGAATTCATGTGAATTTCTAAAATATGAGTTTAGGGGAATAGAAAGTCAAAGGCGTTTGCTAAAAATCCCTCCTTGTTTTTATGTTTATGTATCATTCATTTGGTGTGTACAGTTTTAACGAGCAATCTCTCTGTGTGTAAGAATATGGTGCTGCAGCATTTTAAGAGTGAAATAGGCAAAGTTAAAACCAACAGCACCTTGTTTTATTCCCCTCTCCTCACATTTCAGCAGATCATTCTCTGATTTATATCTATGATATTTCTCTGACTGGAAGGGAACTATGGAAATACTAGATTGGGATTTGCCTCTATTATCTGCCTCTATTGTCTCAATCTGACTTCATCAAAGCCAATGTTGCTTCATAAATGTCAAAATAAACATGATTAGAAAATCCTGTTGTTCCACAAATTAGACATTTAGTTTATGGAGCAATTTAAAAAGTTAATGAGAAAAATACTTGGTTCAATTACATGTAGTCAATTGTTTCCTGACATTCTATGCTTCTTAGAAAAAGGTGAGGAGGCTGTGTTTAATGAAGGATTAATTTGATTTTTAAGTCCTTAGTTAGGTCAAGACTTCCCTGTTGCTCACAAAAACATTCCTAATCCAACAATGGAGCTGAATGAGCTTTTAAAGGCTGACAGAAATATCTTGGGCTGGCTGCACACTATTTTTGTTGGAGCCTTATGAGGCAACTGGAACCAACTTTTTGTCTAAAGTGTAATTACATGATGAAGAGGGGTGAGAGTTTCAATGCTGCTTTCTTTCCAAATTAAATGGTCACTTGTAAAACATTGGCTTTTTTTCCGTTTAAATTTAATAATGCCATTGCTTTAGTGGTCATCAATCCTTTAGAGACACTGACTCCAGACTGAGCTCCTTGGGGAACAATCCCAGCTGTCAGATGTAAATCACAACAATCTTTATTGTTCTGTTTTCAAACAGAGATCACACTGAGGGTGTGCTAATTCCAAGGGAGAGTTGGATCTGGATTGCTGCAGGAGTGGTAAATGCCAGAGATGCTAAATTTCTTACGTCTTAAGTTTTCTCCTCCTTTTCTTAAACAAAACCCTTTGAACTCAAGTTTCCTCTTGAAAGCATAAGAAGCAATATATAGTAAACAGGGGAATGAATTTCATTAAATACAGAATCGGTTTCTTCTACAGAAAAAAATATTGAGAAAAATAATAGGTATACTCTGAAGTTAAGATCTGCAGAATTACTGTCACAGAATCACTGGGGATGGAAAGCATCTCTGGAGACCATCTAGTCTGACACCCTGCTAAGAGCACAGTCAACAACAGGAGCCTTTTGGGGTTTTTTTCTTGATTTTTTTTCCACAGCTTTTTACTTCTCCTGTACACTCAGAGCCCCTGACAGTCTGAAATGTGCCGACTCACAAGCAGTCTTGTAACTGAAAAACATTACCTCAAGAATATCCTATTACAGCAAAAGTCCTGTATTTTTGTCCTTTTTGTCTGCACACCTGAGAAACATAGGAAAAAAGTTAAGGTTTTTTTCTCTAATAAGCAATGTCTTTAATATACTGCAAGCATGTTAGCTGTAAATAATATTTGATGGCATCAAGATTTCTCTTTTGTAAGTATGTGAGGTGATATAATGTTATCAAAGTATCTATAAAAGTGATTATTGATGTAGCTATGAAGAGCAAAGGTACACTATTGAATTTTGCCTAGCTCCATATCTGTTCGGGAAAATAAACCAGACTTGCCTGGAATACAAACAACCTACACAATGAAATATTTAACTGCATTGAAGGGTATCTCTACAGGAAAAAAATCCCACAGACTCTGGGAAAGACAATTACTTGGTAAATCTATTAAATCCAAAAAAGCATAAATGCCATAAAACATAATTCTTTCAAATCAGATAATCCATTAACCCAACAAAAGCCCCAACCATAAAAAAGATGAGAATTGAGTCGTTACCTTTACAGGTTTATGAGCCAATATAAAGCCCTGATATTGCCATGCAAGCTTCAAGAGAAGCAGACCCAGCCTGACAGATCTGCACTTGGACACCTGGCATAGTTATTGACTTCTGGGACCAAAATTTCCCGTTCATTTTCTTGCATGTATCAAAAACTTAGAGAGGCTTGTGAACATTTACTTCTGCCGACATGGTCAGAAGGAGACTGTCACTGCAGGAAGGTGGAGAAGCTCTCATTTGGCTGCTAATACAGTGTGATAACAGCACGATGGAGCCTGTGTCAATCAGACTTTGCAAGAGGTGGGATTGGGAGGAAGAACACTCATGTGTGCTTAAATATTGCCAAGCTCTTGTTCTGCAGACAGGCAGAGGGAAGATGCAGTTATCTGTGCAGAAATGTGCAGCCACACAGGCAGAAGATGCCAGGAATGTGGTGTGAAAAGATACTTCAAGTCACGCTTCACATTCAGAAGAGAGGCTTTATGGGTTTGTCCCGGGCAGTTCAGCTTGCTTTCAGAATGGAGATCCACTATTGAAAAGAGGGCAAAGGAGGCAACTTTCTGGAGTGTAACCATAGGTAGCAGGTGGAGAGACAACAGCAAATCCCTGCCTGCAAATCCCTGGATGGGGTCCATAGCCCTGGCAGACTCAGCTGGGAAGTTCCTTTANTCCCTTCCTTTAGAAACCAGGTTGATAATGGCTTTTGTCTTTGGCCCTTGGGAATTATTAAGGGGATGAGTTTGCCTGCAAGATTTCCCACTCTGAAGAAACAAATTCATTTCCAGTAAGAAAAGGTTATATCTTTATAATTAAAGGGAAATACAGTTAAAACCAGACATCTTGATGTCCTAGAATTATATAAGAGGTCCATCTCAGGAAGAAACATCTGGGTTTTATACTTATTTATTTTTGGGTTTTTTTAAAATTAGAGACCTTTTATTGAACTAAGAAAACGCTGCTTGATCTTTCTTCTGATATCAGAAGTGAACTTGTGAAGGACTTGCTCTTCTAGGAGACTGAAAATTCATAACTCACTGTCTAAGCATTGATGCAGGGTTGAGACTGAAATTACAACTGTTCCTGAAGACAGATTGACATTCAGGGCCAACTTTACACCATCGCTTACAATTGATGGAAATATTTAACTGGATGGGCTCAGCTGGACAACTTGAAAAATTATTTCATATCCTGAGCTCAAATGATTAATAAATATTTGATCCTTGGCAATAAATCACGGTCTTATCAGGCAAAAAAGAGCAGCCATTTTTGTGATCTAAGACTGCATCAATAAAGGATATAGTGTGTATATATATATATATACACACATATATATATATGTACACACACACAAAAGAGAAAAAATGAATACAAAAGGATGTAAATGTTGGACATCACTGAATCCTTGAAGTGAAGGCATAGAGCCATCTTACTTGCCATACCTACAGGATATATTTTCAAAATATTAAAATATATATCCTACTTCTTCATGGAACTTGCCTTGTCGTAACGTCAGACATAAAGATAGCAGAGAAAAACACCTTGATAATTTGGTACAAAACTCACATTTTCACAATCAGAAGTTATCAACTGCATGAAGTTCCTTCCATATTTACTTTAGTAACAAGATTTTTAATCTCATGAGATCACAGTAATTTTTAAGAATATGGGTCACATGGAGACATTAATTTTAATACTTGTGGTAGCTGCTTTTGATTACTGACTTGCTTGCTGTGGCTGCCTCTGCCCCAAACAAACTGGAAAATGATAATTTTAACATGTTGAGGAACATGGGACTGATTTCAGAGCAGTCTATTCCTGGTCTGCAAGGTTCTGTAAAGATTCCATTTTTTTTTCATTAAGCTGGATAAAACAAAATCCCCTTCACAAGTATAGGGTATTTGTAGTCCTGAAACCAACGTTATTATCATAAAACTACTGCTTTCTCCTCCATGTAAGCCCTTCATATTTTAACATCTACAAAAACAAAAATGCAACCTTCTAGAACAAAGGGCACTTTTTTTCAAAGGGAGGAGTAGCACAGCTCTGCTATAGGGAGACAGCAACCTCTGTGCACCATGTTGCAACCATGGGTAGAATGTCCATCTGAGCAACATCACAGGCAGTGAGTAGAATTTTATTTTTGCTCTTCTGTCCTTTTTGCAGCAGAGAGACAAACACGTGGAACCACCCTGGGTTTCCTGGGGGTGGTCAGTGATCTTCTTGTGTTGTGTCCCAGCATGTGCCACCCCTACATTTTGTGCCACATGGGACACATGGTAGACAACTGCACGTGTTTTGGGCACCCTGAACCAGCCCAGAGCTGCGTTGTGTAAAGTCAACTTGGGGATCCTCCCTACAGCAGGAAGAGCGACCACAGCTCTGCCCTGCCACTGAGAGGAAATTTAGGGATGCTCTGTAGCAGGAAGCAACTGCCAAGCCTTATGGTGATCTCTCCTTCTGCTCTTTGGCAGTCCTATTAATCTTGTGCCAAATAGCTCTCTCCAATTACAAATATAATTTATTTCTTTTTTAGAGAACTATTCAGGACGACTGCAAAATCATATTCTAGCACAGTAAACGGAAATAGTTAAAGAAAGAAAACTTCAGTCAAAGCTATAAGTTTGTGGTGTGGATACATGTGCACACATATGTGCTGCACCTTCCAAATAGCTTTGCTGTGCCTCTTATCATCCTGTGTGCTTTGCTGAGAGCTCCATTTTTTTAGTTAGGGGGTTTTTTTTCCTGATTTAAAATTGTTACATCAGCTATGTGAATTTAAGGTGAAGAGCAGTGCTGACAGGCTGCAGAAGACAGTGAAACATCCTGATATGAGAGTCCTGTGTTTGGAATCTGAGTTTCTGTCACAGTGAACACTTCCAGATTCCGAGCCCCTTACATAACTTGGTAAATCCTGTCATCTGTTTCTGATAGCATCTACACGTAAGGTTGGAATGCAGTGCAAACATTCCTGAAATCCCTCCTGTTTGTCATGCCAATGGGTTCACAAGAATATCAACAGCATACCTGAAAAAGGATACAATGCTGTGAGTGCTTAAAACATGTCCTTGCAGCAGCAAGAAATGGACTGCACCAGCTGAGCTGGAGAGAAAAAATAGTTTGAAGACAGAGAGCTTTTTTATTATTTTAATCAGTCTCTGATTTCTATAAATTTTGTCCTCCTTTTCTTTAAGTAAACTTGCCCCAATATCCCTCTCATACTGTGTTTAGAATTGTTTCTAAAGTTTTCCTTACTATGGCAGTTAAGATCATCTAGAAATTATGACTTATGTATTTAAACTTCTCTGCATCCCTGGAAAATGTGGATATGCAACAGTTGAATATTAGAATTTACTCACAAATACCCTGAAAGCACACAGATATTGGTGCAGCACTTCTGACAAAGGCACATCTAGTTTTTGAAGAAAAGAAAAAGTGAGAAAATTAAAAATAGAGAGTCTGGAACTGTCTATTTTCTACATGAATAAACACACTGTGTTAGTTGGTGTGTAGTGCAGGTGTAGTAGGATCCCACTGTTTAATGTTTTACCTGTTTATTGAGCGCTTTGGTATTTTGCTCCTATGAAATTACATAAAGCTTACAGGAATATTAGTAATCTCTAGAATTTCTAAAGGGGGCTTTTATTTCATTTTTATGGGGCAAAGGTAAAATTATCTATCTGCTTTTCTGGCTACGTGGTTTTTTTGAAGTTTGAGAGTGAGTGAAAGGCATCGTAATTTGTATTGGCGTAAGCTAAGCACTGAGTTTGTTCCTGAAGGGTTTATGAGGCTTGTTATGAAAACAGAAAGTATCTGAAGTGTAAATCCTTCCAGCAGAAGAAAACAATATAAGCATGATATGTGACGACAGTTCTGTATCAATTATGAAACCATCCTAAGGTATACTTTAGCACTTGCTGGGTCATTTTTTTTCACTACTGCACTAATTAGGAAATATTTCCTAAGGGTAAAAGAACTAAAAACAACCAGATGAAGCTACAACATTTCCCCTGCTCACTTCAATTAAGGTGTCGGTCACTATACAGCTGGAAATAAAGAAATTATAGAAGACTACTGGAAATATAGAAGACTATGACAGAGTAAAAGTTGAAAAAGCTGCTTTTCAGTACGTGTCTGGTAAAAAACAACAATGGGAAAAAATCACTCTTCAGGTGACAGCTGAGCTAAGAGGCCGTGGAGCACAGATCTCTCTCCCAAACCAACTTTACAGACATTTGGGATTCTCTTCTGTGTGACCCTTAAAGGAAAGATTTGCTAGATTAGAATTATACATAACTGAAACAAAACAGAACACATTTGAGGCAAAGGGATACAAATCTTGCTAAAAGAAGAGAGTGGCCAAGGACATCTCCCAGCTATGTGAAGGGAGCTGGAAGACCTGAGAGTTCAGTTCAGAGCATCAGGAGCAATCCTGATGCCCTTCCTCAGGAGCACCTTATCCAAGGTGATTAGTGTCTCAATGCAATTTCCATCCTGCTTTCAGCCCCTTGCATCCCAACAGCTCTTTTTCTTTCTCATTCTTCTGCTCACCAAAAAGAGGGTGTAACAGGAGAATTTCATCCCTTCTGATGTCAAAGGTGAAACAGAGACCATTAGAGGGACATGTAATGGTTACAGGGAGATTGTATAACTCACTGTCCAACCTTGACCAGCTTTTAAGAGTGATTCCACTCTAGTTCTCTGCTAGAAGGCACAGTCGCTATGCCTCAAAATCCTGGCCACTCAGCATTTCCACAGATTACTCCACTTTGACTCTCTTGGACACCCTTTTCTTGCTTTTTAACTTGAATCCATGTCAGGTGAAGATATTGCAGTGAGATTTTCCTCGCAAAAAGCTGTTTTGATTACTTTCAAGATATGCCTTCCATTGTCCTGAAGCTGATGACTCCTGTCTGTGATGCAGCACATGCTCAGCTTTGCTCCTAAAGGTGTCTGCTGAGTGAACAGATGACAGGTCCTGGCAGCAGGAAGATCCAAAGGAAAGGAGTCAACTCACTTGAGGACTTCAAAGACCCTCCAGTTTCTTATTCATTTGACATCACTAAAAATGACCATGATCCTGTCTTTTGTGACTATGGGACTGTTATAGTCCTTTAAAGACTGACATGAAACAACCAGGTTGAGAGAAAATTATTTGGTGTTAATACAAGCTTTGTGTTTTGAACTTCTGGGCCACAGCATCAGATTGACATTTCTTCATCATTCAGGTTGCCTGAGTCTCTGGCATGCTGCTGACACGCTCCATAAATAGAACTGTAACAGTTGGACTGAGCGCAGTCCAAGTACATTTTTCACTTTATATCCATAAAAAGGACTCCTAAACAATTAATTGCTTTGTCTTGTAAATGACATTTTCCTCACTTTAACTAGTTCCTGACTTCTTGTATTGATCAAGATTTAGCTATTTCATCAGAAGTCCTCTTTTTAAACTTCCTGGTTTTCAAACTTTTCTTTTCTTCTTGGATTACAGTAGAATTCTGCTTTGCTGAGGTCTTACTTCACTAATGAACCTTGAGTCCTTTTATATGTTTTCATGTAATCCAGCCTGTAGGTTTTGACCTAATTTTTGCACAGATTTTTATGACCTCCTTTTCATTGTCTTTAACTAAGTGTGCAGAGGTAGATGCAGAAGCACATAATATATAATGGTCTTTGGTTTGATAAGCAGTTATCTTAAATTTGCTTTTACATGTTGCCCTTTTATAAAATTCAGGCAAAAGAAAATGAGTGGCTACATTGCACTGCTCAGAAAACCCATTTTCAGGAAACTAAATATCAGATATGGCTGTTATTGCAGCACTCTGATATGTATCGAGAGATACATCACTCATTTCAGTTGAAATTAAAAATATAGCAAAGATCTTCTGTCCACATAAATTATCATAAATAAATATTTTTACAAGATCAAGAGCAAGCTCATATTTTTCCTATCTGTAGGTCACTCTTCACCTTCCACTCATTAATTTGATGTATTTAGTGACCTTTTCCATAGAACATCTTCAGTTATCAGGTTGGAATAGTAAAATTCTTGGTTTAGATTTATACTTAAGCAATCTGTACAGAACGAAATTGTTCTAACAAGGTTCATCCACTGATCTTAATTACATTGATAAAAATCTACTATAAACCCATTCATTCAGTATTGGTTCATCCTTTTCCTTCTTTTTTTAATAGAAGAAATAACCTTACAAGTGGTCTCAGAAAACAAGAACCAAAACAAAACAAATAAACAAACAAAAAACCAACAAAAAACCCCACCACACCACAAGCTATAACCTGTTGCCTAAACACAACATATGCTTTTCTGTAACTGCAAGGCAAATGAAATGCTTGTAATAAAATTTTTGACACTCCTGCCAGGAGTCGTGCTTTGTGCTGATTGCTGAAGTGCATGGCACTGTTTGTCAAATGCAGCTATTATTTCTCAGAAATCCTGCGTTGCAGAGGCACAAAAAACCCCACGGTTCCTGAAAGATATACACCAACAAATGTTTATATCTGTTCATATCTACAGTCATTTTTCATGTTTGTTTAACAAAAAAGACAAGATCCAGAAGACTTCATGATGATGTTGACTTATGTCTTCTCTAACTGTCCAATTAGTCAGGATGCTACAAAGGGAGGTATTAGTGCCATATGGAATGCAAGATGCTGAAGACACCAAGCTTATTTTTCTCTCTCACGAAAAACAGGTAAAACAGTCAGTGATTCTAAAGCCTGATGGATGTGGGAATTTAGCTTTCAAATAGCTGTTTCACATAAAAACTCATGAAGTGAGAGACAACAGAAACATGGCCCTTCTGTGCTATCAAGAAAAGCCACAATCTGTGCACTGCATTTTCTTTTCACTCTCAAAAGGGTTGTGATAAATCCAATAGGATTTATTTGCCTTGAAGTGAAAGATTTTGTTTGGATTTGGTTGCAGTGAGATTTAGAAACTCCTAATTTGAATTTTAAAATGTATTTGTGGAATTTTTAAGGTCAGTTTGCTCACATAGTAGGGTTTTTCTCTTACATATTTCTTAGGTATGTATGCGTTACTTTATAGTTTACAATGGTGCTTATACTTTATTAGCTTCAAAGTACTTTTATTTTTTTTTCCTCATTATATTTTATATACTTGAACATTAAACTCTTGTTATTATTCCAGTTGCCAGCTCTTCATCTATTTTGTTCCAAATGTTATTTTTCTGTTATTCTTTTGCTATTTCTGCAATGATGTCTCAGTTTTGTGTTATTTTAAACTTGGCCACCTACACCTTCCTCTTTCCCCCCCCTCCCCCCCATTTAAGATATTGAATGAGATGAGTTTTGAGTGATATTCTGGAATTTCACAAGTAATTTGCTTTGGAACTTTGGAGGATCTTTCCCATCAGTTTTGTCTGTTACCTTTCCTAAGTTACAGTCATTCCACAATACTCATGCACATAATCTTTTTTTTTCCTCTATTTTATTTCCCATATGCCATCACACAAAATGTTATATTACAGTTCAGGTGGATGAAATGTGAATTTTTATATATATGATTTTGTTTGTAAGTTACCTTAATGATGAGTGTTTAAACATTAGTCTTTGAAGGTCATTCTTGGATAAACAGGTTCGGTTTTATTCATATTCTCTTGCATAATGCTGAAATTTATATTCTGTTCCCATAGTGGCATTGAGTGGACAATGTGTGTTAAAGAAACAAAAAAAAAGGAATACTCCCTTAGGGTCCTAAAGATACTTTGAGGAAGAGAGAGAGTTCAGGAATAAGAATTAAACTTTTGGAGTTCCAAGATTAAAATCAATACTAAATTATATTGAAAAAAATTCAATCTCCATTTTTCTTTACTGGTCAAATACCTTTATTTTATTTATTGATTTATAAGTGAGAATTGGATAGAGATGAAGCAAAAAGGCAGGCAATTTTACCAGTCATAAAAAATTCAAGACAAATCATGGGAAGTGAAATTTGCAAAAAACAAAATGGCAGAACTTAGATCTAGACTTGAGGGAATAAATTCTGAACCTTCATGGAATTTTACAAGCACAAAGGTATGCAACTGAAATGATGATAGTAAATATAATAACTAGATTTATGTAATGATCAATAATGTTTTAAGCTTTGAATAATTTGCTTCAAAATGCTTGTCATTCTTTGAATTTCCTTCTGTTAAAGAGAGACCATGAAGAGGGACAAACCAAATGAGACCGTGTCCTCCAAGAGTCCTTTCAGCAGCAATTACTGATAGGAAGGTTTTTCTACACCGTGTGGTGCATGGTGCCTGAATCTACCAACTGCGACTTCCGCCTTCCCAGTGAGGAGCTGGGCAGCACAGTGCAGTGTTTTCTGGAAGGTGTTAGAGCTACAGAGCCCTCAGTGCTCATGAGGACAGAGGGAGAATGCTTCCCTTTGATCAGCTAAAGGCCTCACATGGTGCCTCACCTGGGCCATCTACAGCAAGGATGCAGCTTCTTTTGTGAGAACAAATGGGACTTCCAGGAGCTGAAGCTACAAACAATCCATATATTTTACTCTCAGTTCTTGCTTGTCTGTCCATATGGATTTGATTTACACTAATGAAACACACTTTAGAAATATCGCAGTGTATCTGTCTTGAAATTAGCCAAATGTTCATCAAATAGCCTTTGGAATAATGTTTGGAAATAAGAGTACCTGCAATGCACTATTTATAGTCTCCCTTGGAGCCACTATTGTGTAAAACATAATTAAAGATTTTCTAAAATGCACACTACAGTCTAGGTCAGGTAAATACATAATCAGGGAGTTATTAATGGAGCTGCAATTAATTAATATGCCTCCATTGGAGCCATTAAAGCTGATTAATGTTATGGCACACAAAGAGAATTTGTAGCTAACAAATCAATGACCCAGTAGACCGTATTGTCTCCTTTGGAGCCATTACACTGTACCATATCAAAGCCTCATTAGAGAATTTTTAATTTACTGATCATCATCCCCAGTAGTCATTAGCTGTCCCAGGCTGATGATGCATGTGTATAGAAGAAATGTGAGATAGTGCTGCATCAGGAGATAGATCTCCTCCCAGCTACACTGCTGTAAATCAAGGCTAACACCACTGGAACCAATGAATATACATGTTTTGGTAATAGGGGAAACCAAACCCCAAAATTACACTCAAAGAGTCAAATCAGTTGAGAGTTTTCAAACTCCATGTATTTTGCTTATTCAATAACTCATTTCTAACCTACCAACTAAAATGTTTGATTTTCATTTTTATCCGAGAAAGGGAACCCACTCTGAACTTGTATGATATGCAGGAAAGGAAAAGCAACAAATTACATTTTTTCATGCCTAATATATTTGGAATTCATCTGAGGTTTTTCTTGGGATCTGAATGTTCAGTATGCATTTTACTGGAGACTGTTGATACATACTCCCAGCTCTTGCTCTTTCTAGGCACAGATTTTGCCTGCAGATTCACTCGCTAGTCCTCACTAAGGATAGCTGGTTTTTTGGCTTTCATGAACTTCAGTGGAGCTATATCTGAGATAATTTTGTACTAAATGGTTTAATATAGCATAAATGTTCACAACTGCAGTAACCAAGAGCCCTTTGAGGACAGCACAGAACAAATATTGCAATCTTCTACAAAAGCTGCGCCCAGGCCTTTGTCTGTCTAAATTCAGAAACAGACTTGCTGTGGGAGGTCACTGTGCCATCCTGAGAGTGCAGGAAGGGAATGGCTCTGGGTACAGGAATTGCTGGTAGACTCTTTGTAGGTTTTGTTACACTGCAATCCCCTTCAGTTTGCCCAAGATTTAAGGATCACATTCTTGTTTTCTTTTCCTTTTTGAAGCAAGGATTATTATCTGATAGTCCTGCTCAGAAATGTAGATAAGGGTTCATTTCTTTACTTTTGATGTATTGTAGATGGTGCGTGTATTCTGTTTCACACTTTTATTTTTACAATAGACAGAGCTTAGAGTATTGCTAAGAAGGAGAGGATTTACTACAGATTGTACTGCTTTTGTTACCTACCTCAGAGTTTCTGTAGTCATGGGTTTTACAAGAAGTTTGATTGAAGTAGAATAAAGGCATCACAATATTAGTTTAGATTAGGAAAACTAAATCCACTTTTTGCTATAACTCGAAGTTGAAAAGAAACAGCACCCTAGCTGCTTCCCTTTCTCTTTTTTAACAAAGTGACAGTAATATTGGGCCAGTTATTTTAGAGAACATTCCTTTAATTGTCTATGAGTGTTTATGTAAATGCCAATTTTGACATGTATTTCAGAACCACAGAACTCAAATCATTTGAGAAATAGGTTTTCTAACAAGTCCCATCAGTTAAACTGCGCTCCTGCTCCTGATTTTAATTCCTTGCTTCATTTAAATCCTTTACTCCTACTGTCCTCAACCAAGCAGCAGATTGTGACTGAATAGAAAAGTTCACAGCAATATATTTCTTCCCTAGAAGTTGACCAAAATCTTGTGGTCATAATATACCCCTAGTTTATTATGTTGGTGAAATGAATGGATGTGCCTGACAATGATATTCTTTCAGTACCTCACATTTTAAAAATCTTAAAGATTCAAGACCACTGGAATTAGGAGGGATTTTTTTTCTGCTTTGGATAAAGTTCCACAAAATATTTTAGATGTGCTATTGCTAGTTTTGGCAGAATCTGGAGACACTCCCTAATGTCAGGGAAATTTGCATTTTTCTCAGTTCTTGTTCTTCTCTTTCACCTGATTTCCAACAGTTTCCTGAATCTTAGTTGCTTGAAATTTTGAGTGTGTTCATACAGAATAAAGCTTTATAATCCATTATTGGTAGAAAATTTTATGAAAAATTAAAGACTTATACTGAGGCAAAAATTCTTAACAGGTGCAGTGTGACTGAATTTTGTGAGGCTGTGTTGGTCCACAGCAAAATACTTAAACTTCAGATATCCAAAGAAAATACTGAAAACAATTGTCTAGATGTCCAGCTTTTCAGAGCATAGCAGTGAAACAGAAATGTGGTATGTATTTATATATGCATGAACATCAGCAAAGAAGAAAACAAAATTATGTAACACATAATGAGTCTTCAAGAATTCAAGTCCTTTAATAAACCACAGAGCATGCAAACCAGAATCAACATCTATGGAGAAGTTTCTTTCACTTTTTACACAGTTGATGATTCTGTTTAGCAGCAGTGGAAACCAGCATTGATTGTGCATATATTCTTCCCTGGAAATTATGCAAAACACTTTTCCCGTGCCTTAAATTGATATGCTGGGGTATCTTTCAGTATATTTGCTGCACTGCTAAGTAAGCATGCTTTTTGTGTGAATGTTTTTACTAGTATTAAATCATTTTAGACTCAAAATTTATCCTGGTCAAAGAGTTCTAGAGGAGCTAAGACAAAGAATTTAATTCTTCGTCCTATTTTATAAATATACAGATTGTTATAATTTTGATTTTAACCTCACTGCTATGCTTGCCTCCATTTTTTTCTCTGTTGCTTTGATTCACATTGTGAAACAGTTTTAAAGTGCATGAACAGGAAGTTGAAAGGAACTGGAAGCTGTGCTCCAGGAGTGCACCTAATGGACTCTAGACACAAAAAGACTATTCAGTCCAGAAGATCAGGTGAGAATTAATCCAAACTTAACAACCCTGAAATGTCAAATGTCTTTTTAATGTTCCTCAGTACAAACTGGTTCTCTCTGCATATCTATTCTCTTCTGTTCTCTGCTACATACTCACAAAAAAAAAATTAATAAAAAAAAAACACCCCAAAATGTCATTTTTTTCTTTCTCTGTCTAGAGACTGTAAGCAGTTTTGGATATCTATTTTTCTATGCTGTGTGAAAAGTGAACCTGAAATTAACTGATGTAAATTAAAATATTTCTAGAGGGGGATGATGGCAATAACAATGAGCAGAACAAAAATAGTAGATAATTAAATAATAATAAAAATGCTATCAAACATGCAGCCTTGATTAGCACAGTGGCAGGATTAGAATGAAGAGCACAAAATGACCCTTTGATGCTTCATCCACAGATCTGTAAGGGTTTTACAAGAGAGGAGGAGGCTGGGGAGCATCACGTAGAAGAACTGGAAGTGCCTGTCAGTTTTAGCCCAGGAGTCTTCTGCAGCGCAGCACGGCGGGGTGCCCTGGCTGCCTCAATCAGCTGTGAGAAAACCAAACTGCACTTCCTCACACAGCACAGCTCTGCCACACGCTGCAAGTCCCACCAGCCCTGTCTGACACAGCTGACACCATTCTCACAGCCCTTGGGTGTACACTGCATTCAGGGAATCAATCAACTCATCAGCCAAATAAAAATATGTAAACAAACCATTATGCTTGGTATTTAAGCTCTCTCCTCTGTTGACCAACAGTAGCTGTATCATCTCCATGTCACCTCTTTCCTTCTGACAAATCTATAATATTAGCTAATTTTTTCCTTTTAGCCCACTCCATATAGCACAGCTAATAAATTCAGTTCCAGCTAGATGTCTCATATTTTAAAAGTGTCAAAATAATTTCACAGTTATAATTATGGTACTTTGGCAATGTCAGAAAAGCACAACACATGCTTTACCCTAAATAGAGGCCTAAAAGACACTTAATTCTTGTTTTTACTAAGGCAAATTGGCCACTAGAAATTCAGGTAAACTGAATTTGGACTTGTAAAGGGACAGCTGAACTGAAGCAGTGCATCAAATTCACTTTTTGTTTTTTTAATTCTGACAGACGGTTTTATCATCTGGGATTCTCCTGCTCTGCGTAAGTGCAGCACAGCTGCAATGAAATTTCCTAAAAGATTGGTTAATTTTATTTACTTGTTATTAAAGCTTTGTTCCAAAATGGGTTTGCATTTTCAGTGAGGTTCAGCTGTTAGTCTGCTTCTTCTGAGCTGTGTCAAAGGATGATGAAAAAGGCAGCAGGTGACTTGACCTCAGTCATGCAGAGCAGAGGCTTTTCTGGCCTCCAGCTCTTTGCAGTTTCCATTAACAAGATGATCCTGGCCCCCCACCCCCACTGCACCTTTGCAATCCTCTCTGTGATTTAGCACCAAGGACAAATAAAAATGAAGCCATTTACTGTGTGCTCACAAAGAGTGAACATACCGTAGAGCACTGAGAAGCTGAAGTATGTTGGTTATTTACTAGAACTGAAGGAGAAATGCTGTGAATTCTTTGTCTTTCACCCAAAAATCTGATTATATGAGGAATATGTGTTTATTTTCTTACCTCTGCTTTATGGTTCAGAGCAACATAGAACAAGAAAAAATCCTGTTGCCTTGCTGGCAAGAACAGGAAAAATTCCTGTATTTTAACTTTGGACAAGCTATATTTACAGTCATTGATATGTTTAGCCAAAAGCTTCCTCTGGTACAGATAACTAGATTTACATAAAATGAGAACTTGCAGATTGATAACAGTTTTTTTGGAAGTAAACTTATACACCATCATTTGCAAACAGGTTTTTTTTCCGTTTTATTTTAACATGCTTTTTTTCTCCCCTCCAAATGTACTTTCAGCAAGGTCCACAAAAGAAATGTAAAGCATAAATGGAAAACGTAATACATAATTAATAAAACTCGAAAGCAACAGCTTAAATGGTAATCTTTAGGTAAACTGTAAATCCCTCCAATATATGCTGTGAGTTATGTAAGGACCCTGAGACAGACAGAGGATACAAATTAGAGGGAAGTACGGAGAGAAAAATCAGCAAAAAAAATTATGAATTGAAAATCTATTCCATTGTTTCTTCTGTGGTTTTTTTGGCAAAGAAGAAATTATGTTCTCAGCAAATACAGCAAAGACAGCACAGAGCACTTGAAATTCTCATTTATGTTATAGTAATGCAAATCAGGAACAATTTTGTGAAGCTCCAAGAACATTGTTGGAAGAGAAATGAAAAGCAAGCTCCAAGACTCAGCTCTTGAACTCAGTTGCAACATCACAGATCAGCTACTCGCAAATAACCTGAGGAGAACCTGCATCTGAATCCTTTAATCCACTCGCTAAAATACTGATAGAAAATTAGTTCTATAAATAGAACAAAACAAGAGGGATGCTACATGGCAATATCTAGTGTACCACTGTTCCCCTTCCTTCCTTCCTTCAATAGTACTGCAGAACCTCCCAGTATTCATCACATTTATCTACCAGACAAAAGCACTGGACTTTCTCAGGTAGAGACACCATGTCATCATAGAACTTGTCACAGGAGTAGTTTTTGAGCTCCAAATAACCTTCTTGCAAAGAGGAGCAGGCTGTTTTGTTTGCTCTAGGGACTAAGCTATCTTAGGTATTCAGATATTTTAATAAAAGGACTAAAACACTTCAACGTGTAACACGCACATAATCTTAGCAACTTGTTGAAGACTGTGCATAACTTCCAGGAGGAAATTGTCCCATCTCTCAGAGTGATACCACAAAACCAATGCATTGAGCTTTTACACTGTCAACTCCCATTTAGTTCTGCCATGATTAGTTCACTTTATGTGTTGTGCTGCAGCACAAGTTTACAGTTCAATTTTTATGAGTAAATAAGATTTAAAAAGTGGAGGAATTCTCCAATCTGCCATTGAAATTCAGTTTTACAACTAAAAAGCCAGCCAGCAATATATTTTTATAGCCACAGTTTGTAGATGATATTTATCTTATCTACTAATTGGCTATATTTCATTAATGCCTGAAATTTCAATTTACCCATGAAGCAAAAAAGAATACACATGAGTAAAGTTAGAAAGGTGGTCCCTAATTGCTTTCAATGATTATTCTGAATAACAGTATTAAGTGTACATATGCATCCGGTCAACAACATCCACAGCTACTTTTCAGCCCCACCCATATCCAAAGAAGCAAAAAACAAACACCCCCCCCCCCNCCCCCCCGAATTCAATAGTTTGAACCAAGAATAGAATTTTTTATAAAACAACTTAAGTTTCTCTTTGAATCTTTTATTTTTGTAACACAACGCCAGAACCCTGATTCAAACACCTGGGAAAACACTAGATAACCTCTTTGCTCCAGGCCAATGCTTCCCAATTAAATTCAGTGTTTGCTAATACTGTTCCAATTAAGCAGTGGTGGTGCTTTGTGCTGTCTTAAGGCTAACAGTCCCCTGGGAACATCGGTACAGCTATCCATTAGATACACTCTAAAGATTTTATCTATCTTTATAAAAAGGAAAAAAAAGAAAACCTAGTAAAATAGTTAGCATGTAATAGATTAATCTAAAAATTTACTTACCACTTTCTAACCACCTCATTACAATTCTGTCTGTAAATAAAGGATGCCCCATACTGCAGTGGTGATATACTGCAATCACCTTATCCACATTTTTATCAACATATATTGTCCGTGTGCAGGTCTACTTTGCAAGTGGGCAGCCAATAAGCCCATTCTGGGGGAGAGGGATATGGAGGGATATGGGAGAGGATGAGCAGCAAAATTCCTGCATACCCTTCCTGGAGCCCTTGGGAGTCTGCACTGCTCCTGCTGGCTGGAGGAGAGAATTGCACTGGCTGTGGTCTGAGTGGGGAGCCACGTGTGGGAAGGTCAACACACAAACCTGACCTGCTTGCTGTTGGCAAAACAGCTGATGCTTTTTCCCTTGCAGGGCCTGCCTAACACCTGGCAAAGGCTTCTTAATGCAGACAGCATTCCACCCCTCACTCCGAGCCCATCCATACCCAAACTGGCATTTCTGGCAAGAGATCCTTTCCCCTTCCTTTGAAGATTTCTGCGACTTCAAAAAATTTTTCCTTCTTGTAATAGAAACAAAACCTTTTATGAATCCAGGGGGAGATTTATTTGTTTTGTTTTGGGTTTTTTGTTGCTGTTGTTTTTGGTTTGGTCTGTTGTTGTTGTTTTTTGTTTTCTTTTTTCCTTGAGAACAATATCAGAAAAGCATAGAATTTTTGCTTTAAAAATTAAAAACTATAACATTAGAAAGTCAAACCATTGTTTTTGCTACTGCTTTTCTCTAAATAAAATATGAATTGAAACCGAACTTTTCACACGTCAGAATTTGGTTTTAACACACAGTTTTTTTGTTTGCATTAGTAGAGAACAGCATCTTGAGTAAAGCACTCATCCCATTTTTATATATTTGTGGCAATCTGCTCTTTGAAACTTCTATTTATTTTTCCATTTTCTGTAACCATAATTTTGGTGACTAGCTTGGATTAAAAAAAATCTTCTGAAGCCTGAGAAAATTAATAAAACTAAGGAAATTATTTCTGCATTTGTCTTTTTTTAATGGCAAACTTTTCCTAAAGAGTGGGGGTTTTAAGTTGGACTAATAGTCCCAAAGGATAATCTAAAGAACAAGGAAAAGAAGTGCACTAGCTTGAAAATTAAATGTCTAAGAAAAAATAATTGTTCTATCAGAACATTAAATTACAAGTTTTCCAGTTAATATTTCAGAGATTCCCTATTGAGATCTAGACTATCACCTGGAAAAGGCAGCTGAAAACTTAAAAACAAGCCAGGAGACAGATCAAGGTTTTCTTAATCTATTTTTATCAAGTGAAGGAGAATATTTGCAGAAGCTTCACAAAATAGAGGTTATCTTACTCCTTGAGCTGCAAAGCAATAAAAGTAAATTACAAATATTACTATGATTCTGTGCTATACTATGATTCTTTCCTTTGGGTATAAGTGAAATGGTAATAACTTAAAATTATCTTCACAGATTACATATATGCACATATCACCAATTTTCTTATCTGTTTCACTGTTTCACTTGGTTAATAGACTTTTTTGGGGCATATTTAAGATAAAACTGGAAAAAGCATCATTAACCCAGGATGAAAACTCAGGTGGTAGATTGAGCTAAAGTTCTTGAAATCTCTGAAAGTCCAGGCAGTCCTCATCAATGTGAACAGTCAGATCTCTGTGAAAGCCCGGTCACAACCTGGGCTGTACAAAAGAACTTGACTAATTAATTCTATTTTATTTTTAGCATTCCTTTCCCTGTCCCCACCCTTATTATTGCTATCAAATCTGTGGAAAAATTACAGGAAAAACAAAGCAATAAGGACAAGCTAATGTTTACAAGGATATGATAATAATATAAACAATAGCGTGAATCTGATCAACAACAGCATTGTTCCTAAATAATAGGAACAATAATAGGATTCCTTTGTTATTTTCCAGTAACACTGGAATTCACACTCCAAACGCACCATGCAGAAAGACGATAATCCAGTCTGACTGTGACAGAACCATGTTGTAAAGTCTAAGGACTTATATATTTGCCATAAACCAGCACAGTCATGCCTTTTTTTTTTTTTTTTTGGCCCTAATGTATCAAATTCAGGTAAAAAGGTCATTGAAATGCAAACCTCCAGTTTACATCAATTCTTTTGGAAAGAAAGACAGATGCACATCAAGAACTTTGGGAATCTTCGATGATACATCTGGGACCAAACTTGTGACAAATGGGTAGAAGTTATGGCAAGAACCTTCTTTCCTCACTCCTACACATTTCATGCTCTGCTCCTTAATCTACTGAAATTGCCTTTTTCCTTTTTCTACATGATTTGCATTCAAGCCAGTTGAACTGTCTGCTTTTGCCTCCAAAACCAGCTGATGATTGACTATAAATAAAATACTATAAGCAACAGTTTACAGCACAACTATGTGTTTCTTAAGAAGCATAGACTATGGAACTTTTGGCAATATTGCATTTCCTGGTTCCTTTTGTTTAATTAATTATTAGAAGCCTTACCATCTTCTCACATAACTATTCATTATCTTGCTTCTGAACTGCCTAATAATGGTGGCATCTTACAAAACTGCCTACTTTTTCTACAATGAAAAGAATTAGAAACTTGATGGGTTTAAGATGTGTCTCTGGAGTTCTTAATTTACAGTAATTATTTGAAGCTAATTCTTATAACTAATTTATTACAATTGGTGTATTGAAGAGACTATATATTTTTAAAATCTTCTGACTTAATCTTTAATTTTCTTGAGTAATAAGAATATGTTCAGAACTGATGACTTTCTGGAAAGACTTGTCCAGTACATTTTGGTACTTTTTTTCTCATTGTTTGTGACCCAAACATTGCTTGTGACCCAAAGATTTCAGCAATGCTTGCTCTGTAGAGTAAAGAAATATAGTAAAACTTTTGCAGACTCTAAGTTAAATACCCACTACTTTGCATAAGGCACTAATATGTTTGGTTCAAGCTGTCGCATTCTGTTCTGAATATGTCATGATACGCACTTTAAATTTGATTTAAGAAGTTTGTTTAGTTCTCCTCCTGGAAGTGCAAAGACAGACACTTTGAGGAATGAGGAAGGAAGCTACTGTACTTCTACTAAAGGTGGAAGTAGATTTTAAGATACCTGAACATTGTGAGAAATAAAAGCTCTACAGTTCTAAAAGAGTAGTAACTGCAGGGGAATTTTTAAAATCAAATTAATAGAAATTCAGGATAAAATTAGAAAGAGAGAGCTTCTTTTAACAGTAGAGAACATTTCATTCTGTTTTGGTTTTTTGGTGTTTTTTTTTTGCGAATGATCATCTGTTACATTTCTTTTGCCAGAATATACCAATTATGTTTCTAAAAAAAGGGATCTTTCCTGAGATAGTTTACTATTTAACTTGAGAACTGCCGTATTAAATGATCCAATCACTGTCAAAATGCATAGTGAGTACCTTTAAAATAGAGATATAATTGTCATATACTCTGAAAGATCTTTGCCTTCCACTTCTTTCACTCAAATAAACTAAATAAAAGCGTCTTCCAGGTCAGGTTAGAATCTCCCCAGTTGATTGCCATGAGTTAAGGTCAAGTTTTTAAGTGTGCCTACATGACTAGAGTTAGATGAGAATAAAACCAGAGGAAACTGTTCTAAGGAGGTCTCTGAAATAGAATAGATAAGGCAAAAGTTTTTATCCTCTTTTAATGTCCAAGTAAAAGTAAACTAATGGCTATAGTTCCTCACTTAGGAAGGTTTTTTTTCATAGTTAAAGAAAAATTATAATTTATCTTCAAGGAACCATGCTGAAGGGAGCAAACTTTCCTGGATATTGCTATTTTATAAAAACATGATATCCGATATTGTTTCATCTTTTGAATTATGACTTATTATGATTTACATTATGTATGAAATTCACCTAGAAAAAAATCAATTACCTTACTTTGCTCCTTTCAAGTGTGCTTTCCATAACATTTTAGATTTTCCCCAAATTTATTAACAAATAATCTCCAATCGAACTGCAAATCGTTTGTCAGTTCTGATATTTATCAGTGATCATAAGTTCAGAGGAAGGCACTACACAAATCAAAAGGTTCAGAGCTCTCCCTGACTTTTTTCGCTTACTGTTTGCTAGTTAAATTGGGTTAAATCAGCCTTATGATGTATTTGAATAATTATCTGTTACTTCTACAAAGAAGCTTTAATAAGTCTTTGAATATACAAATGTTTCTGCAAATCCTAACTTCTTCATGAATTAGATTCTCACTTCATAATTCTCTCTTTGATCCTTAGACCTCAGAATTAGATATATTTTCTTGCAAAGTGCAACGGGCCACTGTTCCCTTAACATATTTTTACTAATATATGTTCTTTTTTTTATTATGAAACAACATTTTATTTTTATTGTTGCTTTTTAAAGCTTAAATATTTTTGTATGAGCTCCCAGATAATATGCTAAGTTTTTAAAAAATGTTTATAATATATGTACATAGTATAGTAATGTATGTATAGTATAGTAATGCTATGAGCCATTCTAACTGCTGAAAATTAGTAGTTGTAAATTAAGGCTTTTAACGGCTCTGCACTTCTCAGATTCCCATCTAACGTGTTTTAGGGTGTTAATCTGTGTCATAGTGGGTAACAACATGTAAGAGATTCAGACCTTCATTTCTGTTTTCATTTTCTTGGTTTCCTTAAAGTGGAACCCTCAGGTCAGTGTAACAGCTGCTTCCTTCTAATCCATACCCTGCCTTAAAGAGACCTTACCCACTTCCAGTTCACAAATGAAAAGTGTTTGCTACAGAACTGCCTTGAATAGCAATAATGTTATTGAACACTCTCATTTTAGCAACATAAATTTGGAGTAGTGTTGGCAAACCTGTTCTTGACTTGGATGTCATTGTCTTCTTGTAATGGTTGTCATAATCCTCCCTGTCAGCCTCCAGAACCTTCCTTATTAAGCCCTGTGCATGGGTATTACAGCTCAGTTTTGCCATTCAGCATGCTAAGTGCACTCTAGGAAATTACCATAATGTATCTGAGAAAAAAGCTGGATTACACAATGGGCTCTTCCATTGCTTTGTTAATGGCTTGTTTTCCACAGGCAAACTTTCTCCATTAGGAAGAGCCCACTAAATTATTTTGGAAACCACAGCTACAAATCCAGATTCAGTGCCATCCTGATTTTGGTAGGAAGCCCACCACCTTTTATAAAAATGTGGTATACCACTGTTTGTCTTGTGATTTAGTGATTCTCTGGATGAATTACTGTTGTGTCTGCAGACAAATCCTATTGTTCACACAAAACGAGTCTGTCCCAATAGTGTTGGACTCTGTGCATGTGTTGAAACTTTTCTAAATACACAGAGTTGTTTATTGAATTGGAGGCTCATGCCTAGAATAATAGAATTTAGACAATAGGTCAGCACAGAGCACGGTTTTTTGCTTTTGGATCTGTCAAAATTATGTGGCATGCAAATATGCCACTGGAACAAGTTTGAGTCTCATTGATGTTGATCAGGTGATTGTATAGTGCTAGAAAGTGCTAAACAGAACTCGTGTCGTTCATAAAGGCTACATAGGATGGTAATTACATTCAAGCTGATTTAAATGTTAACTGAGTATTTCTCAATGGGACCAGGATATTTCTTTCTACAGCTCAGTCATTTCCAATTTTCTTGCTAGGAGAGATTGACCAATCTACTTTTCACCTAGAACAGAGTGTTTCTTGGAGACCCAAGATGAAAAAATTCAGGTCAGACTCACCAGTTAACTGATTTTGGAGACAGCACAAAATTTTCTTTCAATTAGCCAACTACTTGATCTTTGATTGTCCCTATCATCGCTATGGCTTGCAATATTGCCAGTTCCTAACAAGAGTTAGGGACACATAATTCCTTTTTCTCTAGTAATTAAGAATATTCTATGAATGAAACTACCTCTGCCAATATTTTAGGAGACCGCTTATGTATCCAAAGAGAAGTGCAAAACTGTTTATACATTCCAGACTACAGCTAAATAGCGATCAATTGTGTTTTGAAATTTGCCTGTAAATTAATATAAAAGTTCGACTTAAAAATGCCATTTCATTCTCCTTTAAAATGAATGTTGCTTTCAGTCAAATGTAATGAAAATTATAGAAACCTAGCTGGTCAAAAAAGAAAACCTAACTTTATTGATCAGTGATTTAGATAAAGTGTATTTTTCATTTTTTATTGTTAGCAAAACAAAGCTAATGTTTCTAATGAAGGTAATGGGTAAATCAGTCAGAATTATTAAACAATGACCAGATCCCATTAGACAAACTGCTTTTAGAAGTAGAAACTGAACTGAAAGCATTCATTTGTTCCTTTTTTTTCTTCCTAAAATGAAAGGGTAGGAAGTAAATAGACAAACTGTTTACAGAGGCTTGTTAAAATCTATTTCTGAGGTTTTTCACCCTGATATGGAAGATCAGAGGTTTAAGGATCTTCCTGAGCTAAAGGAGTATGAAGGCTGTTCTTGCCTTGCTCCAGTGAGAAAATTAAAGTGACCATAGACTGTTTTACATGTGTCTTTTTCCATTCCCTTAGTCATAAAGTATGGGTTGTCTGAGGATAAAATAGCCAAATTCCTTCGTCCTCTGTAGCAAGCGCCAAGTGACTGTTGTTAGATGAACTATGAATCAAATAGATGGAAGCAGAGTCTTAGTCCACAGATGCCTGACATTACAGGCAAATTATTAACTCAAAAATATCTACTGGAGTCAATTAAAGCCACAAGAATCTGGAATAAATTATTGAAATAAATCCCAGATTTTTTTTTTATCCTGTCATATCTCATGAGACACTGAATAAGCAGGTGAAAATGCTGATGGGTGCTTTAAAACCTGACGGACTAAAGACCATAAGCCCTCTGATTTGCACAGACAGAGAATGTATAGAAAATTCTCCTCCTGGTGAAGTAGCTTTATCAGTGGTTTTGAGTGGAAAATGTTTCTGTCCTCCACTTAACATGTGTATTTAATCATGTGGTGATGAGATTACATCATGGAATCATCCTGATATGGTGAAATTCTTAGCTCTCTAGGTATGTAGAAAAAAATTTGGAATACAAAGGCTATTGAATCAATGCCATTGAAGTAGTGATTGAAGGGGAGTGGTTAAACTGTGAAGGGGTTTTTGAATACCAAACACAACAGGAAGTTTTTTACTTTCAGATGCAATATTGTTACTTAAAAATATCTTTGTCCTTAAATGAATAACCTTAAATAGCTATTCTGCCTGCTTACTACTTATGAACAATACTTGAGAAAGCAGCTTTTAAAGTGTATAGATTACCAGAGCTCTCCATTCTGAGAGTTGGACACAATTAACTCATTGACTGAAGAGGAAGATTCAAAATCTCCATTTAACAACTTGCTATGGCTACTCAGTCTGTGGGTTTTTAAACAAACCAGTTCTCCTTTTCTGAAACACGTGCAAACATTTATTCATTGGCTTAACTAGTCACTGGTAAAATAGAAATAACTAATACATGCATCCACTTCGGCTACTGTGCAGAGTATGTTTATGGACATTTTGAAAATAGACAGATCATAGAAATTAATTTAAAAGGAATTTGTATGTCAGAAGTCCAATGTATGCTATATGGAAATGGAATCTCTTGGCAAGATTCAGAAGTACAAATCCCAAGGTCTTGTAGAGTTAAGCACTTTTTAAGACTGTTGACAGCAAAAAAAAAGACAAAAAAGAAAAACAGAAGGAGGTGTCTAGATGACTTCAGAAAGAAGAAATAATGCTGGTGGTTATTGCTTTTGGCTAAGTAACCAGGTTTTTTAATATATCTTTTCCTGTGGGTTTTTAATATGTAGGAGAGTTTTTAATATTTAAAAGAATAGACATTAGCCTATATATTTAAATTGTTTGTTCTCTTTCATAGTTTCCTCTTCATACAATTTATTTCATCTCATAGAAAGGAAACAATGTCTGAGTAAGAAGTTATCAAGCAAATTTGAAATTGCTCATGGTGAAACATAAGAGCGCAGGCTGCTTCACTGATAAAGAAAATTGCATTTTTACTTTTTGCAAGTATGTTGACCAGATGTCCTTGAATTTAATTTATTAAAGCCAACACTCTTGGAGTTGCTAAATAATTTATAGAGACATCATTGCAGAATTTTGCATTTGGTGACTTATTGAATCATTTTTTATTAATACATGACTTTTAATTAAATATTTAAAGCTTCACTACTGTATATAACTTCTTTAGGGAAAAAAAATCTTGTAATCAATATGTTTCGACTATTGTATCAATAAACACAACACACTGTGTTGCTATTTCATACTCATAGACATTTCTGTCATTATTCCAATGAAATGAAGTAATTTCTAAATAGCAGTTAACATTGAAAATGTTGGAAAATAGATGGCCATGAATTTCAGTTTCTTATTTCATAAGAGAATTAAATGTAAAGTTTGTAATATTTTCTTTTCCTAAAAATCTAGCTATTGAATTCTTAAATTAGCATAAACTGATATTGTTCAGTTTTCTCTGGTCTTTTATTTTGGATCTTGTTTACACAAGTCGCCTTACAGGCTCACTTACTCCTTGTCAGTGTTAAACACTCATTTAGGATTTGATTGTGGAATAATCTGAATTTTCAGAAACCATGTAGGCTGATTTGGTGATGCAGAATAGAAAAAGGTCCAAAACAGGTTTTTGACCATAAAGAATTTGCAATCTCAGCATCTATTTCTTTATTCAAAAAGCTTTCTTGCTTCATTTCAAAACCTGCCTTACTTTTTGTCATTACTTTTCACCATCAACATTACGAGAAGATTTTTGGTAAAACCGTCCATAGAAGGTGTTAATCCCTGTATTCAGATATAAGCAAACCCTTAAAAGATAGAAGGATATTTTCATTAACACTGAAAGCAAACTGATCTTAAAACCAATTAAGAAACTTAACTATGATTATCAAGTATGCATTGAATGTAAAAATTTGGCAACATGTTGGATTTGCTCTGAGTAGTTTTGTTTGTTAACCATGTTGATTCACTTCAAACAATGCAATGCTAAATCTAGAAATTGTACAGGTCCAAATCTTAAGGTCACACAGATGCCTGAACTTTCATTTCTGAAGTATTCAGCAAGTAAACACTACAGTTGTATGCTATACATTATTCAACTACATGCCTGTTGGTTTGCCTACATATGATAATGATGCTTGTGTGGATTTTCTCAAGAACACTTAGCAACAACAACAACAAAAAAATCTCTTCTTTTTGTACATAGGTTTGCTTAGTACTGTAGTTTCCATGGAAACTCCTAGAAATAGCAATTTCATTCCAACCTTTACAAACCCACTCTGAGCTTTTTCTTTTCAACTTTTTTTCTTTTTTGTTTCAATAAACTATTAAATTCTAACTAGTTAGAAGAAATAATATTTTTGTGGATTATATTTTATTAGGATATTCTCTTTATTTTTTGCTCAAAAAAAATAATTCTATCATTGTCCTTTTACTGCCAAAGAATATGAAGCAACATAATTTTTTTAAAAAATTGTTTAAATTGACTGTCACTATGAACAGCTTTGATTAAGTTTTGTAGTGCATTTTAGCTCTCTGATAGGATCTGAGTCACACAGAAAAATTATATACCTAATTCTTAGCATTATTAAAATAGCTGCAGCTGGGAGGTGTAACTCCATCTTGAATGAATGACAAAATAAAAAAAAAATCCTCTGTAAGGAAGCTTCTCAATGAAAATGCTGGTAAACAAGTCTGAGAAAAGAGGAAACAGATGCTAAGTGATAAGAATGTGCTTGTTCTGACAGGGAACACCACCAGTGTGCGTGTGCAATGGGCTGAATGTGTGTGTCTGCAGGGGGAATTTATTCAGCTGTTTCCTCGCTGCATTCAGGAGTGAACCATTAAAATAAGATTTGCTTTTCAGCTGGGAAATGATACTTTGATTCTGTGTGATAAAGGAAGTGTCCCATTTGTCCTCTAGCGTAAATTACTCTTTAGGAATTCAAGACGGCTTGGGTGAAGCCAGGATCTGAAGAAATTATTTTTCAAGACTCAGAAGATTTGTGTTGTTGCAAAAACAAACAAATGGCAACTGGTACCAAATTAAAACAACTGAGTGGCCACCAAGGATGGAACTGGCACCAAGTCTTGCGGAGCTTGATTAAGTTTGTGGTTTAGTCAGGTGTTTAAGACAAAGAGATGCCGCAGGAATTCTAGTGTCTGGAAGCTGGCTAGACAGAACATGTTATGTTTAACACAGTCTGAGTCATGTCAAATGGCAAAATAATTTTCCATTATGTATTCTATGGAAAACATGAAGTAGTTAACAAGAGAAGCTATAGGAATGTTAATCAGACTGATATTGCCTTTGCCAAGGTTGAAAACTTGGATACATTTTAATGGGCAATTTCAGCTTTGTTATGACTGATAGGGTTGAACTTGGATGATTTAGGAAGCTCTGTGGCCTACCTGTGTGGCATATCCATATCTTTTAACATCATAGTATGTATCTTAAATCTTCACATAACACATATAGTCCTACTGCAGAAGACAATTGCCACTGTGAATTTCCATTTTCCTGGCTGGAAAGCAGTTTGAAAATAGTGTCCAGTTTTTCACAGAACAGATCAGGTACTGCTTTTTGGATAAAATATTTTCACATCTTCCATTTAAGCAATGGCTGATATCTTAGCGAGCTTTCTTGGTTGTTGCATGTGTTATCCTCTGCTTTTGATTCCTTGAGGAAGAAATCTTTCCAGGAATTTTATTGATGATGGTGTGGAAAACAGATGTGAAGAGTTCATTCTATAATCTCAGAAATGTACATGTGGTGAGTATCTGCAAAAAGCCATTATCTGTTTATGGTGGCCACATTTGTAATGATTTATTTTAGATAGAAAACGAGAGATCTTTTTGCATAGTATACAAATATTTCCATTTGCATATTGTTCTCCAGATAGTGAATTAATGTATTTTTCTCTTTCTTTAAGTCATAACAATGATAGTATTTCAAATCTGCTTTCTACCTTCTTAAGAAATTTTAGATTCTTCAATAAGATTCTTTAAAGAGAATAGGCACCCTTTTTGTCAGTTCCTGAGAGTGCTGTATGGTCTCTGAACCAAATGGTACCATCTGATTTTCACTTTCTATGTTTTGTTTAGCCCTGAGACAAAAATTATTCTTCAGTCCAGGCTTGGGTTGAAAGTAAAGCAAGTGTTCAAAGTAAAACACATGTAGTGTGAAAACTACAAGAGGAAGAACCACAAATTCAGACACAAAGTTTTACTGCTTTAAAAGGCATAGGTGGATTTTTGACTCCCTTATCAGTATATTATCTGGATCAGCTGGGCTTCCATTGAGAACTATTTAACTCACAGATAATAAAGAATAGCACTGAGTAAATAAACACTTTCCTGCAGCTGTAACCCAAATATCCTAGGCTTGGGATTAAGCTTCCTTGCAACTCTACAGTTAAATATGCTTGAATCTTACATTTCAATCGATGGAACTCATCTTCTTTTGAGGCTTGGGGGTAGAAGTAGAGGGTCAGCTCTAACTGTTGTGATATTCTGAGAAAAACTCATTTAATGTCTACTGTTGATTCTACTTTTTTTCTTTTACTCTTTCTTGTACAATGTGATATGCATCTGTTTACAGCCATACAACTGCAGTAAATGGGGAGTAGGATCTCTCCCTAAAACACATATGGGTATAACTTGATTAAGGTGAGCCAAAATTTCAGCCTGCTCTGATGTTACTCTTTACAGCTATAAGTTAGGGCACATTTTTGTCATTTTTTTATTTGATCAAAGTAAAAAGTTTACCTGCAGCTCCATAATAAAGTTTGAGTCCCCGAGGTACAAATTCAATCTCTTCTGTTAACAAGGCTTTGGAGAAAGACTACAAGGAAAATAACATCTGTTGAACAGCTCTTGGACAGGGTTCATTTTGGAATGAAGTGCTAAAGTCCTCCCTCAGCGTTGTTAGTTCTATGCTCAAGGCAGAAGAACAGACAGCAACTTTACCTTGAAACCAGAGTAAGGATTAAAACAACATTGAGCTTCAAGGCCCATATGTGACAAATTCCTTCTCTTATACTGATATTCAGCACAAGCAAGGGTGCTGATCCCTCTTCAGTCATCTCCCACCAGGAGTGGGAATAAGAGCTTGTTTTAATCTGTTCTCCACAAGCAAGCTTTGAGTAGCAATATAGAAATGCTTGCAGAGAAATATGAAGGTGCCTCAAAAGGCCTTTGAGGAGCAGTGAAGGCAATATTTCCAAGTTCTCTGCACTACTTTTGCCATCAGCAGTGATTTAATTTCATAGAGGGAGGAATGGGAAATGTGGTAAGGAGACACTTTGGGGGTCAGTGTATAAGACTGGGGCACAACAGTCATGCTTTCCGAACACATCTGTGGTGTGGGACTCTGTGGAGTAGGTTTTCTTTCAGAACCATAAACTAAACTGAACAAAACTGTACTTGTGGTGGGCTAAATATACAAAAGTGTCAATTGATTTTTTACCTTTCAGTATTTGGGCTGAAAGTAGCATTGATTACAGGTACCTTGTACTTTGAAAATGATAACATCTGCACAGCCAAAATTTGTCACTGCTCAAAATGTCAGTACACAATGTGATAAAGAGTTTTAGAGCTTTGAAATAAGAAACATTTCGTGTGATTTTAACAACACACATCTGAGTCCTGTAAAGAGATGATGACAGAAGCAAAAACTTTCAGACAGAGACAGCAGAAGTTCCTTGTCATAACCCGCTATTGAATTAATGTTAGACCCCATGCCTTTTTCAGCAAAAAAATACTCCGTTGCATTCTAACACAACTGATGCTTACATCAGATGCACATTAAGTTGAACTATAAAGAAATATTTTAGATTAACAAATCTCCTTGCTATAGTCATATGATAATTTAAAAGAAAAGACACAGTTTATATTAAGAAATCTCCATTCCTGTAGTATGGAATGCCCATAAAAATTACTTCAACAGTTATATAGTTCCCTACATATGAATCATTTTCTATTTTAACTAAAAAGATCTCCATTTGAAGGTCTAACTGAGACAGGAACCAGACTTTAAATTTAAAAAAAAAAAAAAAA
>VZDJ01000074.1:3840575-3885287 GCA_008694505.1 Cyanoderma ruficeps
AAAAAAAAAAAAAGAGAGAGAGAAAGCAAAAGAACAAAAATTTTTAAATAATATCCCATCATTCCTTTAAAATTTTTTTACAGTTAGAGGGATTCAGTATTCACATAAAGTTGCCCCAGTTTGAGGTCAACACAGTTAGCTCCAGAAAGATGAGAATTTTCTATCACTGAAAGTCAGCATAAATGGACTTTAGTTTCCCCATGATAGCTGTGACAGAGAATGTTTAATGAAGGGGTTATAATAACCCTGTGAACTGCAGGACCTAGAAAAATGCACTCCTTCTGATTCCTCTCATGCAAAATGGCAATGAGGGAAGCATGTGGCAGGATGACATACCTTCTGAGTCTGTGGTGTATTGTTTTCGAACTTTATGTTTACTTTGATGAGAAAAAATAGTTAAGATGAAAAAATTCGGAGCTAAAAGAGATTTTAAACCTCTCTGTTTATGTCAACTTCTTATGCAGAGACACTGAACCTCCCTTGCACTGGAAGTTAATTTAGCTTTGTGGCTTCGAGGAACAGTTCAGTAGTCATCTATAAAGTATCAATTTAGGTGGGAGAATTTTAGATAAGACATACAATTATCTTGAAGTCTGATTTCACAGCCTGTTTGGGGAGAAGAAATACTGCTAACACATCACTACCCTGTGATGTCAGATTGGTGCCTATAATGAATTCTTCTCAAGGTGTATTTGTCATATATTACAATTATCTTGCAGTGATGGATATATTTAGCAGTGAGCAGTTACTCCAAGAAGATTAATGCTACAGATGTGGAACAAGGATGGAAAAAAAGGGCTGATCACGCAGAAATGCTGAGAGTTCTGTAAAGGAACATAAATGTAACAGGACCTTTTTAATCTTTCTGTTAAAAGGTATGATATCCCTGTATCTAACTGAATGGGATTTTTTTAAGTACTAAGTAAAGCCTTCCACAGCAACTTTGCCATGAGCTTGTGCTTTCTTGAGCAATTTATATTGGAAAATAAAAATGTATTTTTCATCAGCTATCAAATCTTCTTTTCTACTTCTATTTAGGACTGGACTGGCCTGTAATATGCTGGGTGGGCTTTGCTGGGAAAGACTCCATAAGTTTCTGGGAACACTGATGAAAACTTCCCTTCTCATTAAATTGCCTTTTTTCCTCCTCACTCCTTATTAATGCTGTCCCAGCTAAAGACAGTCAATACCAGTACGTGCACTGCTATAAATACAGACGGTTTCCCAGGCATATGAGAAAATGAACTTTGAGACAATCTATGGAAATTAATATTCCACTTCCCAGTCCCTATGCTGATCAAGCAATGAACAATGTGACATATTTCTCTCCAGTATGAAAGCTGCTTATGTCATCATTGGGCATCCAGCTGTGGTGGTACATGACAGCTCTTAATATAGCACCTTTTAAAAATCACATTTCAGAGCTGGATAAAAACATAAAGGCTCATCCCTTTTGATCATCTCTTCCAGTTTGGGAAGGCCTTGGTTGCAAGCATAGCATTTTATTTTTGGCAGGGTTTAATCTACACAGATAACTGTAATGATATCTATTATATCCAGATGAAGGTAAATTTGACAGTTGCATGCATGGTTGATAACTGTGTAGGGACACAGCAAGAGATATCTGGTATTCTACAACAAATAATAGCTTGCATTGCTTTGTATTTTTTTCCATTGTATTTTAAGTGAAATTTATAACACTTGAATCCAGGGAGTTTTTAGCTAAATTTTTCTGAGATAATCCATCTTATTCTCTTCTGTATCTCCATGAGACATTTAAAGACAAAGACCATAGGATCTCTTTAAGGGAAATTTAAAATAAGCATAATATCTGTTTCTTCCTAAGTATTAAAAATACATTGCATACTCTAGTACCACCACAGATTATGTCTACTGTTTCCAGCTTTCTTCATACAGCCTAACTAAAGTCCCTCTGCCTCCCTAGGCCTTCTTCCTGTCCCTATCCAGTTGTTAATAGCTCCAGGTCTGGGCTCCCTTTTATTTCTTCCCTCTGTCCTGATAGTGTTACTATTCTCAGACCAAACAAACTAAACTAACTGCTAAACTCCTCTATGATCCTTTAACAATGGCTCAAGATTGCCTCAGACTACTTTCAAGACAACCTACAGCTACAAAATATAGGAGAAAAATCCATGTGCTTAATGTGACTACAAGCAGTTTTCCTCTTCTTCAGTGTCTCCCTTGGGCACAGCCTGTGCTTTGACCTTAGAAAGTGTAACTGTGCTTGGAACAGCTCTATTAGCACAGCTCCAAGATGGGAATAGCGATGCAGTGGAACTGCAGAGATGACTGCAAGCAAACACACCTGCTGATCTGCTAACAAGTGTTAGCTCAGATGCACAGGCCGGTCTTATTTGGGGGTGAGGAATGATGCTGCTGTAGCCAATGACTTGTGTGAGATACTTAAATGTGGGAAATAATAAAGGGAAGAAGATTTTCAGACAGCTGTGAAAGCAGGCCTCAGAAACAGCAGAGAACTTAGAACTAGCTGCAGCTGCAAAGCCTGAAAGCAGAGGAAGATACAATGATATAGTAGGCAAGGACACAAAACAATAGTTTGAGCTTTTAGGTTTGGCTACGATAGACCTTAAGACTGCAGAAAAATACGCTTAGCAAGATAGCAGAAGGTTTTAAACTTAATAATGGAGCATTGTGTATTGTTAATAGGAAGCATACAAGTAAGCATTATTTGAAGCAGATGTGAGTGTGCTTTTAGTGATTGGCTAGGAGAATTGTCTGTAAGCTTTAGCAGTATGTTATTAGATGGAAAACTTTTTAAATGCCCTGTAACAAAGAGATCTTGGCTGCTGCTGGCAAGATGTGAGCTGTTGCCATATTTCAATTGTCTCAAACTTGTAATGAGACTGATGCCATAATAAAGCTCGTGGAAATGTCTCCTGGTGAAGACCTACAACACAACTAACCCTGTCTGTGGTATAAAAATTATGAATCAGAATTCATTCATCAGAACTCATTCAGTTCATATAGAAAGCAATGTAAAAAAGGCCTTCATCAACTTAAAGAATATTTAGTATTCTTATAGTAGGTATCCTTCAGACACTTAAAGAATTGTAAGCTGTCAGTTTGCTTCCTTCGGGTCTTCCAAGGCTCCGGCTAGTGCCAGGAGCAGACCAGCAAGTGTGGGGAACCGTGGGCACTAGCAGTGCTAACGCTGAACCTTTGGGGCGTTCAATGCCAAACCGGATAAGGAGACGCCGACAAGGATCTGAGCAAAGGAGGTGAGGGAGGCTCTTTCTATGAGGTTCCAGCAGATTTATTGCTGAAGGAAGGTCAGAAAGAGAAGAGCAACAGGTACTGCTGTGCAGCAGCTTTTAAACAAGGGGTGGTACAATGGGTGGAAAATAACAGCAATCACTGGGATCCTTGTGGATGGGGAATACAAGAGGAGGTACAGAAAATCATAACCAATGGGGTACACAAAGGGGAGGATACAGGATCAAAGTGCCAATCAGACACCGAGGAACACAGAACATTCTGGACCGAAGGGTGTGGCCAAACTTTGACTGATAGGTGAGGGGTTAGCAGGTCTAGGGATTGACAGGGAAGGGTCTGGAACAGAGGGTTGGGTTAACTTGATGGGCAGGAGGGATGGCGGGAACATTAAGGGCTAAACCAACTGTGAGGGAAATAAAGGGAATTAGGGACACACCACAACAGTAAGCCATATCACCTTGCTTTGTATTTAGGTGGCATTTGTCCGATTTCAACTATTATTAGATCATTGAGCTGCCAGAAGCGAAAACAATGAATATGACAATGAAATGTCGAAAATCAAAAAGTATACAATGGGGATTATAAAACTGACATTAAAAAATATAAGAGGAAAAAACAAAATAAATATTTTTATAGATATGAAAAAAAATAGAAGAGGAAATATTTTTTCCTTATTCCTACCACTACTGTTGCTATTGTGGGCTTGATGAGCCAAGAAAAAGTTGAAGTATTTGTTTACCCTTAGATATATGATTATCTTCATTCGAACTTTGCCTAGATTATCTGAAAAGAATAATGAGATGCTTAAAGATACATTTAAATGCTTTGTTGGCTCTAGGCCATAAATCTTTGATCTTTTCAAAAATCAAAACTTGCAGCAAGCAGTGTCATCTCATACAAGAAACACCTTTTAAACTCGATTTCCACAAGGTCACTCTATCTCTAAAAAAAGCCCTAAGCCCTTGGAAAAAATTGTAAAGGTGGGAAAAAAAGCATAAGATTACCAGACTAAATATTAAATAGTTAAAGGTTTTTGGCTTAGAGAATATTGAGTGGGAAATACAGTTTTGAAGGGTTTTTGAAGGTTGCAGAGAAGATGAATGCTTTATATTTCTAACTTTTTAAATCTAAAATACAGCCACCACCAACTAAATGCATAGACTCAGCCTATGAAACTAGAAGATCATGAACTCAGTTACAGACATGAAGCTGTTTGCACGATGTATTTGATTGTCTTCTACAGCTTTAGCTTGTCCCAGACCCTGTACCTGATCCCAGCAGGGGATTTATTTTGAAAGGTATTTCCTACCCTTGTGGTATCACACCTAGGGGAAGGCAGGGAATACCCTCAGCTTCTTGTTGTAGAGCACCACAGTACTGAGCTTCTTTAGCATTTCACAGTCCAGATGTTTCCTTACACATTTCAATCAAATTAATGCAAGAATAACTGTCTTAATATCATGGGTGACCACTTGTCCATAAACTACAATTTGTGCTACCTAGTAAGGATGTGGTCAAGCTACTCATGAGGCTAAGAGGATGTCAAACAAACCATACTTGGCTTCAAGTGCAAGTTTCTGACCTTTTTGTTATTTAGAGCACATCCATAGTAACCAAATATTGCAAAGAAAAGAAGTAAATATTGTGTTCAAGGACAAATTGGATCATTATATAAGTATGAGAAAAACAATGATTGAGATCGAACTTTCATTCCAGAATCCCCTAAACACATATCTGTTGGAAGAGAGCAGATATTTCAAAGGAAATGTCACTCCAGGAAAATGTTCCATGGCAAGCGTTTGATAAACTGGCAGGGACCTCTGATCTGACCTAATGATATTAGACATAAGAATCAATGAATGTCAAATTAAAAAGCTATTTCTGATCTCTCTCTTTTAGAAATTTTCCCTTTTTTTTTCATTTTTGAATGTGTAGAATTCGCATGAACTTTGTATTTTTTGAGTTTTACATTACTTCATTCAAAAACTCTCAAATCCAGTCCTGCTCTAATTTCTTTGAACACATCTTTTTTTCTGCCAACTCAATATTATAAGCAGTTCCTATTGCTTTATTTTGTGCCAAGAAAGTTGCTGAAAATAATACCTTAACTACCAAATATCCTGTTCCTTACAAGATTCATTTAGGCTAATGACTTCTGAAGATCTATCCTCCTTCAGTTGTTCAATTAAAGTATTTTTTAGAATTATTATGATTTGTTTTGTTTTTCTTTATTCTTTGTGCTGTATACATGTGGGCACAGATTTGCTACTCTGCATCACAAGGTATATTTATTCTGCTTTACACCTTGCATCTCGCATTCTAAGAATCACATATTTTTTTTCCCCTTGAAAAGCTTTTCATTTTCATGATTCCTACAGCCTATTACGGTGGTCTTCAATGTCACATGACAGTTTGTGTGGTACTGTGTGGAGAAAAGCTGTTCTCGTTTGAAATACCAAGAATTCTTTCTACTAATTCTAAAATGTTTGCAATGCCTCAAATTTTAACCCAAGCAAATCTTACAAAAACACAACACAAAATCCATAAGAGACTAGAAGCAGAATTCTACATTCCATTGCTGCAATAGCACAGACTAATGTGTTATGAGTTAAGCTCTGCACAAGGTGTACATGGGCTGTACCTCTTAATCCTGTAGCCTTGGCTCCCTAATTTAAGCTTTGCTTATTGAGAGTTCTTTGGTTCAGATGTTGTGCTGACAGAAAAAAGCAAGCAAACAAACCAACCAAATCCCAAACCCCTCAACTGTCACATGAGTTTTCAGAGAGAAATGTGATATTAGGAGTTAGATAGAGTGAGTCTGGGTAAGATCTTAACTGAACAACTTGCTCAACTGTTTTCAATCATGATATTAGAGGAATATCTTGATATTCATATTTGATAATGGATTTTTTGCTGAACATTTTGTATTTAATGAGTTTGATTCTCTCTGTTGATATCTCTCTGTTTATATCATAGAATCACAGGGTTGTTGAAGTTGACTCTGGAGGTCATCTGATCCAACCCACCTGCTCAAGAAGACCAGGTTGCCCAGGATGATGTCCAGACACTTTGGAATACTTCCAAAAATGAATACTTTGCAACTTCCTTGGGCAACTTGTACCACTGCTCTGTCACCCTCACATTCTGAAAGTGTTTCATTATGTACAGATGTAACTTTGCAATTTGTCATTGCCTCTTGTCCTTGAGGCAGCTTGTCCAGAACTTGTCTCTGTCTTCTTCACTACCTCCCTTCAGACATTTATACACATTTTGGGTTTCCTCCTGAGCCTTCTTTTCACACTGAGCAGTCTGCTCCCTTCAGTCTTTCCTCATACGAGACAGGCTCCAGTCCCTTAATCATCTTAGTGACTCTTTGCTGGCCTCTCTCCAGTAGCTCCATATCCCTCTGGCCCTGGGATCTCAGAACTCCATATTTCTATAAACTTTTTGTGTTTCAGTTTTGGCAGGAGCTCCACGTTCATCCACACAGGCCTCCTGATATTTTAGTCTCCTGCTCACTGGGATGGATAGCTCTTGAGCTTGGAGGACAAGACTTTTGAATACAAATTAGCTTTCTTGGCTTCCTTTCCTCTCCAGGGTCAATGGTCCATGTTTGTTACACGGTCCTACTTATTTCATCCAATGTTTATTTCAGTATTTGCTTCACCCATGTTTATTTAACCCAGCTAGTCCATGTTTATATCAATAACATAATCCTGTTAAAGTATCTATCTTCCATAATTTTTGAAACTACATTGTATTTTTTCAATAATAGCCTTTAATTACTTTTTTTTTTAAAAACTGGTTAACAGGTAATTAAGTATGAAAGGACTATTGCCTATATAAAGCTTATATTTTATTAGAACCTCTTCCTTCTGTTATTCACACTGCATACATGTTTTAAAGAGGACCCCAGTGATTCATACAGAAGTAATTAGTGGTTTAATACCAAATGAAAATCTAGAGAGAGACCTTAAATTTACACCACTGTACACGAGATCAGAAATTGGCTTTTGGTATTTGTCATAAAGAGCAAGTCAAATAGCAGCCTTACACCAACCTAATCTAAAGATAAAAGGCATTCATTCCAGTCCATGATTTCAATATTAAAGCAGTGCATGGAGAAAGGTCATCACAATTAAAGGCATAATGTAACACTGAAACTCTGAAAAAGTGTTTGTGCTTCTTCTCTATCTCAAGATTTATGTGATTGACTCTTAATTGGAGACCTAGGGTTTCATTTCACAGCTTGGGCAGACAGGCTATTAGATCTCAAATGAACAGGGAGAAAATAGCAATACTTTTTGTGCATGTAATAGAGAATTAAGATACTTTTTGACCTTTTATGATGATTAATTAAAGAACAAAAAGAAGTTTAAAATGCAGAAATTCAATATATTTGGTACAGTTGTGTATTACTTTATGATGACAAACAGGACAAAACTGGGTCTTTAACATGTCCACACCACCAGATATGGGCATTGTGGGAATATGCAGATGGATGGGGAACACTGGCATTTCAGCAAACTGATGGGCCTTCCTTGCTGGTTTTTGGCTATAAAATAGCTGCTCAATAAAAGTTTTATTGTGGGTTTAAGCTTCTTTGGGTACCGCTGAGTGTGGAAATATAAATGATTGCTTAGTTATACCTGATAATTAATGTAAGGCTGGATGACAAGGCATCATTAGTCTGCCAAAACTGTGGGACTGGGCACCTTCAATCCAGCTGCCTGCATCCTACCATCCAAAAGCCCAGCAAGGTGAATTATGATGAGAGTCAAAGTGGTGGATATCACAACTCTCCAAGGCCTTTTTGGATTGCCTGCATCTCTATCCATGTTTGTGGGAAAAGAATCTTCCTTAGCAGAGTGAAGATTGCCTTTGCAACTCGGTTGATTGTATTGTATGATAGAAACATAGTGGATGCATAAATATCTTACCACATTGTGACATACTGTGACATTGTACAAGTTTTTTTTGTCTCCTTTTTTCTTTCTTATTTTTTTTCCTGCAAGAAAGTTGATTTCATTTGTAGGGAGCCTGACTATGAGACATAATATGTACAATCTCAGAATGATTTTTGCAAACTTATGATAAAAGAAAAAAAAAAAATACCAGCAGCTCCAGACTACATCTGTTGTAATGCAATGAGGCCCTCAAAAATCAGGCGGCCTGGGGCAAATGGCTTATTTTTCTTGCTTCTTTCATATGTAAGTAACTTCTTTCAGCTCAATAACTGAGCTTCTGGGCTTTTACTTTTAATGCCTTTCATTTGGTTTCTGAGGCTTCTATTTTCTTTCAGCATATTCTAAGGCCAATAAGATAACAGCTTTCAGAAATGTAATGAGCAAACTTCTCAGCTTTGCATTTGCTGAACTGCAGTTAGAGATGCTCAACAGAATATTAAACTGGAGAGTTATTATTCCACTATATCATCTCCACTCTTCAGATGAGACATACAGACACAAAAAAAAAGACATATCAATGTGGCAACTGAACTGTGGGTGGATAAGCATAGTTAGATAGTGTGCAGCTGAAATCTAAATCCATCAATCAAATAAAATTAAAACCATAGTCAGCACCTTGTGTCATAATCTCTGTGAAGAGATAATCAAACCATTTGCTTCAGGTGGGAAGAAGGCAAGTGTGCTTAAACAATCTTGTGCTATTGATCCAGTGCAATTCTGAAAACAGCCCCTGCAGTGTAATCTCTAAAGCTTGACGGATTGCATTGGTAGATACAGTGAGATCACTGAGATTACCTTCCACACCAGTTAAATAAAATATATCAAAAATAAAATAACAACATTCTTTCAAGTAGGAAAATCATGGATCAGAAAACACAAAGAAGGTTTGCATATATCTTCCAGCAGTGAAGTGCCTGAATACCACAAGATTTTGAGTATAGGAAGCTCACACATTTGGGTAGAACAGTGCCTAGCAGATGTGGGAACTGAGGCCCAAAGATCCATGTAGCCTCTCAGAATGCCTGCCTCAGAAAAACTGAACTGACTTGCTCAAAATCAGGGTATACAAATATTTTTCTTTTTTTTTTCTTTTTTTTTCCAATAGCCCTTTACTGACAGGAATAGGGAAATTATAAGGCATTACTGTGATTTCTGATCATTTTTATAAAAACCTTAGCAAGCAAAAGTCTTAACTACTTAATTTCAGGTTTAAGCAAAAACATCAATAAAATAAGCTCACAAAAAATTCAGCAACGAGCTGCATGTATAGACACTCATGTATCTCTAGGTTAAAACATGAGTTGCCAGTAGACTGGGAAAAATGATGCCACACACGCTTCTGCAGAGTTACCTTGCTATATGAATGGTGCAATTTGACAGAGCTTGGATAATTTTTTGTAGAACTCTGCTGCTTTATACAAGAAGAAAAATTGACTTTTCAACTTCACTGACTTTATATTTTATTTATTCACTGACTTAATTTATATCACCAAGTTCACAGCACCACTGGACTTTCAAAGTTGAAACTCTAATAAAAACTATTCACTTTCATATTTTGTGCATTTGCAGCTGTAGAGAACAGCAGTTAAAGATATTTTCTTATTGCAGTTTCTTTATGTAGGCATTTATTATGTATGAAAATATCATGAAAGGATAAATCAGTAAAATTTAATTTGGTCACTCATGACTGTAAGGGAAAGAATACCTGAAGTCAAGTGTTTCTTTCAGCTCCATAAAGTAAATGGACTTCAGTTTTCATCTGAGCAGAACCTGACTTCTCATGCTTTCCATTTCACCTCCTTATTTTAGACACCATGGAATGAAGTTCAGATGATCTTTCTTTTAAATTATACCAGAACTGTGTTTGTTTGAGGTATTAGTAAACACTGAAATAGATGAAACTCCAAGAAAACTAAAACATAAAATAGTTAAAAACAGCCCAACCTTCATGCAGTCATTGAAATTATTGCTATATTCTTCAAATCCCATATCTTTCCACCTTCCTATTTTTCTTTTCTAATGTTTGATTCGAACATATGCATATTTGACCTAGAGGAAGGAGAATATAATACCACAAGCATCATTAGTGCTTTCATTGTGCGACAAATTCATCACCACATTTATACCACTGTAGTCAACCTCCCCATGGGCCTGATCTGAAGGAGAAGAGAAATTCTGTGCTGTGACTCCACGCTCAGGGAGGTTCTCAGTGCCAGGGGAGGAGGTGTGAGGAAGTTTTGCAGAAAGCCTTGGGGCTGGGCATGGGAGGATGCTGTCCAGCTGCCTGCAGATGCAGTCCTTGGGACACAAAAAACCCTGGAGGAGCTGTGGGGAAGCAAAATGTTTCTTGATATTGCTTTTTACTTGCCATTTTCAGGTTTGCTGATACAGAAGAGCTGTTAAATCCTCATTCTGTATTTCACAAGAACGTACTTGCAAGAAACCTTTCCTTGTCATGGGTTACTGGAAACCAACATCGAAGATTTCTATTAAGTTAAATATTTTTATGATGCCATTTTACTCACTGTCCATCTCTACACTGCCAAGCTCCTATTTCTGTCATTTTTTCAAACCCTTTTCTGCATCTAGCAAGTCCTATTCCTCCTCTCAAGTCATCAAATTAAAAAATTTCCTCTGTAAAGATATATTTGTCTTCTAAATTTGGCAGAATAACTGAGGATGAACATGCATGGTAAACATAGAGATGATTCTAAGGTCACATCCTCCTGAGAAAAGCCAACCTTGTCTCTTGGGTTTTGCCATCAAATTTAAGGAAACTGAGAGATTGTTTTAGTCCTTGAAAATGCATCAGTTGGAATGGGGAGAATAAAAGACTGCACATGAAACACTCAGTGTGGGAGATTTCACAGTACACTGATGATCCAGAGTCCTGTCCTTGATTCTCTATGAACACGCCAAAAGGTTTTGCATTCTAATGAAGTTTTTTCTCTTATGACAGAATGATTTTCTCCAGGCAGTGATCAGTCATGTCTTCCATGTTCAGATTTTCCATGAATTGTACTCTCAAACATATTAAACAGGATTGCTACTAAAGTTTTGTGGGGGTTTTTTTGGGTTTTTTTTTGCCTTGCAATTTGAAATGCAATTATTTCAGTTTGTTGAGGACACTTTGTCAATACAGTTATGTGGAAGTCCTGCTAAAATCTCTAGTATGTCTCTGTAATTGAATCAGATCACATTGTCAGTTCGCAAGGAGAAATTTCTGCCAGTTTTGGTGGTGAAAACTGCTTAAAAATTACTCATATAATATACCAATGGAAAATAATATTAATGAACTATTTATGCAGCCAGCTAAGCCTTCTTGGGAGAGGAAGAGAGGGTGAAGTTTCTTTTCAGGTTTTCTAAAACTAGGTCTGAATATCTGCTGTAATAGAATACAAGAGTGGATAGACCATTTCACTGATCCCATTTAACATCTTTTTTCTCTCTAGAATATTTTAGCTGGCCTGTGGTGCACTATCACTTCTTTAACTAGAATAACTTTGCATAATGTGCTAACTCTAGCAAAATACTGAATTGTGTAAAAATAGCCTTACCTTGAATTACTGAATGCAAGGTTATATAAGTTGTTAAATATGGGATAATTATTCCACCACAGGATCATCAGCGGCCACATGTGCTTCACATAAGTGAATGGCAAGATATAAATTCACTGTGTTAAGAAAAGGTCTCTAATGAGCTCTTAAAATTTTAATACCTGAACAGAAAATGTGTGCTGCACACACATCAGCTAAGGACAAAACTGCTAAACTTGGTATCAAGAAACTCTTCAAGAGAAGAGGAAAGTGAGAACATGTGAGATAATTGAGTAATTCTGTGACCAATTCCAATACGTAACTGTGAAGGGGGTGAGAGAAGTCCCCCTTCCCTCAAACTTCTGCTGTTGCAACAGCCCACAGTAACTTGGCCACACCACCTTACAAGGAGTTGGCCTTTGGGAAATTCATCATTTAACAGAGAGGAAGGGAGAAGGTATGTATGAAAAGCCAGAAGGAGCACAAATGTGATGATTCAACAAAACTAAACTCACAGATTTGCCTACCTACAATAGGACTCTGTTCTTTATTCAGTGACAATCTGCACAGAAAGTAGCATATGGGCTGGGGTTGAGGGGGCATCGTTTGTCATCTACTGACTAATTTGATATATAGCACATTTTTTCTATCTTTCCAATATATTTGAAGTTGAACATTATTTGAAAATTAATGAGAGGATAACTGACCCATTTCTTTTTGTCTTGCAAAGCATGCAGTTTACTGCATCTGATTGGAGGGGAAGAAAACTATGAAGTAATGGCAAAAATTCTTAAGGGCACCCTTTCAACTTGGTAATCAACAAGGAATATTATCAATCAATTACATTTTCTGCTAGAATGCCCTTACAGGAAAAAAAGGTAAAGACTTGAAAAATGGCAAAATCTTCTAAGCACCTTTCTAGTTCATATTGATCAATGCCACTGTGCTTAGCTTCAGGTTGTGGAAACTGCCTGGACCATTTTGTCAATCTGCAGAAAGTATAGTTAGTTCAGTGTTCTCCAAATGGAACAGAAGTTTGGAATTTAATTAGAGATAAATTTTGGTAGGGACTATATTTGAACAAGCTCAACAAATAAAACCATTTTTAATTAAAAAATTTTCACAAATTTATTATCAAAATTCCAATTTTCTGACAATTTCCTAAACCTAAGAGTATTTTTTCATATTTTTAAACATGTTTTTTTCTAGTACAATATCAGCAGAAATATTCTTGAAGTCAAAGTTCAGGTCAGGACACATTTCTAGCAATACTTGTCATGACAATGAAAGTGCAATTTAATCTGATGAAATTTGTTCATTGTCTGTGTGTTAACTCTGGAATTAGATGGGATGTTTAAAACACACATTAAAAATATGAATAAAGGGCTATTTCAAACTAAACATCCATGTTCTTTTTAAAATTTTGTTCTTCTGTACGTAAGTATTTTCATAAAATGGTATTTGATCTGTGGTATACATGTAGAATAAAAAGAAACACTAGAGACGAAAAGGTATTAGAATCAGCTATTGTGTTAACATAATTTGAAAATAAAATTGTTTCTAGTACTTTGTGTGTCTTGGATTAAAGAGAAAAAGCCATAAAATGAAGGAAAAATATCATGCACTACTTCTATAGTAAAGAGTTATTCAAACCTTAGCAATGGGAAGGTATTAAGGTTAGTCCACCTATGCCATATTCTATGACAAGTATAAGATCTAGGGTCCACACATAATCCTTCCACTCTTGTTAATATAGTATATTTCTTAGGGAGAAAAAAGGATTACATAAAGTTTTATCACCAAGTTGTTAATCTGACCTTCAGCTCACAGATGGTTGCATAAGTTTTTTATATTATTCCTTGCTAAATGTTTTAGAGTCCCAAATAATTACCGTCTCACCTAAAGTTTTAAATATGCATAGACTGCCATTATACTTGCCTGCATCTATTGGCTGAAATAAACACAAAAAGAATTTGTGGGGCTTTTGTTATTAATTCTGACTTCAATTTTTTTGTGAGCTTTGGTCATTTTACAATAGTAAAAACACAAACAGTAGCATCTGCCAGAGAATATTGTGAGTGGCAACATGTCAAACAGCAGACAAGTGTGGAAGAAATCTTACCAGTCCAGAATTACATTTTTACGTAATCGTCTCACTTTGTTAAGTTGAAATCTTTGAGTTTGAAAGAGAGTTCTTGAAATTCACTTCACTTTTATTATTGAATTCTGCTTTTTTAAAATCTTTTTTTAGGTGCAATAAAGGTCTAGATTTCCAGCTCCAATTATTTAATCACTAGGTCTATCATATGACAGATATAAATTATGAAAATAGATTGCATTTAATTATTCAGGCAAGGTCTATTCATTATAATCTTCTTGAAAATGCAGATAGAAATTCCTTAAAAATTTGTAATAGTTGCTAAGCTCTTCACTACTGGGCCCTTCTGGTATTGTAAATTCAGGGGTTTTTCATTGTGTCACCTGCACCTGAAGTGTGTTCTTTTAGGGTGGGACAAACATCTCTTACACCTATAGAGCATGGAGGAGGCAGTCAGCTGATTAAACAAAAGAGGAAAGCAAACAAAAAGAAGCTGTGTCTATGCCAGGTGTCCAAGCATCCTGAAAACAGTTCTCAAAAGGTTTTTTGTCAGAGGACAGTGAAAAGGAGAACCCATCAGCCCACAGCTGAAGGTCACTGAAATCAGTTACCTGGTGGTCAATACAAGGTAGAATCAGGAAAAGATTTTTTTTTTCCCCCACCTTCTACCCACCTATTTAGGCACAGAAAAACACAGGATGGAGTCCTGCCAAGCTTTTTCACTGTGCCTCAAAGGACTCATGCACAGTGTGGGCATGGTGAGAAGCTGACCCCGTGGGATGAGCTGCAGGCTCACCTCACTGTAATCAAAGACATCTCATCCTCTGCACTTTGGGCAGAACTTTTAGGGCAGGTTATCCAAAGCAAGTAAATTGGTAAATGTTGCAATAGTGCCAATCACTGGTAAAATAAAATACAAGAAAAAGTGACCTTTGGATTTTTGTTAAAGCATTAGTTAAAACAGAAAAGCTGGGGGGACATGCAAGTGTAGATGGCACTCACAAGCCTTGGGGTCTCCATTTCCATCTGCATTTTATTTATGAAATGCTTGTGCATGGCATGATTCAACCTGAACTCATGGCAGTCACCTTTAATGGGACAAAAGACACTAGGAAAAACAGAGATTTCAGGAACAGCTTTCAAAGACTGAGAATGAAAACAAAAATATGTCTGGCAGCCTGCCAGAATTACTTGTGCCTGAGTGGAACTGGCGGAAAGCCAAAAAATCTGGCAGCTTTGCCCTGAACGCAAATATTATCACAGAGCTCTCATCAAAACTTTGTAAAAGATAAAGCCATACTGTGGGAGCAAAGGCATCATCCAATTACACAAATGCCATGATTTTGTCCATTTTCCCTAGCAAAAGCTAGAAAGCAGAAACTACTCTTTTGAGTGTACATAGGTTTTAAAAACGAAGCCAAATTCTTTCTCACTAGGATTTCACAGGTGTTTCTTACCACATCTCTTCTCCTGCAAAATATGCATCTGCCCCAGCTTTGACAAGTGCCATTAGGCCAACTTGTTAATGCTGAGTATTTCAACTGATCACCTATTCAGCTCTCATTTTCGGCTCAGCACTTTAAAATTGAGTTGTGATCTTCTAGTTTGTAATCTGTGTGCTCAGTATGTTTAAGAATGAACTATAAGTACTAAATCTTCATAAAACTATTACTCACAAATCCTCAGAAGAACAAATAATACTTATTCCTGCTGCTTCTTCAAATGTGTGACTATAAACATTCATTTCTACCAGATTGCAACTACTCTATTCATCCAGCTTTAAGGTGCCATTTGTAATGGAATCAGTAGAAGCTGAACCCAAACAACTGAGAGTAGAATTGCTCCAAATTGCTTTAGTCTCAAATTGAACCAGATTTCCCTATCATTTATGTTGCACAGTCAGGTAGCCCTATTTCCTAGCCCTGCAATCAGAAATCTGTTGACCAGCAACAATAGTTTTCAATTCATATTATTGAAATGAATGACCCCTGCAGTACAGGGGGACTTTCTGCTGATTTGTTGTTTTTGATGTTGTTGAGGTGGTGGTTTGTTTGTTTTGTTATGTGGTGGTGGTGGGCTTTTGTTGTTTGGTTATTTTTTTTTTTTTTTTTAAATTTCAGATGATTCACTGAAATAAGAATCCTGAACTTTAAGATGAGGATCTTAGGCATGAAGGTGTCAAAGCAATCTGTGAGAATTCACTATCTTTCAGCTTTTCAAAAACTTTGGAAATGTTTGATTTCTTTCAAGAGTGACTTATAATGAAATTATATTTTGGATTACAAAACTGGAGCTCTTTAGTACCTAGGCTTCTTTTCTTGCATGGGAGCATGCATACAGTAGAAGTTTGCTGCTTTTCAGTCCTCTAGTAAAGCATCTCATGGGGATCACCCCAGTTTCCATTTATTTGTTTGAGTTTTTTTAATCTCACGAGAAAGTAATTCCCAGGCATATGATTTTTATAGGGTCAAAGGTAGGTGAAGAGAGTCCCGTGATGACTCCCTTTTCCATTCATCAAGCCATTTCTCCACTTCTCCTTTCTATTGTTGCTCCAGAATTTCCATCAACAAGTAAGGCACAGTCCCTAAACTTGAAATTCTGTGGCACTCAGTGTAAGAGGAAGCAACTTCAATATGTGTTTTTCATACTGCACCACAATTAGGAAAAAAAGAGAAATGTTTCAGGGGAACAATAATCTAAACCAAAATGAATAAAGACAACAAAAAGAAATATTAAAGTTTAAGACAGTAATTTTAAGTGTCATTGGTCTATGCATATTGCAATGCACTACCCTTGGTGCAGAAACCTTTGTCAGAAATTTTAACATGGAGATGCTGCAGGTTGTTGTTCCCTTCTACATTGTAATTTACTTCTATCATGATCTTCTTGTTACCTAGGAAACAGATTTATGAGGAAAGTATGGGTGATTGTGTAAGGACTGATTTGGATTTTTGGTTTTAGGGTGAGAGGTTTTTTCAATTTTTCAGAAGTTGAAAGTGTATTTATATTGCTAGATGTCAAAGAATTTCCAAAATTCTTCTAGGCTTTCATATTAATTTAGGTATATTATACTATCCTACAATTACAAAACACAGCAAAGACTGAGATTTTTAAAGACTCCTAATAAACTGTACAACCATGTACAGATATTGGGCAGCCCGTTATCAGCACTCTGACAATGTCACTGATTTATTATTGCCATGGCTATTCATGATACTGAAAACTTTCTGAAAGCTTTAACTGATCTAGTCATAAAAAATGGGATTTCTACCATACAAACTCAGGTGATAAGAGATGTCTTGTATTCAGCTTCCAACCTGTCTCACATTAGATTCTGGTGGTTTCAGTACATCTGTTTAGACCATTGTGGGTTTGCCCCACACTCTGAGGGTCCAGCCTGGCAGAAAAGTGGCCATAATTAATTTGAGCCAGACTGCCACTCTCCAGTGTTTTATAAATCAAAAGCTTTAATAAAGAAAAAAATTGCAAAGTAACAAAATGTTACAGAAAACAAATAATAAGCCGCACACAGGCGCCTGAGAAACCTCAGACATCCTGCTAAGACACCTTGAAAAGCCTGGAGTTTCTTTGTTCTTTCCCTTTAGTACTTAATAGCCTAGGTGGGCTTTTTGGCCTTTGGCCCAATGAGATGAACATCAGACTTTGAGTTACATTCTCAGAGTCCAATCCACACTTCTGGGCTGGCTCTGAGCGAATCCTTGTCAGAAGGGTATGGAAGAATCTAGGCAAACTTCCTGAAATGTCAGAGGTAAACTGAAACTCCTTCCCTATTTGGAAACCCCTGCTGGGGGTGTGGGGTGCATTACTACAGACCATAATGAATTAGATTTTCTCGAAGGAATTCACATATTGCCTTGAGCAATGTGTCTTAGTATTGAAATAATTCCCACTTCCTTGGTTCAGAAAAACTAAAATTTTTATGCTATCACAAGTTGCTCTGACAGTTAATAAGATGTTGAACATGAACATTTCAGGGGAGAAATACGCATATTTTAAAGATGTATTAGAGGTGTAATACATGCATTAAAGGGTGCATATATTACACCTGTTACAGTTTTTTTAAATCTAAGCCCATATATTAAGTCATCAAAGTGTTTCAATGAAAGAAGTATCAGATATGTTAGCATTAGTAAATGCAAAGTACAGTATCCTATAAATGTCAAGGAATATTTTGAGTACTGAATAATTATTCCGTTGGCAAAAACCTTTTCTTTATAAAATTTCTTTACCTTGCTTGGCTATCTGCTTTCATTAACTCACTATCTGCAACCAGCATGGAAAATGTGTTTATAATGCGTTTAGACACAAGCAAATTAGCACAGTAGTTATAATTTAAATTCAGTAGATTCCTAAAATAACTTCCTACAAATGCTTCTGAAACAAATCAGAAAGGCCAAAAAAAGTGTACTCCCATATGTTGAAAAACCTGTACATAGCTTTTATTTACTTTATCACTTGCCAATAATATGACTGTGCAAAACTTATGGTTATACAAATATATAATTCAAGCCTCATGATAACTCTGAATTTTTCAATATTGCAAGAAATTGCTGTTGTGCAGGATAGGAAAGTCACCCAAAAGTATTGAAAATTTGCAGCCTCCTCCCTTTATTACCATTTATTTTGAAATTTTGTAGATTTCACCTTGCTCTAGTTGCCATTCCTGTGGTTTTACTTCCATTTTTCTCTTTGATATCGCTTTTTCGTAGGTTACCTAATCAGTTTTGAATAAAAACTTCCAATGGTAGTGTCCATATGGTATTATTTCATTTTCTTGGAACCTTCCAAGATATTTATGGTGGTTTGACACATCAGTGATAAAATGTTTGGACTTATTGAAATCTATAAATTTAAGGACTGCACTATTTTTTTGGCCTATAAATCTCAACTGAGATACAAAACAATCTTGTCTTATGAAAAGAAAATCAGTTTAGTGCTTATGTAGCTTACAAGTATTTCAAACCCTATGTATGAACAAGGGTCTTTTTCTTAGACACTGAGATTTAATGAAGCAAAGAACTTGCTTAATGCAATGTTTGGTATACTTTTGTTAAGAACTGAAAATGAACTGTGCTTATTTTGTTTCTTAATAGTACTTTTTTTTTTTTAACAATAATCTCCAAGGTTTAGTTCTCTTATACATTTGGGTGTACTCTGGATTTACCCTTAGATGTCCACAGAACAGGACTGTGGATCATCTCCCACTGTAATATACAAAGGACAAATGTCATTCACGAGACAAACTGGCGTGTTTCTTCTATAAAATCTGTTACAGCTATTTCACGTTTCAGGCCTCCAGCTCCCTTAAAAACACCAGGAAATTTAAAGCAAAGAAAATACAAAAAAAAAACAACAACAAAAANAAAAAAAACCTGATGTGATTGTAAAATCAAGAGGTGGAATGCAAAGCATTTAAAGGGTGGGAAATAATTTACTCTTCTTTCTAGAACAGCATTACCTTGGGGTTATTTCATACAAATATTTTTAGATCTAAAATTTAGTGGTTTAAAATTTATTATCTAATATCACCACCCTCCATACATAAGACAATGAACACACCTAGGAATATTTCTTTTCTTGTTTAAACTTTTTTTAAAAATAATTTTCCATTTTAAAAAATGGAATACTTTTGCATTTAAAATTCCATATGCATGTTGCGCACTCAAACCACACCCACTGGGAAAACAATCTGTGTGGGGTTGGGGATTTTTTGGCCAGGTTTTTTGAGTTAAAAGGAGATCAGGTTTTTGGATCAGTGCTCACTGTTTGTCACTTTTATGGGAAGGAGCAGAGCTCCTCCTAAAAGATTTTGCTTGACTCCAACATTCCACAGGCAGCAGGGTTGGGCAAGGCACTCCCTGTCCCAGCCACTCCTCTTTGTCCTCCCCAGAGCTCCACAAGGAAGGACACACAGACACAGACACCCTCTCTGTGTCTTCCTCAGATGTCTCAAGTCGTGATTTGGCCTGGCCCATCAGCTCTGCCAAAACTTTCTTCACTGAACTCCCATGCCAGAGAATCTGCCCCTGTGACCAAAACAATGATAAAAGCAGCAGGGCTGTGTCTAGTAGCCTTTAGAAAAAGGGGGTTTTTGTTGAGGGCCTAATTCTAGCTATCACATAATTTTGGAAGTTTTTCCATTTTTCTGTCTGAAATTTCTTTTAAGAGGAAAAACAGCATGTCTTATTCACTTTTCCATTCATCTCCCTCTCCCACCCTCTTCTACCTATCCCTTCCTTCCCCTTCTAATTCATACAGAGAAATGGATTTGGAACTAATGGTCAAAAGGGTAAGTACTGGATACACCAGAATTAAATTTAGCTGCTGCTGTCTTTCCCTTGCAGAGAGTAATGCTTTTTTACATTAAATTAAGCCGTTGGCTTTTGGTGTTTGTTTTACAATGGTTTATCTTTTAAAGGAAAAATCAAATAAGACAAAGTTTTAGCCCATGTAAACATGTATTTTGGAAAATAATTAAAATATTCCCTTTCATTTAATGATCTGTACATGAAAAAAAATTTTACTCTCTGTTTGACATTACTTGTAAAATCAATTATTCGTAAAAAATAACATTAATTACAATTAGACATACACCAGTTGAAGTGTTAGATCATTACTGCAGGATCCCCCAAATGTAGTGATTGCATTGCATTTACTCCAGAGTTACTCTTTTGTACAAAACTCAACCTGTTTTTCTGTTAACAATATATTAAACAGTGTAAGAAAGACTACAGACTAGAACATTGTACCCTATGAGATAAGGAAGTAATTTGCTCTGGTGTGTGAGTGGAAAATAACCCGACATATGAATTGACTGCTGTGTTGGTGTGAGTCAGTTCTAGAAAAGGGATTGCTACTAAAAAAATGTCTACTTCTTTTTATAGGCAGCATATAATATAAAGAGATCAACAGGTATATCTGCTGAAAATCAGATTGCATCAAATACACCACCCCTTCTGATATATTTAGAATAAAACACTTTTAATGTCCCTTTACATTTCTGGGAAGAAGACAGTCCCTGATCTCACCTGCACCCTACACCGGACCTTTAAGGACAGTAGTGAGGAGTGGCATTGAATGCTGTGGAATTCATAAACTGGATGTTACTCTCTGAAAGACTTTTAGGTATAGATAGGTTTTTGGCTACATGGTAGGACATTAAGAAGCTTATCTGGCTAGGAGAGTGAGAAAAAATATTCCATAAGATCTCTGGATTCCCCAGAAAACACATGAGAAAAACTTGCCTTATTTTCTTCCTTTTTATTTCATGACAAAATCTTCTGTAGAAAAAAAGAAAAGTTCAGCTACTGAATGAATGTATCTAATTACTAGTAAAAAATCAGAAATAGAAACACTTTCTATCAGCATTTCTGAGAGATAGAAGCAGCATAGATGTATTTTTGTGAATACTTAAAGAGAAAAACCTTTCAGATTTGTGAATATAATGTCTAGGTATCTTTACATCCTTGAGAAAACTCTCTCTTCCTCTCACAGATAATAACCATTCTAGAACAATTTTTTGTTTTCTTGGCTAATTAAAACTCTCTTGAGATTTGATCTAATTATAATAGTATTTTGTTCTTTTCAGCTTTTACTTTTCCTAAGTAAACTGTCCTTGTTTTCACTTAGGATAGGCTTCCTTTGAGTGTTTTAAGTGGCTTAAAAGTTCAAGAGTTGACTGTGTTGCTCTTCTACTCTCATTTATATATGTTTCTATAATGGTTTTGATAAATTACCACTATGGTCAATGTTACATTCTGCTGTAACATTTTCAACAAGTTCTCAATTATTCCTTAAATCAAATTTAGAAGGATATAAGAATGTTACTATGAGCAATCCAAAATATCCCTCTAGGTTTGCTTTCTGTCAGCAAGCAATGTGATATTCACTCTTAATATTATCCTTGAATATAATGATCTTTGGGCTTGGTGATCTACATCTGTGGAGATTTTCAAGACCCATCTGTATCAATCCCTAAGCAACCCCATCTGAACTTTTGGTGACCCATTTCTGAGCCACCTCCTGGAGTTCCTGTCACCCCAATGACTCCGTGGTGCTGTGATTTCCTGAGCGAGGGCAAGACCCTGAAACTTCTCTCCCTGTAGTCCTTCCTTATGTTCTGAAAAAAAAGAGGGCAAAAAAAGTCACTGAAGAACTCCAGAGCATATTGCTAAATCAGTTTTTCCTAGTTGTCGAAATTCCTCAATAGTCATAGTTCCAGGTTCTCCTATGCTTTGACTGGCACTCAAAAAAATAAAATGGTGCAACTCATCATCATGATTTGGAGAACTGTAAGGATTTTTGTTTACTTTATTTTCCCTTTTCTTCTATCATTACTAGGAGATTTCAGGATGTCTGTCCCTCCTTTTTTCCAGACACATGAAAAATGTGCGAGTGAATACATCTTTTTATATTTTCCATTCCTTCATTTGCCCTGATAGAGTGACTATCAAATATATTTCATTTGTTTGCTCACTAATTTGAGATTTTTTTATACTTACCTTGCATTTCCTTAAATGCTATTGATAACAATTATAAAAAAAAATTGCATGCATTTTGTACAAAAACAACTACTATAAATTATCACAGCTTCCAATAGCAAGCAACAAATTTGTTGAATGTTTTAGATGCCACTGCTTCAAAGAACAAGCAAAAAAATATTAGGCATCATAAGAAATTAGGAACATATCAATAAGGGAAACAGAAAAATATCCAGCATAAATCTATAAATAACAAAATGAAATACCACTTCAAGCATTAAAAATGGCCTAAGACAGACTCGTTCTTAGGAATCTGTCATTTTAAGTTTAATTAGGTCTTGATATTCTTAAATTTGTCTAACATTATCACCCTTTGGGGAGATATATGTTTTCATTTCCTGACAGGGAATCCTAAAAAATACCTGAAAAAAAGTATATTAGAAAACTAGTCTTTCCCAAATCTACCTAATTTCTGTAAAACAAATATCTGCAGGTACTTAGTTCTTGTAAAATTATTAAAATCTTCTTCAGTCCATTTGCCCTCATCATGAAAGGATTTTTCAACAGGAAGGCTCATGTACAGATTATTGTGATTCCAGTCTTCCTTCTGACATTGAGATAACCTCCAATCTCCACCTGCTTAGCTTTAGTGAAACACTAGAGAAGTCCAGAACAGAACATTTCTTAACTTCATAAGATAATTTTTAGTCATTTTTTTCCCAGGAAACTACTGTGGATTCCATGTCCTTTATTGCTCCCCTCCTGTTGATTGGTCAGCCAACACCTGTTCTTGACTGCAGTCTGCACTACAGAGCAGCCACAGGTTGCTTCACGCCTGCTGCTGTCATTTCTTGCTGTTTTTCCTCTAGCTGCCCTAATTCTTTAAGATAAAATGAGCAGAAATGGGAACAAAATACTTTTCCAGCAAAATATTGAGTCCAGTGTTGCTCTTTCATATTAGAAGTAAAATTAATACGAATTTGAAGTAAATTATTTCTTTGGGGTTTTTTTTGTTTGTTTGCAAAAATATAATTTTCCCCCCAAATATCTCCTTGCTAGTTTTAATTTTATAAATATATACTTTTATAAATATATATTTTTATAAATATATAGTTTTATAAATTCTGAAACTCGATGCAATTTGAGAGAACTTCCTTATTTAGAAAGCAGCCGTATACACCATCAAGAGAAGAAATTTGATGACATAATGAAAACTGAGTTCTGAGTTCTTATAATTGTTCTAATCCACTGGTTGTATTTATTTTCTGTGTTGGATGTTGGCACTCTACTAGGCCATTTCCTTCCAAATTTTCCATATTCTAAACATTACTGTAACCTTTTCTTCTCCTTTTTCCTATCTAGGACATTTACCATTTACACCTGTGTGTGGAGCCTTCAGTCTCCATCTTACTGCACCTGATTGCTGAGCTGGGGGCATTGGGCTCAAAATGCAGAGCAAACATATCTCTTTTTTTATCTTGGTAGACAAGACTGACAGGCATTTTCCATGGATGTTCTCCTTCCCAGTGTTTGCAGTTGGACAGAAAGTGGTTTGAGGGGATGTGTTCAATGAAGCATAAAGAGATCAATTACTTGCCCCTGTTACGTTAAAGCTGAGAAAACTCGGGCCAGATCAGATCCATGTTGCCCTCCTGGAAACACTGACTCCATGACCAATTCCAGCCTGTCCCCTATCCCAGTTCCTCATCAGTTCTACCTTCATATCAGAGACCCAGCAAAAGCTTGCCTCTGTTAGTAGTCAGTTTTATGTCTATCACACACCCTTCTGTTCACTTCAGCTTCTCTTGACTACAGCTTGAATCTTTAATATTTTTTTTCTTATTTGTCAGGGGTTTGCCTCTTCATGTTATTTGCTACCTATATTCTAGAGGAAAAAGAATCACAGTAGCCAGGAGCACAGTTCCTTTGAGACTCAGCCAGGATGCTCTATGGTGTATCATTAATATTTTACCAAAGGACTTTTCCTCTGGCCAGCAGCACCTTGCTCCTGCATATGCTCAGGTCATTCAGCTCTAGCCAGCACTGAATTGCAAACAGAGGGTTCTTAATGTGCTCCTAAAAGAAAAAGCTTTAAATATCAGTTCAATTTAAAAAGGTAAGCTAGTGTTTGTAAACTGTGACAAGGAGAAATAATGATTCATCAGGCAGGAGGTCACATTTTTTTCCTACCCCATTGTTTGCTTTTCTATTGAGAGCAAGTAGAAGTAGAAAATTATCCCTTAAATCTCTTTGGATTCATTTTTTTCTATCCTACTGTTAAATAAGACTCACACCAAAAATTGCTCCAAGTACTGTAGCTTTGTAGCTCATTCATCTCACAGGAATTATTAGAGAGAAAATACTTTTGTGAACTGTATCCATTGAGGTAATTTGGTGTTTTTCATGTATTGTTATTTATTAGCATTTCACAAACACTCATAATAGTAGTTGAAAATCCATAATACTGTCATAAATCTAGAAAAAGTTAACTTTATCCTCTCCCTTTTTGTTATACACTTGCCTCCCGTAAATCTTTAACATTTCTTCCAAAAATAGAAAGAATATCCCATTGCATTTCTCTGAAGCAGAAAAAGGCTGTGGTGTTATAACTATGTCTGTGATTTTGTCCACGGCACTGGTCCTTCTATTTCAGTTAAGTGGAAGTCCTTGCTCCATTGGAAGATCTAAATTCAGTTTGGATACTGATGAAAAGCTTTTTGCTCTCAGGGGAAAAATAATTTGGTGGCTGAATTGCTCAGTTGTAGTACACTGCTGCAAGCTGATTCTGCATATTTCTGGTTGTTCATATTGACATTATTTTCCAACTGGCGATCTCTATGTTCACAGTTCATTTACACTTGATGCCCCAGAGATTGTTTTCTTGAGCAGGCATTTTGTAAAAATACAGTGAATTAAATCCAGTTCTCTGCTGTGCTCTGGTTTGTGTATTCTCATAAAAGCACTTCGTAGACAAGGACTATTTTTTTCCTGACAATTAATCCTCTAATTCTGCTTCCTGTGCTTACCCCAAAGTTTCAGTTCCTCTGCAAATGAGAAATGTGATGTATCATTTGGGTTTGGGTTTTTGGAGGGTTTTGCAGGCATTTGGGTTTTGTGGATTTTTTTAGGGTATGTTAATGTTATTTGTTTTTCAGATCTGCCTTATACCTTCACTAATCACTTGAGACACAGCACAAGAATGATTATGAACTGTCTTTCTGTCTCCTGACAGGTTTGCTTGAAAAGCAGCTTGCCTGAAGCTGAATTCGTCGCTGTTCCACTTATCTCCAAGTCAGCAAGGGACAGTTTTACAAATCTCTAACATAAGGCATGAAATGGAATTCAACAGCAGCACTGATTTTCTTCTTTGTATTTGGTTCTGGCCAAATGAATGAAGGCTCATGGACTGCAAACACAGACAGCATGTTTTGGAGTGTTCTCTTGAAATGTTAACTTTATTAAAATCAGTCACCCTGTGAGAAGAACAGTAATCTCATAAAGAATCAACTCTCCCTGATTTATTTCTCTTTCCTTGTATATGCTTCAAAAGACAACCTTGGGGTGAAGCACTCTGCAAACTGATTTCTTTTACTGACATGTGTGAGCCATATTAATATTTTTGACCATTATGTCATTAGTACATTACTGCTAATAAACTTTATTTTAAAAAATATGCAATTAGCTTACAACCACTAAAAACATTGCATATACTCAAGGCAGACTACTTCCCTGAACCTTTCAGTGCACAGGGATGATCTTAAACACCTTTTCCTAATAAAGGCATTGTTAGTAATCAACTTCTGCTCATGGCTTGACTCCCACCTCTACACTTACGTGAACAGAAGCCAAGTTTTTCAAGGACATATCTATATTATTAACTACATGTGGCCAGGGTCTTGATGACACAATCATCTACATAACCATACCATCAGAATGGACCCCAGCGTGGTTCCTCTGCTGTCCCAGACCACAGGCAAGGGCCAAGCCACTATTAATGCTAAAGCCCTTGGGGCTAGAGAGCCATTCCCTTGCAGCAGTCTGACTATGCTCACCTCTGATCACTGTGAAATTTGGGTTAACTTTGAACATGTGAGCTCTGCCACATACCCTCAGATCTAGAGAAGGTACTTCATCTCTATTTTTAGTAGTAACAAAGCAGTCAAAGTCTGCTTCCATCAGGGAAGAGTTCTTTCAGGCCTGGTCTTGTATGGCCCTCCTGCTTGTTAGGAACAGAGCCCAAATAACCAGAGCAGTCTTACCAATGAACTAAGTAAATTGGCTTTGCTTTGGCTCTTGCATCTTGTTAAAGCAACCCTTAAAAATGGAAAGAACCATCTTCTTTGTGCTCATCCTATGCCCCCTCACCTGAAGATTGCCTGCTGAAGAAATAATTGTGGCAATGAGACAGGACCCTAGACCAGTCCCAATCCACAGCACAGCTTTCAGACCTATGTGTCAGTGCACAGAAATGAGCTAGAAGTGACTCTGTGCCTGGGTGTGCTTTGTCCATGCTGGAAACATTCCTGGGTCCTTGAACTGTGCTGTCATTGAAGAGCAGGGTCAGAGATCAGAGACGTGTTTAGAGGGTGTTATCACGTGCCAGCGTTCATGGCTCTCCAGTTAGACATGCAGCCTTTAAGGACATTATTGCCCTGATCTCATGGCAGCTAAAAACTGACCTCAGGCTGCTACAGCTCATCTGCCTGCCCAAGGGCTTTGAAATTCATCACAGACAGAACCTTACTCACAGCATTTTATATGCAGGTGGAGTGCACTGAAATTCTGTGGATATCACAGAAACATAGAATGAGCTGAGCTGGAAGAGACCCATCAGAGTCATCAAGTCTGACTCCTGGCTCCGCACAGCACACCCCAAGAGCCACGTCATGTGCCTGAGAGTGCTGTCCAAACACTTCTTGGACACAGATACTCAGAAGCTGCCTTTGCCCTCAATCTGACAGCAATGTAAGACACCAAAAATTATGGGGAAAAGATTTGAATAAGTCAGGAGTAGGCTAACTCAACCCTTTTTCTAAAATTCTTTTTTCTTGCTCCCATAAATACTTGTAATTATTCAGAGAAAATCTGGAAGTTAGACTGGAAGTAACTCTTTATTAAAACCAACAAGATGTTCTTTGTACAATTTAGGGTTTAACATTAGCAAAAAGAGCTGAAGTCAAAATGCAAAGCTTAAAACTGTTTGCAACTGTAATATCTTCTAGCATTGTAACAGATTAAGAAACTGGTAACTGCAAGTTGCAATACTGATCCTTAATGTAATTTAACAATTACTAATGCACAGTAAGTTTTTCCTATTATTTTCCTTTTTAGTTTCATCAAAAAGACCAGATCAAGTGCAAACTTCCAAACTTCTATTGTAAGGATTTTTAATCAAATGCAATTATATAATTAATGATACACTACTAAACCATGGCAGTCCAATTACCATTGATAAACATTTCTTCAGGGGACTCTAGCTCTTCATAGTGAAGACTGGCAGAGAATGGATTCCTATTAGGCAGCTCACAGCCCCTTGGGCTCTGTCATAGATAAATAGAATTTTACATGCTTGTACTGCTCTTGTCTTATTCCAACAGCTCCCCTTCTAGTCACACTGAATAAGTTAGGCTTATTCTGTTGAACTTAAATTTTGCATGAATGCTATAACCAGCAAATGCAAATGCTGGAGTGCAGTAGTGTTACACATTGTGTTTTCCTCTAGTACCAGCAAATTTCAGGGTAGAAAATTTCACTGCAGTTAAATTTCACACTGTTATAAATTTTATTAAGCAGTTTTTCAGTCCTATATCCCAGGATAATTGTGGTTAAGCAGCCAATAGTCAGTGTTCACATTGCTTGAAAGTGAACTGCAAGAACTGAAACTCATTTTGCAATAAGTGTGTTAGAGATAATATCAGTGTCTCTTCCTCGGGTAAATTCTTGTAAAATAAACAAGATGCAGTAGCTTTATAGAATTGTGGAAAGGCTGAGATACAAAGCAAAACAAGAGGGGAAAAAAACCCAATTATCTAAAAATAACTGACTGTATGAACTCCCTCTTCCCAAATAACAGAAGAACTCAGTGACAAAAACTAAAGCTTTGCAAATCATGGAATCATAGAATGGTTTGGGTTGGAAGGGATATCAAAGATCATCTAATTCCAACCCCCTGCCACCAGCAAGGACACCTTCCTCAAGATCAGGTTGTTCAACCTTGTCTTGAACACTTCCTGGGCATCCACATTTTCTCTGGCAACCTGTGGTGGTGTGTCACCACTCTCAATATTGGTTTGTGGCACATCTGCCACAACTCCTGAATGGCATGGCTGATAATTAGGTTACTAGGGAAATGCTTTATACAGCTACAGGTGTTGGGAGAGGGTTTAATTCTGTTTCTTCTGTTGCTGTTCTTGGGTTTAATCCAGGACAGAGTTATTCTGGTGACAAAGAAGGAAAGTTGCAGAGCAGCACATGATTTTCACTTGAAATGTTGAACAATTGCCACTGCATGTGCTGCTAAGGAGAGGGACTACAGTCCCATTGCTGTTCTCCAGGAAGTCTCCTTACTCCTGCTGAGGATACAAAGCCACCAAGAATGATCAAGTAGTAAAATCCTCATGTGTGTGCATATGTGTGTGTAATTATATGTGTATGTCTATACATTTCAGTTTAAATTGATCTCTGAAACAATCCATGGAGTTTATTATCCTGACTACCTCCTGTCTTTTACCTTCTTCTGTGCCATGTTGCAGCTACTTTGCTGTCTGTGTGTGCCAGTACCTATATAAGCCATTATCTCATCCCAGTTCTTTAGACAATAAATGGAGGAAAGTCAAACAATTTGTGTTACTTTGGTGGATTTTATTAGCTTTCTTTCTTTTTTTTTTCCCCTTATTATTCAGTCTTCTCTTGAGATTAGGAATTATGCTTTGTAGTACATTGTTAAACTTAGAAAAATTGTTCCATACAAGGAGGGAATATATAACTCCTTACACACAGCTTTTCAGTCCACAATGTCTTACTCAGTTGAGTTACTCTGATTTAGTTCAAAAGGCATTTGTTCCTCCTGCCACTGGTACTATTGCACACATTGTTCCAGTTACAGAACTATAGTTTCCTTATGAAGCTGGCTTCAGTTTTTGTGGCCAAAAATGATGTGTAAAAAATTGCAAAATCAAATGTATATTGTGCCTAATGATTATGTACTGACAATGAGTCATAAAACTTAATCATTACCATGAAACCTCTACATAGAATTACTGCTTCAAAACTCTGAATGAATGAACTGGTCCCTATACAAATGCCAAATACATATATGTATTTTTCCAAATGCATGTTTTCTATTAACCTAATAGTGAAATTGCCTTCTTTTTAATTTGTTTTATTATTATTATTGTTTTAAATATAATACATCAGTACACCAATTGACACTTAATGGAAGTTGTGGACAAAAATGGTGCTTGGTCACCAAGTTCTGGATTTTCAACATGCATTGTTATTGACTGAATCACCAGCTACAGAACTGTATAATCAACAAAAGAAGGGGGCTACACGAATCCTGGTGTCTTTATCTATTGACAAAGATTAATATTGACATGAACACAGATATACGTGTCTCAATTAATGTGAGTACTTCCATAAATTTCCCTTAGCTTATTTTTATTTTTTTAATTTAGACTGCTTAGATTCTGAAAAATAAACCAGTTCTATCTTAATACTTCTGAAAAACAACTTGATAATATTTAATTGCCTGTTATGCATTGTAATTTGAACAGGTTCTGTCCACTCTACAATTTATTCTAGATAAAAATGTTGTATTATTATGTAAATATGACTTTTTTGTTGCTAAGAATGTGAATAGTTCATGCTCCCTATCCACTGCTACCTCTTTCGGTCAGTTTTCTGGAAGGATATTAATGTAATTACACTTTTTTGGTTTTGCTCTTACTCAGGACAACTAAAAACTTCTTAACTTAATAAAGGATGTGTAGATAAGCAATAACATTGAACCTTTAATGTCGGTATGTCTCTTAAACGTCTGTAAATATATTGCTAAAATAAGGTCTTTTTTGCAATGCTTTTTTAAATGCAGATGTTTTGAAAGCAAAACAGGTCTCTACATAATTCTCATGACAGGGCTTATCTTGTATATCTCAATGTATACATGTGTATGTATAATGCCTCTGTATGTGATTTAAATTGTCTTTTTCAAAATTCCTCCTATTTCTTGCACCAAAGGCCAGAATGGTTGAGCTACGATGAATTCAACTTTTCTTCCTAGAGATTTTGAATGTGAAACATTCCCAGCTCAAATGACTGTGATATCAACAATATCAGCTCAAATTTAAAATAAGAAAATTTTCTCTCTCAACCTTGTTTCCCAGTTCAAACCTGTGCAATACAAACAAGGCGTGACAGACTATGCAATTGAAAAGTCCAGTACTTGAGGTCTGAAGTAAAGAGAGATGTAGACCAGTATTGTCTTAAGGGCATTTCTGTTATTCAAAATTGTCATCATATATTTGTAATTATTTTGTTGGAGAACATATTCCATCAGTGGATGAAATGCTCTGTTATAGCCATGGAGGAACTACTGTACTGCAGTACACATATCATACATGGAAGCAATATGTTTCCTCTCCTTCCCAGTAGCCACCATCAAAGTACACCAGAGGAAAGTGCCAGAGGCTGTGCGTTGCACATATTTAAAAAAACCCGACCCCATGAAGTTATAACTTAATCCCAGAAAGACACGGTCAGTTTCATTTTGATATGAGCAGTGCAGACACCTATATCTGGTTTCATCATCCAGATTTTTTTTCTAGCCAGAGGAGGCAACAAGGCATTTCTAGAGCACAAGAAATCACACCTATTTTGGTATCTAATTCTCCCTGTGAGCAATAGACAATATGAGTTTATAGGTAGATAGTCACACAATAGACAACCAAGGTTTGATGAAATAAAGTTTAATCTTGGAGACTAATTTAAACCCCAAAATAAGCAGTTATAGTTTCCAAAACTCTCTCATCCATCGTGGAAATTAGTATGCACTTCGAGCCATTTTGTGTAATATGTTGATTGGTATTAATACCACTGCTAAAGCTCTTTGGAGGTTAATTTCAGTTTAACAGTATAATCCTGGAAAAGCTTTCACTTATTACCCACAGTACTGGAGAAATGGGTCACTGAGGTTGTTTATGGAGTGAAGCTGACACAAACAGGAAAATACTCTTATCAGCACCTGAGTATAAAATAACCATCAGCTGGAGCTTGTCTGTAGATGATTCACTGCAGGAATTCAGCAGGTGATTGATAAAGGGAGTGCACCAGAAATGTAAGCAGGCTGCATATGAAAAGAATGTAAACAATTCAGCATTCCTGCCTGCACTCACAGCCATGGAAACGATAACAACCTTCTCTCTGTTGACATATTTTGCAGCTCAGCCTTACCTCTCCTGTGCATATAGACACTGTACTGGCTACAGATCCTCTCCAAACTCACTGCCCTTCCAGAAGGGAAAAGAATTGTGATGCCTCCCACAGCGCCCCAGCACACCAGATAAAGATAATATTAAGTCTATTGGTCATCCAGAAACTGACTGGGGGACACAGCTGATCAGCCACAGATACCAAAGCACCTACACATTTTTTTGTTCTTGCAGACAACCCCAACAACAGCTTAAAGCTCTCAGTTTCCAGCTTGGGTGTTAATGTAAGCAACTCAAACTGAGCTGCCAAGGCAGACATGCAAAGGTAGTTTCTTTTGGGCAGGTCCTTAATATCCTGTCTGTATCCTCCTGCCTACCTTGAGGAGATAGAAAGGGACAACACACAGGCTACGGAAGTGGAATGAATACTTCAACCTTTTGTATAAAACCAGATTTTCAGTAGAGGGTGTTATAGAACATAATTTCTGGGATAGCTGTATGGTATTACAAAGCTAAGACTAAGTAGGAATGTTGAGAAGTCACTTGGGTCATCTTTCCCTTCATATTGAAAAAGTCATAGGTGTTAGATCTTTGATTTATGAGAGCAGATTGATGATTTTAAATCACTGCACATTAATTTGATTTAGTACATTGAAAGAAATGAAAACTCCAGTGATAACATCAGTGTATTCTTAAGAGTCAGATTCGCATTCCTCATGTCTTGTCTCCTATTACTAAGAACTAGTTTGACAAATTACAGTAAATGGTTAAACACATGGACTCCTGAACCCTACTCATCCTAAATTAATACTGCTGCTTTCATCCTGCTTATTTTGTAAAATGACCCTGTTGTTTTGATGCAGCTGCATTGCATGAGATTCTTGCGGATTTATGTCAAGCTCTACACACATCAGGTGACCATTTCATATGATCCTGCTCAAAAGAACAAGAGCCTCCCAAAGAGTGTTCCAAGTTGTTTTAAATAGATTCCCCACATTCTCCTATTTATCAACAACCAGTTACTCAGCAGAGGATTGACCTCTGAAATTTTCTGACCAATTTTTTTCAAAGAAGCTTGAATTTATTCCTGTTTGTTCTTCCTTCTGCATATGGATGATAGTGCATAGATGTGCAAAAAGGACTAAAAATGGTGCCTTGAGTAGACAACTCAGCTCTGTGTGTTGGCTCAGTTTGAAAAAGTGTGATGAGGTTCTTAAACCTAATCTTCTTTACTTTCATATGAGAAAAGAGAATGCGATTCACACTGAAGGAAGAGAAAAAAAAAATGCAGAATGCATTGGCAGAACCATGAGTTGCCCAAAAGTCCTAAACAGAAGTCAAGTCTGCAACAGGTGAGCCATAACTGTGGTATTCAATCCTCCACTGAGAAAGGTTTATGTTTCAAAAAGCTCAAAACTGGTTAATATTATGCCAAATTTTAAAAAGTATTTCTAGAAAATCTGGAGAAATATTAATCTGTTGTTTTTACAGCCATGCCACACAGATGAGACAATCTGCAGTAAAGACTCAACAGGATAGGTGTGATGTATTAGGGAATAGCAAGCTGGATTTTCTGTGTGTTAATTTTGTGAAAACAAATCTACTGCAACTTTTTGATTAGCAGTGATGTGGATAATGGAGAGTTGGTTCAAAAAATCTATTTGAATCTCCAAAAATGCATTTATTTACTTGCTGAAGGTTTTTCTGAGTGAATAGTAAATGGGCATGAAGAATATGCTTACATCTCCATATGGGTTGTCTCCTCAAAGCAACATGTCTAATCTTTTTTGAACTTTCCATATTTATACAGTATCATCCATATGCAAAAGGAAGACTGAACATGAAAAAGACAAACACTTGGTTGGAAAATGGAAAATACATTACAGAATCACTGGATATACTGAAGTGGAGGGGACTTACAAGGATCATCAGATTCAACTCCTGGGCCTGCACAGCACCATCCCCAAGAGTCACACCATGGTCCTGAGAGCATTGTCCAAACACTTGAACTCTGCCAGGCTTGGTGCTGTGACCACTTCCCTGGAGAGCCTGCTCCAGTACCCACCAACCCTCTTAGGAAACTTTTCCTAATATCCAACCTAAAGCCCTCCTGACACAACTTCAGATCATTCACTGGTCACCACAGGGAAGAAATCAGTGTCTGTGTCTCTTCTTCCACTTATGAAGAATCTCTACCTCACTGAGGTCTCCTCACAGTCTTCTCTAGGCTGAACAGACCAAGTGACTTCAGCTGCTCTTCATACAGCTTCTCCTCAGGGACCTTCACCATCTTTGTTGCTCTCCTTGGGACTCTCACTAACAGTTTAATGTCTTAGACTGTGGCACCCAGAACTGCGCCCGCCCAGCACTGGAGGTGAGGCTGCCCCAGAGCAGAGCAGAACAATTCCCTCTCTTGCTAGACTGTCCCTGATGTCCTCCAGGACAGGGTTGTCTCTCCTGGATGTCCGGGCATTGCTGGCTCATGTTCAGCTTGCCTTGGACCAGGACCCCCAGGTCCCTTTCCATTGTGCTGCTTTCCAGCCTCTCCTTGCCCAGTCTGTGTGTACATCCAGGGTTGCCTGGATACACTGTCAGCATTGACAGCAGAGTGAAATGATCAATAGCATACCTCAGCCATCTGTGCTGTTCACTTATCAATAAATTATCTAGAAAGTTACCCATAAACTATCTAGAAAGGGAAATAGCTGAAGTGACAAAATCTGATGGGAAGGCTTTGAAACTGAAGTTGTTCAAAGCTGCAAAAAATACACGCTGACTGTGCAGCAGCATTTCACAGGAAGCTAGCCAAATCCTGGCTGTACTGAATATGTGACAAAAATAGCATGGAATGTGAACCTTGGTGTAGATAAACACAAAGTAATATAATTATGAGGAATGATGCTTAATTTAGGTATGCAATCTTGGTTTACCAGGACTAATGTAGAGTGAATTTTAGCACCAAATTCTATGGAAATAATTTTCTCAGAGCTTAGTGCAGTCAAAAAGCAAAGAAAATGCTAAGCAGTGTTGGAAAATTATAGAGAGCAACCCAAAACCTTCATCTTGATAGTATAATCTAATGCTTGCTGTATATTTGCAAGATCAATGTGAAAAAAGAAGCATTTTAACATTTTTCTTGTAAGGCATTATTAATAATAACAGCAATACTTCTTTTAAGTCAGCTTCTTATATTAAGGCTGCCTGAAAATCATCAATTGCTAAGGTGTCATAATAGGCTGATAGTCCTTGGTAATTAAAATAAACACTTGTTTTTAGTCTCTAGAAAATTAGTTTAGCAACTAATAGTAAACACTCAGTTTGGTCCCCAGCTATACACAAATGGATATTTAGTTTTGTCTCGTAAACCTTTTGGGTTTTGTTTTGGTTTTGTGGGGTTCTTTTTAATGTGTGTGGGGTTTTTTATTTCCCCCTCTCCTACATTTTCATTCCTGGATGCAACACAGTAGGAGATTCAGCAACTGGAGCTGTTGAAACCAAGACACTACAAAATAATTGCAAACGCATTAGCATCAGAAATTCTTTAAGACCAATTAATGGGGAAATTCACTAAAAGCTCCATTATGTCTTTAAAAGAGCTTTACATGCTTATGTCATGCAGCTCATAAATAACAGGGATCTAAAAGGAAATCCCTTTGTAAATTGTTCTTCAGACTTTGTAAGAGTAGATGCCAGTCATGAAGTTATTTAAATATAAGTTTATGTTCAGAATAAAAGCACCACTGAATGAATCATGATCTCATTTTGGAAATTGCTGTGGGTGGAAATGGAAGACTTTGGCCAGACTGGTTATATTACAGACACATAGGGGAGCTGAGGAGATTTGAGTTAAACAAGGGAGTGTCAAACACAGTTTATTGGTGATTTGAAGTTCCTGTTAAAGTCAAGCACATTAGGCAAAATATAAAATGGAACTCAGAAGTATATATAAAACTATGTACATAAATGACAAAAATCAGAAAGAATGTTATTAGAATAATGATCTCTTCTTGCTTTAGTAGCAGTCATTCGAGAAAATACATAATATAATAAATTGACTGAATTAAAAGTCAAGAAGCATGAAGCCAGTCTGGTAAAACTGTACCCAAAGAGTGACTGGTGAGGCATCAGGGAACATTTGAGAACTCAGGCTTCTCCAGAAAGGAGGATGCATTGATTGTGTTAGCATTTGATGTCAATTTGAATTACCTCATTATATATGTTTCTGATCAAGGGTGATAATTTCAATAAGGCCCAAACTGACTCTCATTGTGTTTTTGACAGCTGGGGAAAACTGGCGTGTAATTTGTGTTGTGGTTTTGGTCTGATGTTTTGTCTCAGTGTAATCTTAAACAGTCTTACACAATCTTTGTGAATTGCTATGTGGTGATATTTACTATTAACTATCAAGAATGTATAACAAGAGCTAACCTAAGGAAACTATCTCAGATTTATCTTATTTAAAGCAATTTCTCACAGTGTCCATGCCAGCTAGACAAGAAACCTTACCAAGAACAGCTGCAAGTTAATCAGATGCAGCAAAACCTATCAGGAATGTGTTACCATGTGATGGGGAAGTGCAGCATCTTTTTTTTTTACCACCTTCCTAATGTGAAATTATAACTTGAATTTTTTGTAGGTGTTACAACACTTTCAAAGATCACAATTCAGATGTCAGAGAACAAGACACAGGACCTTTATCACTACTAGGCTCCTCTACCAGGGGTATATGCACATCCTGTGTGCATATGCTAGATATAAATGTAGATATTTAGGAGGTGCTTTCACTGAAATATAGGTTATATTCAATTACACTCTGGTTGTGTTTTCACTTCCTGTTCTTTGGGAATGCTCCTAGAGAGCAAGGCAATAATTTTCCCTAGGAAAAGAGAATGGAGAAGAAAAAAAAACCCTACTGAAATAGTAAAAATTCAACTGTGGTTACTGTCCCCAGCTTTGCAGTGGTTCCATTTTAGCCTTTGGGTGTCAGGCTTTCATTTCATACTACAGAACACTTCCTGAATTTCTGGGGCTTCATTTCTTCTGCATCTGTAACATGTCTTTACCCCTGTCCTTTTCTTCTGTTTTGCTGCCCTTGCTTCTTAATGCCATGCTCTAGGAAGAGTGTTTTAAGTTGAATTTATGCTGAAAAAAATCTCAACAGGAATATCAGGTTGCAGCATCACTTTCTTTTCATTGCTCTTTCAACAGACAGCCCCAACTCTGTTTTGCTAATTTTGACAGAGGAAGTGTTTCAAATAGGATTACTGAAAGGCATCTGGTCTCATTTTTGCCAGCACCTTCTTGGATGGTACCATGAGAAGATGTTTGTCTTATGGAAATTAATGAGAGAACTATCTCTGCAGATGAAGGAACAGAAGAGCAGCAAACCTTTCATGCTTGTTGTAATATTCTTTCCTCTTTATGTTAGTAGGCGCCATTTGCAGCAAAGCCAGTGATGATAATCATATATAACCTTTGTAAGGTTGTCATAGACCTACAGAATCTGATGGAACATCAGCTGTAAGTGTACTTGCAGATGGCTTTCTCTAATAAAAAGCTTCTAATCTCGAAATGCAGGTTGGAAATTGTAGAAAATTCGGCATAGTACAAACTACTTTCAAAGGAGATATAAAACAAACTTAAATCCTTGCAACTAGTTTTTGATGGAAGAATTTTCAAGTATTTATTGTTACAGATACATATATATATGTAATAAATAAATTAAAAATACCTGTAAAAATTAGCTGTTGAATAGTGTCGATTAATTATCATTGCACTCAACTTTTTTTTTTCTGCTTAAATTATGTGAGTAAAGTGCAAGATTGTTTTTTAACATAACATTGCATAACAAAATTGCTAACAGCTTCTGATTTCTGATGGAAATCTACTAGATCTGGGAACTTTACACTGTATCTTATTTCTTTTCCTAAGAGCTAATGATCTGAAAAATGTGCTGTAATGGAAAGTAAAACTATTCACAAATTTGTACTAAAACACTCATAATAAAGTTTCAGCCATAACTAGGAATGTGTGGCTGCCAAATATCAATACTGGATTAGGGGACTTGGCTTCTATTCCTTTTGCAAAGAAGGACTCAAACCCTTCTGACTCAGAGAGATGTAATAAGGGTTGTATTGAGATAGGTGTCTTCTTCCACTTCTGTTATTCTATTCCATTTTGCATTTCATAATAAAATATTGATCAGAGCATTAAAGTTGCTATATAGTCTGATAATTAGGACAGTAATCTGAATCCTATTTCCTGTGCCAGCTGGTATTTCAGTATAAAGGCATCCATCAGCTTGGATTCAAATCCCTGTTTTAAATCAGGTGGTGTCCTAAACTACTAAACCATAGAGACAGACTATTTTGGCTCAATGAATATTTCATTTTGTCCAAAGTGAGGAGATGGAGAGCAGCATTCTCTGAGAAACTGAGAATTTTCATGCTGAAGAGCCAGGGCAGCAATTGTGAAGCTTTCAGAATTTCCAGGCTCCTAAATCCACATGAGCCCATCTGTTGACCTATGAATTTGAAAATCCTGGAAGCCTTCAGGCAAGTTGTAAAGGAGACAGATTTCAAGGTTCTTTGTCCTCTCACCTGTTCATTTATTCGTTAATTGGGTGCTAAAGAACTCAGCAGGTAGCTTGGCACGTGATTAAAGGGCTTTTTGCAACATTTTTGGCATGAAATTCATCAAAACCCTATTTGTCTTCTAGTGCAATTTTACTGTGATCTTTGAAAAATATTTTTCTTTCACTAATTCAACATTTTTCAGAAGAAAAAGCAGAACTGTTCATATTTTCCAAACAGCTAAGTGTTTACTTTTCAGGCTAAATTCACTACATGTAATGTAGCCAGACAACCCATGACACAGGCTGAAGGAGAGCTCTCTGTAGAGGAACATGACAGATTGTGTCACTGGCTTCTAATACATGTGAGCTCTCATGAAGATCGTGTTTCTGATATTTGCGTAAAGTAGGATGCCAGGATCTTATTGCTTGGAGTGGGAGGATAAGATGATCTGATCAGTGTGCCAAGTTCCTGTAACTCATCACTTTCCTTTCTCCGCGAAGTGGCATTCCCCTAATCTGTCTGCCAAAAGCTGGTTTCTGTTTCACAGTCCCAAGGACGGTGTAAAATCTCACTCATTACCTTCCTGTTAGGCTAAGTACTGCAAAACCTGTTTCTGATTTGCACTTGGTTTGAAGTGGTGGTCAGCCACTAATAAACTCTCTTTCTCATCCTCCTTCTCTCTTACTCCACACCCGCCCCTGCCTGTCCCCCCCCTCATCCCCCCAGCCCTTTCCCCACCCCAGTTTGGGCATGCTTCCAAGTGTCAGCAAAAACTGGGTCCCCAGCCACATACAATAGGCAGTGCCTGCTGGTTTGTTTCAGATGGCTTGAAATACAAGACACAGAAAGGATTCTGTCTGGAGTCAAACTTGCTCAAAAAGGTATGTCAGTATATTAGACTGTGTTATTTCTGTGATATTGGCACTTAGATTTGTGTGAGATTCACACATAAGACCAGTAACTTTGGAAAAATCCACACAGACTGCTAGTTGTGCCTGGAACGAGCAGGTGTAATCCTGGAAAGATAAATTTAATCCAGTTGCTAGCACTGATTCCTTTAGCATTTTATCAAAATCCCTGTTGTAGCAGTGGTCTTATTCTGTTTTTTCCATTCTGCTTAACCAGCAGATGACTCAGTCTACAGACCAAGATAATGCTGTACAATTATAGCATTCAAAATGGTTTATGTGTGACTACTCCAGGCTTGTCTTCACTCGGTTTATTGGCTACCAGCACACTAAGCTAAATGCAAGTTAACAAATTCCTAAAAATACCCCAGGGATGAATCATCCCTTTCAAAAGGGTTCTGGAGAGTGTTTACCACTGTGATGGTAAGTCATGGGGTAGCAGGGAAGCCAATTTCTGTTACAGAAAGAGACAAGCTTGAGTCAGCCAAATGCTATGTTACAGTTTCTGAATGCTTTGCCTGGAAGATGGCTATTATGAGTTCATGTTCTCAAATTTGGACAGCTAAAGGAAACCGTTAAAGCAAAATTTTCCCAAAGTGTCTTGCAAGCCTGGTGTCTGCTGCTTTCCATAGGGCTACAGGAATTAAGATTTTATAATTTTCCTTTTCTTTTTTTTTTTTTAACTTTGAAATTGTACAGTGATTCGTCATTGTCAGAGAAAAGAATCTGTTTGATGGAATTTAGAAAATTGCCTTTCAAATCTTATATTGGACAATATGTGTTCAAATTCATGGCATAGATATGTGCTTCAACGTTCTCTGCTACCTACAGAGCAGACTGCTTTATTTTTGAAAAGAAAATAATTATATGCTGCGTTTTTTCCTTAAAAATGTTTGTATTTGATAGATCCAGGATTTCAGAGAGTCTTAGAAACAGAAGAGTTAAATAGCAACAAAAACAACAATAAAATCTAGGAGAAATTAACATTGACATTTCAACCACTGCCCTGTAATAAACACACAACAAACCATAACAAATTTATTCATCTACCTATAAGAACTTAATTTTATCCCAGTATTACGACTTTCCACTCTGATTTAATCTGATTGAACATTATTTACTGTAAATTGAAGAAATACAAAAAGCATAATTCATGGAGATCTTCCTGTTTGTTAAATAATTGTTTCACATTTAGAGTTTGATCTCTGATAAATGGCATAGGCAGGAATGCTCCCGTGTGAATTAAGGAGTTATCTCCAGTGCTGCTCAGCTGTGCTTTTCTCATGGAAGTTGCTATCCCCACGCATCTGAGATACCCTAAGTGGCCACACAGCTGCATCATGGCATCACTTAGGTTGTGTTTTGGTCACCCTGCTCATCCACTAACCCACAACTAATGCAGGTGGCTTGTGCTCATGAGATGTATTTAGCAGTAGCTTTAGGTAACTCAGGCTTTAGGTTGGAAGTCCTGAAGGTATTGTTCAATAAATTGATTACCAATTACAGTTAACATAAAAACATGTCAGGTCTTCCATGTTTGCACCTTGGCAGGTTGCAAAAGAGGGCTATTCTCTATAGATAAAAGTGGGAAATAGAGCATAAAAATCATTTTAGAAATCCTGATTCAACCAATGGAATATATAGAAGGCATCTCACAGCCCATTCCTGACACACCCCTGTGTTCTAGCTTTGCCTGCCATCTGAGAAACAGCAAAGGGAAAGGCAGGGATTTACAGCATTTTAAAAATAAAATTTTGAAAATAGAGATAGTGTGAGTGATTTTATACCCTGCCACCTTGTTCCCTGCCAGCATTTATTGCAACCAAACAAGTTTGAAATTCCTCACAGGAGACCAGTTAGATATGTCACACAAAGGTATATGGACTGGCATCTTCACCCTCACAGACCAGAATCCTGGATTCTTTGCAGGGAAAANACCAGAATCCTGGATTCTTTGCAAGGAAAATACTAACGACTCAGAGGTTAATTAGATTTATTTTGCAGTGAAAAAGTTCAGTAACTCCTTATTTCAGAATTAAAACCTTTTTTTTTTTCACAATTCTATGTTAGAAATTTAGTCATACTCCCTTTGTCCCTTGACTCCTCCCTCTCACAGTTACACTTTAATAAGTATTCTGATATTTGCATTGAGATTGTGTTATAAATCTTAAAGAAAGTAGCCTATGAAAATTCTCACTTGTGCTCATACTTCTCTTGTCAGAAGGAAAAGTGTTGCCTGAGAGGTGCTGCAGCCATATTTGCAGAGGCAGATCTGGGAAATTGACTGCTGGAAAAGTGTTTCTGTGAAGAGCAAATGAGGATATCTTTAGATAATCACCTGTGATGGAGACATTGAAATGTACACCAGTAATGTTTGTAATAGCAAAACCTCCCACTTGATGCCTGTGAAGATGTGGAGGAAAGGCTGCTGCTGCTGAGTGATGTGTTGCCTCGCTCTGGACACCCAGTGAAAGTCCTTTGCCCTTAGGTTGATGTGAACTGCAAGCTTTTAGCTGCTGCATTTTTCTAGATGATGTACTTGCTGTCCTTCACAGACCATACTTCGAAAGAGGTGCTGTAATGCAGCTTCACAGAGTGAGATGCAAAATAAATGAGCCTGCAGGCAGAATGCTACTTAACAGCCTCCTGGGAGCTGTTTATCAGAGCTCAGCCCTGCCTCACATCCATCCTCACCACCATCAACCCCCAGCTGTAGTGAGGGCTCAGAGCACTCACTGGAACCACTGAACAGTTGCAAACTCACCAAATAATCCAAATGCATGAGGGGCCAGGAGATGAGTGAAAACTTTCTACTTCAGAGCTCTTCCTCTCACTTTTTTACAACCTGACAAAGGCAGCCAACAGCCCAAGGCCTCTTACAGGATTTAGAACCAAAGAAACCTGAAATCTCTCATCGGAAATTTGGCACACCCCAAAAATGAGAGGACTAAGTGTTTATGTGGTAGATATGTAGGAAGAGAAATAGGTATTAATGAAAAATTTAAAACAATAAATTTGTATTAATGAGTGTTTGGGCAAGAAGACCACTCAAAAGCTGGCTTGGCTCAGGAAAATAATTCCTGATGGCTTCAATTTACCCCTTATCCCTAATTCAAATTCTGCTAAAGAAAGTAAGTATTGATGTCAATAAATATATAGAGCAAAAATAACACACAGGCCTAAATATGAGTGAGCATCAGCACAAGCTTCAGTGCCCACAAGCCTGAGATGGTGTTATATTCCCTCCTCACAACTGGGAGGAATTTATGTATTTCTATTTATGTCCACTTGATCCTCTAAGGTGGAACATAAGAATAGAAAAATCACAGAATAATTTTGCAAACGAACTCTAACTAAGGCTAAGGTTTATTGCAACGGCAAATTCACAGTTTTACACTAAATTTGCTTTCTTCTCTGCTCACAAATGTATGATAATATTAGAACAGTACTCAAACAACAGCAAAAAGAATTCTGGAATGAAATTATACACATCTAAAAGATAGTCCTCAGAAAAGTGCTTGAAGAAGTCCAAGCAAAAATAGTTGTCTTAAGTATGCATGGTTTTCTCAATTGCACATGTATTTTCTATAATTAGACCTGCATGAATAACAGGGTTTTTTTGTTTGCTGGCAGCTCTAAAGACAGACACAATCAATGAATTCATGGGCATCAAAGGACATTCAGTATTGATTAAAACCAAAACATTTTGGTTAAAAAAAATATTAAAATTTAATATTTTCTTTTTCTTCTAAATTTTTACAAGAAAAATTAGCAAAGATATGAATTTATGAAACACTTCAGTACAGCTATACATGTATTTTTCCCATACAAAATTCTTCCCCAAAAGGCTTCTACAAATCACAAATTAGGAAGTTACAGCCTGTTTTGAAATTGCAGACAAAATGTCAGAATTCAGTTGTCTATAATCTCCATCATTTTCAATTCTGTGCCTTTTTTCCCCTACTTATCTTTACTATTTTCTTTTCATAGTTTTGATATTTTCAGTTCTCCGTTCAGCCTCTGTCTGTGCCTAACTTTTTTTAGTTTGGATGCACATGTGCTAACAGTGAAATCAGACCTTTTATGCATTCAAAATTGAAGAGAATAAACAGTCTCCTGCGCCTCAGTGTTTCTGCTTTTGATATGCTTGAAACTGCTAGGGTCTGCATTGGTTTATATTTTCAATACTTTTTAAGAATTAGCCACCTTTTTGACCTCCTAGGAGAGCAAACAAATACGTAAACAATGGTAGAGGAGAACCTTGTTTGGACTGTTGGACTAAGCAGACGTGACAAGGAGCTCACTAGGGGAGGCTCATACATATGCACTGTCAAGGTGCCATCCTGACCAAGTATCTTTTTTCATTACAGTCATACAATTTATAGTGTCAGCAAGTTTTAGAAGTGAAATATGTGTATTTCATTGTTAGAATTAAAAGGAAAGCTTTAAAATCCTTCTCTGCAGCATTTTTTTTTTCCAACAAGGTATTAAGTAAAAATGCTGTTAATGCAAAAAAAAGAGAGAAAGCATGCAGGGAAAGGTCAGTGTGACAGGCTTAAAGATGTGCTGCTGATTACTCATTAAAGCAATTTTGCAATGAGGATTTTAAACAGTGTCTTTGCTTCCACTAATGTTCTGCAATCTCTCCAGCCAGGGTCAAAAGCCCTGGGGGCTTGACAGGATATAAACAAATGCAAAAAGTTCATGAGTGCTTGAATTCATCCTTCTTCACTGAAATGTACAATTACATCCTCTTAATTAAAACTGTCCTGTTGTATTGCTGTGTGTGCAATAGGAGTGTATGTTAGGAGAGTTCTAGAGGCTTTGATCCAGACCATGATGTCAAGGTGAGCTGGAGTTCAGGCCCCCTGGAACTGTGGTTCCTGCTGGCCATGGAGGTCTGACCACTGCCAGTGGGTTCAGAGGTAATTAAGGGTTTAGTCTTTACCAGGTGTTTTTCATGTGGCAGTACCTCAACTTTGATTACACCTGAAATGTGGTGTGAATATCTTTTTCTACAAAAAGGAGGAAAAAAATCAGATTCCTGCTTCAAAAACTGGTGTAACTAATGGGCATTGATACACTGATTTACTGATGGTGATGGGATGCAATACTGTGGTATGGATATCCTACCACTTCAGGTGGCTCGACCATCATCCCTCCATATATGTGGAGAAACCACACCCTAAGCTGACCAAAGAAACACAAAATTTAACACAATGAATCTGTACATTCTATATGTTGGATGAAGAAGCGAAAACCAGCCCTCAAATGTTTTCTACCTACCTGGAGCCACTGACTGTATTTCCTTCATGTGCTGCAGACATATTCTGTCACATATCTCAAAACTCCACAGTGAGCTTGTAACAAGTCTCTGCACCTAAAATAAAAAAAAGAAGCTGGAGAGGAGGGAACAGGGAAATGGACGCAAAAAAAAAAAAAAA
>VZDJ01000074.1:3885297-4019044 GCA_008694505.1 Cyanoderma ruficeps
AACATCTCAGAAAATTGAGAAATACTGCAGATATTTCCATGTCTTTCAATCCAAACAAAATCACAGAAACCAAACTTCTGTCTGATAACATGTGATTTTAATTGTTTGATAGGAAAGGTATCCCTGGAGGAATTTCTAACTTCAAGAGTAATTACCAGCAATGTTTTGACTGCTGATGCCTTTGGGCAGCAATTTGCTTCTGTTTAGTTTTAAGATACTGTCATGTCAATCAGATCTGTGGCATCATTCACAGGGAATTGTGACACTTAGACCAAGGAAAATGCATGTTAGAAGGCACGTCCTCCAATCCATGCTCAAGGCAGAGTCATTTCATCCAGCTGTTTTTTTTCAGAACGGAAGACTGGAAGTGTTAATTGGAGAGATGAGACATTCATTAAGCATAAAGATGGTTGGAAACAAATTTCTCCTCTTTTCCTTTGCACAGTTTTATTTACAGACACTGATAGTTCTGTAATTGTTATTTATCATATTTCTTTGCACAACATTAATGAATAAGCATAAAACATTTATTTATGAAGTTCTGCACAATCTCTCACCCTCCCTCCTTCCTTCCATGCATCTGTTCTGTAGCTCATCAAAACTAGCTGCAATTTCCATCAGTGTGTTCACAGATATCTATCCAAAAAAGTTAATGTAGATACAAAATCTGTATGCTGGAATTTTGGAGGAGGTGGTGGGAAATTTTTGGGTTGTTTGTTAGTTTTTTTGATTTTTTCTTTTGCCAGCTTCATGTAGTCAGTCTGGCTGGCTGTACAAAATGCTCATAACTGAAATTTAAGGGTTTTTTTATTAGACATTAGTTGCATATAATATGCTTTGATTTTTTTTGACTAATTATGTCACTTAGAATTAATATCGAAAATATTAATTTAAAAGTATTTTCTATGGAAATTCTACACACTGATTTAAAATATTTGAAAATGTTGCTAAAATTAACAATCTTTCTATTTTAATTCCTCAAGTGACATAACATCCATGGCTGCTGTTTCTAGCACCCTCGTGGTCCCACCTACTAGAAGATAGGGAAATTAATTTCTCTTTTCCAGTGTCAGGCTGGTCAGCTATGGGGACTTTACTCAGTAGTTTCAAATGCAGGATACAGAAGTGCATCTCACTTGTGGAAAAAGACTCCCATCCTATCCACCTCCTACCTCCACTTCAAGCCAAATTTTTTTCCTGTGGGAAGGAAACTCACAGAGACTGGAGCCTCTCTGCAGCACAGAGCACCCTTCAGGTGTCGCCATGGGAAATCTGCAGCAGGGGAGGATTTTCCTGTGCACAAAAAGATTGATCCATTTTTTTTAGGAGAACTAGAGAACACCAGTACATGCAAAAATGAACGCAGTTAAAAATATCAAAAAGCTGCTTCACGAAGCTCCTTTTTCTTATTATAGAAATGTCCTGGGAGCTGCTTCACCGGCAAGCTCGCTCCCTGGCCTCTATATAAGAGAGGCTTGGTAGGTCTGAACCTCAGGCTGAAGTGTGGTCGATGGCGTGGAAGAAAGAGGACTCTGCTTGGGTTTTAGCTGGTTTTATTCCACCTGGTTACTTCCCATGTGCAGATGGGCAGAGCAGAGAGGGCGAGAGCCCCGGCAGCCCCTCTGTTCCCACCTTAAATACCGGGGGCGTGCACCGAGCAGGGGAGAACTTAGAACCAATCCAAGGGGAGGGAGGGTGTGACCCAGAATGGGGAAACTTAACAGAACAATGGCAGAAGGTGGTACCAGGGTACCTTGCTGAATCCTAGGGCTTTTTCCCCAGAATCTTCCAGATCTTACAAGGTGATTGACAAGGTCTATCACAAGGGAAACACCATTGGAGGGTTTGGGGATGGGGGTGTAGGAACAAACCATTTTAAACATATAACAAAATATACAGAACATTAGAAAACCCAAAATGCGCACCGCTACATATTATCAACTGTAATCAGTGAGATCATTATAACTTAGGACTGTATTAACACCTAAAGACCCCAGTCCCATGTTCCAGAAATTGTTCAGATATAAGATGAGTGAAGAGTTCAGCTACCAGTGGAGAAGTGAAATGTTTTCCAGTGTGTTACAAGAGATAACATGCTAGAATGTGCTCCCAGGACTGGACAACGCTGGAATGTTTGGCAAGTGACTTTATCACCTTGTGCTGGTTTCCTGTTCACAGATTTCGGCTGTGAGTATGTCACTCCATGTTACAGTGTTTTCAGATTTGCAGGTGCAAGGAGCTAGTATAAATATAAAAATAAAAATATTTTTTTTAAAAAATAAAACAAAACCAAAGGAAATTAGGAAACCGTGTTGGCAAATGAAACAGCGTTAAAGAAAACATCTGTGAAGAATCTGGAAATATAAAAGGTCAATCTGTTCCCTAGCCTTGCATTCCGGTTTTTTTTCTATGAGAAAAAATGATTTTACTTTTACGAAAAAGTATGATTTTACTTTCTATAAAGTAAAATCTTATATAATCTATTAAATGAATCATCCATGGGAAAGAGAGTTCTCAAACCATGCAGGAAAATCAAATTCAGTAAGGGTGAGTTTGAGAAGATAGGTAAATAGTCAAATTTTCAAATTGTAACAACTTCATTCCCCAGAAAGAATGTTACTCTTTTTTTAGAGCTTTTATCTGAATAATTTCTAACTTTTATTCATTCTATACTACGGATGTTTCCTGAAAATCACTAAAATAAAATTTCTATTTATACTGGACTTGAACTTCTTCCTTATTCTGTCAGAAACCTTTAGGGTTTAAAAATCTTAGAAAGTAAGAGATTAATGATAACTTTAGCTAGAATCAAACTTAAGTGAGTGAAATAAAACAACTGTAATAAAATCAGAATTTTATAAAACTGTTGAATTTTGCAGATCTCTACTCTCTTTACCCTTTAAAGAATAATGAAAATATCTTCTAGAGAAGGCAGGAAAGCTGCAATTTCCTACATATTCTTAATTTCACAAAGAGACCTGGAAGAAAAAAATGAAAATTAATGGAAAACCAGAGCAGTCACATGCTGGCTATTGCATCTTATGTAGGAACACACAGAGTACTCAAAGAGCATTAAGGGGATATCAATCTGTGCTGAGTTTTGGATGACTGATAGCAATGCAGCCACTGGAATTTTTCAGCAAATACGACAAAATGTGACACCTGCAGCTTCACTCCTGTGTCTGTGTAACATCTCAGGATCTGAGGTCTCACTGAGCTGCAGGGAAAGCAGAGAAGGGGTGTTGGCCTGGGACATGAATTGCACCAGGCAATTGAAAATCTGCCTTGGTCTGAGGGCTCTGCTTCAGCATTTCCAAAACCTTTCACAAATTAATACCCTTCTGCTGGGTTTTCAGGCTTGTTCAGACTGCTACACTCTGTGTGACACTGTTGTGGTACCTGTGTGTGATACTGCCATGCCCCTTCCCAGCTGCATTTTGAGGACCCCACCCAAAGTGCCGACTGGAGAAATCCCATCTCTGATTGTGCTGAGCACCTGAGCACTCAGTGATGGAGGCCTTGCACTCAGCAGGTCATGGAAACCTTGGACTCACTCTTCTTGTGGCAGTGCTTCAACCCCCCAGCCTGTCACAAGGCCTGAGACAGCTCCAGAAAAGGTGGAGTTTGTTTTACTAGCACAAGATCTGTTCCATGTTCAAAACATCTTTAACATAATCATATTCCAGTGTTGGGGCAGCCTTAGCCAGTAGCAGATAAAGAATATCTGCAGTTTTCGCCATTACACACTGCAAATACAACCCTCAAGGCTCTCATCTTCCCTTTCTTCTGTCTATTTATGAAAGCTGAAACAACAGGTTCAACAATTGTATTGGGAGCTTCAAAGCAGGGTGACAATAATGCTGTTAAAGGGCAGTCAGCCATGCTGTACTTTTGTAAAGAGAAAGGCAAACAGCCCTGTCATGCAGCAGTTCCCACGGATAGGTGGGGTGAGGTGGGGACACTTCTGCAGGTGGGTTGTGTGCAAATAACTACCAAAGTTTAAAGGAACACCATGGGTATACTCCATGCTTGTCTACATAGACTTCAGAGCAGATTGATTTGCATCATCATAATATCTAGATAAAAAATACTTCATATACTTGAATATAAATATTGCTTAAATATAGCAAACTTCTTGCAATAAATTATTTTTTTCTCAAGGGATTTCATTCTACAGTTTCAAACTGAAGGAATTCAGTCTCATCACCCTCTTTGTGTGTCATGATTTCCCTTGCATAGATGGAGAAATCAACAGTGAAACAAAATGAATTACTTGTTTCAGATCATGCAGAATTTTATAACTAAGCTATGATTATTTGGTTTTATGATTCTACAACAGAACCATGTAAGTGCCAATTGTTGCCCCTGGAGTTGCTGGGACTGTCATTTTTTGAACCATTTACATTTTCAATCAGATTAAACACATGTTAAACTGTTCTGCCCACCTACAAATCAAACCCATAGCCTTGAAAGGGCTATATTGATTTTTAATACTACTCTATAGACTACTCTGACTTTACCCCATGGATAAATTGGCCTCCAGTGAGTTTGATATTTTATGGGAAAGGTGTTTGTTCTCAGTCGCCAAGAATACCAGTTTCCATTGTTATTCTCCTTAAACAGCTCGAAGGTACATCTGTAGTTTTCGGTTCCATCTTTTATAACCTCACCTTTTAAAAACCGTGACAGTAGATCTCTGACTAGTTTAAACACTTCTCAATTACATTGTGAAGTTGAGTGCCTCATTCATAGCTATTCTTATCCTTCCTTATTTCTTCATCATTCATCATTTAAAAGGCTGTTTCTCAGTTAATCCTCTGTGTTCTTTTGTTGTGAATATTCATTTGGCTTAGGAAAGAGACAAATGCTGGCTATCCTTTAAACGGTTCCTCAAGGTTAAATTAGTTGGGAAAATAAAAGATTCCGAAAACCAACCAAACAAAAGAGTGCTTTCCCAAACTCTGGCCTTCACAAACTTGTCTCTTGATGGCACTACAAATATGAGCCACTATCCAAGGGAGATTGAGGTTTTTTAATGTGGTAGTCCCTCTTCCTATGCTTTTTCGTAGGAAACCAAAAGTCCTTTATTTTTCTGAGATGAGAAAAATACGGCTAACAGTGTTGACTCTGGACTGGAGTCCTATCACGATAGGAATTCCTAGCTAATATCCCACCAAGGTGAGAAAAAACAGTTTACACTTTCAGGAGCTACCTTGTCTTCAGAAAAAGGCTGCCCTCAAAATAGAATGACCTCCACTACAGCAATTCACACCCAGCTCAGCCTCTGAACATCACCTTAACAAATAGGAGAATCTAAAATGAGCAGTTTCCTTTCCTTGTTGTTTTTAATGACTTTTGAAAGACTTCTGAAAGACTCAAGTTTGTTGTGTCACTGCCAACTGGCAGACATCCTTTATCTGAAGATTTTTTTTCCTTACATATTAATATTTGCAGTGTAGAGAAGAGACTTAAAATGTAGATATTGTGGAGTTCTCCTTTCACCACGGGAGTCAGTTTCTTTTTATGAGCAAGTACCACCAGACTAGATTCTTGCTAAACTTCCGATGGCACCTCTTTCTTTTCCAAGAAGGAAAAGCCCTGCCTTTAGATCTTTATTTTTTCTTTAATTTTACATCTTTAGTTTTCCTTTGGGTGATGGCATTGTTGCTTTAATGTGCCACTATATCAATTTTTGGTGATGTGACAAGTAGATAAGGGTTAGACACGGCCATCAACAGTTCCATGCTAAATAAATTATGTACAGACAAGGAAGGCAAGAAATTGCTTAGCTCTGGATACAATGTCCATTCTCTGAGACCACACTTGATGAAACATTATAAAACATACTGTAAAGGAGAGTTTTGCTTCAGGGACAGTGTTTTGCTTACTCTGTCTTTTTATTAAGTAGGGAGAGATGAAACATTATTTTTCAGGCAGAAGTTTGAGTGAAGAAGATCAAGAAGTCTTTCATCTAATGTTTTTTACTGTTGGGGTTTTTAATTCATCATCTGTTTTTTGTGGCTCTTGATTTTCCCAAACACATGAAGAAGAAGAACACTCAGGAAGTATCAAAGCCACTGTCTTTTTCTTATCTTTCTGCATTTCATTCTGTTTTCTCTGGCTTTAATCCCTGGGTAGTGGGGGAGAAGCTGTGCACAGAATATTGTCAGGAATAGAGAATGGAGGCAAATCGTACCTTTGCCTAGTCCCATGAAGATTGTTGGCCGAGTCTATTTCCAATAATCCTGTGTAGCTCTTTTTGTTGAAAGGATATATTATTCATATATTCCCAGTCTTGTGCTCTTGTGCTCTTGGACATTGAAGAAGAGTTTTTTATAGCTCAATGAGGAAGGTCTATTACTTTGAAGGCATTTTGCTTGTTGAATTTCCTTCCTCCATTCCCCTTCCTCCCTCTTCTGCTTGGAACTGTTACTTTTTTCTGTCCAGCTGATGTAGATCTATAAAATAAATTACTTCAGATGTACCTAAGTGTACCAAAGCAAGACTGGGGCAGAAGAGGGAGATTTACTTCCACAAGTCTGCACCAGATCTGAATTAAAAAGCTGGTGGAGTGACACCCACAGATACCAGTTCACTAATCCAAGTCAGATTAAAAGTGCTAGGCTGAGACTCACCAGGGACAAATTGGAATCATTAAAGAATTTTTTCAGCATTTTTTTTATCCAAGGAACTGAATCAAATATTCCTGACGTGAAGGTAGATAATAAGACATAAAAAAAACAAGTGCCAAGAGATTTTTTAATCTCATGCTATGGTGAAGGGTTTTGGTTCCAGGTTTTTGGCCATGTGCATGTCACCATTTGTCTAAGCCTTCCGAAACTAGAGTAGGGATAGGGAATTCTACAGCCTGCAGCACTCCTAGAAATGTAACAAAACCTGTTTTACGTTAGGTTTGCTAACCACTAGGCTGTGGAATTCCATATCCTTTTGTTATATATTACCAGCACTATTGATAAAAGAAGAGCTTCTTATTTTATTTATATATGTAATTACATATATGTTTATATATAATTTTTCCATATATAGTAATGATATTATACATGTCATTGCTTCCCCTTTCTTTTACAATTTATGACCCTTTCCTATTAGTGCATTTTTAATGTAACTGAAATGAACTTACAGTGGAAGATAAAATTAAAACCTGCAGCTGAGTACTGAAGTCAAGAAAAGCTAAATAAATGCTCTGATACTCAGTACTTTGATTGCTCTTGCACAGAACTCCTATGCTCTGTTTATTCTTGTTGATCTCTTCAGGGGTGAATCCCCCTCCCTCTTGTTGCCAGCATCAGCGAGTGTAGTAACGCCACCTGTGTGGACATTTGAGGTTGGACAGGATTTGGAAAGGTCATTGTGTTTGATTTGCACCGTGAACAGCAACTCCATGGAAACCCTTTCATGTCATGATAAGAAAGGCATCCAAGATAAGAGAAATGAGATGAATGTGAGGATGATCCATTTTTCACCAGATCCTGTTCATTAACATCCTGGGCAAAAATACTTGCTAGTGCTTCAACTGCACTATTATTCCTATTCTTTAGGAGTTCTCTCATCTCTTTTGTGGGAGGAAATCCCTCCAGTCTCAACCAAGTTAGAAGCCTGAAATTCACTGTGTCTTGGGTTCTTCAGGAATGAAAGAAAACAATGCACAGTGCCATGCTTACCTTCTGGGCAAAATGGGCTCAGAAGTGAAGACATTCTGTACTCTGGACTGGAGGCTGTCACATTTCTGAGCTGATTTCTTCCCCACTAATTTACAAAGCTACACAAATCACAACTACTTCTGAGTGAAAAACATGTAAATTCACCTGTAGATCTGTGTAGTCACTTATAGAAAATAAATTCCTGAAAAAATTTACTGTGCCTCAGAGGATCAGAGACCATATCTAGTGATAAAGCTCAGAGAAATATAAACTTTGTGTATTTTAACAAGTGGAATTATTTTCTTTCCTTTTTTAAAAAGTGACTTATAAAATCTTCCTCCACCTTCGAAAGTGCAAGCAGTCTCACTAAATCAGCAAAACCCATTTGGCTTAATTTAGGCATATTGTGTAGTTAACATCACAAGAGAAACCCTTTATTTAAAATAATTATTTTGAAGGTTGAAGACATATTTAATATCAACAAATTGCAGTTCATTTCTTTGTGTTGTAGCTTTTATGAATCTGAATGAAGCATTTCTCAGGTCTTCAAGACTTTTTTTCTGAAACTGTAATATATGTCTTGCTTCCAGTGTGACCTTTAAGGTTTTATTTTTTTGATAGGCTGCTGTTCACAGCAGGGAAAAATGGCAGGAGGAGATTTCTTTATGGCAGAATAAAAATGTGTTTACCTAAAGAAAAAGCAATACAAAGCATAGACTTTTATTTCTTTTAAAATGACAGGAAATGAGAAAAGGCTTCTCAAAGAGCTTGTGAGGAACTTGGTTCACTACCTGTAGCAGATCTCATCAATGCTTGGGGTTAATTTACTCACTTCGTTCTTTGAGAGGCATGTATTAATATATATTTACCCTTCAGGAAAGATATTAAACTCAGGCTTGTTGAAACGATAACTTTTTTTCTTCAGAGCTAGCAATGGACTAGCAGTACAATTTGATTTAACCAGAATAGTATTCTATGGGTCTTTGTCTCCTTGAACTGGCTGGCAGAGTTCATTTAGGAAAGGATTATAGGCCAGGAGTCACTACGTGGTTGTGCTGCGTTTAACATTTAATATGGTGGTTTTGGAGGTCCAAATTAATCTTGACTTTGCTCATTTCTGTGAGGAATCATGGCAGAAAAAAGACTGCTGTAGAAGCAGAAAGAGGTAATATGGTTTAGCACTGGCTGTTCATTTGATCTTTATTTTGGACAGGGAGGACTGTGATACAGTACCTCAGATCTTTCTGTGTCACCATCTCAGTGGGCATTACAGTGTTGTTCCCAGGCACCTCAATGTTCAGCAGAGTGCCTCAGGGAGTGGAATAAGAGATATAAGATATCTTTGACAAAAGATTGTTGCCTGTGACACCAGCAAGGTTTAGGAAAATGTAGCTGGGGTTCAGATTTCACATGGAATTCATCATTTAAACTTACTGGTCTGCTCAATAATGTGCTGAGGAAAAGACTGAAAATGTGAGCGTTATTTCCAGACTTGTCCTTGGTATTCTGGCTGACTTTGGTCTTCTTTTCCTGAGTTTCTCAGTCATTTCTTTGCCATTGAAACATGAATGGTGATGCTCTATCCACTATCTGGTGAAGTGTGTATTGGAATAAATATACATTCTAAAATAATGAACAGATTTTAAATGCTGCGTTTTCAGCCCAGTTACATATATGTTCTTAAGTTATATATATATTTCTACACACACCTGATATGCTGAGCTGCTGACCATCTCCATCAGTGTGCAGCACATTTTCTGTTTGTACTGCAATGGGCAGCATTTGATAGAGTGCTGCTGTGTAGCACCCATCAAGAGGAGAGTACAGCAGTCAGCGAGCAGCAGCGTCAGCAAATTTCCCGTTGTGCAAACTTGGAACCCCCAGGAATGTTCAGAGTCACCAGCTATTAAATTCTGGACAGGGAGAATTAGTGAGGTCACAGTGAGGAAAATAATGTGCAGCCCAAGGTTCATATGAAAATAGATAAGAGACATTCATTGAGGCTTTTCAGAAATTTGCACGACAGCCAGTTGGTGGTATTTTTAGTAACTTAGAATTATGCCTGTTATCTATGGAAATCCACAAAACACAACTTTCAGTAAATGAGTTTCAAATACCTCATACTCAGCAGGGAAAGTGTAACTGCCAAAGTAGTTATTTAAAGTTACTGAAAACACACTGTGTGTGGATAAATACTCTAAAATGATGTAAATTTTTAATATTCCTTGTTCTACCCTTCTGTGTCTGCTTTAATTTACTACCTTAATTTAACTGTGTTAAATCACTGAACTATGTAACAGGAGTCTTTAAAATACAGCTTCTAAATTTACAGAATACTGCATCCTGTTTGCAGTTTTCTAACAAATGTCCAGGTACATCTCAAATTACAATGACTTTGTGGCAGTTCAGCTGTCTGATTTTCTACTGTCCTCCTACAAAGTTTCCAAACAAACAACTCTGCTATGTCTAAATTTCTAATATCATGTTTTTCCTTTATTGACAGAAAATACATTAAAATTTTTATAATTCATTATTAAAACAAAATAAACATAAGAATTAATTTAAATTAATCTTATTATAAATCAAAGTAGTACAATGAATGGCAAAATTAGTGCTAAGAAACCTTTGGGATTTAATGCTCCACAGAAAATTTCCGGGAGGTGTTTGGCCGTGTTTATGCTCGCTGAATTCAAAGATGAGCCTTTATATCCTTTATATTGAAGGACAACTATGTAATCAATATTGAATATAGTTAACATTAATGTAAGGCAATTTCAGTTTCATCATTTCCACAGAGGTTTCATACAGAAATAATATTACTATTTAAAGGTAAAACATAGAGTGAAAAATAGGAGTGAAAACCCCTAGAGAAATTTTAATCTAAATGGTAAATATTATAAATATTCCATGGTAGGGAGATATTGGGATGTACAGGATTCAAATCCTGTAGTTTACCTTGACAGTGGGCAGTACTACTTACCTTGATGTTCACATTTCACAAAGTTCTCAAGTGAAAATGGTTACAGACTCTGAAAATATACTCAAATTTTGATTTAAATCTTCCAGTCACCCATCAGCCCTGTTTCTAAAAACGTTAGTTTCTTCATGAACAGAGATGGTGGAGGAAGGTACATGCGAACTTGAGATATCACAGCAAGTTCAAATCTGAAATTATATCACCCACATTTTGTTATTCAGAAATCATTCATAGCCAAGGAACCTGACAAGAGTTCATTGTATTTAATGTTCAAATTTTAGCTGCTCTACATTGCATAACATTGTTCTCCACATGTCGTAACAACCACTATCAAATGCTTTTACCCAGAATCTGTTAAAGGTACAGCTGTGTGGTGGTTTTACGTTTGCTGAATTTTATTTACAAACTGGGAGATAGGATTTTGTGGGAAAAAAGCAAAACAGGTTCAATTTAAAAGTAAAAAACAGATTTTATTAACATACACTAAGAAAAAAAAAGAAAAAAGAATAAGACATTTAAACACTTTTTTTTTCTACTACAAGTTGTTCACTTTTCCACTCAACACAGAGAGAAAACTATGAATTTCAGTTAGTTTCTACTAATTAAACACAATTTTGCATCGCTTTGGGAGAGGAGCTTCTTTAGAGTTTATGGAGATAAATGCTACAAGAAAAGCATTTACATTGATGTACCATTGAGAGGTGGCTCTCAATGTCACAAATCTGCAACCGCCCGGAATTTTGCAGATTCTGTGCAGTCTTACTCATATAACAGTTTTCCAAGCTGCTTATGGGTCTCTGCATGTTTGGGGTATTATTTTAAGAATGCTTTTTTAGTATAAAACAAGGATTTTTTTTCTTTTATTTCTAAAGTCATTTCTATTTCAAAATAAATAGAGACTTCTTTATTTTTCTCCAGGAGCCGGGGACATACTCTATTCAAAACTCTTAATTACATCTCATGTGTATCAGTACACACAACTCTTTGGCTAGAACTTGCATTTTTCCAAACAGCACTATGATATTACAAAAAAAAAAAAGTCTGTTTCTCCATAATTCACATCCAGAGAAGTCTGGTCAAAAATGTCCACTTCCTCCATCTCTTCTTTCAATAGTCTTTATTAGTTTTTTCACTGACTTTGTCTTAATGTTGTCTTTCTACATTTCAAATCACTCTGTCTTCTGTGGATGAGGGAAAGGGTTAATGTTTTTGCCCAGGGTCTTTTTTCTCCTCTCCAGGTGACTCCCTGAACAGAACTTCAAGGCCACGGGTGATGGTGGTGGAGAGGGGAAGAGGGAGCCTGCTCAAAAACTCTGATGGATGACCCTCCTCCTCCCCTGGCCAGATCTAAAGCAACTCAAAGTTGGATCAGCTCCCTGGAGCTCTGGAGGAAGATTCTCAGGATTCTCTCCTCCCTTGGACCAGAGGCTCCGGTCAGCCAAGCCAAGAGCATGGCCACCACGCTCCTGGCGCAGGGCCAGCTCTGCCGATCTGCAATCCTCCTCCTCTCCCATCGGAGGAGCCGGGGGAGAGAAGGGACACGAGGGGACACTGCTGGCCACAGGCAATAGCAATAGCAACCCCCCCCAACCAAGACCTAGCCGAGCCTGGCCCCACAGAGGCCTACCCCAAACTTCAAATTTACAAAATAATATTAGCTCTTTGCCAGTCAAAAAAACCCCCCCAAACAACAAAACCAAAAACAAACAAACAAACAAAAAGCCAAATCCCTTTTGGCTTTTAATTTAATTAATTTTAATTTAATCACCTTTTAAATTAAAAGTCTCCAGAAATGTGTACAACACTCTTATTTGTCAGCCAAACTGTCGATCTATACTATAATTTCCTTAAAAAAAACCCAAAACTTTTCACATTTGTACTAAGCGACCACAAGCTGCCTGAACCTTTCCTTGTCAATTAATAATAATAATAGCAATAAACTATAAAAAAGGGAGAAAATATTTTGTACACATAAACACATAAACGTTTCTCACTAAATTATCTGTTCTGTATACATACTGTTAAAGTTACCAGTGTCATTTTATAGGCCTGTCTTCTTTTGAGAGGACTGTTATCAGACAATGACAAATCCAGTGTTCTGGTTGTATCATGCTCTGATGCTCAGCCATCTCAATCTGCTGTAGTTGCTGTCTCAGACCTTCTTGGGGAGAAAAACCCGAGACACAACAAAATAACTCAAATGAAGGAATTTTGTTTATCTCCCTTTTCTTGGAGATGTGGAGAAGGCTGTAACCCTTCTGTTCATTGTGTATGACTGAAGTGATATTCCCATGTGACTGGAGGCAACTCAGGATTCCACTGTAGTTTAAAATATACTGTTCTACCCTGGAGAAATGAATATTACTATTTCTCTTGCATGGCTTACTCCTACCCCTCATTTTACATTGCTTATTTTATCTTTTCATAAATCTAAAATACTCCAGAAGGTGTACCATCAATTTCTAAGACTTTTGGCTTACTTGCAGGTTGAGACTAAATAAAATACAAACAGGTCTCAATTCCATATTCAGTGGTGCTGCTCCCTAATTTAACATTTTTCAATATGGCTCTGAGTTTGAGTTTAAATTTCTTGACAAGGCTTTTGTTTAAAGCTATTTTCTACTGAGTCATTAGAATTGCAAATATTGGAGATATTGCCATGTGCTTTAACTTTCAGATCAAAGTCCATTTAAATAGGTAGCATACTCTTCCTCTCAGGTTCCCTGACTGAAACTTGGAGGACTCTGCATTTTAGGCATGTATTAAGCACATCCACCAAATCAGCGATTCAGGAATATGGTTCTATCTTGCCCTATAAACTCATTAGGAATTGTGTGGGAAAGTAGCAGCAGAAATGGAGGCACCTGTGGATGTGTGAATGCTGATAGTCTCTCAGGCCCTAAAGTGGATTTGGAAGGATGATTTTGGATGTCTCTCTCACAGATGAAGATATACGAGTTCCACCAGAGTTGCACTTTTGCTCATTAAGTGCAATTTTGGATCACTCCCTCAGTATCAACTTTCCTTAACCAGAGGAAGATTTAAACAAAAGTTGGCTTTTACAAAAGCCTTTAAAAGGCTCAGTTCCCCATCTATCTCACAGTGTTTCTTGACCTCCAATGTGAAATCAACAGCACATAATCAAAATAATAAGTATGTATATAAAACATAGGGTGGTTTTGGTGTTTGTTTAGGGGTTTTGGGCTGGTTGCTTTTGTTGTTGTTGTTTTTTTCTTTGCTTTCTGTTTTGTTCTTTTCTTTAAGTCCTAAAAAATATCACTTGGGAAACATTCTGATACACTTCTGTGTGTGTTTAATTTCATCTTTGCTCTTGCTGGAAATGGAATCACAGCAAAGATCTGTATTATGCTTTAATGTTTGGGGGAAAAAAGGACCTTGCTACATCTGTGTTGCCTGCACTGTACAAGTCATAAATGAAATCAAGCTTTGTAAAATCATGTGGTGCCAAATGTATATTTTTACGAAAAAAATATATGTGTTTCTTCCTTACCAAGACTCTTAGGTATCAGCAAAATATACTGTCTATTGCAACAGTCCACACTCTTAGGAATTAAAATGTCACATGTATGGCACAAGAAATCATTGATTATCTAACATATTATGGTATTAGATAAGTCACCACAGAACACAGAAGAAGTTCTGGATCCCATAAATTAAAAAATAACCCTTTCTTCCCTTATTTATACGAAGCAGAAGACTTGAAAGTTTGCAGTTCATTCTTTTCTGTTCCATTGGTGGAATATATTTACACTATTTGTAAGAAGCAGAAAGAAAAAAACCAATCAGTTGTTTGAGATTCCTGACATAAAAAGAAATTAAGAGCCAAATCTGCTTAGGAGATAGGTGCTGTAAATACATAATTTCTTCAAGATCTTGAGCTTTATACACTAAACTAACAATTCCGGCTTCCTTAGAAGACCTAAATACCAAAGTATTCATGCATTTCATCATTACTTCAAGAGGAATAATGTTTCAGAGTTTAGTTTACAAAATACAGCTGGAGTTGGCATTAGAGCTGGGAAACACTCAGCACCACAGCTCACAAAGGGCATTTCTTGGGTTCATCTCCGAGGGTGTGTTGGTGTGTGGGTGAGTGTGTGTGTTTGTGTTTGCTTTCATTTTGCTTGGATACCATAAATGCAAAATCAGTTGATTTTTCACAAATGCTATTGAAATCGCCATAAGAGCTGCAAAGTACATTCCGCGAGTCACAGTTGACTTCTTTGAAAGTTTGTGTTTTGTCTGTAATGTTATATTCTTGAGAAAATTGCTACTTACTTTGGGGTTTTTTTCCTTTTCCTTTTTCTTTTTTTTCTTTTATTTTTCTTTTTTTTTTTTTTTTTTTTNTTTTTTTTTTTTTTTTGCCATTTTTTTCTTCTGTGGAAACAAAACAAAGCTCTTGCCAAGGCACCCTGCACTTACAGCCCCCTTCCTTCTCCTTTGTGAGTTGTGATGTCACCACTTGGCACTGGGAAAGGCATTGTCTCGCTGAGACTCCCATAAATGGCCTTTCTGTGCTCCTGATTTACATGTTAAGAAATCGGATGGGAATTGCTTGCTGCGGTGACTCCCACTTTCCTTTCAGTTAAACATGATTTGGTAGTAAATATCCACAGGATACATTGTTATTCATGGTACATCCTGCCTACCACCTAAGCAGTCTTTTTTTTTTTTTTTTTTGGCTCTTTTTTGGAACTCTTAATTTGAATGGAATTTGCAAAATAAAGCTCTTCTTCCCTTCTCCCCTCCCCCCCCCTCCTTCCAAACATTACAAATGTTGGCTCTGATATTTGAACATTTCAATCCTAGAACAAAGGCAACTTGTTTCTTTATTTCAGAAGTAAACTCATAATGGTGGCACACTTCCAGAGTGGTGTACTATTCCTTACAGAGTCAAATTTACTGTGCCTTTGACAAATCATGGCAAAGCTATTCTATTTTGAAACTGCTCAGGATCGATTCATTTCATAATGAAGCATTCCCTTCTGGATTGCAAAAATGCGTGGGGTTAAATTAGAGGATAAAGGAGGTTTTGTGATTAAAGAGCTCCCCACAGTCTTCTCTTAGGCTTTGGCAAATAACTTTATCTGAGTTTTTCACCTGCAAAATGGGGAAAATATTTCTTTGTGCTTTTGGTTGGAGTTTTGTTGCTTTTTTGTATTTGTTTTTGTGTTGGTGGGTTTTTTTATGTGATTTGAAGATTTTAGCAGCCAAGGCTCCATGTTCGTACAAGAACTACCCCAGTGAATTCCTGATCTCAGATGAGTCCTCCATGGGCCATTGTGATAAAATAGCTAATAATAATTAAATCTTAAATCCTAAAGAATTTCAAGATTAGTGGAAGTTCATCTCTCATCTGAAGCATTTTCCTCTCTCACAGAATAAGCACATTGTAAACAATGTCAGAATGTCCTCTGACTTTCCAAAACTCAGTACACTCACCAGTGAACCACATTTGGAGCACTACTTAGATCTGTATTCAGGATTCAGGCAGTCCTCAGCTGCAGTAAAAAGCTCGATTATGTGATTTCTTCTTTTCTTTTAAGCTTTTAAAAATATGTCTATGATGAACATTTGCCATCTGTATTTGTTAGAATGTGACTGGCAGGATCCTTGGTGGATGCAAGTCAATGCTGCTCTGATTTACACTGTATTAGGTTTGGCTCTCTGCCTGTTAAATAAAAAGGGAGCTCAGATATTGTTGTTAGTACCGCTGTGAGCTATTTTTACTTAGTCAACCAAGAAAAAATATCACCACCCTAAATAAAGAGAGTTTTAACAAGTCCTTAGTAGGTACTCCAGGGCTGTGAAAAATCTGTTTCTTCTCAGTGAGCATCTGGAACCCCCAGTGGAGCTCTGGCCCATTCCCATACGCTTTTCTTCCAGCAATAACACCGGAGAGTGGCAGTTTCCCATCAGCTCCGTGAGCAGAACTGTAACCTCAGGAAGGAGTGAATAAACATCATTGCCAAGCAGCAGCTCCTGAGGAGAAGGGTGAAATTTCACATGTTTAGTTCATGTGGAGAAAGGAATGTTGACCAAGTTCATCCGAATGATTGGAAAAATATCTTGGGCTTCACTGAAATTACTTTCTCCTTCTGAGGGCTTGACAGCCACTTTCTGTTTCACGACAGCAGCATTTTTCCACAACAAAACTGCCAAAAAATGCTGAAGCAACCTTTATGGAAAGAATTATTAAGCAATTGCCTTCTAATGAGCTAAACAAAAGAAACAATTTTTTAGACACAATTTACATCGTGGGTGCAGGATAAGACTGCAATTTGTGTTTTATCAGACAGCATGTGTGCCTCAATGTGATGCCAATTTAATATTCAAAAGCTTATTTAGTGTTTTGAGAGCAAGAACTTGATATCCTTTACAATTATGAAAATCCAGCTAATGCAATTAAATATTATTTAATTAATAATTTCACAAAGCAAGAGATATTAGTACATGGAATAATATGTCTCTAGCATGTTTCCTAGTGGGACCTCTGAAAGAATACAAATGAACTCCTCTGGAATTTGGCATGAAAAAAAAAATTAAGACAACTAAGAGAAAAAGATAGAGACAGTAACCAGTGAAAGAAAGGGAGAGAGAGAACAGATATGGTAGAAAAGGTTATATATAGTATGGAAAATAAGTTACAAGGATTTGAAAACATCTGGAATACATTTCTGGAATGTCTCTGAAAAACAAAGCAAACCACAGGAGGAAAGTCACACTAAGCATTACTCAATTCTTTTCTTCCTTTCCTTTTTATAGAGGAGGGGATGCAAAAAATGCTTGATGTTAATGGAAAAATTTCTTCCAGTGTATGTGTTCTTCCTTCATAGGCCTCAACTGAGTAAGCACAAACCTAATTTTAAACATTTCAACAGCTCCTTAAAAACCGTTGGGTTTATGCTTGTGTTAGAATTAGGGGTATAAAAAGGGCCTGAGTGAAAACCTCTTTCCTGTGTTTTTGATGAGCTTTGGAATAGTCTGGCTCCAAGTGCCTTGCCTTCCATGTCCTACACCTTGAAATTCACAGATTTAAAGTGTCATTTTCCAACGGAAGAAGAGCTATATTAAGACCAGTTTTGGTTGAAAGTTCAGTGAAACACACTTTTGTCCTTGTTCAGGCTCAGTATGCAAAAAGTAATGAGAGTGGAGTGATTAGTTAAAAAAAAAAGTGTTGCAAGGTACCAATTAAAATAAAAATCAACTTCTATGGATGGATGAAGCACCCAAAAGTACAGATTTTCTGATTTGTAAATATGATACAGATGATACAAACAGGTTCATTTTATGAATATTCATTCATTTTATGGGTATACTTCACGGTGTTCAAAATTTAGCTGCTGCTGCTGAGACATGTATCTATCCTCAAGCAAATGTAATAATTCCAGCCTTAGCCAGAAGGTAAGGTTTTTATCTGAAACAAGGATTTTAACCTCCTCTATCGCACTATTGTGGAGGAGGAAAAAAAAGAAAACAAACAAAAAAACCCAAACCAAACCAAAACAGTGTTATTCAGAGAGAGGCCATGACTGCATGAACAAAGCTGATGTCATGAGAAAGGGATCAGGCCCAATATTTATGAAGTCTTCCAAGCTGGAATGTTTGTAAAATACTGTGATTTCTGGACCTGAAACCAGCTGATATGTTCCAAAGACAGTCAGTTCTGAAAAACAAACAAAAGTAGTGCAAAAGTAACACTCTAGGGAGCTTTGGATCTTCTCACTTCCCACGCTCTGTTATTCCCAACCCAATTCCCTCATGGAATTGTTCAGCTCTCACGATCCCTTAGAAATAAGGATGTTCTGTTATCAGCACTAGGACAGGACTATCTTTGTGGCCATGCTGGCTAGGGTCATATTCTAGTTATAACCTACCTAAAAACAGGGATCTGAAGCCTAAATATTGTAACGTTGGTGGGAATCCTATCCCATTATCTGTGTTCTACCGTGTGCCACTGGCACCTTTTGGAAAAAGAGGAGACATTCTTCAATACATCTGACTTTTGTACTCCACTAACTGCCTTACAATTACTATCCAAAAGAAAAAAATGTTCTGCTTCTCAGATAATTATGCGATTCATTGAAGTTTTTTTTTTTTTTGAAAATGAAATTTTTAATCTTTAACACTCTAAAACAGGACTGTCTTTCAGGTGGAATTAAGCACGTTCCACAAAACATGTTTTATCATAAGGTTTTCAGGCCTTAAGAGAATCCAGAACTTATATTTGTGTGAATTCCACATAAGCATAGATAATTGCTGTGGAAATGATGAAGTCACTTCTGCACAAGTCACTACTGAGCATTAAAGAGTTCTCCCCCCAAAAAAACCCCAAAACAAACAAATGGCAGGTTATGGATTAATTCCCTATTCTTTATCCGGACTGCCTGAATGATGAAACAACAGTCTCTTCTGGAGGGCTGAGAATGACAAGCTGATTTATTGTGATCTCAGCGAACGTGCAAAAGACAAGTTACATTTTGTTGGTCAGAAAGAGGCAAAAAGTTTCAGTATCCTGTGGTTAGAGTTCTCACAGGAAAATCTCAGTAATTCAAATGTTGTTGTCTTGTACATTAAGCTGAAACTGCATACAATTTATAAGGAGTTGTTTTGTGGCCAGTTGTAACCCAAATGAAGATATTTCTTTTAAGTTCTTTATTAGTATCTTCTTTTTCAAAGTCGTCAGAAGATAAACTATTGCACACTTATTGTGCAATACAATTGTGACAGTACATCACTAAATACATCAAGAACTAAACATAACTCTACGATATTTAATTCATTATTTTCCTTCCAAAATAATTTTTATTCACTATCTGAGCCTGACAATAGCAGTTAAATAGCTGCAGTGAAGTTCTATTCAAATTGACAATTCTGATTATGGACCCTTTTGCCAGTAGGATTTTTGGTGATGTATATTTAAAGGAGACAAGTAGGGAGAATAGTGCACTCAGGGCAATCCTACTTGAAAGGCAATTTTAATTTGCATTATTGATAGACAAAAAAAAGTACAAAAGGTTTAATGGAGTTTAATGAGCGGGTCTTCTGATTGCAGCATATTCCCAATAGCTTCCGTCTATTATCTCAGCATTATAGTAATCCTGGGAGTCTGTTAGTAAAAATGTGTGAGCTTTTCCTATCTTCTGCCTCTCTGACTTTTTCATCCGGTTCTTTTCTATTGCCTTTGGAAGAAATAGCCGCTTCTCAACTTTCCTCCGAGTCACTGAGTCCCACTGTGCATCCTGCTTCTAACTACAAAACATAATCACAATGGGCATGAAATTCTCTTTTTCATATCCATTTGCCAGGTGCAGTAATTGCATGATGAGCATGAAATACCAAGGGAACCCTCCCATAAAGTGGGTATTGAACGAACAACAGGCATAGATGGCAAAATTACAATTCTCTGATCCTAACACTCCTGTCCTTTCTGCACATTAACTAAATTATTTCTTTTTCTGATCTGCTACAGAGTGGGTGATTATGTGTTGCAATGAAATTGCTGTATTGAAAAATGCAATCTTCATGACTTTTATGGCAATTCATAATCATGTGGGACAATCTTTAATTTTGATGATGTTTTTCTTATTGGTAAGTGGTGTAGAAGAATGATTTAACTTTATGGCTGGTTGATCAATAGGTCACTTCCATGATAGCATAGATTGCTTATTATTTCTGCCATTGGCACTTGTGTTAATATTTCTGCTACCTTTTGTTATATTTTTCAAGAAAATAACACATTTAAAGTAGCAAAATGTGAGTACACTTACACAGGATTATTTATGATGGAAATTCAGTTTATAAAATTAGAGAAAATGGAAATTGTATCTGTTATATTTTGAATCACTGAAAGATTAAGAACAGAATGGTACATCTCCATGTGCTAACAAAACTTCTGTGGAAAATGGTTTCTTTTCAGGGAATAGTGATTACGTAATCTTTTATTTATTTGGGAATACCTTTTCTTTATCCCTTTTTTCTTATGTGGATGGCAAGTGCTAGAAATCCAGGGGTTTTTTTACAAAGAAATTAATTATTTCAGAATGGCCATAGTATTTATGGAACTGTAATTGCACCAGACTTTCTTTCCTTTCTCTGAATTGTACACTATGGCAGAATGTATTAACAATACTGTCTCAGCTGGGGGAAAATGCTGTGATACATTTTGGGATCTGCCATTTGACAGGAGAATATAGTCATGGCATTAACTGCACACAAATCTTTTAAACTGAACTTAGATGAAAAACTTAATTTTCAGCTGAAAATTATTAGCTTTTTTTTCCCTTTTAAATTAATTGTGTTTTTATTGATATTTTCACTAGGGATAAGTGAAAGAAACAGCTACATTAAAGCCAAATGAAAATTCCTGACAAGTCTTTCTTCAGTATTTGGATGCTATTATCCACTCTGAAGCTCAGTGAATTGAAGAGCCAGGCATGCTGCAATTGTCATTTTAATCAGCAATAGTGGTGTAGAGCTGGTGGCAGTCTATATTAGACTGAAAATGAATCACACAGTATAAAAATGTCAATGAGACAAGCTGAGGTCTACAGGACTGACTTTTATTTATCTGTAGTATGAATTTCACTTCATCATCACTTCAATTAAATGAAGAAAGCTAGACTTCAGCTTAACTTGAGTTTAATGGGACTGAAATCTTATACTGAGGACAGCTGAGCCAATATTTTCCTAGGTAACAATGTTATCAATGTTAATGGTGTTAATAATATTTTGGCAAATGTCGCAGTAAAAATTAGCCAAGAAAGAGGCACTGATCTATTATAACTTTTTTTTTTACTGCCAGTTAAACAACTTCTATCTCAATAAGTGATCTGTGAATCTGGCATCTTATTACTGGTGATAAGACTATTCATCCTGCTTTAGTTATTTTGACCCTTGAAAAGGGAACTCATGTCCAAAATGCTTAATATGTATATTATTTCTCAACAAACAATATAGATTTGTTGGTTGTCAGTCATTGATTCACTGCCCCAGAATGAAGGGAGCTCTTGGTACAGTCAGAAACACTGTTGGCTGTTTAATTTTCTACAATTCCAGTTCTTTAATTTGTTCTTTATGAAATGGCAGAATTTAGTAGGACATTATGAAATGAAATATGCAATTAATTATTATGCAAGCTTCTTTATAACTTTATTAATTTTGAAGAAATTGCAGGAAGCACAAAATAATTCCCCTAGAAATGAAGTAGCTGATGCTTTACATTTACTACAGCTGTGAAGACTTAAAGGTAGATGAGTAATAATTTTTAATTCTCAACAATAGCTTTACAGATAATGCTTGAGACATGAAAAGGATGTTTAACAAGCTGTGCATTCCGATCCATTGGCATCATGCTACTAATTCACTCCAAAATAAGTTTGCCATTCACTACCAGCTAGGAAAGAAATGGAAAGGCTTGGCATTTTGCTCACATTATCTGCTTTCATAACCATTCATTTTCAAGTAAAGGCCAAGAGCTTTTCTAAGACATGTGTAAGTATATAGGCTATATTTACCATAAATATATATTGTGTCTGAACTCAAGCTTTTCATTAAAAATACAGAAGATTTCAAAACTGGGCACTGGAACAGGCTCCTCAGGGCAGTGGTCACAGCTCCAGCCTGGCAGAGATCAAGAAGTGTTTGGACAAAGCTCTCAGGCACAGGGTGTGACTCTTGGGGATGAGTTGTGCAGGGTCTGGAGTAGGACTTGGTGGTCCTTACGGGTCCCTCACAACTCAGCATCTTCTGTGATTCTGTGAAAACTAGGATATAATTAGTAATACAATCACAACATCTTATGGGAATTTTTGGACCCACACTTAAAGCTCATTATTCCAATTTTTGAAAAATATCATTTCTTGAGAAAAATAAACAGCCTCGCTTTTTTTGTTTGGTTGGTTTGGGTTTTTGTTTGATTGGTTTGGGGTTTTCTTGGTGGTGGTGATGGGTGTTTTGGTTGTTTTTTTACTACTCAGTGTTTTTTTCTTAAATAACACTAACATGAAAAAAAGCTGATAGGATCTGTTCTTGCTAAAGTTTTACCCCTTTGATGACACATAGAAAACAGTAAAATTCGCCGGTGGAAGATAATTTTTAGCAAGTTACTTCTGTGGGGCGGATACAGAAAGCTCATAAATCAGTATTGCCATCAAATTTGAATTGCATTTTGGCAGATCTCAAAGCTTTATTTTTTTTTTAACAACATCAGAAAGGCGTCTGGAGATATTTAAAAACTGAGTCTTAATCTCACAGACTGCAATTTAGAATGGAAGAAAAAAGAACAGGGAGCTCTGGAAAAACCAGTTGTATTTCAGAGCTTTAGAATTACTTAAAAAAACTGTTGAACCACATTCTGGGCAACAGATTCCCTCTGGGCAGCCTGAAGCTGTAATTCATGCAAAGATTTCCTCTATCATCTTAAGGAGGATACAATTTAAAAGGTTTATATACAGCCTTACTAAGAGCTGATATAGTGGCCTTATATTCATAATGTATGTCAGAAGAGTACTTAAATAAAACAACTCTTACTTAACATATCTGACTTTAAATTCAAAGGTGGTTTACTCTTGAGAGGCACTTTGTTTAGTCGTATGTGTTGGGAATGTGCTAATTCTCAGCTTTCCCAGAACATTTTTGTGAAAAGTCAAAGAAAAAGCAGAGAAATAAATCCTAAAGATGGCTTCAAATGCAATTTAAAATGAATAATGAAAGGATTTGAGATGTTATAGTGGCTTTCAGGAACGTGAACAAGTTCAAGTTGTTACAGCTAAGAAACAAATCTCAAAAGCTACGAGCATCTTGATTGCAGCCTGCAAATATTTACATTGACTTTTTGAAAATAAAATTCCTGTCCAAAGAATTTTTGCAGGAAGATGCTTGTCTTAGGATATTAAATTTCCCTAGAAACTGTTAGGTATTGATTAGTCCTATAGCCCTCAGCACAACTGGCTGTTTCTCAAAACCTTGCCTTGGAGGGTGATCATTGTGATCTATGAGTTAAGTGGAAAATGGAGTCTGCAGGATTTCTATCCATACACAGAGCCCTTACCAACATCACCAATGCATTCTCTAAGTGAATTTTGAGACATGCAATTCTTATTAATAAATCCTAGGATTCTATCCAGGAGGGGATGGTCTTTTAAAATGTATTTACTACAGCTGGATAACTACAGAAATTCCTCTTTTAATAAATGCAAGAAATTCTTGCATTCAACCACTCTAAACAGCTTTTTGCAAAAGTGTTGCACGAAGCACTAAACTTTCTGTAAGGATGTAGAAATCTTTGTTCACCTGTAAAGGATAAGCCCCAAAAGCAATGGATATATTTAAAACTTACACCTAAGAGTGTGTCTACAGGCAATCTTTAAAATATTTTTAAAAATGAATAAGCACATGAACTTTCTCAAACACTTTCCCTTTTCCACAGAAATTCAGAGGAAAATATAAATCACAACTATTCCTAGAAAAATATTATCAGACATAAAACTAATGGATAAAATTATCAATGAATGTAATGACCTTACTTCTGATAGATTCCTCTGTAATTAAATGAATGAGATATTTTTCAGTTGAAAAATGTGTCTAGTTCTTTCAATACTACAGCAACCAGCAAAATATTCTTTGCAAAACCTTAGAGGATGTGTATATATAAATTTATATATCTATAAATATTTGGAACTTCCAGTTGAAAACTAAATATTAAGGGGAGATTTTTCTCCTGGGTTTTATCACTTGTGCTTCTTGCAGATTTATTAGGATCTGTTCTATGTCTCTAGTTTTATTTTTTTTTAATACTTTTGCTTTTTTTTTTTTCCCCAAAACTCAGGCAATTTACTTATTCCTTCTTACATTTGCACTGTTTTTATCAGCCTATTTTGTTTATTTCTATTATTTGTGATGAAATGTACGTATTACATAAAATTTGAGAGCATTCAACCCAGCCATCAGTGTTTGCAAATCAATACTATGGTCTTGTAACCTCAATACGGGTACAATCACCATCACAAATGAAACAGTGCAGATGTCAGTAGAATTCTCTGCATTATGGATTACAGGGATTGAATGATTTAGTTGCAGAGAATAGGTGCTGGAATTAAGACAACAAGGCAAACAGTCTGATTTGTCGAAGTGTTTTTTTTATTTATGTCTTCACCAAAATTATGAATTAATCTTTAAGGCATCCTTCAATGGAAAATTCAATTTTTCTTTATTTCTGTTTCTCTGTTCAGGATTCAAGATTTGCCACTGATTCCTTTCTAAGAGTGATTCAAAAATGTGAATGTTTGATAATGGAAAGTTTTTTTTTAATTTGTAGAATTTCTTCATGTGCCTGTGTGTCAGCTTTGCTGTGACTTACAGCACCTTTAGCTGTTTTGGCTTTCTGGTACCTCTTTATTGAAAAATATTAACTTAAAATTCACTAAATAAACATCTTCAGCTTTTTAATCCCTTGTTTATATACTCGAGCAGAACACCTAGAATTTGTGTTCATTTGTAAGTATAATTTCCTTTCTTGCTTTTGTACCCTTCCCACCAAAATGGCTCCTCAGTCGAGTTTCCCGAGGCAGCTTCAGATCATGAGCAGAGCCACATCAACTTAGCAACGTTTGCAATACCATAACAGTATTTGTTTGCTTAGGAACTTCCTTGTTAGTGCTTCAAAGTGCTTTATAAAACCTTAAATAGTACAGTCTGCTGGGGTTCAAACTTCCTTTGTTTGTTTGGGTATTTCTCCCCCCTTCCTCCCCTCTCCCCAGAGATAGAGGCTAATGAGCAAAGGGGAAGAGGGGGCTGTGCTCATGCATGTCCCCCAGCCCTCATTAGCCACAGGGCATGTGCATTCCTATGGCACAGGTCATAACCCCAGGAAGTGCCTTCTAACCCCCAACTCTCCTCAAGGACCAATCCTGTATCAATTCTCTATCTATTCCTGTCTCAACGCAGATTATGAATACATAAGTGCAGAAAATATATTTGACTTCCAATGATCATTTATTATCTGTAGCTGATATAGCAAAACAGATAAGTTTGGTTGTCGCTGACTTCAGCTGATAATTATATTATGGATTCAAAAGTGAGATTGTCCAAGTCAATTTTCTGCTAAAGGATATTTTTTTGGGAGGTGAGGGGGGAAGGCATTAAAAAAAGAAAGATATTCACTAGTTGCGCAGAATGATATTATGAGAAAAAATACACTTTTATTGACATATTAAAAAAAATTTTGAAAAAAAGAAAAGTTGCAGTAAGATTCCTATAATATGATAATTGAACACAGGTTGGTAGACCTATTTTTCTTGCCAGGCACAGAATTTTTGCCATCTAGATGGAGAATGAACAGCTGGAAAAAACTGGCACTGTGACCTTGAGAGGTCTCAGAAAGATGATCCAAGTGTATGATTCAAAAATGTTCTCATCATCCAATTCCACAGAGATTTGGATATCTATAGGATAACAGCTTTTGAAACTCTTTCTTTTTTCAGAGGTCAGTGAAATGGGGTGGGTCTTGAGGAGATGGCTTATAGATTTCTTGGGATATTTACCAAAAAGGTAGAGATGAAAGGTACTTTGGATAAGAGTTAGGAAAAGGCACCTGAACAGGAGAAAACATTGGGATTGAGAGAAGAAATTGAACAGAGAAAAAGAGGGACCAATCGGGAGTTGATGAGTATGTAAGTACTATGTGTTTAAGTACAATTTTTATCAACTCTGTTTTTATAGCGTGTGGAGAGAATCAAGCATTTTGACATCCCTGAATAGACTTTTGGACAGATTAGTCAGACTTCCCCAAAATCTCTGAGAGAAAATTAGAGACTAAAGGACTTCTTCAGAGTTAGGTATCTAAAACTGGGTGAAATGAGTCTGACCGACAGACATTGAGGAATTAGATGATCCCAATGACTGTCAGATTTCTCCATACAGGCCTATCTCTATGATTTACCTACAATAGATTTTTTTTCCTAAGAACGTGTTTCCTGCAGTACAATGGCAAACAGTGGCTGAGAAATTAATTAGCATCATGCAGGAAATGAGTGTGCTGCAAATTGGCTTCTTGCCTTATTACATATAGAAGTTCAAAGTAGTGTGGTAAATGGAAGAGAAGTGTCAAGAAAGGATGGTTTAATCATTAAGACAACTAAATGCTCTGAGAATTCAGATCTTTGCATCAGTGGTATTTTTGATGGAGCCAAGCAATTCACTTAAACCAAAATTTTCATCAGTAGCCTTTACTGTACATTACTCATTTTCTGATTGCTCATCTTGGGTCATATGGGGACAGATTTTCTGAAACTGAGCACTCATTGCTGCAAATGAAGTCAGTTAGGTTTTTGAAAAGTGTTCTGAAAAGTGTTGTTGTTCCTGAGAGGGTATGTTTCCAGTTGAGAATCTAAAATAAGTTTAGAAGCTTGACAACACTGAAGTTTATCTGAGCCTCGGCTCTCTGCTCATAGTATATGAATAATAGCCCCATCAAACTCTCAGGGGCTGTGTGAAGTGAAAATCACCTCCTGTGTAAAGTATGTCACCTCCTGGCACAAAAGATCACAGAAATAGCTGTAATGACCTTGTATTTCCTTCAGAGGTTTGCTAGTATACTCTAAACAAGATCTAGAGTCACATTGCACCAGAATAGAAAGGAATCTTTAATAATGATCATTCACTATGTTAAGCTTGGAGAAGAAAAAAGATTTAGCTTGACACTCTAGCTGACACACATACATGGACAGGCCAGGTGAAGATTACACTGACAACTCCCATTCTGAGGTGCTTAAAAGTATAATGTTCTTTTCATTTTCTTTCAACATTAATATTTGGATTGTGTTGCCCATATGTACAAAACTTTCTGAGGTTTGCAGGTGGGGGACTAAGGGTGTTTTTATTGTAATGTATTTTTATCTGGAATTTAAGTTCCATTAAGGACATTGGTCATAATGTTTAGATAACTTTGTTCCCAAACCCACTCAAATCAATAGGAAAAAAATTCAAAACCACTGAAGGGATTATGCCTACTTTGCAGGATGGCAACAGTCAGAGATATCCAGAGAAATGAGATAATTCTGGAACTGGAAGAGCCACGTCAGCACCCAGCCCAGATTTCCTACCACGTGTAGGAAACATGGAGTAATCCTTGGGCTCTGCTTGGCACTGGAGAGGTCTCCTCTGGAAACCAGGAACTGGTTTGGACACCTCCCTTCAGGTGAGGTGCAGAGACAAGCCAGAGCAGAACAAGCTGGAGACAAGCTGACTGGGGAGAGGAAATATTGAGAAAAACTGGCATTGTGCAGTATAAATGAGGGAAGGTTGAAACAGCTGGCATCATGAATGAGTGTTTTAGGTTGTTTAAAGAGCCCCTGGCAAAGGTATTGGAAAAGCATGTTTCATATAAAAGTGAAAGCGTGACAAGGCTCATTGGCAAGGTTCACTCTACTTTCTACTTGATACTTAAAACACACACAGAGAATCTAAAATCAATTAATCCAAAACCATAATCCACACAAAAACTATCTACAGGGAGTGAGGGAGGGTAAAGGTAAGGTTAAGGGTAAAGGTATGGGTAAAGGAAAGGGTAAGGGCAAGAGTAGGGTAGGAAATGATAAGGATTAAAAGGAATAAGGAAGACCCTCCTATTTAGTTGCAAGGCTCACAGTAGACGCCTCACCAGACTGAGCCCTGGACTTCACCAATTAGTTTAGGCCTAAATGTTTAACAGCATTTAATGGAGAGCTTAAGGCAAACAATTTAACAGAAGATTCTATAGGATTTACTATAGCACACCAGTAACCCACTTACAGGCTTGACTTAAAAATCTAAAGTAGTTAAGGATCTAGGAGAACAAAGTTCATAGCACATTTGCTGTAACCTAGACACACTTGCATGCACACAGACCTAAGGAAGTCTGTACAAAATAGCTACCTGTGAAAAGTTCCCCTCAAGCTCAGTGAAGTGCTCAGGTCAGATGTTTTGCATCTTCTCAGAGGGTGAAGGGCTTCACCACGAGGAGTGGGGGAATCAGCCCAGGCTGCACTGCTGTTGTTCACTGGAGGTCGTTCAGGTATAGCAAACTTGAGTTTTCTCGTTCTGAGAGGCCCCACTCAGAGGAAGGTTGATGGTTTCACCCCCCCTTCCCCACAGTCCAGGAGAATTCCAAAGATTTCAGGAAGGCTGTTTATAGGGTCACAAGAGGGTTGGCTTAGACATAATAATTTTCCATCCTGACTGCAATTCAGGTAGGTAACTTTCCTTGAAAGTTGAATAACAAAAATGTTATTCCACTTGAGCTACCATTCAGGCAAGAAAGATAAATTTCCAAGGCAGTGCTCAATAGAGAGCACTGGTTCCTGGGAGCAGACAGTGATTCTGGTAAGCTCTAGAGTAGCTGAGCCCAGGTATTGTTCATAAAGGCCAAGACATAAAGAACTTTTCTGAGATGACAGCCTGTCCTGAAGGGAGATGGGGCAGGGGAACAGTCCTTAAGGAAAAGTTCTAAAAGTATCTCAGGGTGACCAGAGGGATGGATGAGGTGAGCTATCCAGGACCTGCCAAATTTATCATTCTGTACTTCTGTGTTTTAGCTATAAATCTCCTCAGGTAAGGCAAATTAACCTATGTTAAAAGCTGCACTGTAGTGATTACAATGTGTCAAGAATCCCAGATACTCTGTAATGGAATTGAAGAGATATGAGAGCTATTGCATTCTGTAGTTACCTTTAGTTATTTAGGAGCTTTCACCTAGAATTAAAGCTTTCACAAGTTAGTTCAAGAAACACTCCTCAGAAATATCTCTGTCTAGTTTATTGTTAACACAAACTGCCATTAATGTAAGAAATGCTTTTTTGTGTAGAAACAATAATATATATTTGCATGTAGACATTTATATGCACAGATTTATATGCACATTTATGTAAACATAACAGATCCTTTGAAAAGGAGTCAGGGCCTTATCACTAGTATGGCTTTTCTTTTTTTTTTTTTTTTTTATACTTTTCCAGTCAAATGCAAGTTATAAACAATGCAACTACTAGGGAAAGAAAAAAAATCTCCTCAAAAATGCTTTCACTTTACAAAGCATGCATGACATTTTGTGCCAAAATCTCCCTCACCAACAAGCAGTGGTTATTCAGTTTACATTCAATAATGTAGGAAAACAGAGAAAGTACGACACAAAATCTCTTAGGAAAATGCTATTCTCTATAGTATGAGCACAGCATGCATTAAGGCAGTTCTGTCTTTAAGTTCCTTTTTTACACAAAATGAAGGAAAGCCGTTGTTTGAGTTCCATCTCTAATGTTAACTGACCATGTCAGAGCACTCCCCTGAAATCAGCAGCATTTACTTGGCCGAACAAGACAGCAATATTCAACTCTATTAAAGTTAGAAAGCAAACTGATGACGGGAAATAAGCTACATACATGAAATGGATGGAAGTTTATTTCATAAACATAAAACTGTCCTTCCAAAATATGTTTTATTATTTGATTTGTATCTTTGAACTAAGCTTATATTCATGAAGTAGCTTGTCACACTCAGGGAGGGTTTTATTATGTGAAAGGCATTTTTTAATTACTTTAATACACTTCTGAGAAGTATCCAATGTTCATTGTTTTGTGTTTCTAGGGAATCTCACTCTGGTTAGAAGTTAGATTTATTTCCACTGTTGCTCATTTTAACGTCTCTTTTTCTCAAGTCCCTGCTTAGGCAGGGTCTCCTAGAGCACATGGCACAGGATTGCATCCTGAGGGCTCTGGAATATCTCCAGTGAGGGAGACTCCACAGCCTCTCTGGACAATCTGTTCCAGCACATGGTCACTTGCACAGTAAAGTTCTTCCTCATATTCCTCATATTCTGTGCATCAGTATCTGCCTGTTGCCTCTTATTTCACTGAGTAAGTACTTGAAAATATTCTTTCTCATGACACTATATTTCCATCACTGCCCATTTTGTTTATTAAGCATCTCTACCTAATTCAAGTGAAACTGAGATAAACCAAAGGACATTACATAAGCTCTCTGTGAGCAATTGCAGTGAACAGACCGTTAAATAAGTAAATAAACCTCAGTCAGAAGGTGAAAGAAAATGTTAACTACTTGTCCTTGGTGAGCTGGTTCTGAAAAACATGAAAGGAAAAGCTTTGATAGGTATTTGAGAGTAATCAGCTTCAAAGATAAACCTGATGTTTTTATTTACTTACTTAAACAAAGTAAGTCAGCAGCAGGCAGATTAAGAAAACTTTGAAAATGGTACAAGTATTTTAAATTTTGAGATCTGATTATGGTGCCTAACTTCAAACCTCTCCACCCCAGTCTGCTTTATTTGTAGCTAATCATAAACTAACGAAGGATGACCTGAGACACTGAAGTTCACTCTACTATTAACATTACACGTGAAGTAGCAGTACATCTTGGCTGTTGTGGTGTGCTTATGAATATTAGCACCAGAGCTAAAATCAGACATCAAACAAACAATAAAACAAACCCAAAAAAACCCCACCAAAAAACAAAAAAGGCAACTAATGTTATGTAATGTTATTTGAGCCAAGAGATAACACAGAGTTGGACAACCAACGAGAGATTCATGCACCCTAATGCCATCTGGGATTTCTTACAGCATTTGGAGATCAGTGTCTTACCCAGTAAAAGAGCTGGAGGTTGTTGCTTATATCTTAAAAAAAAAAAAAAAAGGTGTTTGGCTTACAGCTAATAATTAGTGCTCCTGAAATGATAAGAAAGTTGAAAGATGTTAGTGTTGGCTTTGAAAGAATACAATTAGTTCAGTGGTTTCCTTCAACCATTTCTTTTTGAAGTTCTTTGCAGAAAATGCTAAGCAATTTCCTTTCCCTTTTAACATCAATAGCCCTTCTTGGTAGAAGTCTTTGTTTCAATAGTTTTCTGTTGTCTGCAAACAAATCAAAGGAAAATAAAGTTAATTAACTGAATGAAAGTGTGGCTGAGAAAAAAGTGAAAAAGTGGGGTTTAGTCATTGTGTGTTGTTTGGCTGTGAAATGCTGATTGCAGACCCTTGAGCGAGGCCTCTGTCACCAACAAGCCGAGGCTGTGACTCGCTGCCAAGGCCGCTGGTTACGGGGTGAGCCTCAGGCCGAGCCGGAGTGACACAGCAGGCCCGAAATAAACTGTAACCTTCTCCCGTGTAACACGCTCCTTTCGATTTGGGTTACGGGAAAAGCAGTGCTTGTGGGATTGTTTCAGCTTTTACTGGAAAGCATGAGGTGTGGAGGAGGACGATCACATCTCACTCTCCCTAAAAATTGCACCTGTGACTCAGACTACAGGCTATCTGGATCTGCCTGTATGAGTACCTCTCAGGAAGAAGTAAAAAGGTAACAGTGAATGCAAAAAATATCTTTATTAAACAATGTGATCTTTCCATTCCTTTCTTGGAAGAAGCAGCCTTTTAAAAAACAAGTTATTTTTCTTTGCACAGCCAGATCAAATGGGGTTTCCTCTGTCTTAACTGTTTAGAAGAAATTATATACACATTAATTCCATTTTAAAGAAATTATATACACACTGGATTCCGTATTTTTGCCCTATGGTACAGAAGCAATGCTTCTGAGGTGACACATCAGTGCTCAAAGTCCATGTGTTCATGCCGGTCAGGTAGTGGCATTTTTTTATGTTTTATAGAAAGAGAAGATCTCACCTGGAATACAGAAGCCGAAGTGACTTCACACATTATTCCACACCTGTAGGCTGGCTTTCTCTGAGGATGGTAAAGTTCGCCTTCCCAGAAGTGTTGATAAGGGCACGATGAGAGGGTTTTCTCAAGCAGTAGCAGAAAAGCATCCAAAGGAAGGATCAGAAATTCAGGTTATCCTGGTGTCACTGCAGGCAGGACCACAGCCATGCAGCAGTTTCTGTCTGCCCCTCTTCCCTGGATGTCCCTGTCTGTGATGATTGTAACTCTCCACGGAATGGAGCCAGAGCTCAGAGCCTGCCATACCCTGCAGGACAGGACTGATGATCAGCAAACTGCACAGGGGTGAAGTCCCTAAAACCTGTCCTAAAGGTGTTTGGTTACAGACTTTTCTAGCTGATGTTTTTTATGCTAAGATTGTATGTAGGAGTTAATAGTAATGTTTAATGTAATGTGATAATTGTATGTAGGAGTTAATGCTATCAAGTGGTCACTTCAGAACCACTGGGCCATTGAGGGACATGAGGTCAGTGCACGAATATTGATGACTGAAGGTGTCCCAGTGCCAGACTGGAGCAGGAAGGCCGAGCACTGCGGACATGCAAGCATCTCTGTGTGTGACAGGTCTCTAAGCCATCCTCAGGGTCTGCCCCCACCATCTGCTGAGGTCCAGGCACCTGATGACAATATCAGGAGCCTCTCCATAACCCAGTTGCTTCCTATGAAGTGCTGCTAATCCTCTGGCAAGCAGCTGGCAGAAGGAGCAAGAAGGAAATAGAACACTTGCTGGGAGAGCATTATGGGGGACCTCATCATTGGGAGGTTTCCCTTAGTATCCACAAGCTTTGAGTGCACTGCTCAGCTGGTGGGTAATAAATTACTGATTACTGCTGGATCTGACAGCTTGGGGGCATCTTAGGTATGTGGAAATGAGTAAGTAAAATCCACACAGTAATGCTTGTGAACTGCACTGTAAGGCCATTGCTGTACAGAAAGCATCCTACTACCCACAGGGTTGACACAATCCTGGCTGTTGGTTAAAACAAGGGAAAAAGAGAAACACAACACTATTTGCTTTAGGTAATGTCATGTGTCTGGCTTGCTTGCTGAAACAGTGGGTAATTATATGCAATCCTCTGTTGTAACTGCAGCATAACCATGGCAATGTGATAATAAGTAGTGGTGTGATTTTGAAGAAAATAACTGTTTCCACTAAGAATTATATTCCATTTTATTAAACTATGTATTTAAGACATACTTACCCAATAATTAACTAAGTAAGCAAACAGCTTTATACTTTTTGTTAAAGGGATGTTTCTGGACAGCATGCTGTATAGATCTGTCAGGCCAAAGTATAAAACCTCTTTGATTTCAGCAGAAAAGAATGCTAATTCTGTGTCTTCATTTCTGTTCAAGCAAGCCAGTGGCTTTTTGTTATGTTAGTGTAGCTGATCAGAAATGAACCTAGAAAGAGTAACAATTGTTAATTGGACCCTCTAATTATAATGTGGCCTGACAATAGGCGAGCGCAGTATTTATGCATACAGAGACATCAATTTCTTTTTATTTTTTTTTTAAATTTTTCTTTTGCTTTCCTTTTTTTACTTATTTTGTATAGCTGGGAAATAAACAGGTCTTTAATCCCCAAGGATTGTATGATCCCCAGGCACAATATCCAAGTGAAGAAATGTACCTTAGGTCCAGTTTCAGAAGCCTGGTGGGGCAGTGCATCCTCACTGGTACCACACAGTGTCCTATAGCCACTGTGAAACATCAGCATGATGTGGGCTGTGCAGCAAAGCCAAATTGCTGAGACAACCAGAGACACCTCAGAAATACAGCTTCTCAAAAAACCCTTACTTCCCCCTTTTCTTCTGCAAAAGAAAAGTCCTGGGGGAAAAGAAAAAGAATCAGTATTGGAGTAAAAAAGACAAATAATGTATAAATGGATGTTGTGCTGCCTTGGCTCCTGTGCTGCCTTGGCTGCTGTTTCACAGAGTACAGATTGGCAAGACTCCCCAGCAGAATTAGCTTCAGCAGGAAAATCCAATGAAGGATTGATTTATAACTGTTGGTTGAAGGAGCATCTGCCAGTTGTTGTCTCTATAACATAAATGGTCATAATGTAATGTGACTTATTTTGAAGCAGGGAAAGCTTGTGTGCCCATTGAATACAGATATAATTCAGACCAGGCCAACTCTCTCAACTTTCTCAGAGGGCTGGATTATAAAATTCAGCTTTGTTTTACACTGGAGTCCCTCAAGATCAGGTATGTAATATTTAAAATTACTATACTGCTTTGTAAAAAAAAAATATTGCTCCTCAAATTGCAGACCCAAATTTTCGTTAGGGTGGGTGTGAAGAGGTGGGGACAGCTGTTTACCAGATTTTATTTTTTTTCATGCCAGTTGAAAATAACATAGATTTCAGCATCAGAGATGAAATTTCCTGAAATGCCAAATTAGATAAAGAAAGTTTAGCACCTAAGAGCTCACAAAGCATTTCCCTTCTGAAAGCTTGTTGGATTTTTGCACAGTAAAAAAACAGCATCACAATTTAGAACAGGAGATGGATGCCGTGTTATATCAGTCAAATACAAAGGGGGGAAAAATGATTATGTTAGTTGAAATCTAATCTCTGACAAAGCTTCACCAGAGCATTGCTGTTAAAATCACTGCTTCTACATGAATGTTGTCTCCTTTTTTTATTTTTTTAAAGATGTGCTCAGCATTTCTGATTAAAATTAAACTGAAAATAATGTTATCCTCATCACATTCTCTAACCATGTAGTCAAGGCTGATTCAGATGAGAAAACCACCTAATGAATCATCAGACTTTTTTTCCTGCACTCCCTAGGCAGGCCATGTTACCTTTAATTTCAGTTTTTCCTACAAAATAATTCTTCTGCATATAAGACAGGCTGAGATAATAATTCAGTGTTTGGATTAATTTTATTAAATTTGAGCTGGTCAACATGGATTTCTTTAAGCCAACAGAGATCTAAAAAATATAGTCAATAAGAATTAAGGCTAAATTGATCTCCCCATAAGGTAGGCAGTTACGCCAGGTCAGATGGATTGCTCCCTAAAAGAGAAATGCATATTCCTCTCAATTGCTTACAACCCCAGAGGAGCAGCTGAGCTGGAGATGCTGCATTCCATGCCTCTGCAGTTATCTGGGGTGAGGAGCCTTCACAGTGTCAGACTTGCAATACATCTGTCACACCTCCCTTTACTCTCAGGCTTTAGAAACCTTCTGTTAGGACTGAATACGTCTGAAATCAAGAGTCATTTCTGGAATTTCACATCCAGGGGCTGGACCTTTTCTGTAGAATTCCTCCACAGCTGTAATTTCCTTGATAATTTAATCAAATACTTTAGCAAAGCATTTGCTTTCCATTCTTTATTAAAGTTTGTAAGAGATCTCGGTAAGAGTCTAGCCAAATGTGATACTTTATATATTCTACTTTTTGTAATCTCCAAATAGAAGACCTTAGTACCATTTTTTGAGAATACCTTGTCCTTATCCTTATTTTACTTCACCATGCATGCATGTTTAGAGATACATAAGTATATAACAATAATTATTCAGAGAGAGAGAATAAAGCAGACACCAAACTGTGAACTATCTAGAGATATGAACTCTGAATTGTATATGTGTATTTATTGTTATACAAAAGGGCTATTAATTCTGTTATTATTTAAAAACAATGTCAGAGCATACAAGACAGGTTGGATAGGGAGGGTGTCAGAAAATAAAGCATAAGGAAACCCATCAAATTTCAGGTGAGTCTGTAGAAGGACTTTACCAACAATAGAAGGCGGCAATCTTGGGAGTTACAGTCTCTTCATCAGTCTATGGGAAAGCAGAACAAAGAGATCAGAAAATGTATACTTAAAGGATGGTGATTCAGAGCTCATAAGGAAATATGTTATTGTAGTATGAGTAAGAGGTCTATGGGAAATATTTTCCTTTGGAGACCAGGAAATGTCTGAAAAAACTAAGCCACAGGGTGCATTAAAGAGAAATGTTTCCCTGGGTCACCATTCCTTTTACAGAAGGAAAGAGGAATCTATTAAGTCAGGAATGGACAGTAAGATCAAGGGAAATTAATGAGCTGGAAGAGAGACTTTTAGAGCTGTAGTAATGCTCAGACCTGTGAGCTGCCCTGAAATAGGATTCTCTTTTCCTGAAAACCAGTGATAACTTCATGCAGCTGCTCATTAGATAGTGCAGATAGCAGAGGAGAAATTGAAACCCTGGGTGTGCTAGATTAGCGTTTTCCCTCTATTTCCTCCATTTATTTTCCAGATGGCATACTGTTTCCCTATTGTGTCTTATTTATTTATTCCCCTTCCAACTCTATTAACCTCAGTGGATCAACAACAGAAATGACTATGGCCCTTTGACTGCAGAATCTTATTTGATATTGACTGTTTTCTTTAGGACTATTTGATTGACAGAAATTATTGCAGTAGATGTGTATTGTAATTCATAATGGAACATTTTATCTATTTGAATCCAGATAGCCTTTCTTCCAGAGTCTCCATTTGTAATGCTGCTTATTGGGATCTTTGAATCTTTATTGTATCAAATAGCGGTTATTTATAGGGGCAGCTAAGAGCTGCGAAGGATTATTGCACAATCCTGCCACACTTAAATACCCGTCTGTTTTCATCTTGTTCTCGGTCACCACTGGGAATGAATTTGGTCACCTTTCCCTGGTACATATTTACAAAACTCAAGGAAGTGCCATGGAATTTGATGCAGTTATCAGTCTCATTTCAAAGGGGTACCAGAATTGAAATGATAGAAATCTCATGGCCCAGGATTGAGGTACTTTGCAGGATTATGTCAGATGTTTAACACTGAGTTCCACTACATTTATTTTTCTTTTATTCTTTCATTCTTTCTCATTCTTTCTCATTCTTTATCAAGCTCTGAACCTCTTCATCATAAATATTAAAAATATATGTTACATGTAAAGAATATGGGAAAGGGATATAAAAGGGGATAATGCATAACATTTGGCTGTTTTTAGCAGGACCCACAACACAAATCAGTGGTTAAAAAAGCTACAGATACTGTATCAGCTTTTATTTGAAGTGCAGGAAAATAACTCCTCCCTAGTTTGATATTTTGTGAATTGAAAGATAAGACCTTCTTGGGTATTGAATCAGGGCAATGAATGCTCGTGGCATGGGGATACACAGAGTAGAAATCTGCTTTTCTCTAGTAAATATGGCTCAAAATTTGGCTACAGATGGCTTGTTTCCACAGCCAAGTAAACTGTTTCAGGTAAGGAGAAGAGGATCCAGGTTGAATGCAGACAGATGCCAGGAGAGAGACACTGTACAGTGGGGCAGCTGCTCTGTCCTCCCCTGGCACAGGAGGTGCTCTTCCCAGGAGGTGCTGCAGGTCTGGGGCAAGAGGGGAAGACATACTCTACCTGCAGCTGAGAAATCTGAAAAATCTGCAAAAACACCATGTTGATGGTAACTTGCTGCTCAGAATTGTGTCTTCTCTTAAACTTCACACTGCCCATCCTGCTGCTGAGGCAGCTGGAAGCCCATCCCAGCACTCTGCTGCATGTGCAGGCAAGTGCTGCACAACAGAAATCCTGGGTGCCACAGAGGTATGGAAAAATTGCTATACACTACAAGTGATCAGCAGCTTCTGACACTGGTCAGGATGGAAATCAGAACAAAATGTTGTTTCGGTTTGATCTCAATTGTAGCAGTTTAATTCTTCTGGCTTTCTCACCAAAACAAGAAAAAAAAAATAAATCTGAATTGATATTTCTTTGATGAAAACCAAAATGTGTTTGATTTCAGTGAGGGTTTATTTTCCCCATTTCCTTTCTTTTTCTCTCTGTTTGATTAACTTCCACTAAACTTTTGGGTAAAACATTTAAATCAGGGAGAAAATGTTTTCTATCAAATAAAATTGTCTGATTTCCCACAGTGGGTTATTTTTTTTTTCTTTGTCATTCAATATGCTAATTAGAAAGCATCTAAAATCTCAGATAATTTTTCCTCAAAAAAAAAAATCAATTTTTGTGACTTAGCTTTTGGAAGCATTATATTTTATTCTACACAGGAGAATCAAATATAGTTCCCACAGAGCAACAGCACATGTACTGGAAACACATTCCTTTTGCAGGTGTAATACCTTTGGAGAACATTGCTCAGATACCATCAGTCTTCCTCTCCTTTCCTATATCAGCCTCAGAGGACATAGAAGTATGCATTCTGAAATTTATGGCTGTTTCAAACTGTATTAGGGCAGCTATCTTCCTTCACTTTACTAAAAATCTTTCTGATACAAGGAGTTCAACAGAGTTGCTTCACTTGTTTTCTAACTAGGGCTTAAGTGACTAGAAGATCGTTGTTATTTTTCTTTCTGGAAATGGCTCACCAGTAGTTAATCAGCTTTAAATTGCACAGCCCACTTACATTATACATAGAAATACAAAATGCTTATTAAATTAAATATTTGTCACTAGCAGCTGTATTCTGACCTGTGTTGAAGTTATTACCAATTATTTTTTTTTTTAATATAGCATGATGTCACTCATGAAGCAGTTAGGAAGAAGGATTTTCATGGGTCTGAGACACTTAACACAAGCAAAAAAGACTATTTAATTTCGATATGTTAATGTAATAAAGAATATATGACATTGAATGAGAGGTAACAAGAATTCTGCTTTAGGAAAATGTAAGAGTGACTCTTTTTCTGGATGTCAACATTAAAGAAGCCTGGACTTTGAGAAGCAGAAGGCATCCATGATTATGTAAACTATGGACAAAACACTCTTCTAAGTTGTTCTGAGTGTGCCTGTTTTTCTCTTAATCAAGCAAAAACTAATAAAGTAAAAATAAGACTTAACCTTACATCTCTGGGTCATTTTAAAGTGACTTGCTCTTACCTCTCTCCTATTATGAATTGCCAAGAGACAAGATTTGGTGTCTGGAAGATTAAGGTAGATTAACATAGACAAAAATCAGAAAATAAAGAAACACCATGTTTCCACAGTGATGAAAAATGTATTGAGTATCACCCACCCCATCCATGGAGGAATGAAATATTCCACCATGTTCTTTGCTTACAAAAGTATTCCCCTGTTATCTAGTGGGATGCTGTGCCTGGAGCATTCCGTGATGTGGGGAATGGAATGGGGCCGTTGCTCAGCCTTTGCCCTGGGTTTTGTCCACCTTGGGATGGCAGCTCCATCACTGAAACCTCTGTCCTTGCAGAGGCCCCACTGCCTGCAGTGATGGGAGAATTCCCAAGGGAAATGTTCTCTGTGCTATGCAAATAACACACTCACCTCACAGATGAAGGGTTTTCAGGTCTCCTCTCACCATGAGAATCTATGACCCCAGTCAGCTGTACAGTACTGAGGCAATGCTTTTTTGGGGGAAAGACCCAGCATGCCAGCCTGCTCCCCTCATTCCTATGATGTGGAGGCAGGACAGGCTTTCTTTGCCATCTTTCACAGGATTTTAAGCTTTTGTGTCTGGTACAAAGCCAAAGGTGAAATCCCAGATGAACCCCCTATTAACAGATTATCTTGTTATCGGGTACATAGTGTAATGCTTGCTTTGCAGAATTCACCTCTATGCTTTCCCCATATGTGAGCAATTTCAAAGGTTTCAAACTGCAAGGATAATAACAACTCTTGTGTCTGACCTTCTTCCAAATTACACTTCCTTTTAGTGTCCCTATCTGTTCTGGGCAGCAAGACTGACTTTCTAAACTCTGCTAAAATAAACTTATGGGATAAGATACATAGGTGTGCACCAGAGCATCATAATAGCAGGTAAGAAAATAAATCCTATTAAAATCTTATTATTTTATTAAGAAATAAAATAATGATGAACTGGTACCAATTTTAATCTATAAACCTTGAAATAATTTTGCTTCAGCATTTCAATGAAAATTCCAAGATTGACTAGATGCTTCCCTGGTTTCCAGTGGTGTTTTTTATGTGAACCAGAATTCACTGTTTATCTTCCTACAAATACCTCCCATGGAACTTCAGTGGAGTACAAGTCCAGGTGTAGCAGCAGGTTAAGAGCTGGGGGGTAGACTGCTGGAGATCTGTTATTACTGCAAGGAGGTCAATTGCATCATTTAGTGGGGAGCAGATATCTATTTTTAAGCACCTAAGTGCCACAAATAGGAACTTAGTTCCATTGTATAGTCAGTGGCAAAATACAGACTCCTAAATTAGATGTTCTTGTTTAAAGTCTGAAGGACTTGACCTCTATAGAGTCAGTTAATATTTCCCTGGTCCCATTCTTCTACTGAATTGTGTAAGTTTGTCTTGGATTGAATACAAAGAGAATTGCCTTCATGACCACTGAAAACATGTACGGGATCAAAACCGACTGTCCTTTTTTCCTTCAAAATAAGCAATACACTACTGACAAGCACAGTCAACCCAAAGTCACTCTCAGCAGATGATTCTGAATTATCCACTCCTTTTCTCTCCCTGAGTACAGTGGGCAATCAATGGTAGTTGCAAAGTGCCTAGTTTTTTAGAGAGCAGAGTAAACCATAAGGACATACAAAAGTGAAATAAGTATTTTGCTGTTGTGCTTTCTACTGCAGTAACTGAAAAATCTAACAGAGGTCGGCTATGCAGAGCAACACATGCCAGCATGGTGGAGGACAGCTGGAAGAAGAAATGCATATTGTGAATTGTAATAACAATGGGCAGGTGTATGAGAGATTTCTGAACTCAGGAACATGTTCCTGAAACTTGGCACAGGTTGCTGTTTGCTCCTGGGCTGGCACCCAGCAGATAGCGAGAGGAAACGAAACTGCTGTGATTAGTTTTGCAGTGTGCACAATTTGAGATTCACAGAAACCCAGGTACACCAGAAAAACATTTATAAATCACACCAGAGCAGCTGTCAGGCAAGAGATTATGATCACACAATGTTTGGTGCAATCTATGGGATCTTTAAAAATAGATGGGGAATAGATTCACACTCGGGAGAGTGAAAGGGAAAATCTAAAGATCACCAAAACTGCTAAAACATCGGGTTTACTACCTGTGATATTCTTAATAATAGTTAATTATTTACTTAAGCCTATATTATTTGACACTGAGGGTAGAAGTTGAGCATCTTTTCTGTTAGACACAGTGGTATCCTCAAAGTGTAGCAGAGAGAGAAAGGTACCCCCAGAGTTCACATCTGCCTCTCAGTCCTACTTAATAAAGAGGGAGCCATATGATTAACTGCCGAGAGACAAGGTTGAAGCCATGCAAACAGAACCCCAAAACTGAAGGAATATCTGAGTGAACAGAATAAAAAGCACCATTATGCAAAAATCATAAATACAAAAAAATAATGGCACAACAAGTCTTTTTTTTTTTTGCGTCTGTGATAATTCTTAGAGTCTGAGTATCCCCAGGCTGGATTACATGTCATTTTGTTAGGCAGTTTTTCTTGAAATTATTAACACTTGGTATATTTAAAATCTGTCTCCGTAGACTGTAGAAATTAATTTATTTCACCTACTATTTTTAGACATCTACAGTTTAGATCTTTCAGAGGTCAAGTGAATTCCAGTCAAGGCATCTGTCTGTCTTAGAAGGGCATTTCAGTCATATTGTGTTCAAACTATGCATCTACATTTAAAAATAGATATTCTGGTTAAATAATCTCAACACAGGTTTTCCTGAGGCTTTTATCAGTGACTCCGGGATGTATCCTAACCTTTGAGTATTCAAAGCTGAACTCTTTCTGTAACTAAGGTGATCTTACAAAACTTTTATCAAATTGCACTATCAAATTGCATTTTCCTTCTGATACCATAAGAAAAGCATTTTTCAGGTGGAGTTAAAATTTTTCCGTCTCATAAGAAAAATAAATCAACAGATTAGAAAAAAACTGACATATTGTCATATATGCTATTCACTGAAACCTAAACAAAAATTGTCCTGCTTTGTTTCTCATATGCACATATACATTTCTCATAAACATATCCTCATATGCTTTTGTCTCTCAGGGTAAATCTGGAAATGATAATATTTGAAGAGTAGTATGGAAATGAGCACAAAGCATGCCTTGGGTACAGGCAAAGGTTGGCTGCAGAAATCAAAATGAAAGGAGAGATTTAATGTCCCAAGTAGGCAGATATTTAAACATACTTTGAATTTTGAATGCCCAAAGGAATTAAAGATGTGCTAATGTTAAACACATGCCTAAATAGCCTTTCTTGAACTGAGCATGAACCCATGTCTGGAAGCAAGAGGGTGTCAAAGGTCAAAATAAAATAAAAAATAATTACAATAAATAAATAAGTAATGCACATGTTTTATTCTGTCTCACAGCACATAAAGTTTTCTGGTGTTCTGTCACATATTTAAAGAAGAAACACTGGTAGAAAAGAAATCATCCTAAACCACAACATGAAAATCCATACTGATGATATAAATGTTGAAGGATCTGTCCAAATAAATCAGGAAGACAGAGGATCTCACAGTTCTAATCTGTATGAAGTTATTGTGTTAGTCCATCTTAGAAGGCAGTAACAACAATCTGGAGAATGGGATTGTTCTGGGAAAAAATAAAATAAAATAAAATGTCCAAGATGCAGCAAAGCCTTTGTCATTAGTAAACACTGGGACAGGATCCAGCTGACAGACTTCTTTTTTAATCTTTGCTCCATTCTCTGTAACATTAATTATCTGCATTTGACTGGCAGTCATCTATTCCCAATTTGGACAGTTTCCCCATTAGTATACCAGGCACACGACTTGTACAGGAGTTATCAGGCAAAACAGTGACTACGTTGGACTGGACTGGAACAGACTCCTGGCTGCATGAGTCAAATATCACAGGAATTTGTGTGTGGAGGGTGTTTACCCAGACTTTTCAAGCTCTTGGAAACACATGGTAGGAAAAAAACCCCCAAAAATTCCAATCCTTTCATTTTAAAAGTCCTTGTTTTTTCACCTGTGAGCTGTCCATTACCAAGGCATTAGCGCAAGGCTTCTTTTCCTCTCTTTCCCAGATAACAATGTGTCCCAAACACATATTAACTATATTAATTATCATTATATTAATTATAAAAGTGTCAGTCCCACAATCATAAAGCACAGTCTCTAATCTCCCACTGCCTTCTGGCTCACAAATATATGGCTACCTGTACATATACACACATGTCCACCCGTATACAAATATATACATATTATGATTGCATTTTTTATCTATTTGCCTCCAGGAAAAAAACCCCAAAAAACTAAAAAGCAGAAAGCAAACAAAAAACATCCCAGCAAACCTGCAAAATAATCGTGAATAGAAAACTATTTGAATGAGTGAAAATTAAACCTTGGCATTACAAGGTGATGATATTCATATTTGAGAGAGAAAAAGAAGAAATCAGTGTAGCTTTGAAATCTGTACTGAGGCCATGCACACATGGACAGAGAAATGGAGCTTGAGGCACAAACCTGGAGCAAACCACACCATGACAGCAGCATACAAAGGACCAGGTTGTGCATCTGAAAACATGAAAAAGAAACATGCTGTGTCTGAAAAAGTAAGTGTTTGAAAGTACAACAAATGTAGCTCTGATTCATTTTGTGGAAGTTTGTAGGTAAAAAGACTAATTTGCTCCTAGGAATGGTTTCTTATGGTCACAGTTTGACATTCAAAGCTTAGCACTGTGGTGTACAGCTCTTCCTATGCAGTTTTTTCTCAGCCAGAATCCTGGATCCTCTTCTGTAAATGTTGCAGTTTTGTCTTCCATGGGATACAATAGAAAGAGAGTGTTTTAATCTTGCTGGTAATAAATGGGCAGTTGTTTACTCCAGAGATTATGTGTAGAACCAGCAATTGAAACTGGTCTGCTATCTCCTTAGCTGTCCAGTCTATAAGTACTGTTGCTTTGGAATGACATTATACCACTGTCAGGTTGAGAGAATATTAAATACCACCCTAAATGGTATTAAATTGGCATTAAATAGACATTTCCCGCTATAAACATAACCAAATGAGTTTTACTGTATCTGGTTAGAGCATATATACAGTGTCAGCTGTCTAATGGGGATGAAAGGAAAAATGGTTTTGACACTTTGTTGCTTCCTAGTGCTTTCTCCTTGTTTGACCAGTCTAATCCAGCCCTGTTTATTGTTGGCAATTTCTGTGCTGTTCTATCCAGCGCTTCAAAGAAATGTGTGGGGGGCACAAGTCAAGAGGAGAGGAGTGGAAAGTTGCAGCAGCCATCATGCACTGAGCCAATTACTTCCAGAAACATATTACTGTTTCTGGAAGTGGCTTTTTCTGTCTTGAGGTAAATTATTTAAAGACTAATTGTTTGACAACAGATCTAAATGGCATTTTCCCTGCATTGGATCAGACCCCTAAACCTCTACTTTAGCCCTCTGTTTCTTAAAGGGAAGAGTAAAAGTCTATTTAGAAAGTGGCATGGAACTGAGCCTGAGCCAAGGAGATATCCCCCTCACAGATAAACAAATGGCTTTCTATCAAGAGTGCTTGAAAGCTGAACTAGAGTAGATTAATTCAGCTAAGGGACTGCATGGTAGGAAGGAAGAGCCATGGGCATGCTTTGGAAACTCAAATTTACATAGAGACCCCTACATGAAGCAGTCTTGCTGGCATACCATTTAACAGAAAATTCACAGTTTGGCACCTATCTCTGCATTCCCTAGCCAAATTTAACTTTTTTTGTCAGATGTGGACACAGCACAGCTGAACATAAATAGTGGAAATAAATAGATAAAGAGCTAAGAAGGAAATCCAGCCAGATACTAAAGATACAAAATAACCAACTGCATGGTTTACATAGAGTTGCATATTTGAAGTCTGTTTGTTCTCAGACAAGAGTAATGTAATTTCTCTCCACTTTGAAGGAAAGTGGATACAGCTGAAATATCTGCTGCTGTAAAATCACAGGTGGCACTCACCTGCCAGAACACACCAAAGCTCTCTCTGTGCCTTTATCCAGTGAAGCTGTCTTCAAGCTGACTTAGGATCTTCTAGAACTAATGAACCTCAGTGATTGTGAAAGTTATGTTCCTTTTCTTGATGCCTCTCCCTGTCAGATTTTAACATTGATGCTTTTTTGTCTCATGGAGGAGCACTACTATTTGCTGATGACTTCAAACTACATCCCAAGCAAAGGAAGAACAGATATATTTTCCGGAGTTAAATGAAAATTTTTTAATGTTTAAATGGATAAAAATCGGTATCTCCAAGGTACATCCATATGAGTTTTGAAGGAAAATGTCATATACATCAAATTATATCTGTGGTGGCAGAATTCATTTCAGTAGTACTAAGATAAAACCAAAATTATCAGCATAAGAATGTATTTGGTGAATGTTTGAAAGAAATAAAGACATTTTTCTCTGTTATAACAATGAAATGTAATATTATTTGCAACCATGATCTGTTTTTTTTCATATCTGTTTCTAAGAGTCCTTCATACAGATACTGAGCTCTCATGCTGACTCACCCTCTTATCAAACAGATGGATCTGTTCACTTCCAGGAATGGGAGAGAATTAGGTTGTTTCTGACAACCAGATGGACATAAAGGCAGAAACAACAGCAAAGGACAAAGCTGGTGTTGCACTTTACAGCTTCTTTTCTGTTTCCAAGACAGCATAAATGGCAAATCCAAGGAAAGGGGCAACTTTTAGCAGAGATTCAGCAGGGGCATCAGGTGAGAAAATCCCCTCTCAGTTCCATGGCTGCTCATGTGCACACGCCTCACAGAGGCTGTGCTTCACTCACCTACAGCTTGTTCAGCTGGTAGAATTCCTTCCTTGTCCACACATGGGGATTTGCCTGGAGGTTCTTCTGGATTTGCTTATACTATTGCCAAGTAAGCTCACAGAACCAAGATGAGCATTAGCAGAATTTCTCCCATGCTAACAGTTCATCTTCTCATTTTCCCCATATGGTAATCTGGTATCTGCACAGCTTTTTTGATCCAACTGCTAAGTTTTGTTTGCCGGCATATGTGTGTTGGTCTGTGAGAAGGGATTCCTCCATACTAGACTAATAGCCCTGAAGTAAAAGGTTCTGCAGCCATTTCATGTTACTGTTAAGAAGACTGATCAATTACAGACATCCCTCCCTCCTTGAAAAGCTTCACAGAGACAGAAAATTGTTATAAGAAATAATGGAAAGAGTGAAAACTGATTTCCGAATTCCAAAAGATGAAACAACAAATCTGTTCACTACTTAGTAATACAATCTTATGTAAATATTTTTTCTTACTGCATGGTTTTGTTTGTTGTTTTTTCATTGTTTGTGTTTTTTTAAAATATATTATTCTCAAGAAAACATTTTTTTTCTGCATGGTATCTATTCAGCATGTTCTTTTTGTGTAATCTGGCCTCTACAAACCTTGTAATGAATGGAAGCTGGATAACTTTCTCAGAAAATAAAACTGATGGAATATTTTATGAGAGATTTTCACTGCAATGGAAGCCTGGTGTGCTCCAGAGTGCAGCAATTGGCACATGTAAATGGCAAAGCATAAGAAGGATTACCAGCTACTAATTTTATGAAAGTCCACTGGCACTAAGAGCAGTGCTGCTAGCACGAGACTTCAAGGATAACAGCAAACTGAAATGAAGCACTCGTTCCTTTTCAGCAGAAAAAAACCCCAAATAACCTGTGATAAAAATGTTTTAAGCTGATGGAAAAATGAGGGGAAATGGTTTAATGTTCAGAGCTGAAAAATGCTGCTTGAAAAACAATGTTTTTGAAGAAATTCAGGTATTGATCTGGCACAAGTGCTTTGGGCAGTCATTTACTAAAGGCTTACAGCAAAACAAAAGTAAAATTTGTTTTAAACTGATAGAGAAATTTTAGTGCTATAAAGACATTGATAAGAGAATATGCTTTCCCAGAATGCTTCTGACGGCAGGAGGACTTTATTCTTGGGGTTTTGCCTTAAGGCATTTGTTTCATTTTGGTTGCTTTCAACAGAATTGTTCATGTGAGTCTGAGTTATTCACATGCCTTGGAGTTATTGGTCACACCCAGACTTTGCAATCAGAGTCACAAACCCTGATACAGTTGATTGCTCACAGAAGTGTGAATCTGAAAATACATAAGAGCATCAAAGTATTTTACACTATGCAGAGGATCTTCTGATATATTTACACAGCTAAAAATTGAAATAGATGCTCATTAATATCTTCCTGAGAGACACTTACTCTCATGTTTCAGAAACTCACACTAAGTACCATCCTGCTCCTTTGAATATGCTGAACCAAAGCTGAAAGCCAAGCAGATATGTAAGTGCTTTCAGGAATAGGTAGAGTTTTTAGTTCATTTCTGTTGAAAAGAAGTTAAAAATGCTATCTATCTTCTAACACATGCAAATGAGAATAAAGGTCCATGGGTTACACCATTTAAATGCATATGACACTGGTAAAAAAAGAAAATTATTTATTATTTTATCTAATTTTCTGTAGTTCCCTATACAATGCTATTTGTGGATGTGTTACATTTTTATTTTACTGATTATTCATTCTTATATTTTGCTAACAGTGGGTAGATGGATAAAACTACTGTTGGCTTGCCTGAGAGAAATCTGTAGAACAATATCCAGCAGAGGAGAGGACCTTTTGTATCACTGACTCAGAAAGGAAGGGAAATTTGCACAGTAGACCAAATTTCACATATTCTGGAGGAATATCTTTCTTTACCTACTTCAAGGTTCCTTCTTTAATGTCAGTTGTTGAGAAAAACCCATATAATAATGACAATAAATCACTATTTTGTTTAAGAACTCTCCCTTCCTGACTACTTAAAAATGGCAATTGCATGCACATAAAAAATCCAAGCGAAAAAAATAACAGGAACAACAAAACAAAAACAAACAAAAAACTCCCAGGATGGCACATCTCTCAGCATACCTTTTTAGAAAAATATTTGTTGTTGTTGTTTGGTGGGTTTTGATTTTTATTCTGGATCTAAAATGGTTTTCCTAATCTGCTGAAATACTTGCAATTTACTTTCTTCAAAGCAGGTCCAAAAATCATGTTGAAATTCAGGGAGAACCTAAGTTTTAATTTCACAGTTTTCTCTATTTGGTTGATTTTTTTCTGTGTGTTTTTCTCATGCTAGAGAGAAATTAAAATAAATTCTGACAGTTCACATAGTTTCAAAAAGACAAGATCTTGTTTCAAGTTACTCTGTATTTTTAGTTTACTCATCACAGTGCCTGATTTTCTAGCTAAGGTTACATCTGTCAATCTGGAAGTTCTCCTAGAACTCAAAATTAGTTTGATAATCTGTGTGTTGCCAGCACTTTAGGTTGACATCCCAGAAGCTTTGTTGCGTTCCCAGATTTGAAGAGGTCTCTCACCTTTCCCTTTTCTGCAGTGTGTGTGAAATTGATACAGACATAAGTTTTGGGGAACAGGATGTCCACCAGTTGGATTGTTGTCTTCGTGGTACCTAAAAAAAAAGTCTTTCTAAACCAAGATTCCTTCTCTTGTGTATAATAAAAAGAGGAAAGGAGAGAAATATCGTCCTAGGAGTATGTGAGTCTAAACTCCTGAAGAGATATCAATTCCTGCAACCACACAATTTTAAGTACAAACAAATGTGCTACAAAATATTATATAAAGAGTTCATATAACTAAGCCTTGTTCATGTGACCTCGAGGTAGATATAAAACAGTAGCACAGGCTTGACCAGCTGTTGTTGATAGTTTCCTATTTAGTTTTATCTCTATCTCCTTACATATGCAGTTTTTCTGGGACTTAATCAGTATGTATTAAAACCATTCAATATGCCTATTGCCATCAATATCCTATTACTAATTCCTTTAAAGTTTAATTAAATGTTTTCCAAATTAATAATAATACTCAATTAATCATTACACAGGCCAATCATCTCAGTTCATGCAAATTAAAGCATGAATTTCAGAGCAGTGCAGGCATGGCAGGCAAACTAACCATGATCAATAAACAGCCTCTGTCCCAGGGTTTTCAAATATTCCTAGTGAATTCTCTTCACAAAATACTCAGCAACAGAAAGGAAGAGAGAACAAAAAGGTTATTTACATCTCAATCACAAACCCTTTCATTAGTCCTTTTTCATCGCCAATAATTTTGCTTTTAGCCATTATTGGCATTTGAGCATTTGCCTGAGTCTGGTCTGCTGTCCTTTTGTTTTAAAAGGATTTGAACTGCCAAACTTTCTTTATGAAGCAGATAGATTATAACGGTCACTCATGATACACAGAAATGGGCAACGTGTCTGTTCTTTTCTGAGGCATTTTAGAAGATTTATCCCTATAAAATTGGAATTATGAATGGTGCACAAAACCATAAAAAGCACACATAAATACTGTCATAAATCCAAAAATGTTCCACCTAAATCTACATCCTTAATCAGTTCAGAAGCTTCTTCCCCTCACCTCCCATGCAACCTCTCTATCTTTTTTTCCAGGATTTAAAGCAGATAACCATAAAATCTTGCTGAAATAACAAGTTTTCCTTAATTTTGGTGCTTAAAAACAACACGAGTCTAGTGAGAAAGTTTCTGTTTCTTAACTATTTTCTGCTTCATTTGAATTTTTTAAGGAGTAAAATAGAGGGGCAGTATAGCAGTTCAGATGAATACTAGAAAACTTTTGCTACATGGCTGAAAAGCATCTTGAGAGAACCTATTTGAAATTTAACCTCTGTGGGGGGTGTCACACAAATGTTGCTTTGAACCATAAAAGGTATAATATACTGTGTAAAATGGATGATTCATATTTTCCTCTTTTTTCTTCCAAGCCCAAAATCACTCCATCTCACTTCTTATCTGCTCGTATTTAAGTCTAGTATCTTGCCAGGCAGCTGTCACTTCTTACAGCTGCTTTGGGAGAGCTGTGTCGGAGTGGGACTGGGCACAAGCATGCTGTGATTTATAGCAGCAGCAGCCTGTTGGCAGAATTCATTTGACTTAACTTGCACCATCTAAAAGGACGGGTCCTTTTCCACCCTTGTCTTCCAGGAGCCTGTATTGTCTTTGGAGAGGAGTTGACATCTCCAGAAAGTGATGTATCTACTGCCAAAATGGGTGTTATATAACATATTCCTTTTCCTTCAGCAGCACTGAGAACACAGGCAGTTGCTTAAACTGGTAACGTCACTTTCACGTGGCTGAAGTCTGATGGAATGGATACAGACTTTCTTCTTATTCACATGGCCAGGAGAATGTACTAACCATTCCCAGTCATAAGTGAGTCTTTACTGGATAGTTTTTGGATTACTATATCAATTCACAGTCTGCTTAAACTGTATTAATTATAAGCCCTTACCACACGTGGTCATACAGAAGCGAGTAATGCTGCCTTTGGCTGTTACCAGACCAGATCTCTTTCTCTTAAAGAGGAAGTGGGATTTTTTTTGTCTTTTCCATAATCTGAAGCAGCAATAGAGCCCATGAGGCCCTTCCATCTTGATTCATGAACAAAACAATGTTTCAGCTGTATTGATCTCCTTTATCTGCTAAATATGAGGATGTGGATCAGGGGAAGGTTGTAGGGGAGCAACAGAGTGAGGAAGGAACAGGACCTGCTTTGTATGCTGAACAGTGAGGGAACGAAGCCAGAAACTCTCGAATGTTTATTGTATGCCATTCCTTATTACAAAATATGGAACAAAAAGGAAACCAAATTTTATTATGTAGTGGGCAGAGAGAGCTGAGGCAGGTAGCAACCAGGTGTTTTGCTTATTCTGAAGGTTCAGGACAGGTATTTTTACTGAGTGGGTACAATGCACACAGGGAATCTGAGCCAAATCTAGGAGCTGATCATGAGTCTCTTGGCTTCAAGAGGCTTTGGAGCTGTTTCTTAGAGCTTAAGTCACTCCTGTTTATCCCTGCAGTGCTCAGAAAGACAAAGAGAGAGCTGTGAGCTCTGCACAATGTGCTCCTTGTACAGCAGAGACAGGTAGGTCCCAGTTAATTATTTCTGTCTTGCCCTGACACATCAAAACATTCTATTACGAGTTTGTCCTTCCCTTTCCCACACCCTCTAAAAAAAGTCTACCTCTGCTCTTTATTTAACAGGCTCAAGGATGGCGTTTCAAGAGTGGTTACTGTCCAGTGGTCACCTGTGACAGCCTGTAGACTGCTATTATTTGCAATTTAAATCCATCAGCAATATTTGATGACTGCATCTGCAGTACTGTCAGCTGAACAATATTTGATTCTTTGACTCACAAACTTGACAACAAATACTCGTTCTTGAGCCCCATTACGCTTCTAGTGGAGCTTGCAGCTTGCTTTTTTTTTTTTTTATTTGTTCTGCTGTTTGAAATCTGGGTTTACTGTAAGATGTTCAATGTTCATCAACAATAAAGTCATAAAATAATTTAAAAAGGTGATAAACAGATTAAAATCTTGTCTGGAACATTGATTATTTAAGAGAAGGAAATGTGCTTCATTTCCTCTTAAAGAGATATTTTGTTCTTTCCTATTAAAAAAGTAATATTTTGGCCTATGCAGGGCCTCCTCTTGCCCTCATAATCTAAGGGTGATGGCAGCCCTTAATTTAAAAATATGTGCCATTACATCTTTCTTTGAGTATCATCCTACTGTTAAAAATGTTTTAGAATGCGCCCAAGTTTAAGGTTGCACCCAAGTTAATATTTCCTTAAGTATGACAGTACTTGGCAGTTATATGCTTTGGCTTTTTTTCAAACTTAAAATTAGAATTTGTATTACTCAGTTGACTTTTAAGGATAATTTAAATATTAAACAGAAAGACCATCTTTCAGAAACTATCTGTGGCAAACAAAACAACAAAGAGATTTTCTACTCCAGTAGCTACTAACTGATGGACCTCAGTACATGAGAAATGGTTCACAAAACAAGTAGAAAAGTATCTAAGCCCTCCTCTAAGACCCAAGTAATCAAATGAAAGAAAATAAGAAAATTAAAAATAGTAAAGACTCAAATCTCAAGTTTTTCCTATTGTAAATGAAGATGAATATTGAAGAAACATACAAAGCCTTTCATGGTTTTATGTTAAAAAAGGCATTACATAGCTCTTAAATGCTTTCCGGAACATTTATGTGATACTTAGAATGACTGAATAAAGGCATCAAGCTATGACCTTTTACTGTCTAACTTATCTTAAAGATCTCCAGTGATGGCATTTCCACAAATTCTCTGAGCAGTCTGTGCCAGTGATTTAGCATTTCCTAATAGACATAAGCTATAGTTCTTACTGCACCTTGGCTCCACCACTTTTTATTCTCTCTCTCACAGATATGGGGAACAGGTTATTCCCTCCCTTTAGCAACAACCAAAAGTGAACATAGGATTCAAATTCTTCATGTGACTAAAAATGTCTGTTTACCAGAACGTAATTATAAACCCTAATCTTGCATCTCCTAAGCCAACTACTCACATTTGTCTCACTGAAGTTACAGAGGTGACAGAAGATGAAAAGTTTGAAACTTGTTTAACCAGAAACCATATATTCACAAAGAAACAACGTGCCCCCTTAATAGAAGGATCCACATTTGTCTGGAGAGAACTGGAAAGGTCTTAAATGTACTAATTTAAAACTTTTTTAGCGATACTGCTCTGTTGCCTCTGGCAATATTATTATGACATGTCTATATTAATATATATATTTATTTCAAATTACTTCCTCTTCCCTCTAACTGTGTCCTGCAGATTTTATACCAGGTAATTGCTTCTCTAGACTCTTAAAAATTGTCAGGTTTTGTCTAAAAATATGTTTAATTGTAAATTTTCAGAAACCTTGCTTGTTGCTTTAGAATTAATCAGTAGAATCAGGGAACTAATTTTAATGATGATTGGTATTTTAATGAGTGAATATTTTTAGCTAGATCTAAAATGCAAAAAGGCTTTATGGTTTGGTGGAACTTTAAGTGAGTACAAAACTGTAATACATCTACCAAGCACAGATAACAGATTATCTTAATTCAAATTATGAAGATATTTATAGAACAGACCAGCAAGTGGCAGTACACGTTGTGCATAAATCATGAATGATAAGACTGAAATCTTTAAAATGAAACTAAATAGACAGTCAAACAAGCTTTCATGTACAGTTTTATTCATCTTAAGTGTCCTGCCAAGAATTGTAAATGCTTCATTACACATGACCTTATTTATTTTCCTGGAAATAATAAGTATCTCTCAATTTTAGGAAAGAAAGGAAACAACTCTCTGGTAACTGCTGGGATGCATTTGTGTCTCAGTTAATCAAAATGTGTCTACTGTAAGCCTAATGTTGGCTCAGAGTGGAAAATGGAATTTTCCAGCAACCATAGTGTTATGAATTGCCATGACTCATAACATATTCCAATAAATATTCACTGCCTATGGGTACTGGATTGTAATGGATCTACAATGCCTACTCCAATGGTCTTTGACCCTGGTATCTTTTATGTGAACTCCATTTTATGCAGTTTATTTTCATAGGTGAAATGTTAGAAGAAACCATAATAAGCCATAATATTTACTATTACAGATTCCTTCAAAGTCAGTTAAATATATTGCTAGTAACATGTAACACAGAAAAAGAAAAAGAAGAAAAAAAAAAGAAAATAAGAAAAGGGAAAAAAAAAGAAAATAAAAAAGGGGGAAAAAACCCTAGCCTTCATTCTGTGAGTTAGCTAAGATAACAAAAATGTTTGTATTTTGATAATAAAATGTACTGTGAGGCTCTAATGGCTGATATTCTCTGAGGTGAAAAATAATGTCCATACTGTGAAGATGAACATAGAGGAATATAACAGAGGAAGCCATTGAGGTTTCTGGAATCTTTTTAACCCCTTCTCTGCCTGTTTAGGATATTAACTGGACCGCTAAATACTGTTCCTTGTCAATTTGAGCATTGGCACATGTGTAAGTTGTGTGTTGAATGACCTTGGCCATTTTAATCATGTGGTTTCATGAAGACACACAGAAATTGCTTTCCTTTTGCATCCCTGCTCCTGAGGTTGCTTAGCATGATGGTTCTGCTTGTTTCCTTCAGGAAACAAGGCTGTTCAAGCAGCATGCTGTGACATTTGTTAGTGAAATGCAGTTAGAGTTGACTGAAAAAATGTCAACTACACTTTTGAATTTCAGAAAAAGTTTCTGCACGTTTGGGTTACATTTGCAAATGGGCCAGAAGCAGTGGGTGGTGTCATTCTCCGAAGCAGCAGTCCAGAATGGAAAGAATAAATTAAGATGAAGGAGAGTAAAGATTCAATGCCTTTTCTGACTGATGGATTTTATATCTCCCCTTTCTCCCAGAACTATGTCTTTGCTCTGTCTTAACATATTTTTAAGTGTGCTCTCAGGCTCTCCTTCTAAAGATGTTCACTTTTTCCTGGAATACTTTTTGAGACCAGGAAGAGGAACCACAGCTTTTCATATCACAAATGGAAATCGTTAGGCTGAGAGGGTCATTCTTGCTCTGTGAATAAAATTCATCTCATGCAAAATGAAATATACCCAGTGGGGGAAACCAAGAGACGTTCACCTGCAGATGCAGAAGTGTACTGAGAATATGCATTTTCTCTGTGCACTTAGAGATTTAAATTTCTGTCTCACAAGCTCATAGTAGAAGATTCCAAGACCTTGATAATGAGACTTGGATTTGGGAGGAACTATTCTTGCTGACTTCCACTGGAGGCATTCCACTTAGTGGCAAGAGATACTTAAACAAGTATAAAGACAGGCTTATGAAGTACAAAGGGTTAAAATAGAGGCAACAGGACAAGGATATCCTGTACTGAGTCTCGTCCACTCTGGATGAGAAGTTAAAGCAACGTTTCTTTAATGTAAAACTTCACTGCAAGCAGATGAGGAGGTAAGGAGATTATCTCCCATAAAGACTATGAAGTAGACCTTTTCCACAAGGTTGTTTCTTGGTCTGTCTCTTTCCAGCATCTCTTCCCAGAGTTGCTTCCTAGCATTTACTATTCTATGGGATTAATCTTCCTTATGTGCAGAACCTCATACTTTTATTTTTGAACCTCCTGCAGTTTCTGTTGGCCCAGTTCCAAGGTTTATCGAGATGTTTTGGACTGAATCTCTGCTGTGAATTTGACTTTTGGTCCCCAGGCTGTGTCTGAACAACACCAGAAAATACCCCTGAATTCAAGGTATATATCTTGTGTCAAGGTATATATCTTTGCTATGAAAAGTACATAACCTGAAAAACTGAGGAAAGGCCCCTTTGAAACATATTTTATAATATCTCCCTCAGAAGAGATGTAATTTCCTTCCTACATAATCTAGGAGAAAAGTTCAGGCTTCCCATTTGACTCATATTTCCAATTTTTTTCTCTCTAACTTGAACTCCCTAATCAGAGAGCTGTTATACAAAAGGTTGGCAGAACCATGCAGTTAAGTACATTCAGTGTATTTCTAATCACATAGACCTCTCGAAGACTATTTTTAAAATCCTATTTAAAAAAAAATCAAAGAGGAAATCTGGATGATCAGGCCAAGCATAAAGCAGAATTTTACTTATTTACAGGAACATTTACCTCCATATCTGAATGCTGCTCCATTTGGGAATGGTTTGGCCTTTATTGACTATGTCTTCTGAATATGGGTCTCTGAATGTCCCCTCAGTTCCATTTCTCTTGGCCAAGTCCTATAAGAGAATCGTCGACTAGGAACCATCTCACATTGAATTTTAGTGTTATATTAGTGAACTCCTAAAGAAATTACTTCTTTTTCTGGATCTGTGTATTTCCTCCTACTGTAGACTTTGGCTAAAAGACTTCATGACTATATTTAATGGGCTAGAAAATGTCAACACAAATAAGAATCAGACAAAAGTAATGCAACTCAAGCTGGAGGCTGACAATTGCCCTAGCTGCAAAACACCGGATAATCAGTAACCATGGCTGTAACGTCATAGTGAGGATCCCAGACTTTAGGAATGGAAGATTTACAGCACCACATAAATTCTTCTGCACTTGCTATTGCTTTTGTTTCCTCTTACAAAGGTAAGGGAATCCCTTGAGTGCGTGGTAACAGGCAATGTTTATTTTGGGATATGCTGCAGACAGTGTGTCCAGGTGGTGTTTTCTGATTCAAAGCTGAGGTCAATAAAAAGTGATGGAAAATGTTAGCAAAGTCTTGGCCCAATTCTCTCTGTTCATTTAGGAATCTGAATAAGGCTTTCCTGCTGTTACAATATCTTCTTTGTTCTTCCTTGCCCAGTCTCTAATCACCCTCTTATTACATGGCAAAGGAAGATTAAAAGGAGAACATATCCTCCAGTTATTTTCCTCTGAAGTAATGATATAATAGGGATTAAAAAAAAATCAAATAATGTGCAGGGGAGTGAAGCAGAAGTGGAACAATGAAACAATACAAGTATAAGTTCTCTGCTCAGATTTCTTCCAGAAGAAAAAGATGGATTAAAATGTTTCAAACCAACTATATCAAATAGGGAAAACATTCCAAAAAAAATTAGGAGAAACAATTAACAATACTCATAACACATCCAGCATTTAAACTTTCTGAGGGTAATGGAAAAGCTTTGTGATTCCATTTAATTTTCTTTTTCCAGTTTAAAACAAACTGTGCCTTTCTGTTCAAGGCTAAGTTCTCCCAATTCTGTAGTATGGTGGAGAACCAACAAAAAATGTTACGCAGAGAGTGTTTTAATGAATAAGACAGCTGACAATTCACCAATATAACAGGAAAACCAGGAAGCCATTAATGCAATTGCAAAGGTCAACAGATATCCACAAACAGCTCCCGAAGCCTGTGCTGGTCTCATTCTTCCAGTCCTCAGCTGTTATCTGAGCTCTCAATAGGTGATGGACGGAAGCTTTTTCATCAAGTGTATTCAGCAAAAAAAAGTATGAATGTAAGGTAAAATCACAATCAGGTGAACTGCATGATTTATTATTAAATATAAAACAGGCAAAAATGTCATACTTTAGGTCAATATGTGACAACTAGACCGGAGTCTGCTGTTTTCAATTAAAACAGAGGCCTAGGAAAAGTAAATTGTTGAAGGACAGGAAAAAGTAAAAGTTATTCTGAGCCTCTAAATATAGAAATCTCTCCTATGTTTTTTTATAAAAGATAGGACCAGCTGCAAGAGGCATCCAGATCAGCACATTTTTTCATGATGTCCTGACCTCTTCCATTTTATTGAATACAAGTCCCAAAGCAGAAGGGATCTATATCCTTGCACACATCTAATAAAACTAATAATAAAATAAACTAATAAAGCCAAGTGGTAGTAAAAAAAAATTAATTATTAATATACCAAAGCCCCTAAAAAAATATTAACTTTAATGGCTAATGCAAGCTAATCTCTCTCTTTTTGTGAGAATGAAGATATATTGAAGTAACATTGTTCGTTTCAGTTCACTCACATATATATTTTAATTTGTCTTTGCTTGTCTTGTGGTGGTATGTATGTCCTGAGTCGAGACTGGATATGCTGGCAAGAAAACCTCGGAGGACATGGAAGAATAAACTCATGAGGAGATGCTCAAATGTAAGGGCTTCAGCAAAAAGACTTTTGTTTTGTTCTAAACTTTTCAAATTTTTTCTTTCCATATTGTGACTTTTTATTCAGGTTAGTTGCCTGTCATGTTGATGGTTTTTTTTAACTTTATGAATGATATCATTGAGACAAGTGGATCAGAATCAGAGTTCTGAATGTTCATTTGAAAGAATATCCCATTCTAAACCTTCATTTGAAAGAATTAAATTAAAGCAGGAGCTTAAACTCATGTGTCTTGAAAAACTAATTTTTTTATACTCTTGAAGCAGACATCAGATATTTATTAAATACTTTTTTGACTGTTCAGAGCCATCAAAACATTTCTTTCTCAGTTTTCTGCACAAACAAGCCTGGTACCTCCAAGTCAACTGGGTAGGATTGTTAAACTAATTTGCACCTGGTTGTGCTTAATTTTGGAAAACAGACTTGCTGACAGGATCTTAGAAAAGAGTGAGAGCAATTAAAAAATACAATATATGTCATTTTCAGGGTGATTCCTTCACCTCTTCTTTACAACGATGAAGTTGAGCTACCAACTAGTAAAGAAGACTTATCTCTATGAATACTGAATATGCTGTAAAATATGTCCCTTTGTTTATTGTCCCTTATAATCTCCTTCAAGAGCTTCTAAAATATTGCTTTACTTATTTCAGAGGCAACTATAGGCTTCGTAGCAAGATTCCTGTGTCATTAAACTTATGTGCACTCACCATTGTAAACCACTTAAGTCCAGGCCAATAGAAAACACATTCTGTTGTTGTATTTTTCAGCAGCACTTTTAAGAAGAAACTCCAAAATAAACAAGAATTATTCCAGCCTGCACTTGCATGGGTGATTGATTCTAGATGTATGTGTTTTAAAGTTCCACTTCTGACAAAAAAGGTCTCATTTGTAATCACATCTGTTGACTTTGCTCTCAGAAGATAGAAACAGAAGAAGTCCAGCAGCAAAAGGAACACCTGAGCCACAGAAACTCATAGGCTTTCCTGTCTAAAGACTTTGTAACAGGGCAAGCCCAGCTCTCAGACTTCAGCAAACTCCCAGAATACAGGATTTGGTGCATCTGTTTCTGGGTACTTGACTCTATTTGCTTCCTCCTAGCATATGCCAACATAATTTATAAAGTTTATTTATGTGTCTTCTTTTGTATATTTAGACATTTTTTGGAAATGTGCTTTTTAATCCATAAGATAAAATTCATGCTACACCCGTATATAAGGACATCAATTTTGAAGTCCTCATTTCCTCCTCTCTCAGAGCTGTGCATTCCAAAGAAAATGGCTCCTGCATACCCTGATTGAAAAAATTGAGTACATGCTTATAAGACAATTATATTTCCTAACAAAACAATGATTCATCACAAAAATGATCAAGTATGTGAGGCAGCAGAAAATATGAGCTATAAAACATCATGTTTGCTGAAAGACTAAAACACTGAAAAAAGGCAAAACAAGTTAAAATAGATAATAAAGGAAAAAGGAGAACAAAAAGATTATTACACAAGTGGTTATGATAAATAATATTTCAGGCATATGAAGAGCAAGAATTCAATGAATGGGAACCTACTGTTTCTAAGAGACAGCAAACATTTAATTTATTAAAGAACCTTCAGCTGAGACCAAGATTAATAATTTTCTCTGTTATTCACTTGGAGGATGAAGAGATCAAACCAACATACCCTCACCACAGGAAGGAGGGAGATGTACTGGTGTTAAAAATACACATGTTATATGAATGATTGTTCTCCAGATCAGTGGTGGTTTTTCAGAAAGTCACAAGAAGGTTAAAAGACACACACACACATGGATGGGAAGACACACAACAGAATTAGAGCCCTCTGGAACTTGGAAAACTTTACGCCCTGTTTAAAACATCAACTTATGAAGTACATCAAAGCATAATTCTTCTTGATCGTAAATACAACTTTTCCTCCACATATTTAAAAGTGGAAAGTAAATTCCATCTACTTGTGTATAATTTGTCTATGCAAGTTTCCTTATCCTACTAAGCATTAGTTTTTGTGAATATTATAAACATATCTTGTCAGTAGGTATTAGAAATAAAAGCAAACCCCCCCTTCTGTTTTGTCAAATGTCAATGGATTTTTTGTAATTAAATCCCATTATGTGATTATTTAGTTGCTAGTATTTTTTTAGGGAAGAAAGGTACAGGGACTGAAGCAGACAAATTTAAGTTATTTCTCTTTTTTTTTTTTTAAATTGTTCCTTGAAAGGCTAGAGTAGCTCCAGGATATAGATTATCTAGATATATTAAGACTTCTAGGCATATAGTGTCTTTTTGTTGGATTTTTTGTGTATAATACGAACAATCTAAATTTCTTCAGGTACTCCAGTGGTGTTTGTTTTTCTCTAATGTTGTTTAAAGTGACTGACACACTTTTAGGAAGCAGACATTTCAGCTGGGTAGGAATATAAGAAGTAGAAGCCAAAGCATGATCAAGTACTTGAAAGCTTATCTCAGATCTTATTCTCAGGGGTACATACACAGCTGCTCAACTGAACATGAATATCAAACAGGTGCCCATAGGAATTCTAAAATAGGTATTTCAAAACTTAGAAAATGTAGTAAAAAAAACATAACGGTGTGCTGAAAATTATTTGTGGAAATTCCAAAAATAGATGAATGCAGATTATTGTGAACTGGGCTCTTGCCTTTCTTTGAAAATATATTGCACAAAAACTTTAATTCTGTGATGAAGGTGTAAAAAATATATCAAAATCGTTACAGAAAAACAATCAAGCAGATTATGACTATAAGAAATAGAAAAGCAATTGAAGGCTGGTTTGGATTGGTACAATACAGTAGTACTGTGAGTACTCTGTGAACTCTCATTCACCATCTACTGTATCAGCTGCAAACTTCCATTGATATCAATGGTGCAAGATAAAACTCCTGAAGCTTAAACACTTCAGTCAATATGTTGCTAGTGATCTATTTGTGCAGATAGCAAACAGGCTTAGATGAGGTGACCACTGTTATCACCTCTCATCTTTTTTACTCTATAAACCAATGTCATGTGAACAAAGAATCAACCATAAACTGAAAAAAATTTATGAAAAGAGGAACAGGGAAATCAATAAAAATGTAAGACAGCAATAAAAACCAAAATAGCTTAGAAAAGAAAAGGCTGGGGAGATACAGTAAATACCTTAAGCACATCAATAAAATGAAATGTCTACTTCAAAATAAGAATAAGAATAAAATCAAATATAAGATTAAAAACATATTTCAAAATACGGATTTGAAAACTAAAAGTGTTCCTGTGTTTTCTCCCAGGCTCCCAAAAATGGATGTGATGAAATTTAATTTCATCAACTTTCATCCCCCCAAAATGGATTCTGGTTTCTGTTTGAGGAGTGGGGTTTTTTTCCTTGGTTTTAAGATGGTTGTTTGCTGTCTTGTTTGTTTGTTTTTATTCATTTTGGACATTTACATTTCATTGCAAGAATTGTGTCTGTAAAAACTGACATCAAAAAATAAAAGCTGAGTTTCATTTACAGTTTCATACTGCCAAAATCTGAGGCTGTAGAAAAATGACAGCACTATCGAGTGCTATGCCCTGTGGAAGTCAACACAAAACTTTGACTTCATTGCAATGTTTCTATTTTTATGGTAAAAGCGCAAGACCTGATAATAATGAAGAGTGTGCAAGGGGATTTTTTTGATTAGCAAAGTACTCAGTTTAAAATTTCAAATCCTAAAAATAAGCCTGCAGATGGCTTAGGGCTGAAACTGTTGCTGTTGAGCACTTTAGTCTTTCTCAGTGTTAGCTGGGCTAGGAAGAGAAGTCATTTGCATAGACCTGAACTTATTATTTTTAAAGTATTAGTAGAGCACTGCAGGATGTTCAAGACTAAAAGGATCTGAACTGAGATTGTTTCTATTGAAATATAAACTATAATGAGTATAAGTAAGCTACCTATGACATACACAAAGGAGCGACCATAGCTAAACCCTTAAGGGAGAGACGGTGAAGGATTTATGTACAATATATTTATATGTGGAATTTTAAAATACTTTCTGTTTGTTTGGACTTACCTACAAAGTTATGAGGACAATAAATCAGGGACTTGATTAAAAGAGAAGATGATGGCAGGGACAAAGCCTCCTCTCTGCTGTACTTGGTATTTGATACTGAGAATAGTGATAGAAAGGCTTTTCCTCCACCTTAGCCAGACTGCACTTCAGCAGAGGGGACAACAAGCTCTGGCCAGGTTAAGGCTTTGGGATTGGCTTTGGGAGAACTTGGAGTATTTCTGTGTCCAGCTGTTGGGAAGTTGAGCAAAAACCTCTCTGGAGAAACAAGAAATGCTGGATGACTGCAACTGATGTCACACAGAAGAGGTAAATGCTTTCTGTGACCTGTCTGTTTAAAACAAGAGGCAGAGACGTCTAACACACTCTCAGGGCAAACTGCCTTCAGATGTGACAAAGATCTTAAAATGGCTTACACAATTTTTATATTATCTGTCCATTGACATTATTTCATCTCAAGTAGCACTGAGCACAAGGAGGACTAAATACCATTTGGCACTCAGGAGACCAGTATAAAATTTAAAAAAAACCAACCTCAAACAAAAACAAAACAACTAAAAAACCCCCAAAAACAAATCAACAAAAAAAGCCTCCCACAGTAAACATTACAGTCTATTGACAGTGTATTAGTAGAGCCAGACATCTAACTGGGTAAGATTTACTAGTGTATCATTAGTAAATGTCATTAGTTTGTGGCATGGTTTTCCTTTAAAGAGAATGCATACCCTATCATCAGCAGGAAGATTCATGACCAGTGAATTTTACAGATTTCAGAAAAGGCACAACACAGAGAAATCTGTCTTTTTATCCTGTATCAGCAGAGGTGCTACATGAAATCAGTGGCAATATGATCACTTTGCAGAGACAATCAGATCAAAATCACCTTCAAGAAGATAAAATGCATGCATCTTGAAGATCACTGTGCCATGACAAATTTTTGAATTATTAGAAAATGCACAGTATAGAAATTTGTTGGAGAGAAACACGTACACTCTGCACTAACATATGAAGGCAGACTAAATAGCAAATTACGAAGGCCTCAATCTAGAGTGTTTATGAACCTCTGACAATATGGCACTTTCTGTGTGAAAAATATTAACATGTATTAAAATATATATTTAGTGATAAACACAAATATATACATGTGTATGTGTATTTTTTGAGGGGAAAGAAATGGAATTCTAAGACATAACTCAGGAAGAGTTAGGCTGAAGTTAAGTAAACCTGCAGATACTACAGAAAAAACAGTTGGATATTTCAGTAACATTTTCAAATTAAGCACATACAAAGCAATAACCAACCAAAGTCACCAAAGAGCCTTTAATTATACCCATCTAAGCAGAACTTGTAAAAGGTTAATTGTGAATAAAGTATGTGTAATATGTTCTTGAAATTAAACAAGAAAATCGTGTTGTAGAAACTAAGTCTGACAAAATTCTCCGTAATGCAATATGGGAAGTGGTCCTTCCTGGGTCTAGATACACACACAAAGACAGATCATTTATACCTCACGCAATGTGCAAAAACCAGCAGTGAAACGCTTTCCTAAAAAGAAAATGCCCCTTCCCACAATATTTACAAAGGCAAGGTATCTCAGTGTCTTTCTAATAAAATATGGTGACAAGTGCTGATGGCAGGGACTGAGCTAGCAGTCTGTCATCCAAGAAGGGAACATTTAGAAGTGTCTTTGTCCCTCTGGAATTGTTGCTTGTTTTCCCTGAATATACTGAGAGTTGAGGGGGGACCAGGGAAACTCTCATACATGTTCATAGTGGTTGAAAGACAAAGGATTTCAACTGTGAAAATTAGAAAATGCCATGCACCACACAAAAGTGATTTCAAGGATATTCTTGGCCTTCACTTTTAGTGTGGAATGTGTGGCCACAGGCTGTGAGCTCATGGGCAGCAAAAGAAGGACAAATATCTTCTCAATATTTTTTTTTTTTACATTGATTTCAGCAGCAAGCCAAGATGGGATTCATGTCACTAGATGTACAGATGTCCAATATAGTCACCCTCAGCTCTCCTTGCTGTCACTGAACATCAGGTCAGGAAAATGAGCTGTGTCTAAGACATTATTTGTTTATCTTAAAGTAAGTGCCTAAAACATATTAGATTAATCATGCCTTAGAACCAAATTTACTATAAAATGAGCTTACGGGGTCATCATCTCCATGTAAATCTGTAAAGCTCAGAAAAATCCTGCTTGGCAGCAAATACTGAGACATCTCTTGATGTCTTAGCTTTTCACCTTCAGTAAATGATTATTTTTGTGAGGAACTTGGACTCTTTTATCCCCTTCAATATGCTTTAAAGTAAATCTGGGTGCAGATCACCTCTATTAACCAAGAGTGTATGCAAAGTTCTGCCACTTCTGTTCTTTCATGGAAAGGTGAGATATATGGAAAACTTTATTACTTTTTCTTATTGGAACATACTTGATTAGCTGTGATTTAGCTTTTCTTTTCTAAACTTAGCAAAAGAGGCTGTGAAAAGTGTTGCCATCCTACATCCCAGTAACTTGGATAGGAAAAGATTCCTTTGAGTGCTCTCCAATCACTGCAAGTGGGGATTTTGCCAGCCCTCAGAGCTCATACAAATGATGTACTGCTCTCTGCTCTGGGTATCAAAACTAGCCATCAGTCATGTAGCAGCCCAAATCTGAGCTGCATAGTACTGAACAGGGAAAGGAGAAATGCAGCCATCCATAATACTTCCAGAAGTACATCTGATGGTAATGTACTTTAAAGTTGAAATGTCTTTGTCTTCACCTTCACATGGTGCACAAGTTTGAGTCCCAAAAGCTCTGTGTTGTGCATGTCCAGATGCATCCCCCTGATTTAAGTCATTGGTAAATTTGTGCAAAATACACCAAATGTTGCTGCTGACTTTAACCTCATTTTAAAAAAAAATATTTCATAGCAGAGAAGTTTTGGGCAGTTTTTTTGGTTTGGTTTTGTTTTGGTTTTTTGAAGTCAGAAAGGATGTTTGAAGAATTTAGTACTGAACTAAGAACTTGATAGACTTGTGAAACTTTAAAAAATGGGATATATATATCTTTAAAATTAGGGTATTTCCCTCATTCACAAGAGAACTCTAAAAATATTCAGTCAATAGTGCGAGGTGATACAAAACTTCACTGGAACCCAATGAGTGTGTGGAACTATCCCTTAATTTTAGGGTATTGTTCGTAAAATTAAGATCATGCCTGTTAAGTTGCCTTTCTTATTGCTGTTTTTTATGAGAGTTTAATTTTGGCAAGCACCTGAGGGATAGCTTTTTATAACATGATTGTCCCTGTCTGATTATTAAGACCACAATTTACTTTCAACCACGATGATTATTGAAAAAGGTTTGTTTAATTTCCTGCCTCCAAGCTGTCCACATGGATTAAAAAAAAAAAATCCCATTGCACCTAATTTGACACAAATCAATATGATTGGCAGGCTTTTCTACAAAAGTGTCTAATGTTAAATACACATGCTGCCTGAATTCCTCTAACAGCCTGTGGTTTAAGCTTGTCTCACTCAGGGTAGGCACATCATTTCCCAGGGCATGTGGATTATAGTTTTGGCACTAGACCCAGTTGTCCAGATTTCCTCTTGTAGATCTTCAAAAGTAGCACCATTTCTACAAAGAGAAAGCCACACAGGGCGATCATGAATGATCAATGTGTTTGTAAGATCAGAGCAATCATTTCCTAATGGAGCATCTGGAGAAAGGAAGCACTGGAGGATGGAATATGCAAAAGCCTATTGAGTGATACTTAGTAGATGCATAGGGGAATGGATACAGACAGGCATTTAAAGATGGAATTGCAGGGCTTGCATTATTCAGCACAGAAAGAGAGCTGGTACTACCCAAGTTATAAAAGAAGGTGAAGATGTAGGAGAATAATTATCTTCACTGGAAAATTGGAGAGCCTAAGGTGTAAAACAGGAGTGGAGGCAGAAGAAAAGCAGTTGAAGGTGTTGAGGGAAGGGAAAACTGCAATGCTAAGGTTAGAAAGCCTCAGATATTCCTTGAAGTATTCAGCAGTCAGGTGTGATAGACTGCACTGTTAATGACTCAAAAAAAATCCTGTAGGTGCCAGGGTGTTTTTCTGAGGCCAGGTTTGTTTCTGTTTAGAGGGAGGATATGAGTTTTTGGGGGTGTGGTGTGATTTACACAAGACAGAGGGGGAAGCTACAATTAGATTTTGAGGCTGATAAGAGGTAAATCCTGCAGGATGAGACAGTGGCTTTTATCAGAGTAATTGTCCTCCCTTACACAAGCTCTGCTGTAAACCTCCCCTCAGGTCCCCAGGGAAAGTCTGATGGGGCATAACTGGCTGAACTATGCTGACATAAGAGGGAGCTGTCACACCTGAGCAGGGATTATGACCCATCGAAGGTCCCAAAGGCCCCAGACCCCCTGCTGAGGCCTTCCACCTGAGGAATGCCCGTGATCCAAGTGTAGCAACAGATCCAGAGTCGTGCAAAGACAGCACAAAACTCCCAGCCTACCAAGCCTGAGCCTGTATTAATCCATTTGAATTCTGTTTCATGGTACCCTCACCACTGAGAAGACCAGAAGAGGACCAATGGGATGCCATGGGAATTCACTGGGTGATGATATTTTTCTGCTTCATCTGTTACTCTCTCAATCTCTTTCTCCCCCATTTTTTGAAATTTTTTTTCTGCCTCAGTCTCTCTGCCTCTACATTTACTGTTGAGTTTGGCATACGGTCTCTTTTGCACCTTAATTTATGCAGAGGCATCTCTTTAATAATTTTAATAATCAGATCTTAATATTAGGAAAAAAAAAGAAGGAGGTCTTGCTAAATTAATATACCAAAAAAAGAGTCCAATGAGAATATGATACCACTGATTTAATATGAATAATTTTGATTAGTTGTGTAGTTCCAAGCTATTGCATCAAGATTTGCCTTTTTTGGAAAAATCTATTAAAATACAATCATACAATTTAACTATATCCTGGAGCCTCACCCAGTATGCTTTGCTACTCATATAGAGAATGTTAAAGCTCTTCAATCCCTGTGTGCTACTGGAAACACACAGAGGACAATTTAATTTGGATTCCTGCAAAGGAAAAGTAAGGCCAGGAGTGACAAGGGACTGCACAAAGCTTCAAGCCTGCAGTAGTCTGTGGACATATTTAAAGAACTAATGACATTGGATGCACTCCATTGCTTTTCAAAGGAAAATCAAATTGCTCTTTAGAAGAATCTTTATGAACCAAGGAGGATTTATTGGTAGAGAGAGTACGATCACGATCAAATGTAGGGAAATCCTTTCGTTTCTCTCTCTCCCCATGCTTTGTTGTGACATTACTGTCAAGTTGAAAATGGAAATAGCCCTGTTCTGCAGTGAACTTCTCTTTGTCTTCTCCAGGAAGAGAATATGTTAAGATGCTTTGAAGGAATCAGGTTGTCTTTTCACATATATCTGGAATATTGCTTTTCATGCAGAAGCAATGACCTCATCTCCCCTCCTGCAGCACCAGTTTAGCACCGAGGATCCAGCTCCCCATGCTCCCTAAGCACAGCTTCCTAGGGGCATTTTCCCTGCGTGAGGCCATTCCAGTTCCTGTGCTATACTGCAATATGCCAGAAATCTCTGTTACCAAGATACCAGGAAGTACACTATGGAGTAAAATCTGCTTTAAAATAACCCTGTCTCTACATCCTTCAGCAGTGTTCCAGGTGTTTTTCTTCCTGATTTAATTATAGAATAAAATATTCCTGCAGGAAATGGCCTGTGCTGATCTATACAGTCATACAAATGTCCTATTGGCAGAAGCAGCAGCTACAGCTGTTATGACAAAATGCTTGCTGTGGAAACACTTTTCAAAGAAATAAGATGATTTAAATGTATTACTCTCTGTCATTCATGCATGCCATTAAATGTCTGAGAGGAGATTAGATTGCAACTCATTCTGTGGCATTTCTTGATCAAATCATTGATTTCAAACAAGGTTTTATTCCTGGGACTCAGAATTTCTGTGTTGCTTCATAGGCATGTTGCTAAAATTATTTGTAAAACAGCAGTTATGAATGGAACAGGGCTTTTCTTCATGGCAGTTTTAGAAAATACCAAAATTGGTTGCTTTTCTAAATCTCCTTTTCCTTTTCCTTTTCCTGCTTTCAATTTTCCTTTTCCTTTTCCTGCTTTCCATTATCTTTTCCTTTCCCCCTCCCCCCTTTCTCTTTCTTTCCAAAGAGAAATTCTCAGCTCTACAGGATAAAATCCAACCCAACACATCAGTAGGAGGAACAAACAAAGCCTGAGCTGTGATGCCCTGCCTGCTTACTAGAAGGCTGCAGAGTGGCCTTGAGGCTACAAATGTTCAGCTGCTGGAAAGCCCTTCAGGAGGAAGCCCAGGAGGCCACACGTGTGAGTGTGTGAACGGAGCACTGCCGCCCTCCCACACGACAGGAATGCCAGCAGAAGGATGTGCTCCGTGCAGGAGGGGGAGAATTAATCTGTTTGGTGTATCACCACGGAAACCCAGACACAGTGTCACTGCAAAGCACCGAAGGCAGCTCGGTTTGTGACTGTGACTCGAAATTACTAAAGCAGAGATCTTTGAATGAAGTTGATAAAGCAAGGAAGTATCAAAAAGGGGGAAACATTCTTTTGAAAGAAAAATATGTATGAAATATAATATTCCCTTTTTGCATCGCTATAACTACAGGTTATTTCTTTCCTGTGGTGCCTTGAGGCTGTGTATTCTGAAAAGAAATTCTCTTCATAGACCATAATATAAATTATATTTTACTCACAATTTTTACACTCTAAGAAGTCTATCTATTCAGAGATTCTGTTTCAAGAGGTTTATTTTTGTGATGTCTTGGAACTGTAGCAGTGTAGAAAGAGGCATTGCATGGCTGTATGTGTAAATGCAAATTAATTTCCTTTGGAGCACTGCTTTGCCCTTTGATTTAAGTAATGCTTCCAGACTGTCAAGAATATAAGGATAAAAACTGCACTTGTGCAAAACTGCAACGTCTCCGTTGTTCTACCTTTAGGTTATAGCCATAGTTTAATTTCAGAGAATCACTAGATTGAGATTTGCATTCATAATTGCAGATTAAGGTTTACATTCATAATTGCAGAAAAGTGGTTCTCTGAAACAGCTGAAATATTGTGGTATTGATAGACTGCATATAGTTTGCTGGAAACCATGATCTAAGTAATATCAAAACTCCAAATCAAAAAAACCAGAGTGAACACAACAATTTTTTGTTATGTAAGAGATTATTAGATTCAATGTAAACTCTTTTCATTAAGGCAGTTCTGCTCTGTTTATATGATTTAAGAAAATGTCATTTCATTACAAAACAGACAGGAATATATCTTTGGTTTTCAAACTGTAATTTCACTTCCTCCTCCCTCACCCCTCCCAACATTGTCATTTATTATTTACTGCAACACCTTAGTCACAAAAGGAAAAGGAGTGTTAAAATCCACAAGGGCATTTAAAAATTGGCAATAAGAAAGATAGTTTTTATAGCACTCTTTAACATGGAAAAACAGATAGAAAATAATTGGATAAAATTTCCACCAGTAAAAAGCTTATTGGCCAGTGGTGGGTCTGTTTATCTGTTCTTGTTAACAGAAGTGCAAACATCCTGAAAAATATTGTTCTGTACCTTGTAACTGTGTATATTGTACATTTTATTATTTAGTTCTTTTGGCTGGTAGCTTGAAACAGATGGGACTCCTAGAAAATAAATAATTAACCCAGCAGGCCAGTAGCTAATGTTTGAAATCATATCCAGTGAAAGTATAATGGCATTTATGGCATGAATAGTTATACAAACATTATGTATATAACATTTTTCCCTGTCCTTCCATTTTCATTTGTTCATAATTTTATAAAGATATGCCCTTTGAANGAACTTACTCTAGCTGGGAAAAAACCCAAACCCAAAAAAACTAAACTGAAAACCTTACAGGCATAATTAAAAAATAAACTTTTAAAATGCTGGGCACCTCAGTGGATACAAAGGGACAACTGTATTAGCAAGGCCAGATGATGTAAAGACTATAGCGAATCCATAAAAAATACATCAATTTACATATTGAGCTGAGCTGACTCCAAGGGCCTGTTGAGCTTCCTCTCTATGAGAATATCAAATTGCATCTATTTCTTTGCAACAAAAAGCTTAACAATGCTTTCATATTGTTGGGATTTTGTAGCTGTGAGGGCAAGGTTGGGAATGGCTTCTTGAAACACTTTTAGAAAATATTGGTTGAGAGGTTTATTCCAGGTAGCACAGGACTGTACTGTAAGGAAGGGAATTCTTGACCTGTAACATCACACTGTTGCATCACTCAAATTGGCATTTTTCTTGAGTGTAAGACTTAATTATGGACAAAAGCTCTCAGGTCATGCCTGGGGATGGGAAAAAATTATAGTTGTCAAAGAGTGCTGAAGTGTAAAAGGGATTCCAGTAGGTTTCTTCCAGCAAAAAACTGATTACCAAGTCCTCCAGTAGTCATGATCACTTGCCCAACTCATGCATCAAAAGGAGAGCGAGACTGGCTGTGGCAATCTTAGCACCCCTAATACCCCCCACAACATAAAGGTTATCCATGTAGCGAGGTGGCCAAACTTCTGCCTTCCAGATAGAAGCTGGGGTGTAAATGCCAAAACACAGGACAATGGAAATTCCTTAATTTTCACTTCTGGAGTGCACCTTGTACTTTGCTCCAATCTCACCACAGTACTGTACTTGCTACAAGATTAGAACCTTCCCTGCATTATGAACACCACAATAAAATGTTTGTTTTATAAGTGTGACTTTAAAGGTTCTTATCATACAAGTTTGACAATGCAGCGTGCTGTGACGCAAACATTGCAGACATAGGAACCCTGTCTGAAAGTCAAACTTTGATTACTTGATTGCAACACTTCACTGCAACAAAAAAAAGAGGGAGGGACACAGTGAGGAATCAGCCTCCTCCCTTGAGCTTGCAGCTGGTGCTGGGGGTCATTACAATTACCACAGTCCACACTTTGCAGAATAAATTCCTGGATAATATTGGTAGTCTGCCCACAGCACTTGCGTGTTCAGTCTACCTGAAAACTTGAATCTACAAAAATATAGTTCAATTGACACAAAAAGAATGAGTGGATGAGGCAATAAAATTGAGACTGCACAACAAATCAGCCAATCTCCAAATGTTGTGAGAAACCAAACTAGTGCCTGTGGTTCACTTCTCTGCCACTGAATTGTGGAAGTGGCTGGACAAGTATGGTAGAAACACAGGTGTGTCAAAGCTCTAACAGTCTATATTAGCAGCAAATTCAGATCAGAGTAATCTATTTTCTGTCTTTTCAGGTAATGAAACGTGATACAGCAATTATGTCATCAGTTTTTTTATTAAAGGAAAAAAGGCAGAGGAAAAAGAGAAGACCTTGTCAAAATCTACATCTACACTAGTTAAAACTCTTAAAGATGTCTTGAAAAATTCCTGATTCTTACTGAAATCTATAAGCTGGCATTTACGTCAGTATAAATGGAATTGTGCTATCTTTACTTCACTTAGAGCATAGTGCTTTAGTTCTCCAGGGGTATACTTCACTGTCAATTCACATTAGGCCATTAGACTAAAAACAGCTTTTCTAACTTTGGATGGAAAATAATTTTCTCCTATTGTTTCTATGACTAACGTAGAGTAAGGAGTTTGGCTTTGAAACATGGTACATTTTCTCATCAGAGACTGATATTCTGTGCTATATGAACAGCCAGATGCATAAACAGTTCACTTCTCTTGCCTCTTTTTTTGACAGTGTCACATCCCTGAACAGTGACATGTCAATCCTTCTACCTCTCTTCTAATCAGCACCTCGGTTCCTATTATTTCCAGAGAACACATTGCCACCAATTATTTGAATTTTTGAGAATAATCACTCTAAATTCTAACCACTACACTTAAGGTTTCTTGTGAAATCAGTATTGCTTATTTGTAAACATCATTTTTGCTGTTCAAAATTTCTAAGTGAACTAAATGAAACTAAATATTTTTCTTGATCTTAGTATGTTTTTGAAGAGGATTTTTTTGTAGAATTCTCACCATAGGTTTTGAATTTTCATAGATCTTTTATTTATTTCAGCAGTCATTTAGACCTCATAAATATAATAACCATAACAGGACATGACTCACAACTGTAAGGTTCATAAATTAAGATAACTTATCTTTTCCCCCTTTACAGGATATCTGCTGCTTTAAATCACTGCTCCAAGTTTAATTTACTGTATATTTTTCTCCATTTTCACAAAGATGTGGTTTCATGGGAATGAGAAATATGTGAAGGAATAAATTAGCACAAAGAACTTTCTTCTAGGGAAATTAACTGGTTTTTTTTTCCTGTTTGGGAATAATAGAACCTATATCCTTCCCAGACAATCACAAATATTATGAAGATATCCTAAATCTACTGTATCTAGTTCTAACTCAACTTTTAAATGGAAATGAGCAATTGATTTTTATGTTTGAAAATTTTTGGTCTCATGAATTTCTTTAGAGAGATTTTACTGTGCAGTATGTGAAATGAAGCCTGCTTTACTGATATGCTAAAAGTAAACTTGGATAAATTATTCATTGTAGAAATATTTGGTTGCAAATGCATTCCTTTTACTATTAATTAATCATAAACACACTAGTCCTAATTTGAAAAATATATGAACAAAGTCTAATTCCCCTTTTTGTTATACTAGCTGTAGGATGATGTGCTAAAACAGAAAAATATGGCAACACAGGTTTAAAGAACTATTTAAAGGAAAAGAATTATTTATGTTCATTAAAACTTTCTAAAGAATGCTTATTGGACTGACCAGTTGTTAGCAAGATTTTAAAGAACAATTCTTGCAAGTTCATGGTTCTGGTGAGTGCAGCTGCTCACTTTGTCTCCAGAGATTGTGTTTCACTCTATAGATTGTTGTTTCTTACGTGGGATCTTTTAAAGCTAGAAAGAAGTCATTAGGTCTAAAAAAGGCTCTTGGAGTTAGTTTTAACATGGAAAGTTTTATTCATGTTTGGGTGTATGATTCAGTCAGGGCTTTTTCTTTACTACAGAGGCAGTTCTGGTTGAATAATGGCTGCCACAATCTCACAGAGCAACCAGAACCTCAACTCTTCTCCTTGCAGGAGCATGTGTGAGCCAGTTTTTACACTGTATGCAGTTAAAATGAGAAAGAGAGCGACAAGGAGACCAAAAATAAAGGAGAAGATTGAGTAGTCTGTTATTTAGTCTCTGTTGGCATGTTTCATATATAATCTCAGCAGTTGTATCTCAGATGCTTAGCTGTCAACACCTTAATGAAATATTCAGTAGATCAAATTCTGTCTGTACCTTAGCACACATGTAAGCAAAGATTGACTCTGCATCAGTTTTACTTGCAAAAATGTAGACATTTTCCTCTCTTGCTATTATTATTATTATTAGTAGTAGTAGTAGTATCCTAACATGAATATGATTTGAATTAAATATTTTGATGCTGTATGAAGTCTTGGACTAAAAGAGAACTAGATTATCTCTATTTTGTGGAGTTTTCTACAAGCACCATGTAGGAACCAGTAAGTATTTACACTGTTTCACGTGGTTAGAGAATGGTGCTAATAACTCCAAGGTCATGGGTTTGAACCCCACGTGGGCCATTCATTAAAAGTTGGACTCAGTGATCCTTGTGGGTCCCTGCCAGAATATTCTCTGATTCTCTGATTCCATGTACCATGTGTTGGATTTTGACTTAAGCCTCATCCTGTATCTTTGTGAGGTATAACAGAATTCCCAGTAGTATATGCATGAAGCATGATACAATTAATTCCTGATTTCCCCTTTTGGAAGACTGGGGCTGTGTCTGCTAGCAGCATATTGTGAAGTCCAGACGTGTCACTTGTCTTGTGGGGAATGAAGAAGAGTGCCAGATCTATACCTCCTACCTGCCTCCTCTGAAAGTAAGGCCTTAACAACTTTGCAATTGGTCTTTTTTCCACACTCCAACTTGACTTTGTGCATTATCAAATGCATATTCAAGTGAGGAGAGGAATATTGGCAACATCTCAGCCTATATTTCTCAAGAGTAAAGAATATTTTTTACTTGAGGGACAAAAAATGGACTATTTATTGTATTGCTAAGGCAAAAATGCCTGAGGGTAATTTAACACCTAACAATTGTTCTATGCTAAAACAAGAATGTGAACTTCTATTGTTTGCCTTAGAGTATCAACAAACAGCTAAGAAAATCCACTATGTTACACCTTCTGAATACAGGGGGTGTAAGTACACATTAGGCACATATTTTGAATTACTGATAGACTGGGCTTTAAAGAGATGAAGAACAAAGAAACACACTCAGAGATTGTCAGAATCATGTTCAAAAATAAAACACTCCCTGTACTTGACCCTGGAGATTTATAGTTGCATTCTTTAGTTTACCCCAGCCTTTGGCAAAATGCCTAATTTCTGAGTAATACCCCTGCAAAAACCTTGAGAGTCTTGCTTTTATGCAGTAAGGTTAGTCAATAATTCATGAGGGGATTATTTCTTGCGAAGGCAAACCCTTCCCACCCACCCCACCCCCCCACCCCAGGACACAATTTTAAAATTAGAAATATATATATTTCAGATTAACTTTTAGATTAACTAAACCAGAATAAATACATATAGCATTTTATGCTCCCAATACTTATTGCACCCTATATTGCCTTTAAAATATCCCATGGCAACATAAACCAATGTTTTCAAAATATAAAGACACTGGAACAGAAGTTTGCTTTTCAAGAACACTGTGTACTTACAATATAGTAAGATTATGAGGAGTTACTGCCCAGTACTGTTTTGAAAAGTGCTAAATTCAGAGACTGTTTGAACAATCTGTCCTTCAGAATCCAGAGGCAAAACTGAATTAAAGGACTCCCTTCAGTGAAGGAAGGCTCTTGCAAGTCTCACAGAATGCTTTCCAAACTGTCATTTGTGCAACAGCTTTGAATTCCCCAACTCTTTTTCTTCACAGATGAAGGGGAGCTCTGAAGGGAAGATGAAGGTCAATGGTAGCACCTTTCTTTGTTTAGGGCCATCAGTTGTGAACTTTTGTTTCCATTGGGAACTTGAGCAAGTTGATCTTTCTTACCGAAAACAAAAACCCCACCAGTCTGGCCCTTCACACTTCAGTGTGTTTAATTGTTGATAGGAGCAAAAATCACTAAGGAGGAATTTCAAAATTGCCCTGCACTTCCAAACCTCATTTCAACTACCTCAAAATAGCAATTTGAGTCTGAGTTTCAGATATCCTAGACTAGCAATTTAATCTGTAGAGTATGAATTAATGCATGCTCTTCTGCTCCTGAAGTGTCTCTTGCTGGATTTTTTCCACACCATATACCAGATTAAATGTTCATTGCTACAAGGATCTGAACATTTCATCTTGTTAATATCTTACCCTTAGGTTTATAGTTGCATACTTTCTGCCTCTTCTGACTACCATTCTTTCCCTCTCCCCTCCTTTTGCCAGCCAGTGATTATTTATTATTTCATACCAATGTAAATTCAAGTGGTGTTTGAAGAAAGAAGTGCATGCTGTAAGGCACCTAAAAAAACATTTCTTGCTTAAGTCTCGCTGTGGATTGATAACTCCAGATAACTACATTTCTGTGTAGGTACCATGCTTACAAGTGGTTTCAGATGAAGGATAGGATAATCATTACTTTCTGAATGTATTTTCTAAAGCAAATAAAAGATAATTCATAGCTGTTATATTTTTCATAAAACTCACACAGATATTATAATTGCATGCAAGGTGTGAGGATAGCAGAAGAATGTCAGAAACAGACACCATTGACATGGACAGTAGATTAGCATTCTTTTGAGAGGTGTCTCCCTTCCCATTTAGTAATGGTATCTGACAAGTAATGAGATGTTTTGAATGAGAGAAAGTGTTATGATCTAGCAGATTATTTGAAATAACATTTGAAGCCTTAATTAAAGTTCTTCTGAAGTCAATTAAAAGACTATCATTGCCTGAGAACATTATGCATTAAGGTCCCAAAAGCTGCCACTGTTCATTATCATCAGCTCAATATGTTTTTCAGATAAATATTGTAATGCTTCTACTGTTATTTACTGTAAAAAATAGAACTATCCTTGACTTTACTTTTAGGGAGCTTGCACTGTTCCTAGATCTTCTTTGCTGCCACTATTTGCCAACACTCCAGGCTATGCAAACAGCTAACCTCAAAACTGAAAAAAGCCCTTCAATGAAAGTACTGTAACCTTATTCCCCAAGTGCAAACCTCTGAAGCCTGGGTCTAGGGCAAAAACTTTAAAGCCTGATCAAGTCCCTGAAAAGACCAAGCACCATCAGAATCCAAAACTCCCTGAAGTCCGACTAACACTTCAAGGGCCTTTTTACTCCTTATTGTATTGAAAAGACATCTGAAAAGTCCAAGGGCTACTATATTGTAATCTGCCTCCAAGAAGCTGCCAGGGTGACAGACAGAATTCTCTGAAAGTTTGCCCCAAACAAAGTGTTTCATCTTCTGTTTTCAACAAACTGTACTTGACAAAAAATTAAATAGAATACTTACAGAAAATTTCAGTCTCTCTTGTAGGAAAAAGATTGCTGTGTGACTTCAATTTTTCCCATTTGATTAATTTAGACTTAAAACATTCACAAATGCCTTTGCCATCTTCACTGAGATTCATCTCTGTGAAGAAAGAAAGCAAAACAAAAATAATGTAAACAGTATTTTCTCAAATAAACAACCACAATAGGTAAGTCTGTATGCTGCAGTAGAGTTTTTCTGAAGGCATAAATGCTCATTCCCAGTTTCTTAACATGGACATTCCTCATAACTGACAACACTTTTGGTGTGCTCCACACCAAGGACCCAATGCACCAGGTGATGTAGTAACAAACACACATAAACTGTCCTCACAGAGGAGCTGGAGCAGGAGAAATATGATCTGCAACTTTCTCAGCACACTTAGTACACCAAGGTAAAGCAACAAAATTTTGGAATGTACAGTTTGAAGGTTTTTACTGGAAAGGAGATATGTTTATATTAATTTTCCGTATTAAACATGTCTGTAAATAGTCAGTAGATTTATGGGAAAATACATTAAATATACTTATTTACATCAAAATAGTCTACATCTGTAACAATAATACTTCCAGTCCACTTTACAGATCTGGAAGTGAATAGGAACTGTCTAACTCCAGTTTGTGATGGTTTTTATTTGGCATACAAAAGCTATTATTTAGACAATTCCACAAAGTATATCTTTCTATTTTACATTGACTAGTAAATGTTCTTTTCTTGACTGTCCGTGAAATTGAAAGTTACTATGATGATTTTATTCCATAAATATATTTTTAAGTTATGAAATAATATACAAATCAGTTAAGAAATACAAATCAAACTAAATCTCTTTCCTGAATGTTTAGTTTCTTGTAAAAAGTGCACCAAATATACCTGCAGACCATTTATTTCCCATTTTGTTATTGTTTCTTCTGTAAACACATGTTTACAGTGAGTCTGGCTTTCCCTGATTTGAATTGCAAGAGAATACAATTTGTTCCATTGTTATTTACATAACAGAAAAGCATTTGGACAACTACAAGAATTTCCTTATTAAATTGTAGCAATTTCTAACTCATGAACTTGCATCAAAACGGATTTGGAAATACTAAGAATTATTGCAAATATTTTCTTAACTGAGTCTGCAGTTAATTTTGAGCATGTTTGCCTAGATGAAACAAGTTAGGAATTTCCTAACAGAAGACACGTAAATCTAGATCAATCTACAAAAGGGAGATGGTTTTTATTAATTTCATATGGAAATGGTTTCTTATGAAAACTTTTTAGTCTAGAAATTACTATACAGAGGACACGATTACTTGATAGAAACTTTGAAATGCACCAGAAGGTTTTCCCAATATCATTATCATTTGGCACAAATAGTTGTGCCAAAAAGTTAAACGGCACCAAATAGTGTTGAAATGTCCTTTGCTTAAATAAGCTTTCTTATTTGTAATAGATTGGCATTGCATGAACCAGAAGTGTCATCCTAGCCCAGCTTCAAAAAAAAGGCCCTTTGCTTTTTTTCCCCTGAAATTACACAGAAACATTATTCACCTGATACAGAAAGGTGTCGAAGGTGAAAATCTTATTCCAAATCCAGAGACCTACATTTGAATCTAATAAGGAATCATTGCTGCTGGCCAAGAATATGGCATGGTCATATTCATGTGAGATGGCATGGTCATATTCATGTGAGACTCATATGGCATGGCTGGGACAAAGCTGTATTGAAGGAGACCAAAAAAGGAAGAGCAGATGATCCATGCCAGAGTATATCATTGCAGCTCAGATACTGCATACCAGTTACTTCATCACTTAATTCCATTTGTGCTGTATCACCTCATGTTTCCACTGACCTCAGTGGCTGACTGACACTAAGAAATCAAAGGTGTGAATGTCCTAACCTTCCATTTGAACATTTGTACTTAAAATCACCAATATAAACATCAAATAATATGGTCTTTGTTCCTTCAGTAGTTTATAGCCTCTGCAAAGACAATGACTTTGACTGATCATCATAGTTGAAATCTTCATAAAGGTATTTTTAAAACTATGAAGTTAGTACCTAGAGGATGTTTCTTGCTTAGATGCTTAATTTTAAGCACCTGATTTTTATGTGTCTAAGTCTAAAGGAATCACCTAGCCCCCACAACATTCAATGAAAAAGAACATTCAGCTCCAGAGTGCCAGGGATGACATCACATGGATAAGATGTTGGAATTGATTGTGTTCTGAAAGCAAATTTCAGTTGGCTAAAAATTAGTGAGAAGGGTGCATCCATTTGCAAATTTATATCCTTATATCTTCTTTTTAAGGCAGTAAGATAGAAACCCTAATTTTAGTTATTAGTCTGACACTTGATTAATTTAAACTTTTACCTGCTTCATTCTGAGCCTTTAAAATGCCCAGAAATCTGAGCTTTGTAAAAACAATATTAAAGACCAGGATGCTATTCAGTTCATTCTAAGGAAGCAAATAAAGTATGCCAAATTGGTTATGGCCAAAAGTACCTATATCTCTCTTCTGACTATATGGGCACCCTGGGGGATGTAAGTTAGTGACTTCCCAAAACATATAAACCATGATGCACTGATACTGCTCACCAATTTTTTTAAAATTCTTGTTCAAATCCTAAATACCCTGAATCCCTCCTGGTTCTCACATATATCACTCTTCTTTCATGTTCACTCTAGAAAATAAGATAATTAAATAACATGTTGATGGTGTGGTGTCTAAATATGCCTGGACTCAAATATTGAAAAAGCTAATGCTTAAAAGCATTTTCTCATTTTACTTATTTGTACTACAATAATTACGAGTACCAAATGGCTGCCAATATAAGCTCTAAAGAGAATTATGATGGGTATTCTGGAGATAAATCCACAGCACAAGTATATTTCTTCTCAGATCTTTGTTTCCTAATAATTTTTCTGCAATTAAAAATCATTAGTACACTGAGAATGACTGAGAAAATGACCATTTGTACAGGATATGGAAAAGGAACATTCAGCATTGCTCAGATAAATATTTACTTAGCAGTTCAAATTACTTGCAGACATAGAAAATATGATGTCCAATGACACCCTTTGCAATTGTCACAAATGCATTTGAGGTACTCTAAAAGTAAGCAGAGATCTGTCTTTTGAAGTCACTGATTGTATTTGGGAGCAGAAGTATTGAATGATGGTACCCAATATTTCTCCCTTCAGGCACCCACTTCTACCCTGACACAATTTCTGAGATGTTTTTTGTGTGCTGTTGGAAAACAAACCTGCATAGATAGAAGACGTAGGTTTTTACATTTGCAATGCCTTTCTGAGCAGTGATGGTTCTGATAGATATTTTGACATGCCGTGCTGACAGAAAACAGGGAAACAAGCATGCTTAGGATGAACTGGAAGACCACTGAAGTAATTTTAAAAAATAAAGACTGTCAAAAGCAATAACATGAATTCACTGATCTCTATTAAGGGTGTCACAACATACTCAGATATTGTGTGGCAGATATCCAGAATAAACTATTTATGTCACTGTGTCAGGTCTGCAATGGCTGCCTTCCAAATGCCCAAAAGGTTTGAAATGTTGACCAGTTGCATTAGCAGGGATAACAGTATGGGCTAATCTATGTGTGAGTTATCTATTTCTTGTGCTGAATTCACTCAATCTTGCTTTAGTCCTCTTGAAGCTGCATGAAAATTAAAATGGTTTTGCTTAATGAACAACAACAACAAAAAAATACAGTACGCTTGAGCATGAGAATTGAGAAAGTCAAGACAGACATCCCAAAATAACCAGTATTTCTTAAGATAAATTTTTATCTTTATATTTTGTAATTAATTTATTTGATTTGTTTAATTTTATTTTCTTTATTTCTATTGCCTTCAGGAAAAGGTTACAATGGAGGAAAAAAGGAACTTAGCTTTTTAAAGTGAAAACAGAAGTTCACAAATAAATTTCTTCTGGAAAGAAGGCTGGGAAAAAATGCAACATTAACTGAACCTTAAAAATGACAAACACATGGAAAGCTCTGAAACATGCCATGTTAAAGAAGTTCTTGACAGTACAAAATAGACTGATGTGCCTAAGCTCCATTAATTTTCAGTGAGAACTGGATAACTAATTGCTCTTGCTGCCTTTGAAAGTGTTCCTATAATCAAACCTTAAAAGAATTTACATTCTGCTGCAAACTTTGCTTTAAAAAGCAGTGTACCATGTACATTGCATGTACCATTTCTTGCAATTTCTTTGTAATGATTTAATGTATTTGAAGAGCATTTCCTATTCTACTCAGTTTTGCAATAAATTCATTTAAAGGACTTCTTATGGAATCACAGCTTTGTGATTTCACTGAAGGGTAGTATTGCAAAGTCCACTCACATCTGAGAATCCAAACTGATGCTTAGTGTAAGTGTACACCTGACAATGGCAAAAATGCGCATCAAAGACAAGGACAGATCTCAAACTTCCAGAGAAATCTGGATACCAACATTCCAGAACACTCTAGCAACTATGACTCTTAACAGTTTTAATCTGAGGATGATTTTCCACTAAGTGGAAAAATTCTTATCGTCTTCAGCATGCCAGAATTCAACTTGTTCATTTCGTAATCAATTATTACAGATAATACTAAAATAACTAATTTCACAGACACCAATCTTGATATTATATCTATCTTATCAGGCCCTTCATTCAGAAAGAAAATCAAACGTGTCTGGCCCAAATACTTGAAATGTCATTTCGGCCTGCTTGTGGCCAAGGTCGTGTCCATGGTGTGATCACAGAAGGAAATTTCCCCCAAATAGTCCAAAAGTATTATCAGAATAATCAGTTGTTTTGGTTTTCTGTTAGTAGTTCACAGGGGACAAAGTGTAAATTATCCCAGCGGAGGAGATGTCTCTTGTCAGCTAAACATGACAGACAAAGTTCTCAGAAAGGCAGAAAATTAGATTGGGTCACCAGCACATGAAAAAGAATACTATAGTTCCCTCTCTATTACATCTCTTTGGTTGTTTGATTTGTTTTCAGCAGCTAAGGGTAGGGCCCAGCAACAGCAGCATGTGTACATAAAAACAGTAAATCAAAGAAAGCAAGGGAATGGATTTTTATAACAGATTATGATAGCCTATTTGAATATTTTATAAATCCTTCTAAGAAACCTCCTATGTGATTCTAGTTCAAGATCAAGAAAAGGAATACGACATAAAAAGTATTACGAGAGATGAGGAAAATGCAATTTCTGTCTTAGTAGATGGATGAGAAAACTCATTATTTTGCCTTTAATTTTTAAAAAGTCACAATGGCATGCTAATAAATTGGTGTGGTCTTCAAGGGATACTCAGAAAACTTGTCTGCTACAGTTCATAAATCTCCCAAGTGTTTTGGAATTACCAATGCCTTCGGGACACAGAAGCACAAACTGCTGGTTCAATGTCAGTCCTGAAAAAAGCTGTGAATGTTTAAACAAATAATGAGATAAAAAGTAATGCATAATTAAAGGGTGTCTTCAGAAGAAGTCTGAGTTGTATTTATTTTAAGGAAGGCTGTGAAATATATTTGCACCTGTGTATGCTCCAAAGGTGTCATTTTCACAAGTCTTACTGTACAAAGAGGGCCCAAGCACATAATACATTATTTAAAGGGTTCTGCATTTCAAAGAGAATAAAACTACATGAAAATAAATCTAATATTTCATTTTAATAATATATCAGGTCTTCTAGTATATTGGTCCAGAAAAAGTTTTAAACAAATTATCAGACAACACAGGTCAATGTTTTGTGTTTTGTTTTTGTTTGAAATTGCATTTATGAACAGTATAACAAAAGATTGTGTTGCATCAGTGTAATTGGCCCTACTTAAAAGTTGACACAAGTGAGGTCTCTTCTCTGCTTCGCAGTTTCTCTGGTAAAGACCGATTTGAAGTTGGTACATATTAGTACTGCAGCAGCAATATTTAACTCCCCCTTGCAATCCAAATATATTTTAACTAAATAAATAACATAAGGGATATGGAATACTTGCCACAATATGTGTCAGGCTCAGAATAGGATCCCTCTCTAACGCAGCACATCAGACAACATAAACTGGCTTCCCAGCAAGGGCCTTTCTGATATGGGGAAAAATCTCTGCAGAGTCCCTCAAAATATTACATGCAAACTACATTGCTACAATTAATTTTGTGTACTTCACTGTGAATCTTAAATTAGAAAAATACTCCCTTTAGTATTTTATATCTAATTAGAAATCTGCTTTTATGTGCAGTCCACAGACACATAGTGGTGGCATGTATAAAGCAACATATAATGCACTATACCCAGCACAGGTCTAGAGAATAAAATATTACTAAGATCAAAAAATCCCACAGAACAGATAAGGTTGAATGGGACCACAGTGGACAGCTGTCCCAACCTCTCTACTCGAGCAGGGACATCCCACAGCACGTGGCACAAGATTACATCCAGTGAGGGAGACTCCACACTCCCTTGGGACAATCTGTTCCAGTGTTCAGTAAAGAAGTTCTTCCTGATTCAAGTGGAACTCCCTGTGCATCATTTTTATCTCTTGTCTCCTGTCCTATTACTTGGCACCACCAGAACAGCCTGGCTTCATCCTCTTTACGCTCTCCCCTCAGATGCTTTGCTAAATCCCCCAATCCAGATACCTGCATTTTGGGGGTGCAGTTCAGAATACCTCTGATTCCATGAGCTATGTGCCCATTAGAATCTGGGGTTCATTAGAAGAGCCTCTGGAGAGTGTCATCTGGTTTAGTTTCTATCTGAAAGGGACCTGGTCCCTGGGCTCTAAGAATTTCTCCGTGATTCAAACACAGTTGAGCAGTTTCAGCAGCAGTTATTGAAGCATGTGAATGGGCTATTGTGAACTGGTCCCACAAGGGTCTGAACATCCATCTTGTCTGCACTTCAGAGTATCACTAAATGGCATTACCTCCTAATGTAATTAAAATGTTGAAAAAGGACATAGATTTTATCATTAAACCTGGTGTTTTTAATTAAAAGTTGTTTCAGGAGGCCTCAGCTGATACTGGTTAATGCTATAAGTGTTCCATAGTTTAATTACATGAAAATCCGAGATTTCTCCTTCTCAGGAAGACATCCAGCTAAGCAAGCTAGTCATTATCTATTTGGATACCAGTAGCTAAAGTTGAGATTCAGTGTTACTGTCTCATGCATTCAAGTTCCCAGACTGCCTCAGAAGTGATTTTGCTTGCTAAATATCTTTAATACAGGTCCAATTGCCAACTCAAGAGTTGTCTTTGTAATTTTTACTTGAAAATCAACAGTCCAGTTGAGTCAATCATACATGAAATGTGGTTCTACAATGTTGCCAGTATTAGATAGTGACCTATGGTCAAAATGTAAGAAGTAACTGATGGTGTCCTTAGACAATGGTAGAAGGACCTGTCTTTTGCATTACTACATTCTTATTTTTGTCAAGGTTTTACATTTGGGACCAGTTTCACCAGATAATGACACATTTCACATCAGAATGACACAATGCACAAGGAAGGGATGACTCCTCTAAAAACTACCAATTATTTATTGCAGATTCAAGAGCGATCCAAATGTTTCTGGAAACCCTGTTGCTGGCAACAGAAGTTGCTTTCCAAGAAGGAGACGTTGATGTGCCTCATATATTGATTCAATCACTCAGATTAGAGTCAACACAATTTTTATAGGAAGTGTCTAAAGAGGAAGAGTATTGTGCCCATCTGAAAAGAAGATTGAAATGCAAGAAATATAGTGGGAAAGGATCTGAAATCCCTTGGCATTATCCCAGCCACTAACTAGTCCAAGCTATAAATTTATTGCAGTTGCAGTAGTATCCATGCTTTTCTGTTAAGTTTTTAATATGGAGAGTGATAATCTCATCTCCTTTATAAACGTATATAAAACAAAAGACCATATCTGAAGAGTATCAGTGATGATTGATGATGGTGTCAAGGAATTCAGAGATCATTAAAACTATGTAGAAATAAAACTTTAATTTTAATGTCTCAAACCCTTTCAGAAGTTTGAGTGTTTAAACTATTTAGGCATCAAGTGCAGCTGTATTCTTCTAAATAAATTCCTGGATCTTGACCACATTGTTTTCTTGGGTTTGTGGTCCTGATCCAGTGGGCATGAAAGCAAATATGACTCTTGACTTTTACATAGTTTGTTTTGTATCAGAAATAACCAAGAAACCCCATATATAGTAACTCCTTTCTCACTCATACACAGAAATAAACAAGAAAAAAACCCTGTTTAGCTAACCTGAAGTCCCTAACTTTTGTACTTAACTGCAGAGAAACACATTCAAACTCTGAGGTTCCAAAATAATTTTTCCTTTGGCTTTATAAATAAGAAATTGTGTTTCTGCTTTCTGATGTGTTCACAGAAAGCAAAAACTATGTACTTTTCCCCCGTATGGCATCCCTTGAACAGCACATGAATAGAAAACACATCTTAAGAAACAAAGTTTGTCTATTTTTTTTTCTTTTAAACAAAATCTGAGATATGTGTAGTCTAAAAACAGGAATGTGCTGAAGGTGAAAGTCAAGTCTGCTTGCTGGAGTTCCATTTACAGCCACATTTATTGAGAACATATGTAGGATTGGAGCTTTGGGTCCATAACCTAAATCCTCAGGGAAATGTGGGTCCTTTGACCATATTGTCAAAGGATGCTGGAGCAAATTGACTTTATTAAATCTTGTAGATTCACACCCTAATAAGCCTGACATTCAAGTGGGCTAGATAATTCTGACAGTAAAAGAAAACAAGGTACCTGGTGAATTCAAATCTAATAAGAATATTGATTTAAAAGTTTTTCATCCAAATGGTAAGTGGACAACTCAGGCAGACGTCAGTAAGGACATATAACTGCTGGTGTGGGATTAAGAACAAATAAAAGAGGCTTCAGTGTGAATATCTGGGGATGGTCAACTTAGATATTGCAAGAATTCAGTGAGTAGGTCTTGTCAGAATATGCAAGCTGGGGTGAAAGATTTTTCACATAACTAAAGTCAGCTATTTCACATAGTTTAAGTCATCTGAAACTTAGAAACATTGTTGAATATTCAGAGTCCTTTTCAGCCAGAAATAACCAAACCCGAGGAGATTTACCCACCAGACCCAGAAGTCCCTTCCTGAGGAAAGATGAGCCATCCACCCTTTGGCAGCATCTCAGTCTCAGTTGACTATAGAGGGTGCTAGACAACCAGAGTAGGTCAGACCTCTCCACAGCACACAGCTAAAGTTTGCCCCCCAGCCACAGCACCAAGACAAAGTCAGGCACTTCTGGAAAGTTCCACACAAGCCCCAAACACCACTCTGAATGCTGGCTGGGGAAGGGCACTTCTGGAGTAGAAACTTGTCTGAACTCCTCTTCCTCCTGATATTCTGGGAAGTTTGGCTTTAGATATCCCTCTTCTTCCTGGAGTCAAAATCTTCAATGGAGGCATATTTCTGGTCATGAAAAGTACTGTACTGCCTAAATATGGCTGCAGCAGATGTTCCTGTTGCTTTTTTTGGGGAAGTAGTCCACTCCTTGAGAAAGAAGTTTGAATGATCGTTCATACACCTAAGCCTGCTTAGATCCTCATCTTCCTACCAATCAGAGAGCACAAACAGCTAAAGAGAAGGAACCTTCACAAATGCAAGGGATTTTTGATGAATTGATGAAAATAAAAAACTAGACTGAACTGTCAGCCAGATATTTTAGGGTTGGATTTTTTTAATGTTTTATATCCTCCCTTAATATTTTTATTTGTTGGTTGTCTGAGGTAAAACTCACTCTAAATCCAACAGAGTCTGATCCTCAGTGTCTTACTGTCTTTTGGATGAATGACCTAAGGAGGTTCATGAAATGAACACATATTCTTTTCATGTTCTAAGTCCTGTTGTACTTTATTTGGCTTACTTCCATTTGGTTAATATCTTCTTTTTTTTCCACTTATATTAAACATTTCCTAGTTTTCCTCCCGAAGGTAATGGTGGTGTGGAAAGCTGATCATTTTGGCCACTTGCATTCCCTCAGTAACTTACACCTGGGATCTGTTGTGCTGCTCTGCAGAGCTTCAGTGAATTTGCATTTGCATTTCCTTTTTTTTTTTCCCCACACTGCTATAGTCCAATTCCACTTCATGGAAAAGGTCTGACCATAGTCTTTACCGTTATTATCTCTAATTTTTAAGCTATATTAATAAATATTAAGGTTAAGAAAGACCACTATGATCTGATTTTCTACTTAGCACAGGCCAAAGAATTGCAAATGTCTGGGAAATGGCTATCACCATAGAGCTTAAGAATTTAGACAGATGGGTAGATTTTTATCTTCTTTTTAAAAACTTGAAAATGTGTCAAACACAGGTTCTAGAGGTGGATTTCTGAACGGAGACTTAACCCTTTGCTTCTGTGTTCAAGTGTTGAGGTCCAGATAATTGCATGACAAGCGAGGAGAATTCTTTATTCTTGTAAACCAAGACACTTATAAACACTGAACTCAACCTTCCTCAGACTTTGAAACCAAACACAGTTTTAAAGGCATTTTCTCTGCTTAAGTTGAATAAAGCAGAGCTCATGTTACTCTCATTATTGGTTTCATAGTATCTTTGATCATGTAATATAAGAAGGACAAAGGATTAGATAATATCCTGCATATCATAATATTTTATGTCTGAAGTCATACAGAGAGAAACAGCTTAAGAAAAATGACAGTATCCTTGGCCACCTGAGCTCCTTCAAAAACCATAGCCACCAAAATCTTGCAGCGGCATCAAAACCTTATGTGAAAGGCATTTTTTAGTAAAGTATACTAAATACTACTATTGACTGTTCTCACATACAGCTCACATATTATATTCCTAATTGTCTCATTGTGAGGGAATTCAGCATGATGAACAAACATGTCAGCAACATAACTATGTCTGATTTTTCATGTCTGGTCAATCAATCAGTCAATTCATGTCTGATTTATATTGATTGGTTTCAAATGCACTGGTTTTATACTAAAGTTTTTTTAGATTTCGAGTTACTCTAGTAATACCAAATGTAACTGCAGTCAAAATGAGATTAATGTACATCTATATTTATGTCTCTCTCATCTCTCTATATCAAGCAGTCTGCTCGTGCATGTGAAGCAGGTGGATATAAATAGATGAGCTTTCAAAAACAACTGTTTCATTATCAAGGGATGGATTGAACAGACTGAACAGTAGGAATGAAATATTTATTAAGTATATATAGAAGCCACTCATGGTGAAGAAGTTTGAGTTTGCCTGGAAGCAGCCTTGCTGAAATTAGTCCTTGATGCTCTGGAGTTTTATTATATCCCTTTTTATTTTTTGTTATTTTTCCATCCTTCGATAAGGTACACACTACCACAATCAAAATCTCATCTGCAACTTATATTTAATTTAATTTCACATATTTTTGTGGTTTTCAGCATTATTATAATTCTGGCAGCTCCTGAAGGAGATTATTTTAATAGTATACTAACACCCACCATTCTGATGTCGAGGAAGGGTAAAAGCTATTTTAAATTATTAACTTTTCTACATCGTCAGATTTCTAGTGATCACAAATATTGAAGGAAGCATATAGGAAAGTAGGTCAAATGACTTTAGATAACTGCAGGAGAAAGCCTCTAGGGACAAAAATGAGAAAACCAAAGCACAAAATATTATACAACTAGAAAAATCAGTGATTAATAGCTTTGAAGCAGGGCCCCAGATAGTCAATCCTTGTCTTTTGTGCTGCACTTTCATTCCTTCAGTATCTATGCAGCTGAAGAAGCAGCGCTGCACACAGTTCTATGATAGATGTCAGAGAGTTGTCACAACTATGACAACTATGGTAGAAAATGATCAGTTGTGGTTAAAGAGGGGACAGAGGTCAAGTTTTATCTGTGAGCAGACAGTGAGAGAGGTAAAAACTTTGAAATGGTGTCCTGTTATTCATGTTCACCCTGAACTTAGTACCAAGCTTTTAGCAATGGCCTAAGCCAAGTCCTGGGCCTTTGAGAACGGGCTGGAATTTAGTTGTGGGTTTTTTCATTTGCTTATTTGGTGAGTTTTTATAGTTTTTGGTTTGGTTTTTTTTTTGGGGGGGGGGGGGGNGGGAGGGCTTTTTAAATTTATTTATTTGTTTTGTTTTGTTTTTGTTCTGCAGAAACACAGATTTCCCTAAGATGACTGAAGCTGCTTTTTTATAAGCCAAAGTCAGAGGAATTTGTTGATGGGTAACTGAAAACTTAGACCGATTCCCACAGAACTCAGAGGAATAACCTGTTGATTTCTATCAAAGCAGTAGAAAAATGTGGAAGTAAAGCTCAGAGAGGATTAGTCACAAGGATATTTTCCATCTATTTTTGGTATGCACTGGTTTTCCACTATAATTTTACTCCCTTTTACAGTTCCAAACTAATACTAAAAAAATGCCTTGGTGAATTAATTCCTACACATTTAGTTCAGACAAACAGCTCTTGAAATTACATTTTTACAGTCCTTGAGAACTATATCTATTTCAGTATTTCAGTATTGACATACTTCTGAAAGAATGCTTAGGAAACAAAACAAAAATGAATAAAAAAAGTATGTTGGCATATCTCTAAAAAAGCAAAAAAAGATTCTCAGGATGAGAGAATCTCCTTCTGCCCCCAGCAGAAGGACCAAAAATAGGAGAGAGAATGTTTTGAATGTTTTAACAAATGTAAAAGGCATTGGTACCTGATAAGTACTTGCAGTGACTCCGTCATTTGGAGACCAAAAAATAATGAGAGAATCAAACAAATATATTCTACAAGGGTTAAAACTGAATCTCTAACTGACCAAAGGCTGAATGGTGTTTCAGAGTTGAACAAAAAAACAAAGTTTCCAGTAAGCTAGGACAGGGCTATTTCTTCAACACAGAAACCCTTAATTAAATGCCAAATTGCCTGTAGCTTGGCTCATGTTAACCATTCATGCTAATTATTTACTATGGATTTGTAACACATAAGGTCAATATGACAGGCACATATTTAATTTTACAAATCAATGTAGAGGTTACTGTCTGAGTACTTTGGAAGTCTGGAAATGAAAATACCTTTATTTGAAAATCAACTTCCCTGTAGACAAAACTAATATTAGAACTTAACATTCATTCTTTAGTTAATTTGAAGAAGTGCAGCTCTCCCAATGGCATCAAATGGAATATTTTATGTGTTAAAAAAATAAGATTTCATTGTTCTGAGCTACTGAATCACACGTCATGTTCATTATGAAAGTAGCAGCTTAACTGTGGTTTCAGAGACTAGATATCAAAGTTTTCAGGTTTTTTCCTAAGTAAATGTCAATAGCACCTTACTTCTGCTATTATTCTATACTCCTGACAATTACAATTATTCTCTATAGACATTCAGTGCAGTCACTTTTGATCTCAGACAGTAAACAACTCTGAGACTCACAAGCATTTGGAGGAGAAGCTATTAGAAATCTGTCGTGACACGGACATGGGCAAGGAGCCCCTTTGGAAAAGAGATGTTCTTCCTTTAAGTTCTGGAATTTATTATTATAGTATGCTTGTAGAGTGTAATTCTTTTTTTTTTTATGCTTAATTCCAATCCTTTGGTAGCTTCAGCCAAATCTTGATCTCCCTGGAATAATTAGGAATTTTCCCACTAAAGTTATTGGACAGACTCCCATTTGCCTTGAATGGATTTTCAAACAACATTTCAGAAAGCTGTATTTTATATTAGCTGTACCAATACATTCATACTCCTATGGCTCAGAACCTGAGAAATCCTGTAAGAACATTTATTATTAAATATTAGAAATATTGTAGAAATTAATTTCTTATGTTGCTTCAGTCCTTTACTATCATTCTTCTCAAAAGAAGCTTCACAAAACAGAGCTAGTCAAAAAAGGAAAATAAAAGAACTATCATTCTAAAGCTCAGAACTCCAGCCTTTAACTTTTTTAATTTCTTAATTAATCTGAAAGGCCTGTTTTGGGGTTGTTTGCTAGCTGAAGTACTGCATGCTCACCAGGATTTCTGGAATTGGAGTTTTCCTTACAAAATCTCTCACTTGAGCTCAGACGTACATTCTCTCTAAAGATCGTCTAATGCTTAGCAGTAGAGAAGTACACTTTGACTTACATTTCCTACCAGATAAAGGACCATCTTCTGAGCACATTTACAAAGGCTCGCATAAAAGAACTGGAGAAAGAAAACAACATTTGCTGATTTTTCTTTTCCCCCACCTCACTGACTTAACCAACAAATTTACAAGGCTAGTTTTGTAAACGATGTGCCAGCTGACTTTGATGTGTTTTTCCTGTTGTTGCTCCACTACTTAAAGGTTTTATTTATTCCCTTTAACTTGAAAAAGAGGTCTTTATTTAAGACTTCTAGACACAGTGCTGAATTAAGGGTTGGGTTGATTTACATTATTTTCATTAAATCCTGGGAGGCATCACTTCTCAAAGATTGTCCCCTGATGCTTCAGCTCTTCAATATAAATGAGTTTCCTCTGGGAATTCACATATCCTGAAGAGTTTTGTTCAAAGATTGCAAACACAAGTAAGAGTTAATCTTAGGACATAAAAATAAATTGCCAGATATTCTTCTTCTCCAAACCAGTATTGAGAACAAGAACAGGAAATACACATCAGCACCTCAGAGGGCTTTAGAAACTTCTTCAAGCAGTTAGACAAGGCCTCGTGTCATTCACCCTTTATTAAGACAAAATATATTCAACTATGAATTGTGATGGAAATGCACATTTTCTGTGTCTGAAGTTTGCTCGTCCATACAACAGACGCTCAAAATCCCCAAGGACTCCCAATGTTTACTGCAAAATAAAACAATGATCTTAATATCTGTACTAAGATATTATCTGAAGCTGCAGAACTGACAGGTTTTATATGTTGAACTGTTTTGTGAAATTAGTTCTCAGCATCTGTCATTAGGACACAGAGGTATCAAGAACCACTCCAGGCATTCATGCAATTCATACTGACAAGGACTGACCTTACTTCATGGAAGGTGCTGCTTTCACTAGCATCTTAAATGACAATAACAGTTCAAGCTTGTAAAACTCTTTCTGCTTTCAGAATTTTAAGCAATGAAGGATCACACCAAGAATCCCAGACTGGGACCTACCTAGGCCTAGGAGTTTTACAGAGAAGGGTGGATGCCAAACACGGCAGACCTGGAGTGAAAAGCTCAGAGCCAGGGACATGTCCCTGGGGACCTGCACTTCTTCCATGGGGAAGGAGAGGCTACATAATTACTGTTCCTAGGAGCAACGCTTGCTCTATTGTGCCACTACCACCCCTTGCCCATGGCCCACGTGTCTGTGTGGCTTTTCTGGAGAACAGACACTATGACAGTGCAAACAGGCAACCCTCCCTGCTCCAGCAGTGCACGCCCTGCTGCTGCTTCTTTGGTCTTCATTCAAAATCTTTCTTATAAACAGAAACCTGATGTAGCAGATAATCCTTTTCTTTCACTGTGAATGTCTACACCATGTATTATTATCAGTCACAATAATGATGCCCTTTTGCAGGCATCCCTAAAAGAATAACAAAAGCAGTTTACAGATCCTTTCTGTCTTAAAAAAAATACTATCAACAAAAACACAAACTGAAATAAATTATTTATTCTGGTAAATAACAGATAGAAGGAGTCCGTATAATGAATAATAATCATTCTCTATTGTTTTTTGACCTATACTAAAATAAAACTTCCAGTTTTCATGAGTCATCCTAATTAGAGCAGTAATTGAAATTAGATTTGTTTTTCCATCATAAATAGGTCATCCATTAGAATAAATCATTTTATTGTCTTGCAGAGCTGTACAGGAGCCATGCAGCACACTGGGTTCTTGAAGCACTGTGTTCTGGACAATCAATAAGGCAAATTTATGAACATGATTTGTTCAGTGAAGTAATTTAATTGTGTGTAATGTGATCAGAAAGGATTTTAAAAAACAAAGTCGGGAATTGGGAAATGAGTAAAGCAGATGCATAGTAACACAAAAGCAAAACCAGTAACATGAAGCTACCCAAATGTTGATTGAAGCTTTCACAGACTGGTCTATCTTCCTGGCTCAGGAAGCTTTTTGTGTTAAACTCTGGCAGAAATTAACCAGTGCAGTCAGACTGATACTGACGAAGCAATTTTGCACAATTGTGAGAATATTGGCAATAGTCCACCCACTGGGTTCCTGCTCCTTTATATTTGCAGATTTTGAGTGGGCAGGAAGTTGCTTTAGTTCGAGGGGCTAATCCTTACTGGCAGTGTAAAAAGCCTTCTGGAACTAACTAAGTTATCACACATTTTTTTTTTTTTTGAAAACGTGAATAAATTAAAGAGCTTGTACATACATTTTAAATTCCAAAGTGCTATTTGCTCTCTCCAGAAATGTCTCTATTTCTCATTACAGAATAACAATAAAATACACACCCACAGTTCCACAGACAGGCTCACAGGACACAGCTAACCACAAGAATGAGATGAGACTTAGAGCTCAAGTCTCCCATTTCTCATTTTACCCTGCAAAATACTTCAAAGAAGCAGATTTCTAATTTATGCCTGCAGATTTTGCAGTGAAAAACTCTGCAAGTGAAAATCAGCCCTTTGCCAAACTAATTGTACAAGACTAAATAAATGGATTTTACACGTACATATGGGAAATAATCATGACTGTCTATCAGTAAGGCAAGACATGCAGTATAAACAGGACTTAATATATACTGAATGGGAATTCAGCCTTCCTGAATAAGTGTGAATATCCCACTTTAGTTAAACAAGTCACACTCTTCCAATGTACCTAAAATACCCTGCAGAGAGAGTACCCTGCGAACATTACTGCACTTATTCCACAACCCAAAGCTGGAAGCTCCTTCTAGGCAGCTTGAACACTGGCAGAATAAGGCCACATTTATTCCTTATGCCATGTGGCTAAAATGGCATAAGCAATGGAAAATCAAATTTTCCTAACATAGTGAGAATGCTGGGCTCAGTGTTTATCATAATTCTTACATCCCAACACGTAATAGAATCACAGGATGGTTGAGGTTGGAAGGAACTTCTGGAGGACATATCTTCCAAAGCCCCTGCACAAGCAAGGACGCCAATTGCCTGGGACCATGTCCAGACAGTTTTTGAATAATTCCGAGGATGGAGATTTTATGATCTCTCTGGCACCCTGTGCCAATGCTCAGTCATCCTCACAGTGAAAAAGTGTTTCTTGATGTTCAGAGGAAACCTGCCATTTTTCAGTTTGTGCCCCTTGCCTCTGGTCCTGCCACTGGGCACCACTGACAGAGCCTGGCTCCGTTCCCTTTGCACTCTCCCTGCAGGTATTTACATACATTAATAACTCACCCCGAGCCTTCTCTTCTCCAGACTAAGCAGTGCTGGGTATCTCAACCTTTTCTCATATGTGAGACACTTCAGTACCCTGATTCTATCCATGACCCTTTTTTGCATTTTTTTCAGTATGTCCATGTTTCTCTTTCCCTGAGGAACCCAGCACTGGGTGCAATATTGCAGAGGAGGCCTCACTAGTGCTGAGAGGAAGGACCACCTCTTTAACCTTCTGGCAATGCCTTGCCTAATGCAGACTAAGATACCTGTGGCCTTTTTTTTTGCCATGAGAGCATAAGTGACTATAATTTTAGCTACTGACATCCTGCAGCCAAATTAGATCAGGCTGCCTGAGCCATAGCATGCCAAAAAGATGGGTTGAGTTTGCTGCAGGTGTTCAGTGTGGTGATGTCTTACACCTCTGCAGACCTTCACATGTGATTAACTTCCTACCCTTACCTGTCCTTTGAGGAACGGTCCCAAATCTATAAATGGAGCCTAACTGTGGCTTTTTTTTTTTTTTTTAATGAAAATAATAGATTGAAAATGGCAGTTTGATGTCTATGGTAGCTCTCCAGAATATGCTAATGTACAGTTTACAGCTGTTGCTGTGAAATATTTTCAAGATTCCTTAGTTAAATAGGCATAAACTCTTTGGCACTGAAGCTTGGGCCTTACTTTTTTCCTTTCCTTTGTTTCCACCTCAGGAAAGATTTTGAAAAATTCCTTTGCAGCTAACTTCAGGTAGCAGTTTTTGTTGGGCTAGTTTCTAACCTTGTTTCTGGCACCATCTCCTGCTCCTGACTGAACCTCTAGGATGTACTCAAAACATGATTCACCTCTTGCCTTATTGGAAGTTGTTGATAAACCTTGTTATCAGCTCCCATGGGACTGTGTCCCACTGGGGAAAGCACTGACTGCCTTGGCTCACCCTGTTTCCCAATCCCTGAGGGAATATCCAGCCCCTCTCTGCCCCAACAGTGCCAATTTCCTCAGTTAGAAGGAGAAATTGGTCCTGTGCATAAATGGGTCAGCTCATACACATAGCAAAACACACAGTTCATAAAAATAGTGTCTTGTCAATTTAAGATCTTTAACAAGATTATGGGCTAAACTTTCATGTTTATCTCGTGAAAATTTTTTATTATTTCCTATGTTAATAAAATTAAATATCTTCATGGGTATATGGAGAAAAGATGAGATTCCACAGAAACTGTTAAAAGGCTTAGGGAAAAAATCCTATTCCTTTTCCCTAGGAATGCTCAGTCTTTCAATCTTTTTGTTTCCAAGTTAAGTAAATGACAAAGATGCATAAAATTTGGAAAAAACACATTGAAAAACATTCAGATTGAATAATATCAAGATAAGATGAAAATATCTATATTTTGCATCATTTTGTAACAAATTCTGGAATAGTTTCTTTGAATATTTTTCTTGAATAATTAAAAAAATATTTTATAACAAGCTGGGATTTACTTAAAAGTGTCTCATACTTAATGAAATTATTTTTAAATGTAAAAAATGAGGAATAAAATTATTTATAGGCAATAAAAATGCCTAGAAAGATGTTCCCTCATGCTACTTCAATCACTGAAAAAACTGCAGAAATATGACATACCAGATGCTGTTGAATTTAGTCCTAATCAAAAAAACTATTGGAACATTTTAAAAGACCTCCATAGTCATTAATTTAAGTGGACATAGTTTAGTATATTTTTAGCTAGGCCTGCATGAAGGATGCAAAAGCAAACTCACATCTTGGGATATGAATGAAAGCAAAGAAAATACCAGATAACGGCTAAAAAATGGACAAAATGGCTATTTTTTAAAAAATCTGACATGGCTTTCTAAATACACTGTGAATTACAAAACTCCTGTGAACTTCATGATTTTTTTCTCATTACTCTACTGTTGCCTAGTCATTCAATCATCATGTTTTATAAAGGTAAGAGACATAAAGGTCTTAAATAAATTAAGAGCATAAGAGAAAGACTTTACGCTTTTCCATAGAAAGGGTTAAAATAGGGAATTCCCAGTTATATTCTCTATCTTTCCAAAAATCTTTACATATAGGGAAGTCTAGCTCACCTGAGGCTTTACGCACCTACTAGAGAAGGGTGATGACAAAATTTTGGAGTAGATGCAGGCACGGCTTCCATATCCTGTGTTTCAAATACTTGTTAGCAACGTTGTCTTGCTGACTGCGTGAGAAATGGTCCAATTCTTCCCACTGTCTGTGTCCATGATGTAATCTTTGAAGAATTTGTTGATTGCTCAGTAATGGAAAAAGACAACTTCACTGACGTTCAGCTTGATAAGACAAGTCTTTCTGAGGAATCATTTTACCAATCCAGTGATATGTACCAGGACAAAAGACCAAAGGAATTTAAATGTAGGAGGTATTTTTTCCAAAACCAGGTTTCTTTAACTTCTCAGATGGATTCAAGTGAAATAGAAGTTTAGCCAAAAAAGCAAGGAAACAGCAACAAAAACACAGACCAAAATTGTGCAATAAAAGTGTTCTGGACAAATAGAAAAACTTTTGCTTAGTTTAAGAAATCATAAATCCTTATGTGGGAATTTAGGTGACTACTTAATAAAGAATAGTTGTTCAAGGCAAACAATAAATTTCTCTTAGTTCTCAGCCATCATTCCTGCTGCATTTTAGATTTTTGGAGAAGCCTAGTTTTCACAATAGAGACCTATTTTCATATTCTGAACTGATCTAAATTTAAAAAAAACACAAACCAAAAAATTGCATGCTATAATAAATGGAGGATAACCTCTGACCAGTGTGGTACGTTTTCCAAACATTTATTTTAAAGGAATTATCAATATATAAGAAATTATTCTGCTTGAGGAAAGTGTCAGTTTTTAACTACTTATCTTTTGATTTATTTGGAATTTTTTTATGAATTTCAGAATTATGTCTAGGAACTTAGTTTCTAATATATTACTTGTTAATATTTCGATGAACTGGTGAGTACTACAAAACATTTTATACAATTAGAACAAAATAAATCTTCCCTCTTTTTCTTAGAACAAGGCAATAGAATGCATTTTAAAAAACTCAGACCCAAGCTAGATAAAATCAAATAAATATTTAACCTCTCCTTCTGAAACAGATTTTCTCTTGGTTTTAAAAGCACTGCAGGCATTTTTAAAAATGTGCATAATTTTTTACATTCAGTAATGAAATTAAGCTGATAATTAGAATGTTGAACAAAAAAAAATCATAAGACTTTTAATACTACATGTAACTGAAAAAGGTAATTACAAAGCCTCTTGTAAATATTTAGAAGGACCTAAATGTTGTACAAAGTGTAAACAAGATACGATTTCATTAAATAAGTGATTTGAAGTGAAAAGTGTATTCTTATTCTCCAATATGCCTGTAGAATTCTAAATGTTTCTGTTTGCTGAAATAAAATTCTGGAGTGTTGAAGAGGTGCGTTATATACTGGAGATTTAAATTAGCACATTTCAATTAGAATTACAGAAAGAAAAGGTATTGGCTCATTTGAGATTTCATTACAAATTCAGACTTTATTTGGGCTTGCCAATGTTTTGTATAATTTTCACTGGGCATGGGAGGAGAATCAAATTTGTTTCATCTATACTGTACTCTTCCCACCAAAACAAAGTTGAAAAAGACTGAGCCAACTGTGCTGCCTGCCCTTGCCCTGACACAAGCCAATCCTCGGCCATTTACTAGGGAAACAAATGGTAATTTAATCACAGAGCGAGTTTATGTAATATGCACTTTTTATGTATGTGCAATGATGGCCCTGCTGCACAGTGAAATGACGAATTTGCTGGCCAGTTGTGAATGCAAACCCAAAAAGGACCTTCTGGATTAACAAATCTGATACTGTGCTGAAAATGGCAGCCAGTGCTTTAATACTCAGAGTACTCAATTCAAATCTCATTTATCAAGACAGTGTTGGGCTACCTCTGACTTCAGGAGTTAGTCATTGTAAATTATTTTCAACCTCATTGTTATGACATTATTTTTATAATAAATTATTCAACACTAGCTGTTTGATTTATTCAAAAACATATATTGTGTATTATCCTAAGTAAAGAAAAAGCATCTACCAATTGAGAATCAAACTGTGGGCAACCTTGCTGCTTGTGTTTTTCCTTTTAAGAAATCATTTGAAATAAATTCTTCAGTTAATGGTCAATACATGAAGGGATTCCATGTCTCATAACAGCTTTGAAAGACAGGCTGCTTTTATTTTGTTGTTGCCATGTAGATTTACATATGCAATTTCTGAAATTATTATGCTGATGCTGTAGGATAGAGTTTGGCATTCTTTCAGAACTGCAAAGTGTGGAGGTTTCAGGGTCAAAATCATAGAATGTAGTTAAACATTTTTTATTATTTTATTTTGAAAGAAATGTGCCAAGTACTTTTGTTGTATAGGACTTGAGTATATTAAATATTAATTTCCACACTGCATTAAATATTCATAGATCTCATATGTGACAACCATGGCTTCATGTCAGTCTTGAAAAGGGAAGTGTCTTTTCCTTGTTTTTGACATCTCTAGTCAAGACTTACCTAAATCTTTTTTGAATTATCTCCAAAGATGCTAATTATTATACCATAAACATTCACTTTTATTTTACCTTGACGAAGTAGAGAGAGATATTCATCAATCTCATAAAATATTAACAGCTGGTCTTTGTTTTACAATAATGGATTTATTGAGAGGTTTTTAAGGTTCTGCAAGACAAGAATATATTTCTGAGTGGGAAGGAAGGAAAAGGAAATGGGAGATACAACTGTAATCCCAGCTAGAGGAGATGGGAAGTTTATGAGTATTCCAGACTTGTAAAAATCCCATATTGTATGATAGTACAGCCCTTTGGTCTTGCTTCAAAGTAGTCCTTGAGGAAAAAAGAAATTGACCATTCCAGGTTAACCTCAAGATCATTGCTACTGCTATTTCTTCTGCCTTTTATGAGTTTATCATTTAAAATAACAGTTTTTAGAGCAGATAGGTAAATTCCAAAAATTCTTTTATTTAAAGGTGGTTGTAATGCATGTAAAGATGAAAAAGTATCAATATTTTATTGCAAAAATTCCTACAATGGGCTACTGAATCAACATTCAGAGAATTTGTTATAACCAAAGATAATTAGTGACTAAAAACATTTCTGCAGGTATAGGCATGTATATAACATATCACAGGTTTAAATGGGTTTCTTAGCCTTTCTGAATAACTCTTTGATGACAGCTGGCTCTAAAAATGACACAGTCTTCAGGAAAGAACAGAGACAAAATTACTGTCATCTTGATTGTGAATGTTGGTTCTTTTTAGGTTATGGATTTGGGGGAGTTTTTTGGGGTTTGTTTTTTTGTTGTTGTTGTTGGGGTTTTTTTTGTTTGGTGTTTTTGTTTTGCTTTTTTGTGGATTTTTTTTTTTATTTTGGGGTTTTTTGAGGTTGAAATGTAAGAAGACATTTCATGTCTATGAGCTAATATTTCCCACTCAGGTTATCTGACAATATTTACAATTCTTGTAGGAAATCACTTGTACAGTTTTTCCTTTACCTTACAGAATTTATTTATTTCTTGGACAGATATTACCATAACAATTATTGTTGCCTCCAATGGTAAAAAAAGAATTTAAAGAGAAATATTTCAAATTATTGATTTTTTTTTTCTCGGAGTTACCAAAATCTCTTCCTACATTAAGCCATATTCTTTCAACTTCAGAACCCATTTGATAAAAAACTGCAAAGAGAAACACATTTTTGTTATAGAAATCAGCCAGTTGTTTCAAAGGATTTACCTGCTAAATTACAGTCATTAGTCTGTGGGTAAGTTTCATTTCATTAATGCATCTAAACTGAGTGTTGTTGGTTACACCAGTTGTTTACCCCTCATAGATACTGGGGGAACTTCCTGTGAGTGGTGCAAGGATCTCAAGCTGCTGATTTACTGTCATCTTGTGCCACATCCAAGAGAGGAACTTCCCTGACTTGTGTGAATTATCTTGGAGATGCCTATCTCCATGGACTACATAGCAAAGCTGGAGGCCTTTCCCACCTGGTGCACCAAATTTTTAGGTGCTTGAAATTAGGGTGGGTGTCAGCTGTTGTCAGATGAGTGTTAGAAGACAACCCCAAGCCACATCATTACCTTTCCTTTTAAAGTGGCTATTTAAATGCCAGACATTACCATTTTGTGTGATTGAATGGGAAATCAGAAATGTTAGATGAGATAGGCTGCTCACATCAGATTATGTTTTCATTTTCATCATACTAAGAGAGGACTTTTGGTTTTTGATAGAACTTTAGAGCAGTCTGTAATAAGGTTGGTGGTAGATACCTCTCAAAATGCAGCTGTTTCACAAGAAAGTTTAAATGATAAGTTCTTCAGAGCCACAGAACTCCTACTGAGTAATCTGAATCTCCAGCTGTGATAGGGAGAATGGTCTCTTGCCACTTTTGAGTCTCTTGGGAAACACTGAAATTTCTTGTTTATGGTGTTCCCCCTTACCTTTGCTGTCTGAAAAATTAGGGATGCATATCTTCTGATTTGACCACATGAAAACTTTGTAATATGAGTTTGTAAATGGGTCTAAGGGTTATAACTATATGCAACTCCATAATTAAAAGTTATTAATTTGTGATGCCAAGTAATAGTTAATTGAATAACAGGAAAAAGCACACGTATTTTTCTTATAGTTTTGATAATGGAATTTTTTTTTTTTTTTTGTGCTGTATCCTTAACAGTCACAAACTGTAATGTAGAAAAAGTGTAAAAAGACTCAAATATTGAGCCTCCAAAAATGAGTTCTTAACTTTTCAGAGAAGAGTTAAGAAACAAGCTGTATGTGGTATCTGGTGAATTTTCTTGCTTATGAGTAAAAAGATGTGACATGCTAATTTTATATTAAAAGTAGATACTTACTCTTTTGATAAAGATTTGGTTAATACTGATTCCACAATTTCATTTTCCTGTTCAGCTGTTGTTTAGTATTTATTATAGAGACAAATTTCAGGAAGAAACATGCTTGGGGAAGAGTAGAGTGCTTCCATTTTTGGCATTTCTACAAGTGTGTTTTATTGACCACATGCCATATGGTCACACCAGCCATGCTGCAGCAGCAGTTTGTCACTTGAAGCAAGCCCTGATGCCATGGAAAAATATATTGAGAGAGGAACAAGAAAAATGCTATGTTGGCATATCAGTTAATTGGATTCTAATATGCAGCATTACCACATCTTTTCACCTTATCTTTTATTTACTGTTCCCTGGGCCTGTGTTTTAGTAATAAATAACTGTATGCTCAACACAGGTATATCTGTAGTTTGGAGTAAAATGATCCTGTAAAACTCTCATTCCTGAGCTCTTCTGAAAATAAGCACCGTTTCAAAGTCACCATCACACAGTTTTCGGCCTTGCCACGCAGCCATCCAGCAGCAGGATGTGATACCTTCCTGTTTTGAGTGACAGAAGGTCCTCTCATGAGCACTGCCAGAACAAACAAGGTGGGACAACTTATGGACACATAAGAGGAAAACAGCGTTTCTGCATCAGCTCTTAAAAGAAAAAGGCAGAAAGACTCTACTTATTTCAGCCTTGTTAATAAGCATTTAATTCACAGATTTTAAGGGATGGTGTCTGCAGTTTGTATTGACCAGCATCACTGCCTCTGTATACACACAGCTTCACTGCCCAGTGTTTAAACTGTTCAGAGAAATTAACAAAACTGGCAGCTAGTCAAGAATAGGGCAAACCATAATCTTGTCTTCAGAGAATCATGATGTTCACATAATAGTAGAGTACCCTCTTTCTACAGTAACAATAAAGTTGTGTTTGTATACAGGGTCTTTGGAATATCTTCTCATGGCTGCAGGTAAATAGTGTTGGTTGTAGTTGAGAGTGTAAAGCTCTGAGAGTGTAGATGTAAGCTACAGTGAAAGGTTAAAAAAAATCGCATCCTGATATAGCATATTGGAATTCCTATTTTTATCTTCTATATTGTACATTTCTTTTTAAAGGCTTAGCCCCTGAATTTGAGGAAGGAATTGGAACTACAGAAATGTATCTCATGTTTCGTGCCTGTGTGTCCTGGACTCTGAAGTAGGATGCTCTCAAAGGATCTTCTAAGCCATTTGTAATTGTGATGTGGAAAAATTAGCAGGGTGTGTACTGATTGTTCTTCTTTGATGATCCCTATCTATCAAAATAATATCTTCCCAAACAACATGAATACATTTAGGTATGGACAAATGCATTAGTCTGGAGAGATGTTAGATGATCTTAATTGAATAGTGCTGAACAAACAGAGTGACATTTTACCCTTGGCTATATTTTATATCTCTGGTTTTTTTCAAGCCTTCATAACATTTTTCACTCTCTTCCTACAACACTATCAAAAAGACTGAATCAACCTTATCATGTATTTTTCCCTTCCTCTTCTTCATCTTTTTGAAGTAAAGAAATGGTGTGACCCATTTTCCCAGTCTTCAGATCTGTCTCTGGCTCTTGAAGTGAATAAAAATTGAGTGAACTTGTGAAAATGCTGCTACTGCTTTGCCAGTTTCATCCCCCACTTCCTTCAGCACTCCTGGTGTGTGTAATCTGGCCAAGGAATCTTGTTGATTTTAAAATACTATAACCTTTTAAAAACCATTTTCTGCAGTATTTTGTATGCTTCCTAATTTTTCACCTGTGTTCATGAATGCCTGACACAATTTAATCTTTTTTTGTGAATAAAGGCAGATGTAGGTAGCATTTTGTCTGGCTCTTTCTCTTCTAAGTCCCTGCTATCTTTTATGTGCTCCCAGAACTGTTCAAAAGCAAATGTGTGGTTGAGAAAAGACATTTAACTCTCTTCACTCCAACCAAAAATTCGTGTGGCCTAAGCTACTCCATACTTTGTTAATAGCATCAACCAATCCTTTATATTGATGTACCATAGGATTAAATATAGATTAAATATAGGGAGTGATGAAACTCTGAGATTTGTAAATCATTTAGAATTTGGAGTTTTATTTTTATTCTTTAAAAAAGCACCATTTTTTGAAGCATGATGGAGCTTTAGAACAGTACTTTTCCCCCCATTTTACAGGCAGTCTGTGCTGTCCAATGAAGGCAAAATAAAACTTTAAGAAAAAAATAGGGACAAAAAATAAGGAGGAAAAAATCTTAGGAAGTAGGACACATCTTTTTGTGACATCATCTGATGCCTCCATGTTGTTTGTAAATAAATTTTCTTGTAAGATTTGGAAACTTTCAAGTTGCAAACAAACCATATGATTAATAGATATATTTAGTCAGATCAGGAAACAGATACAAGCACAAAAGCCTCAAAGACAAATATTTGGATCCATTGAACCTTTCATAATTAATATATTTTACCTTCCACTGTCACCATAAAGTTGGGAATGCTCAAATAGTGAGTAATTCACATTGAATGAGTCCAAGGGGTGGTGACCAGGAAGCTTGTGACCATCAGGTAATCCCAGACTTTTCAGCTTTTGCTGAGATCAGAAATTCCTTTCAAGATCTAAAAAACTTAAAATAGAAAAACAAGCCAAATTCTACTTCATTCGTAAAAAAAAAAAAAAATTAATGTATCAGTATTTCGAAGTGAAAACAGTTTTTCTAAATATCCTTGGTAATACTTTCTGGGGTCAGGATCTGGCTTTTCATGGCTTCCATTCCCCATCTTCATCTCCTATGCAGTATGTTGGCAAAAAAAGGGCCAAAATGTCAAAAATCTCCCAGGGCCAGAAGCGGTGTGATTAGCACTTAACAATCAATTCTGTGTCTTGGAAGTCAATGGGTATTTTATTATAGATAATGGAGGGACCAGCAACAGAGAAAAAAGTCAAAAGAAACCTTCTACTGCTTGCTTGACACAATAGTCAATCTTCTTTATGGGTCACCTGGATTATATTGAGAAATCCCATCTGCTGTTATTACAGAGACTAGTCAAGATACATTGACTCACCAGTAGCAGGATCTCAAATGATTTGGAAAGATTATTACCAAATAAATGGGCATTAATAACAAGAAGAATTAGTCTGTATAAGTTGGTTAGCGCAAGTTTATCAGAGAAAGAGAGAGAGCCACTTGGACAAATAAGGAATGAAGTTCTAAACTGTCTTGGAAGGGATTTAGATGCATCTACTGGCAAAAATATTGGAGTAGCTTTGCTTTGCAAGGGAATGTGGTGTGTGCTTTTGCAGTCACCTATGAAGGTACTCAGAAAGGGTTCAAGGACAGTAATTTTTTCCATAGATTTGTCTCATTGATGTTCTCTTCAAGTTTCAAAACCTAATATATCAGAAAATTAGGTGTATACTCTGATATTCACTCCATGAATATTACCTTTGTTAAACCAGCATTTTACTGTTTAGGCTGATAACGTAGAGTTAAATCATGATAGAAGGGAAAGAACATGATGTCCTGTCACTCCCACACTTTTACTACACACATCATGAAAACATAACATGAAAATTAAAGCAAGACTTGTAGCAAATCTTGATATTGCTTTCCTGTTTCATACTCCCACACTGAAACTCAGCTCACTATAATTTTCTCCTTTTTCTTTCTTATTATGTGGTAAGTCAGTCATTTTTACATAGCATTACTGAGCTCTGTTGGCTGGCCTTTTCTCCTGCTGTAGTGAAGAAACAGGGAGCAGAACAGCAGCTCCTGTGCTAAAGGGGCTGCCCAAATTATGTTCTCCAACACACCAAAGCTCCAGAGAGACAATACGTCCTTTCTTCCAGCATATTTTGCTGAAAGATATTAATAGCTTGTCTCCTCCTGCTGACCTATGTTTTTCCTTTTATTTTTGCCAGCTTCGTCTGTTACAGAGCTTTTGAACGCAATCACTCAAAGGTCTGTGTAGAGTGGAAATGATTCTCCTACAGCACTCTTATTTAAAATATTTGTTCCATCTTTCTGTGCTTTGTTGCGTTAAAATGCTTTTGATCAATGTAATGTACTGATTCACGGCACTGAGACTCTTTTTCTGAGGAGGCTTTTGTGGGTGTGTCAACACACAGATTGACCTTCTAGCTGGAGCTGAAACCATTGCAAACCACCCTGAATACCTGAATACAGTGTAATACAGTGTAATACAGTGTAACTGCATTATCACTGTCTTCTGTATGGAGCAATTGGTGCCACTAAATAATCATTCTGTTACTCTGCTTCCAGAGCTGCTGAGAAATTTTTGTAATCTTTAAACCATCCTCTAGTAACCTCCCTCAAATGCTGCTCCATTTAGAGTTTCAAATAGGCTGTAAAACAATAAACTTTTATTGAAGAAGTGGTTGGTGGTCACAGTTCTTTTATTCAGTAACCCTGTCTTTTTTTTCCTTTTATTTCCCCCTAGCAGGTAATTTCTGGTGTCTGAGAGCCCTTTCCAGTTAGGATGACTGACCCTTGCAGCCTGCCAGGTCCATGTCCATTCCCAGAGTACTTGTAGCAGCTGCCTCAATCTGTGCTGCAGCTTGTGCAGGGCAGAAGACATGATTAATGTGCTCTTGGTGAGTAACAGACACAGGGGTAAAATGAGATTGAGACGAGCTCATAACAAACAGGAAGGGCCAAGGGCACACCTGTCCTGTTAGCAGTTGTCAAATAAAAACTCTGATTAGGCTATGTATCACGGTTTCCTTGAATTCGTAACTATTGAGTGACATAAGACTGCAGCCAATGACTCTCCTTAAGAATTAGAAAGACAGTTTGTCTTCTAAAATCTAACTACTAAACACCTTTTAAAGTACATGTTGTCAACCAGATCAGAAAAGAACCTTGTAAAGGTCTGTTTCTAATTACATAGTGGTCAATAGTTTACCATTTATTTTTAAGAAAACAACTTCTCCATTAACAGAACATGTCAAGGTATTAGTAAATCACTTGTTTGGTCTATAGAATTGCTTTTGCAATGATAAAAATCCTCTATGTTTTATCATCTCTTGGATTGAACACTGGTTCATTAGTGTTTCACGACTTCCAATAAAAAGAACATTGAAAGACATTAGCTCTGAAATTAAAATATATGAAGCCAGCAAAATACTACAAAGGAAACAATGTACAGTAGGTCATACTGCTGGTCTGTGAGCATTCCAGAGAGGAATTGCATTCAGGACAAATCACTCCTCTTGGAGATATGTGCATTTACTTCCCATAGCCAGAGCTTTTCTTATTTGTAAGAAATATGGACACATCAGTTTGTCTGATTAAAATGGAGTAGTCAACTGTTCAAATCATTATTTTGTTAAATGTACATTAAAAAGTGTGTTTTACTAGATGGATATGATGATTGGATGGGCTTTGAAATTTATTGTACTTGAGCACGTATTCATATAATTCAGTAGGATGTATAGCTAATGGGCTTATAAAAAAAGTCACATTACAGTAGTATTACTTAGATGACATGATTGCATTTCAACAAGATCCAGCTCATTTGGTGCACAGATAATTTACTTTAAATTCTGGATATACATTAACCATTGCACAGCCAACTTTGATTTTGCCCTGCCTCGTGAGTGAAGCACAGGCCCTGTTGAAACAAGAGAGGCCTACAGTGGCTTTTGATAAAGCACATTTATTACTCTGTAGCCATCATGTGGGCTGACTTTGAGTGGAATCTTTCCAATCTAACATCCATAAGAGATGGCACCAATGGCAGTCTCTGCTCCTCAAAGGGGCCAGAAACTTATTCTTCTGTCATCAGAGGGGAGTTTGCTCAATTTTGCCATCCAGGAAGATCTCAGCAGAAAACACATTACACAGAAGACATAGCTTGAGCTATTTAAGAATTTTAATTTAGTGTGACTTGTCAGCTTTTACTTCATACAAAACAAGTGTCTTGTAAAATTAACTTTTATAAACTAGCCTAGATATTGATTTGGAGATGGAGAAAACAATATTTATGTCTAAATTCATGCTGAAATAGACCAACATCCTGTAAAACTACATGATCACTGCGAACCCAATAGATGATGAGGCACAAAACATTATAGACTGTTTCCATGAGCGAGGTTCAAGGTTGGATTATCAAGGTTGGTCCAGCCTTTCCTAGGAATGCAGTTTGAAAAAGTGTCTGGGAGGACAGAGAGAAGAGCAAAAAGAAGCTGGCTGGGTTGGTACATAACATTACACGTGTTCTGATCTGCTTGTGCATTAACATGAGTCCTCAAAAAGCGTGTTTGTTTGACCTGCCAGCTGGAAGTAAAATCTGGTGGTTGCCAGCAAGAGTTCATCAGGAAGTTAAAAACTGGGAGAGGTGAGGAGAGGCTTAAAGAAAAACAAAGTAAAAAAAGAAAAAAATTAAATGAGGGAACTTGATAGCTTTGTAACTGAGCTTCAGTATGCACACATCTGCAGTATCTTCTGTCTGCAGTGAGAATTAATACAACAATGCACCAAAGCCCAGCTCTTGCCCAAAACTCTTCTGATGCAGAACCCAAAGTATCATTCATGAAGTTACAGTAGAATTCCTTATATGGGCAAAATGAAGTTATCCATACTGGAATTCAGCCAAATCACATAGAATTATAATCCCTAGTCTGTAAGAGACACCAGCCACAGTTTTAAATTTCATGTGAAGAACAGCTTTTACAATGAACTGTACTCAAAGATCTGCATAAGGGACCACTGCTCAAATCAGGATGACACGGAAAAGGATCACTGGTCTGGTGCAAACACTGTTTCCTGTATCTCTTTTGTTTTCCTGGCTGGACTTCCAGGAACTAGTCAAGTTCAACCTTTCTAGAAGAGTTTGAACAGGTGAGACACAGAACAAGTTCTTTTACTGAGGACTACAATTTACCAAGAACTACTTAAGGATATCCTCTGTATGGCTCTGTGTGGATGATACACGACTTATGAAGTCATGCCACAGTCCTTTGAAAAATACAAGGAACTAACTTTCTGTGTGTTATTTGGAAGATACTGTCTCCTGCTTCTGGAGGATATTTCAATAGTGCCTGGGAACTTTAACATGTGTGTTTTGGCTTGGAATCAATGAACTCAGTGGAGACATTCTGAATTACGAGCTGAGGTTGTGGGCTGAAACTGTGGCTCTACTGCAGTAACTAGCAAATAGTCTATTTATTTTAATGAGGCAAGAATTTCATCACTGGATGTCACAATAAATCTAATAATAGCCACTACAATTTTCCCATGTGAAAATACAAATTACTACACTGGTTATCACCCCATGCTTATATATAAAGTCTTACAGTATCATCCAAAGAACCCATGACTAATCATGCTATTATATTGCTTAAATGGAATATGTGAGGTATGAAAGTAAAAGAGACAGAATAAACTCTCCATTTTAAGGACTATACTTCCCTTTGGTGTACTCAGTTATTGAATCATATTTCATTATTAGTACTATTGCTATTATTATGGCTAATCCTATGATGATTATTTTATTGAACACTTTCCTTAGAATTCCCTAATTTCAACGATGTTATGACTACTCCTGAATACCTTTGTTCATTTCATCTTATTCTTAAAATAACTATTAAACAGAAGAATGAATCATATAAGTTCTTTTTGAGAAAAAAAAAGGTGCCTTGTTTTTCAGCAAGTGATACTGCTTTCCCAGGCTAGAAGTTAAATTAGCACAGGCAATCTTAATTTTATTATTAAGCAATAGCTGAAATATACCTTATGTCATAACATAGCCATGCATGTTTATAGATTTTTCTGATAGAAATACTAAAGATGCCTCTTGAACTAAATGCAAAAATTCAGTCACAGTTGCACTGAAAAGGGAATGAACATGAAACATATTTCATTATAATCTTTTCTTACAACATTCTTCCATATATCATGTGAAATCCAGGTTAAAATCTCTGTTGACTTTAGCAGTGGATAAGGGTGGTCCTCTGGAATTCAGATGAGGTTTTGCAGCTCCAAGTCATGAAGGGTAGTTCTTGGTATTTGACTTCTCATTTTTGAATCTAATTTTGACTTTTGAAAATTAGAATTATCAACTTGTGTTAGAGACTTGTGAAAACGTTACTTCATCAAAAATTAAAGAGAAAATTTAAATTTTTCCATAAAGCCTAATTATTATGTATTAATGCAAGGAAACAGCTAATGAAAACAGAACTCAGGATAGTCAAAAGTGTATCTTTCATTTTAGATTGTGTTAGCAATAATACAGATGTGATACATCGTTTTGTATACAGTAAGGTAAAGTTTTAATCGAGGCTTAAATAGAATTTTAGGTTTGGGTATTTTATCACAGACCATTAAACAGCATTTTATGAAATCATCTTTATAAAACTAAACAATGATCCCAGAGACACTTTACTGCGATACTTTAAGCAAAAAATTGCAATAAAATATGAAAAATTAGTGCCAACTCTGAAGAAGAAAAATACTATCCTTTTAACCTATACATTTTATTGAACTAGAGAAAAGAAAATAGAGATATTAAAGATGAAATGGACACATATAAGAAAATTCATAATTACTCACATCTGCAATGGAGAATTTTGGGAGGTTTTTCCATTATCACAGCAGGTATAACAGGTGGGAACACCTGCTAAACTGTGTCATCTAATATGTCCTATATGCCTTTTATAACAAGCGTAATTAAAAAATACACAAGGAAAAAAAAAAACAGAAAAAAGTGAAAAGTCATTACTGTGCCACTCAAACCTAAATAAAATATCATGCTTAAAACCAACAGAGGATATAATAGCAATGCCTAAATATTTTCCAAAATAAGGTCAAATGAAATCTAAGAAAAAAATATGCAGGTTAAAACAGTACTTCAGACAACTTCTGCTGATTTGAGTGGTGAAAACTGCTGTTGACATGCTGTTACATTTCTTTTCCCTGTCTTATTCTGACTCTTAAAAAGGTCACATTTCAAATCAATAGTCCCTCAGAGCCATGACATGCTAGTCACTGAAGAAAATGTATTATTTCTCAGCTCTCTAAGTGAAAAAAATCATATAAACTGCGATAAATACACATATGTATTCTTTCTACCAGGTCTGGTATCAGATGATAAGGAATAAGCTGAATGAACCAACAGACTACTCAAACATAGGTTATTTCAGAATAGAAAAACCTATATTAGATGCTGATCTGTAGATAGCTTTTCACTCAGTCTGTTAGGCTCACAATTTCTTTCAGCTAAGTAAGTTTCAATTAGAAAAGGTTGGAGGTAAAACAAAGACTAGATGAGGTCTCTAGGAAAAGAAAAATACACTTTAATGGTGGTGTCAAAGGCAAAATAATCTGAAGCATTGTGGAAAATAACAGTGAGTGTTTGAGGATCACTGTTTGTATAAATCACAGACCACAGGCCTTAGTTCAGCCATTCACAATCATAACATTAGTGTTAAGAAAAAGTAGCCCTGATGTAATGGAGAATGTATTTTACTGATGATTACAACCACTCCTGTCATAATTTTTCATGACAGAGTTAATTAATGCATGGGTAAAATGGCAGAATAATTTCAATAAATTTATATTGAATGAAAATATGGATTTTGACCATTCACAATGTATTTTAAATTTCTAGTTGAATTAATTGGTAAATCAGTTGGAGCCAGCACCATTTGGAGAATATATCCAGATAGGTGTTCATCATTCCATTTATCTCCAGCAGACAAAAATTCTGGCCCTGCAAGACTCAGATTCACCTACAGGTCTGGCTAAAATATGTGGACTCACATCTCCTTTGCCACAACAGGAAAACTTGCTGAGGGAGATGTTCCACTCTGTGTAAAACATGTAAATTTTACTTAAGTCAGAGAATAAATAACTCACTCATTAGAGAAGGGGGTCATCACTGTAAGTGTCCTCTTACTGCTACAAACAGGAGATTCAAACACTTTTCTCAATTGTGATCACTCTTCTCAAGTGAATATTTGAATTATCAGGTCATTGGCCACTTTTTGATGGGGCCTCTCCTCTTCATTCTATTGGAGCTTTTACACTTGAAATATTCTTTCCAGTTACTGACTTTTGCATAGGCTCTTGCATTAGAAAATAAAACCTGGATGGCATCAATTGAATATTTATTTGCCCACAGACAATGAAAAACATCAAATGAAAATACTCAAACCAATGCTTATACTGTCCTTGATTATCCTCTCTTTTAATACTGATGCATTTTTAAGTGTTGAAAGTTGTGTATGCAAATGTCTCTGTCAGGAGGAAGAATCGTGCATTAAACCTCTCCCACACAAGATCTTTACCAAGAAAAGTTCTTCATAGAATTTGTATCTTGTGTTGTTGATATTTTTCTGAATTAATCCTTTTGTTTCTTTCGTACCTTTGTTCACATCTTCTCAAATTTTTTTGTAATCCTTGTAGCATTGTCCTTCCAGTGAAACCTTGACACAGCCTTTCACCCTCAGCTCATTACATAAAGAAAGGGCGTACAAGAAACCATGAAATTGCAAGTTGCTTTCATAAATAGTTACAGATTTATGAGTATGATATAGGCACAAGAAAATGCATTCACTTAGGTATCCACTACCATTGATTTGTGCCACAGAAATAACAGTGCCATTACCATCAGTTATAACAGACACGCTGCAAGGATGAAAGATCTCTGTGTTTCAGCAGGAGTAATGCATACAACAGGGAAGACTAAAGGTAAATATTGTAATCCTTCTAAGTGGAATATTTTCAGCAATTTTCATTAAAATTAATAATCAATTTTACATTTTCATACTAACTCCTACCATTTTAACGAGTGTGGAAATGGATCTTCTGCTTTTGTGTGTGGGTGTTTGAGGGGTTCTTTGTTTGTTTGGGGTTTTTTTGTTTTGTTTTGTTTTTTTTTAGGTGGATTCTTTTGGATTTTTTTTTTTTTTTTGNTTTTTTTTTTTTTGGTGTGGAGGGGTTTGTTTGTTTATTTGTTTGTTTTTTAATAAAAACCCCATGTTAAGAAACCCTTGCAGTCTCTCACAGCTTCCTCTGTCTCCTTTATGTCTCCTGTTGGTTACAGCCTAAAGCTCTGGAAGGGAAAACAGATAGCATCTGCTCAGGGGTGTGAGATCACATGTAATCATAATCTTCTAAAAGAGAAAATGCAGAAAATGTACTATACTTGCCAAACTTTCTTCCATCCAACTAGTTTTCTGTATGTGGTTTTTGATGGTTTTGTTTTTTTTTAAATCACATGCTGTGCCACAACACAAAAAAATAATTCAGTTCATGAATAAGTCTACATGCAAGTGTTGCAATAATAATAAGAAATGTAAGGGGATATCTACAAACAGATGCCCTTTTTATTTTGGGAAGCATGGAGATGCTGAGAGCTGAAGTAATTCCAGATTGCATTGCTGCTGGAAGTCCCTTCTGAAAGCCAGAAAGAAAAACTACTAAGAAATTCAACCCAATTTTCAACAAACCCCAGAGATTCCAACTGTTCTGGCTTTAAGCCAGATTCGCATGAGAATGACTCCCAATGAAATCTCATTATGTGGTGGGTGCTCCAAGAGGAATTTGGCAGCTGTAAATCACCACCATTCCACAGAAGCCACTATTTTGACACTAAATTATGGGACATCATTCAATAGGCAAAAGGAAATGAATTATTGATTTCATGCAAATTATTTTATTTCCCTGCAAACTAAAATGTCGCTTGTTTCTTGGTCCTTGAAATTATTATTATAAACACACGAGTACTGTATAATGTTATTTCTTACCCATAAGAAGCACAGTGTTGGATTTTTTTCTCACAGTAGAAGCTGGCAAACTCTGTAGAAGAATCTAAACAGCAAGATTTTTGTATAGAAGATTGGTAGCTCTGATCATCTTAAACTTTTTGTCTCTATAACTACCAGGTGTAAGTACAGAGCCTTGTGGTCAGGTTTATTTAGCTAAGAAATAAACAACATCCTGTTGACACTAGTTTTTATTTGTATGTAATTGAGGATGTGAGGCACAATCCTTCAGAAATCAATCATCTTATCCATTAAAAAAATTAGTCTAGAGAAACTGAGTTCATACTCCAGAAATATTGTATTATGATTCTGGTTGAGAAATTGTTCCCTACAGCAACTTCAAAACCAGTCTTAACCTAAATATCTAATTTTAAGATAAATGTAACCGAATGAGATGATCCCTGCAAAAAACTGCTAATTTACAAATTCTAGATAATAGAATGAAATAAGTGTTGCCTTATTCTCGATCTTTATAACATTGGAAAGAGGATGTGCATGAGATCTTCAATTAATACAGCTCAGACACCTGCCTCATATATAGATATTCTGTCTGGCCATTTTAACCTGTGAACTAAAAACCCTGCCTCTGATATTGAGAAAATAATTTCTCACTTTTGCAAGTGTAGATTCTTAAGGAATATTTTTTAACAAGCTTAATCTTCTTTAGGAGAACTGAGTTTAGAATATTCATTAAAGGATTACGACTCATCAGATTGGTCTCTTTCTAGATATGACCTCAACAATGGACTGAAAAGTGCCTGGTCACTATAGTGAGGTGTCAGAGGGTACTTGATCTCCTCTACCCTGAAAGACTGCAGCATCAGAGCTGAAGCAGCTCCCGGGGCTGGCTAGGGGCAGGACTCACTCCTGGGCTGAAAGCTTCCCAAGCAGGGAAGGATTTTGGAGAGTGGCAGGAAGGTTCGACAGGAGGTCATCCATTTCATCTACCTTTGCCTTGTGTTACATCCCACTGGGAAACATGGAAAAGCATGTAGAATGCATACAAAAGAAAAACAAGTCTCAAATGTACGGAATACTGGGGCTTAGAGGGAATCAGATCCAGATGTACAAAATCTCTCTTTGCACACCCTCGTAGGAAGCAAAAGTCCTCGTGGTTTCCAGGAGGCAAAGGGTATAGGAGCATTCAGTCCCAGTGAGAGGATAGGTACTATAAGTTTACCTGAGAGCACTGCTGTGTCTGTGTATATGGGGAACAGTCCCCCAGCACCTCCCAGTCTGCCTGATCCCGGCCCTGTGCTGCTTCCACAGCAGCGGCCCTGCCCGGGATGAGGCCAGGCACGGCAGAGGGACGGATGCTGGGCAAGCTGGAGATCCTGCCCCACAAGCTGCCCCCCTCATTGCCAGCCCCACAACTCTGCCACACCAAAAGGACATAAACACTGCTCTAACAACCGGGGAATCCTTTAGATGCTTGTAAATCACTAAAGAGATGGGAGGGAGGAAGGGGTGCTAAAACATCTACTGAGGAGTACTTGCTGTTGCTTCGTGAGCATGAGAAGGAGTTCTGGATCTGTATTTTGGAAAGCTATGACCTTTCCCAGAGGGTTACTTAAATATTTGAAGATGCAGTGATCTCAAATATGCACTGATGTATATTCTTATCAGAAATTACTGTAGAAACTATGCTTATGCTGCACTCAGTAAAGTACATGTTTACAATTAATTTTTTTTCTTATTGAAAATATATAAGCATATCAGTTTCACCTTGAAAAACACTCACAATGCGAAAAATTAGCATAGTTTACTTAGAAAAATTTTTTGTAAGAATATTTCTGTGCATCTTTCAATTTTATGAGAGGGTATGACCTTAAAAAAGGCAAGCTGTCAGAAAAAAAAGAAAGAAGTAGAGATTTCACACATCTTTTCTTCTCTTTTGATTCATGGAAACTCTTTTCCTTCCCCTTTTTTCCACATTTTACACAGCATTCAGTATTCAAGAACATTGGGTTGCTTTTATGCCCTAAATATACTTAAAAGTACAACCCATCCTTAATAAGCCTTAAAGCATTATCTGTGCAACAGGTTCTTGTGTTCCGATTTATTTGAGTAAAAATATAGTTTCAAGAGATGGCAACTCTTGTGCAAGGCCAACTTATTGCATTGCTTATTAGCACTCTTATTGCTCTTGGAAGTTTAACTCAGAGGTTTTAGTGATCCTATCTACAACATCCTCCCCTCCCCAAAGGTTTGTCACACCACAGCTGAAGGGGTAGCAAACTGTTGGTAGGAAGAAGGAAAACACTGGCCAGAGCTGGGTCAGAGAAGGAAGGAGGAACAACTTAATTTTTTCATATCATTATATTACAGTGACAGAAACTAAGACATGCAGAATTTCCTGGAAAATATGACATTGTTTTAATATTAAATTTTAATAGCCTTAATTCAAGAAGGCATTTTAAGGTCCAAAGAAATTACAGACTATCTTTATTTCTCATGTAAGTACAACACCCCATTAAATGTGCCTGTAAATACAGAATGAATTAAGTACAAAATGGTGATTTTTTTTTTCCAAATCTGTGTAAAACAGATTTGCTGTTGACTGGCCTGCCATAACAGACTTATTCAGCAGAATAATCCAGATCTCCTTTCAGCTAAGCACTTCAGCCTAAAACAAACTTTGAAGACATGCATTAGTCATGCTGAAGACAAGTAGACACGTTCAATGGCTAAAATGAACTCAGCCAGACATTGGGTCTTACCTAAACAGATTCTTACTTTAATGTTGCAGGATCAGAATGCAAATTCCTGTTAAATAACACAGGAGGATTAAAATTTATTTAAAGCAATAATAATAAATGCTCACTACTTTTGGTATTGTCACTAAAGTGGCATTGCCTTCTTCCCCCTGAGACTCACCTCTTCCATTTTTCCAACTGAAATTCTCAAAAACCACTTTGGAGCATAGAGCTGTATGAGAAACTGCCCACAGCTGTTAGTGAGAGGATAAAGCTGAACAGTGAGAAAATATAAAAGTGAGAGAGAACCAATTTCAATGGATATTTTTATCTGCCAGAAACTGTGCCAGAACAAAGAGGGCAAGGAACAAATAGTCATAAAGGGCAATGCACTAAAACAAGGAGGGATATATTGGGAAGTACCTGGGGATACACGTACACGTGTCTCTGTATCTTTGCTTCCTTGAGGTCTATGTGAAAAAGCCACAGAGATGTACAGCAGTACTGGCTCTGAGATATTTTGGGAAAAGTGTAAGAAACCTACATCACATCCAATAAAATGCATATAGTTCTGGTTTTATGTGTTTAGCTCTTTCATATCAAACACTCAGGAAGGCTGTAAGCCAGTGGAGTACATAGGCAACAGGGAAAATTTGGAAAAAGAAAGGCTTAGATATTTATATTTTTACACTTTATTTTTCTCTCATCACAGACCGGTAAGAACTACAAAACTTATTTCGACAGTCAGGTACTCAGAAAACAACATTTACACTGTGTTTGTAAATAAAACATAAAATAAATTACGAGGATCCTTTTTAATCACTTAACAGCAAGAACGACATTATCATCTTTGCCATTCAATTAATAGGACACTCACTACATAAGTTTTGCTTAAAAACTGTGCTCTCCCACACAGTGGCCAGTCATGGTTTGGTGTCCAAGAGATTGTTTGGAGGCATTTTGCTGTTTTCAGGGAAGTGCATTTGCTTAGATAGCAAAACGTCATGCAGTTGCTCTTCAGGGCTGAAGAATGGTCTGGGTTATTCTGGTTCACAGAATCTCTCTCTCTGTCTCTTTTTTTTGTCTCTGTCTCTCTCCTGGTTCCTTTCTGACTTCTACTAGACCTTCCATGTGATAGTTTTGACATGTTCCTTTGGAAAGCTTCAGTTCTGATAAGTTTCCTCTTTGCAGGTGGAAATGTTTTATTGCAGAAAATTCCTGATTTTTGCCCTGAAGTACTTCTCCCTCAAGAACAACATTCTGTTTTAATTTACCCTCTGATATACATATTGACCTCTGCATACCTCACTAATGTTTTACATGGTTTCTTTTTTTTTTATGTCTGAAAAATATTTTAGAAATAAAAGGATTTAATAAAATTACAGTTTAATTAACAAAAATTCAGGTTTTCTAAAGTATCTATTTCCCCAAAACAATTTAAAATTCTATGGGCTACTAAGCAACCTTGAGAAAATGAAGATCCTCAATTTCCCTTCGAGCCAGAGAAAATCTGTCAAAATAGTTTAGTGCACTGCAGACTTAATTACCACCATGAATATGGTAATTATACAGTGGTCTGACAAGTATTCCCTGTACTTTAACAGTAGGCTGCATTAGAGAGCCACAAAATATTTATTCTTCTTACAAAAGGAATTTGAAAACCTTGAGAATTTCAAAGGATTTCCTCCTCCTGAGCTGAGTTGCTCTGCAGGAGACATAAGTATGCACTGACCTAACTGCTAACTGGAATAACAGCACAAGGAAAACGTCACTGAGCATATAGCACATTATGAGCAAATCTAAATTGCCATGTAAGGCCATTTTAATGTACAGGTTACTTCTAACGTCACAGAGAAATTTAAGCCCTGCAAGGTATTGAAAATTCAACTTTATCAGCTGCAAATTTGCAAGCAATTCACAAACTCCAATGTTTTTGGGAAAGCTTTTTCACAAGTGCATTAAAAATGTTCTCAATGTCAGTAATAAATGACAGGCAAGGAATTTTGGCAGCAAATGTTTCAGCTGTCCTCATGAAATGGATGAATATTTCCATCCTTGCATTAATTCATGTTACAACATGTACATGGGAGAATGATAATAGGGTTCTTCCCTCACGCTTGTCATGTATAAAATATTGTACCACTTCATAACATTAAAAGGGTGAGTAAGGCCAGACATTGCTTAAAAAGAAAAGAGAAACCTAAAGTTTGGAAGGTAACATCTTCAGTGTGAAATGTATTCATCAACACTGTCAAATACCAACCTCTTCTCAAATGCTGGCTTCTGCTAATTCCTACTGACAGCTGTTCTCATTCTTACCTTGAGACATTTGGTTTTAAATGTCAGACTGATGGGATCTTACTTCTTCCCTAAACATTCACCAACAAGAAGAGGAAGATATTTGCCAAAAAAAAAAAAAAAGCAAACCAAAAAAGGTAAAGGAAAAAAGAAATCAGGTGCAAGCATGAAACAAGTGAAATATTCTGCAAGGAGATTTCCTTTCAGAGAAAAATCATTTATAGTGAATTATTTTTTTCTGTACCTCCTGAGACTGGAAAATAGAGCTCCATGCAGGCAGGATCTATTACTTGTGGAAGAACAGTAGTCTAATAATGAAGCTGTTTATATAGCACTGGCACTGGTATACTCAAGTACAAGGGTGTTGATGTGCCCACGAAAAGCATCATCTCATCCCTCCAATTCTCTGTGGGTCTCTGAAATGTCTGCTGCCTGCCTCATCCCTGCATGTTCAGGGGATCCCACAAAGATCATGTGAAATGATCAGATTTCATATATTCTGGAGATGTATTCATAAATTTGGAAAATTTGACTTGGACTCTATGTTGCCCTTAGAGTGAGAGAAATGCCTTTTAACCTTAGGAAATTAAGATTCATTTAAATCGCTTCTGAACGCTCAACAGATCTGGTCATTCCTCCTTCTTCCCTCCCCCTTTCTTTAAGTCCATTAAGTAGTGCCATAAGACAGCAGAGTCCAAAATAGATGATCTGAAGCAACTGAAAGTATTAGAATAATGTTTTTTTCTTGGCCTGTCTTTTCTATCTAAACTCATGTTTTTATCAGGTATTAATCTTTCCGTATGCATCTTTAGAGTACTTTATGAAGCTAAATATTGTATTAGAGGCAATAGGTTCACAATGAAGACAACCAAATGCACTACTGAAATACTTTTTGGCTTTCTAGTCTGGCAGAACTTAGTTCTAATGTTATCTTGTATCTTAGCGCATTTTTTCTAAACAGATGTAATAAAAACAACCAGAATGTGCAAGAAAACAAGCACAGCACTAGATGATGGTTGACTTGAGTAAGCCAAGGAACAGTGACTTCTCCTGTTGATCTTGAGGGCTGCTATATGGCCCTTGTTTATTTTTCCCTCCCTTCTGTGATTAAGTGAATGTGTCTGATTATCTTCCCACTGTCCGGAATGCAGCACAAAAGTTTTTATTTCTGGCTGGCATTGTAGCGGCCATTGGATTCAGAAAATGCTAATTCTAAGATGAAGATGTTCTCTGGGCTGACATCTGGTAATCAGTGGGCTAATCTGTGGGCTCCACAGGCAATCAGGGACTGCTGCTCATTCACACATCAAGATCCAACTAAACCCAAGAACATCCTGAATGAGAATCAACAAAATAAAAGAATAGTATGAGAGAATTAGCACACAATAGTCAGCATTTGAAGCATTGCAGGTGCTTATAAACCTGCAATCCTCAAATTCTTGTATGTTAAACACTGAGCTGTTTTCCTGCATATCATGATCCCCATGAGATACTTGTTGAAGGTCAATACTTTCCACGACAGATGCCAGTCCAGTTTGGAGATGTGTGTAAAACCCGTCCTGTAGCTTTCTCAAGAGATTTTGTAACCTCTGCTGGGTGTGAAGGCATCAACAGCACTATATGCTGTTACATGAAAGATCTACAGCTGTTGCTGGCTCTGGTACTGGTTTGACTACACTCAATTTCTCAGACTGAGCTGTGCTTTCTCTTTGCATTTTCCTTGAGCAAAATACAAGGTTTGTTCCACAGGATTATGCAAAACTGAGTTCATCCTTCATCCTTCATCCTACATTCACTAATGTAGCTGGTGTAGGCAGACTTGAATTCACAAATTTCCTAAACTCTGAAGCAGACTCCCTGATGCTTTATGGATATGACACTGGTAGGTCTCTGTGCTCCTGGCATCAGGAGATATGCTACCTACAGCTTAGACTGAAAGACTGATTTTCCTATCCATCAACACTGAATATCAATTTAAGATAGCAAACACTTAGGTAAATGCTTTTCCCATAAAGATCTAGCTTTTTTTTTTTTCTCCTTCAGCTTTATTTAGCAGTAGTTGTAGTGGAAATGTTGTTTAAGTTAATAAAGTCAATAACTCACCTACTTTAAAAGGCATGGTTATATCAAAACAGGCATAGTAATAGATGCTCAGGGACTTTATAGTTTATGAATTTATTCTGTGCATTGGCTAATTACAGCACAACTTGCAAGGCAATAAAATAAAGCTACAACCTAAAGTGTTACTTGAGATGTACAGCTGGTAAAAAGGTATGGCAACTGCAGGAAGGAATCCACCTATACATTTAGAAAGAACTATAGAAGATATTAAGATTAAGAAAGACTCCTTTCTTAAGGAGAGAGGAGAAGGATTATATTAAGGTCATAATCCTAGTTGTTTTCAATAGTAATATGTACAAAACTAAAGATGCCCACTAACGTCTTCTGTGTCCATAGAATAGGTGTTATGTGCTATTAAACACTGTAAATGTTATTGTAACACAGCCAGAATGCGCTTAATCCCTGTTTCAGCTGTGTGCATAAACCTGATCCCCAGTTCTTTGAGATTTCTTTGTCCTAAATCTGCTAGCAATGCTTCTAGAAACCCCAGCTTCCTGAGCCCCTGTCCTTTCTAATACCAACTGCAGAGATATCAACAGTGATCTTCAGTCTTACAAACATCAGAATTCCTAGTTTGGCTAAGGCACTTCTAAAAATTTCACCTGAAACTGATAGTTCAGCACTAATAAATCTACAATTTAATGCAGCTAATGATGGCAGTGAGTTACCTTGTAGCTAGGAATGACTTTAGCTTTTCTTATCTGACCTGCAGCCTCCCTAAAACTCTCTGAATAGAAAGGTTTCTTCATAAAGAGTGATGAATTTTGTGATTCCCTAAGCTGTGATGCTTTCTTTTTATATTCATATCGAGTGACTGGAACACTTACATAGTGGATATCAGGTACAAAATACAAAATGCTTATGTGGGAGAAAGATGAGACCTTTTAGTCATATTCATGATGTTAGTAGCTATCATTCTTTCTTCCTTTAGCAAAAGTCTGAACATTTTAGGTAAACGCAGGATATTTAAAAGGAAAATAAGGAAAATACACTACTTTCTAAGCTAGCACAAAAGGCTGGAGTCCTAGAGGTTAAATCTCTGCTGCTTTGCATGACAGAAGAGATTTGAATATATGTCATGACTCTAGTAATGACTAGATTATTGAGGTCAGAGAGCAGGATTAAGGCATGATGGGACCAAAAGCATAATGTTGAGCTCTCTCCTCGAAGAATATATGCACACTTCATAGTTTAGTTCCAGGAATGAGATTAGACCAGTATGCAGTGTTTCTAGTTAAACAGCTAATTGCTTATATTATGCCAAACTCTTCCTTTTGGCCTGGTTAGATTTTTTTTATTTTTACTGTATCAAATTATTGGTGGCATCTTTGATACTTTCTTCATTGTACCTAATTAGTCTAAACATTTACAAAATGAAATTTTCTTTTTTAATTTCTCAAGAATTTGCTATAAAATGTTGTAGGACATTCTTATAACACCTTACTTAACTTTTGTTGGAACATTTAAGCACATTGAAGTGTGTGTGTTTCACAACTTCAAGATCTTGTTTCCCACAACCTCCCATTTCAGAGCCACATTCATTAATGGGATTACCCGCATTTCTGCAACAAGTCTCAACAATTCTGTTCCCATATATTACCAAATCATACGGAGAACAACTAAATAAGTTGTTTCTCAAGAGGCTGGGTGAGGCTTACCCTTGGAAAGCTGCACTGCACGCCAAGGACAGTGTGTATAAACGCACTTCATTGAGTACATCTTTCACTCCACAGAGATCCATCAGCCCTCCAGGCAGATTCCTCCCATGTTTTCTCAGCACACCCATAAATCTTGAAAGCCCTCCCACTGAAAAAAAAGCAACAAATGATTCTTATTCCAAGGCAAGCTCAGCACATCAGCTGATACAGCCGGGCAGATCTGCTTTTATTAAAGACAAATGAATGTGGGGGTTGTTCCTTGAGAAAATATCACGAGCTTCTTGCTGACAGTGATGGTGTCTTTTGACACTTGACTTTTGTTATTTGCCATGTCCAGCCTTTTCATGTACAAAAAGAATAGGTACGCTTTCTGAAATCAGTGGAGTGGGGAGAAATAGGGTCCTTAAAAGAACAGATTCTCAGTACCTACCACAGGGTGAGCAAACAAACTTTCCAGAGGAAGTCTTCATTTGCAGAGCTTTAGGAGATCCCTGTAGCAAACAGTGCTGACAGAGTGTATCTACATCATCCATTCATTAATCTGAATTACTTCTTTTAGTACTTCTGCTGTTGAAGCCAACTCTGTGATTGCAGTGCATTTGCCCTGGAAGGATTTCTGCTGTATCATGCACTAGGGAGAAATAACTGTTGAGTACAATTTAACTCTCAAAGCTGAGAGGAAAAAAAATGAATAGTAATTATTCCCGCTTGCTTGCCTTTCAGGAAATGTGCATTTTAAAAGCTCGTGTAACTATAAAAGCAGTTGCATGCTGAGCAGTTTTGAAAGATGTTTTAACAGTTTGAAATTCATGATATTTACCACCTCACAAGGACCACTGACAGCTAGGTTGGGTTTGGATCCACTGTTTACATTTCATAAATCAGACATGATTGAAACACAGGACAGAAGCCTGAATCTCAGGAATCATCTGCTTACATATGGTTTCTCTGTATTGGGATCATAAACCTTTGCACTGTTGGAAGCTTTCATGCATAAGAGGAGTCTCTCATACACATAAAATTATCTGCTAGTCACCAAGGCAGAGAGAGACCCAGATGCATAAAATTCTCTCATCCTAATTAGAGTACTAATTATTTGTGACCATAAGTTTCATTCCTAGACTGGAGAAGGATATAAAATATCCTCCACTCTCCAGAGTGCATAGATATAAATTGAATATAGAATTATTTTTTGGAAGTGACATTTGGAGGTCATTTAGTGCAACACTGCTAAAAACAGGTGCATCCTTAAGATCAAATCAATTTGCTCAGTGGTTTTCCAGTCAAATTTTGAGTATTTCCAAAGCTGTGGGTTCTACAAGCTTTCTGGGCAACCTGTTCTGGTGTTTAACCACTCTCATTATGTTTTTTTCCTTATATCTAGCCAGAATTTTAATTTTACAAACTCTGAATGTTATTCTTAGCCTTTCATTCTGAATCTCGGAGAAGAGCCCGGAATTCTTCTCGATAACCATCAAGTTATCACAGGAAGAAGTTACATTCCCTTTTCTTCCCCAAGCTAAGCAAGCCTGGGATCTTCAGAGTTTCCAGTTCTTCTCTGTGCTCCATGCAACTTCCAATCTCATTTAGCAGCTGTTGGGCCTTCTCTGGTTTACATCCAACACTTGGGAAACATGCCAAAATTGGCACAATATTTCAGATGAAACCTCACGAAAGCTGAATAGAGGGTGGTAAAATATTCTCTTGGCCTGTTGGCTACTTATTAGTGTGTTGCAGTGCACACTTACATTAGTTTCTGCAGTGCCACCCAACTGTCTTGTATTCGGCCATAGTCCCTCAGGGCTCCCTGCAGAGCTGTTCCCAGGCAGTCACTCCCCATTAACTTCGCATTTCTTTTCATTCAGCTTCATAAGACTTCTGGAGCTGCTACTCCAGCTTGTCAAGGTCTCTTAGAGTGGCAGTTCTGTGAATCTGAAGTAGGTTCATCCCATTTCACCATTGAGTCCACTGAATGAAGGTATTAAACACTGGCTGCCTCAACATCAGCTCCTGAGGCCTCCCATACCTATCAGCCAGACATACTTTCAAAATTGACCAACACTCTTTGAGCACTGCAATACAGCCAGCCTTTCACTCCCCTTACAATTCATTATCTAGGCCATAACTATCAGTTTGTCCTCAAAGATGCCATGGGACATCCTGTCAAAAGCTTTGCTAAAGTCAAACCCACCCCCTCTCAGACTGTGCCAGTCATTTCAACACAGAAGGCAATGTTGGTCAGGCATGATTTGCGCTCTTCTCTTGATGTGACTGGGTTCTCCCAGTCTCCTTCTTATCTTTCAAGTGTCTGGAAATGACTTTCAGGAGAACTCTCCATAGTCCTCCACAGCAGTGATGTAAAGCTGACTGGGCTGCTGTTCCCTGGATTTTTCATCTTGTCTGTTTTAAAAAGAGCCGTAACATTTCCTCTTTTCTTGTAATTAAAAATTTCTCATGTCTGTGGAAGACAGGTCCCTGCCCACCACACGGCCAAGCATTGATCCACAAGATCCACAGTTCCTCTCTGGCTGCTGCCCCTTGACCAGCAGATTTGAGGGAAACACCAACAGTTTCTCTTTACCCATCATTCTAAATTCAAGTAGTGACCCTTGATCTGCTCAAGGTCTCCACTGTCGGTGTCACAACACCCACATGGATAAGCAGCAATCAGTAATAACCTGAGTCCCAGATGAACCTTGGAAAAGTCTGCGCAATATTACAGATTTAGGGCCCAGATGCTGCAAAAAAAAAAAGTGTCCCAAGACAGCAAATCCTGTTCACAGATGACTTTCATCAGCCTTTACCCTTCCTGCCTGAGGCGCTGGCTGTACCTGAATCAGGTACAGTCACTTTGGGTACTTCCCTCACAGTGCCCATCCCTTCCTCCTTCCAGACCCCACTATTCCAACCAAACACTTGTAGGGAGAAACATCCTTTTTCGTGCCAAAACTCACTATCTTCCAGTTCTTACTTTGGCTGGAGTCCTTGTTCTCCCTCTACTTGATTTCAGCCACTGCTTGTCCTTCCTTCTGCACAAATGGGACTGGGATTCTTGACCCTGCAAGGTGTCTGCAAGTAATCTACCTCCCAGCCACTGTCCAGTGGTGCCATGACCTGCTCTTCTCCCTCTGATGCCGACCAGGTGTTACACTGGTGTCTCCAGACCAGAGCCACTGCTCTGTCCTCCTTCAGCACATCCATCTGGGCTAACAGCAATGTCTAATCCACCTTAAAAAGGACTGAATCATTCAATGTCTTGTTCTAAAAAAAATATTTCAAAAATGTCCAGTTGTCTCTTATAAACAATATATATACACACACACTCACAAACTCAGGTTTTCTGATTAAAGACAAAATTTTAATCACTTGTGAAATTATTTCTTCTGTAGAAGTGAAGGAAATTGTCTTTTCCCCTTTCAATCTTTGAACCTTGCCTACAAAGATTGCAAAAATACACACAGCATAATAATCACCTATTGAAGCTACAAATTTCTGTGTGAGAAACTACTTCATGTTCTTTCATGAGGTGTCTCATGAATTGTTACCCCGAAGCTATTTCCATATAAGTTTTGAATTTCCCACCTCATTCTGACAGCTTTTGAAGTACTCCTCTTTGTAAAGTGCAGCACCCAATCTAGAAAAAAGCCTCTGTAATCTAGTGAATGTTTAATGTCTGCTTAAATGCCCTGACCACTTTCAGCTTTTTTTGCCTTTCTATATTGAAATTTACAACAAAAATGTCTTTGCCTAAGTTCTTTCCCTCTCCACAATTTGCATTCTTCACCAATGCACATTAAAGAGTTCATAAAAATGCATCATGGACCCATTTAAGGTATGTGATTAACTGTTAATATGAGACATTAACTTGCAGTGCTATGATAGAGATGATCGTGTACAATTATATCTGATGATGGTAATTCACAGCCATAATTTTTGTTATATTTTTAAAATACAGTATGACAACTGCTAGATATTCTAAACTGCTGTAGAAGATTAAATGAATGCTGATGTAGAACTTACTGTCCTGTTGTGACCACTATTGACTGGTCATGTAATTCTGAGTTCTGCCCATCACAACAACACCTCTTGGATATACTTATAAAGTGTAAAAGTTATTCTTTATGAATATTCTTTCTCTCAAGCCCTCATATGGATTTTTTTTTTATCATAAAGGTTTCATATTCAGTGAACAGAAATATCATCAGGCCATGGAGACTTTTTCCATTATATTTTTATGTTGAAATAAAAAATATAACATTTAAACATCAATTCAGTCATTGTGCTAGATTTACTCAAAAAGAGTCTGTGTAAAATCCCTTGTATGTAAGAAAAAAATCTGAGTTCATATTCATTCATTATTACAGAAGCCAATCCTGATCTATGGAAAAAGCTGGAAAAATAGGAAAATTCTGGACAGGATGCAAATTTCTCTGAAATATAGTGTATGATTTATTATCTGTCTCCATCCTTGAAGAGATATACAGACCAGAAAAAGACATATAGTTATGCAAAGTTTTAATAGCATTTAAAGCCACTCCTTCAGTTTTACCAGTGAATTCTCCTGTGCATTTACTCAGATAGAAATTTACATGAAAAGAAATGTCTTTCTTTAGATGTAAGAAAGACAAAGACCTCAAAATGGAGAAGTAATACCTCAGGTTCCCTTGGTTTTTCCTTCTACTGTATCTTACTGCTCATCACAAGTATTTTTCTGCAGTTCTAATATTTTATAATTCTCCATTAACGGAGCAAAGAAATTATATATATTATGGAGGATTATTGCACAATTTTAAATTGTTTTAATGTTTAGTAAGCAGTTGGGATATTTTGAAAAGAAAAAATCTTTTCTCTTTTTGAGAAGTCAATTTGAGAAGTAGTCAAATTGCTGAGAAAACAGTAATATATTGTGATTAATATCTTAATTTGTAATATATGGCAAAATTCAACAACTTGTAAAAAAATTTTAAAAATTCTAGTTTTATGGCATTCCATTTTAAAATGTATGGGGGTTTTAGTATAAATTGGTCAGAAAGAGGAGAATAAAGGTTTTATCTCAGTTCACTGAGTGTATGCTTCTGGACTTGAATATTGAACCACAGCAGCTTTTAAATGAGGGAGAAATCTGGTGAATGTTTCTTTTGTTTTTAAAAGTCTTTTGCAGTTAAGAAAATACGATTTTTTTTTTCCTGGATATAACTTTGAATAATCTTTTTAATAAATTTAATATTCGTATAAGAACACATATTCTTGGTGATGTGTATTTAAATACAATTATGTAAGTAGTTAAGCACAGAAATAAAAAGAAATAACCATGTTATTGTTAGTGTACCATCATCATAATCTCCCTTCTGCATTATCAAAGAGTATGTTTTGTATCTCCACTTTAGAAATGAACCCTTAAATCCTGTTTCATTCATTGCATGCAGTGGCAGCAAAGGTGGGCTGGTATATTATCTCTGCCAGCCATCTGTGTTGGCAGTGTTGCCTCCTTGTATTTAATTAAATATTGCAACTGGAGAGAAAGAAAAAGAGAGATAAATTCTTATTAGTGATCAGCATGCTCACAAGTGAAGAACAGGACCTTAGTTCAAAACTCTACTCAGAATAAAAGACAGAAAGTCACCATCTGACAACTTAGACTTGCACTTATCCCATACTCTGATCTCTTGCCACCCTGACAAGGTTGTAACAAGTTACATGATCTTCACTACAATAGAAATAAGAAATAATTTTTTAACCAGATGTTTAAAAGGTAATTGCTATGTGGAAGGCCTCTGAAAGTCCCATGCCAAAGACCTAGAGGAAAAGTGATACTAACAAATGAACCATATTTGGAAACCACTGTATGGGAAGAACCCATCAAAAGGGAATTTTTTTCCTCATGCTCTGGGTTACTTTGCCTGCACTGAGCCGTGATGGACTAATCCAGAAAGCAGAGAGTGCAAAAGGCATGTTTGAACAACACCTAACACATCCTCGGTTGTCAGAGGTGTTGTGCACATTTCCTTGTGTTGGTTTACAAGAGGATGTGGCTTAGAAGCAACGTTTCCTTACACCTCAAGGAAAGCAAAGATGTAGGTTGACCATGTCAGCCATGTGATCAATTGGCTTATCTTGTCCCTGCATCCTTCTGTTTTGTAGTGCAAATCAAGAGGCAGGCACAATTAAACTCGTCCTTTAAACAAACTGTTGGTCAATTTACATGTATATCAGGTTCCTTGCACACAGACTATAACTGCTGTTAGCTGTGAGAGTAATAACATCGAGGCAGCTCCTATGGGGGAAAAATGTTAGCATTCAGCTTTCTAATTATTAACAAGATTAATCTTCTCTCTTGCTGCTTTTAGAATTCCAATCAAACTATTTAAAAATTTAGAACCTGCTCCATGGGAAAAAGAAATCTTAATTGGGCAGGATGTGCAGATTTTCTGCATATAATTGAGAGTTCAGATTAACTACTCCTTGCCAATGCTATTGTGAACCAGGAGAGTTGCTCCTTCTACTTTCCCTGTAATAGAGAAGGAGCAAGACCTGGGTTCAAGTCCCCAAAGAGCATTTGCAAATGTGAGGCGATTATAGCAATTATCCACAGGATCTGTGTGCACAGCAGTGGCATAAAAACATTTCAGATCGGATACCTGATTGAAAACGGAACCATTCAAGACTTAAATGCCACAACAGTAGGCAGAGTTATGATAAAGGTCTCAAATCACTTGAGCATNTTTTTTTTTTTTTGGACAGCCCCAAGTGGAGGTAAGTGGGAGTAAACAAAATTAAAACCAAACAAACAAAGAAACAAACAAAAAGACACCCCAAAATGCAAGGCAAATAAATAAAAAAATAAAATATAAAGCTTACACATTAAGCACTCCTCAGAAACAGTCCATGGATCATACCCCTTTTTTGTCCTTCCTTTTCCCCACAGAAATCGCTGGCAAAGTTTTCTGCTTTGATACCCCAAATCATACAACCACTAATGAGAAGACTGTGTTACAACCACTGAGTTATTTTATCCATGACACTGAAATTTAGGGATAGGGAATTTCTTAGAACCACTCACAATACAACTGCAGCAACACTAACCACAAACACTCCCACACTGAGAAATTCACCCTCCACAGACTATGACAAGAGGGAAATCCCTGTCTCCCACACGGTCTGCCAGGGAATTTTTGCCATTGCCTGCAAGGACAGGATTTCAGCCAATAATTATGAGATAATTTCGACATCACCAGCAGCAGGGTTCCATCCTCTCATCAGATCACACAGTGACAGCCGTGCACTTGCCTTTATACATGAGACCATTTTGTGAAAGAGCCAGTGCCCGCAGGGGAGATGGGGAAGGGAGTAGGGTTGTTTGTTCCTATATCAGAATTCCACAGAGATTTAAGTTTAAGGATCTATTGCACAGGAAAAACTAAATATTGATTAAAATATTTGAGTTTTATAAAGAGGGCTGCAACTTGAGAGCATTATAGGCAGCACAGCTCTAAAAGGTGCCTTTTTCTGAAGACCATCAATGCAAGGAGCTGCTTAATTCAGTTGTAAACAGCACGCATCTTGCTGAAAGTCTGGTTGGGTGGAATGAGTAAGCCTTATACCACAGTTGCCAAATTTTTCCATTCACGACTTCACTCCTATTTGCACTTCCAGGCTTGCTTCCAGATTTCCCAGTTTGGGAAATGCTGCTTTAAGACCTCAGATTAAAAGCATATGTTGAGATTTAACCTGACCTTCAGAAATGGCAAAGGAGTTGTAGAAGATAATGAGTGGGCAATAGATGGAGGGGAAGGAAGAATCAATAAGAAATTCTTTTCCCCACCCACAAACAAAATTTTTATTCCAATCACCTTTTTTTCTTTTCCTCTTTTGTTTTTAGTGTATTTTCTTTTTGAAATTAGTCTTCCAGCCTTCTGCTCTGGGCATGCATTTGTATGTGCCAGTTTGTTAATTTTTCCCATTGCCCATTAGTAGCATTTTACCTGTTAGGTTAATTTATAAGAGTAAATTATAAATTTACTCTTATGAATTAACCCAACAGGAAAAAGTTACCGATAAATTAGGAGTCTCACTCCTCTAGACTACCTAAAATCAAAGGTCAAGCAACAGAAAAGGGTTTTTTAGTGATATGTCCCTGCTGGTGACTAGACAATCCACCCTTCTGAGATCTCCTTTGGAGATCCCACGTTTAGAGCAGCACCGTTCACTCATTTTATGCCTCCTCTAGCACCAAGGAATGCAACCAAAAGGCACAAAGCCACGGGAAACCAGGCTTTTTTAATTCCTCTGCTCAGGAAATATGCATTATTAAGTCACATGGGGCTGGCACCTACAGGCTAGATGTGACACAAATATGGCAGTGCTGGATTGGATGCCTGTAGAGGGAAGCCTTAGGGTTCAGTGAGGTCAGTGAAATTAAGAGAGCAGAGCTTGCTGGTCCCACTGTGTCTGTGGTGCCTCAAGCAGGCACTGGGGAGGCTGAAGCATGATTACTTCTTTTGATCACACTCTAAAGAAAACTTCCAGATGAACAGCCTCAAGCCACCAGCAGACAAACTGAACTGATTCTGATGGTGGCTGAAAGTGGGGGAATCTCTAAAGGCCCTCTTTTTGTATCTCCACAAAACCCTTGGATGAAAATGTTTCAGAGCATGATTCATGAACCCCTCCTCCAGTCTCCTGGTTTCTGCAGCAAATGCCTGTAAAGCCAGATGCTTAGTCTAACATATTTAGTCCCGTCCTTGAAAATTTCATTTAAATCAATAGCGTAAGGTGACACTTTTTCAGTGAATAGTATGCTATTCTGTATCAGTTTTCATCTTTTCTATAAAGGCAAAATTTAAATAAAAGAAATAAAATTACGAATTTAAAATTATGCTACATATTGCACTATGATCAAAACTGCAGACAGTGTAATTTAGCATCACCTGATTTGTGGAAAACCAACTGAAAATAAATGAACATTCATTCTGCAGCTGTTTTGCTCAATAACCATAATAATATAGTTGTTAGACATAAACAGCACACATCAGCTCTGGCAGAGCACAAAAAATGATGCCAAGCTAAGTACCCGATAAGCTTTCACATTCAACGTTTCCATGTAATTCAGTGTTTCCCCAATGCAAATGAAAGCAGATCATAGCTGTCACTTGAGTATATATTGTGCTCTGGATGAGTAGGTGCTCCCAAGTGATGAGTTTAAGGAAAATTTATATTTTACCAGTGATTAAATGTTGTCAATTTTCTGGGCTAGAGTGAAGGAATCTCTTTGATGACTGCAAATGATGGGGAAAAGATTATGGACATCATTAAAGAAAGAGGCAAAACAAAAGATTAAACCTGAGGTTTTCAGGAGTGCATAGGGGAGATAACTTAGTTCAAAAGCCTCAAATTCCCTTAGGCTTTTTTGAAATTCCCACTCTGAGCACCACATTGCCATATTCATATGGTGACTGGTGACTGCAGTTACTCAACTAAGAAGTGACACTAAGGAAGCTTGAGTAACAGGAGCACATCATGAGACACCATTTTAAATAAAATTATACCTGTAACTCCTCATGAGGTCCACAGGGGATGCAGACACACACACACACACACACATTTCATCACCTCACTACCACCCCTCACTTCAGCTCTTCCTCTTCAGATCCTAATTGGGAACTTTCTGGTACTAATTCAAAACTAAGGTTTGCTCCAGATTTTTCCTGGCTGCTGAGGGAAACTAAAATTACAAGACCTGTCAAAAGGATACATTGGAAATGTTGACTCTATCTTGCCCCAGCTCTGCCTTCATACAAAAGGCATACTGTGTAAAGGAGTCCATGGGGCTATGGAAGAAGCACCTTTCTGAAAAACAGTGAAAAGATAGTTCTGATGGATTTAGGCACACCATGATAAATTGTACCTTTTATGTCCCTCCTGAACACACCTGCACTTCAGGTGTGTAGACTTCAGACAAACATAAACTGTTACGTGCAAAACATTCCCATAAGGTTAGCTTAATCAAGAACCTGTTGGACCTAAAGCAATCTGGTATTTAATTAATCTGTGCATGACAAAGTAAGCTCAACATACAAAAAATCGTGAGGTTTTCTGTGATTTCATGGGGTATACAGGGTAGGTGAGACCATGATGTAGAGCTAATCTGCATTTGTGTGGGGAAGAAAAAATAGGATTTTTCTGTGAGGCTAAGTGAAAATATAGATCTTACAGAACTTATGGCCTGGAAAAGACAGGCAAATTGATAAAACCATCTGAAATTTCCTGTTTCAAAAAGGGGACATACATTTTGAAACAATTAGGTACAGTAGGGTTGCTACTGAGGAACAAAGAAAGAAAGCATCTTATGGGATCCTAGTACTCCAGGATCCAAAATGTCAGAAATATGGCTGGGTCATATTACCCAGTTTTTCCTTTCTTCATAGCAGTATGCATTTTGGAAATGTCCACCTTCATTACAGATGTTAGAATCCTTACGTAGAACATATTTAGGAACACTTCATAACATCTTTCAATTGCTGGGACTTTCCTCCCTTCTAATTTTCCACTGTCTGATTGGGAGGATGAGCCAGTTAGAGCCTTTCAACTTGCTTTATTTCTCTGCTGTCATTTTATTAAATTTTCCACCATAATCTCCTGCTTTATAGACACAAGGCATAACACCTACAGCTGTCAGATGGTTTTCTGCAAGAAATACCAGGGCAACCAGGAACTGTTCATGACAAATTACAATAGGGTAGGTATACTGAAGCTGTCATGACCAAATTTTTCACAGGATTTCAATTACGGGTTTGCTTGCTTAGCATGATCCCTGGCATGACACACAACTGTTCTTGCCAGGTTACTTACTTGAGGATTTTTCTAATTACATTGTGGAAAATGAGTACTTTCAGGTTGTGCCTGTTCTCATCATATACTTTTTATTTTCCCGTGTTATTTATTATTTGAAGAATCACAGGGAAGAAACTAAAATTTAGGTTATCATTCTGTAGGCCATTTTAAGAGAAAAAAGTCTTTTAAATTCAGATATGCTGTATTTTCAAGGTACTTCAGTATTTGGATTTTTTTCTTTCTTTCACCCCTCTGTCTAGAAATAAGATGATATTATTTTATTTTTGCTTGGAATAGTATTTGTTGAAATACTTTTACATTTGGCACTTCATTTTTTCTCATTTATAGAAATACAAAATACTGGGACTGTGTTTATTTTTTCTTCAATAGTTTACATTTTCTTCCTACGAAAAATGAAAGTCTTTGAAGTTCTGGCAATAAAGAGAATTCATCATATTCCATTTTTTCTAAAAATTCCTAAAGTAGGTCAGTGAGTATTAGAAGCAGAAGAAGCAGCAATGTAATTGTATGATACCTTGTGTGGCTGAAGCAGAATATTATCAAGAAATCATGTTCATATTCGCTAATAAATAAATAGCATCAAATATGTATAAAGCTTGAACAGGTACTGGCAAATCAGTTAGGAGTGTTTGTGCTTGGGACAGATTGAGAGTTAAGACTCTTGCCTCATCATCTGGAAGGAAAATTTCCACACACCAGAAGGATCAAAACAGAGAATTTGAATGAGATTCTTACATCAGTAATTTTTTGTAACAACTCAATTCATCTCCATGACATGGATGGTGGGTGTGGCTTTTTCTTTTGGTTGTTTTTTTGGAAGGAAGAAGCTTGTACACTGGAAGGTATTCACAAAACAGTACATATGTAACCAATACCCTGCTGACATACACAGTATGAAAATTGCGAGAAATTGAGTGCCATATTTTAACATCACCCCCTCTACAACAAAAACCCCCTCTACAACAAACCAAACCAAACCAGAAAACAACAAAAAGGCCAAGAAATTAATTAACTTTTTTTTTGTCCAGATATGACTTCTTCCCTAGGCTGGCTTTGGACATGCTCACATTTGAGGTTGTGTCCCTTTAAAGCTCTGGGTGGTTGAGGACACCACAGAGTGCAGCAGAAGGAAGAAATAAGCCAGCCCTGAGCCAGAGGCCAGTGCAGGGCAGGAGCGTCCCTGAAAAAACAGTGCCAACTCCCAGTCGAGCAGCAATTGTTCCTTTTTAGTATGCTACTGACACTATTAAATTTGCCACATAGCCTACATCAAACCTGCACATTAGATGTGGGTCCCATTTTGATGATGTCTGACCATGGTGACCCAGGAGAGCAGTACCTACCTCTTTTTCTCACAGCAGACCTGTATTCTGCATTTCTCACTGCAGACTAGAAAAAAACCCAAACATCTCATATGGACATACACACCTTTCTACCATTTTTTTCCCCTATATTTTAATGGGGAATTTCTGAATTGTGATAAATACTCTGAGCTTACAATTGCAGGCACAGGAAGAGGACATTAAGGAAGAGAAAAGAGAAAAGAAAAGGAAAGGAAAAAGGAAAAGAGAAAAGAAAGGGGAAAAAAAGGAAAAAA